>NW_004624733.1:36172927-36328369 GCF_000247695.1 Heterocephalus glaber | reverse complement strand
ATGCGTAAGTAAAGGTGGACAGGGTGGCTGTGGGGACGAACCAGAGAGGCCCCGGATGCAGATGAGAGGGCCAATCCAGTAGGACTGGCTCGCTCTCTCTCTCTCTCTCTCTCTCTCTCTCTCTCAGATTAAACAATTATTAATTTAAGTCAAACTTTTAAAAATCTATATACTCACCTACACCTGGCCCCAGCCTGGCTTACTCTGAAGTAAATCCAAGCTATCATGTTGTTTAGTCTTTAAATATTGAACTCATAGCAGTCCTTCGGCCTCAAGTGCTGGGATTGCAGGTGTGTGCCACCGCGCCTGCCGCTCTGCTTTGAACCACCGGTGGTTCATGCATGACTCTCTGAAAAGAGGGGTGCCGCTGTGGCTGTAAAAAAATGCCAGATACGTGATGATGTTTTGTGCACTTTGCACAAATCATCTGACTTTATGTTTAAAATGTTTTAAAGAAATTCAGAAGTAAATTTTTAAAAGTTTAATGGAAGGAATAGATTTGTTGATCACAGCAATTTTAATTGATGTGCATAGTATTAATTTTAATATATGAGAGCTCTTTTCCTCCCTGGGTGCCTGAGGATCTGTTGCCATCATGAATGACACGGTAACTATCTGGACCCGGAAGTTCATGACCAACCGACTACTTCAAAGGAAACACATGGTCATTGATGTCCTTCATCCCGGGAAAGCAACAGTACCCAAGACAGAAATTCAGGAAAAACTCACCAAAATGTTCAAGACTACATCGGATGTCATTTTTGTATTTGGATTCAGAACCCATTTCGGGGGTGGCAAGACAACTGACTTTGGCATGATTTATGATTCTTTGGATTATGCAAAGAAAAATGAACCTAAACATAGACTTGCAAGACACGGCCTGTATGAGAAGGAAAAGACATCAAGAAAGCAGTGGAAGGAATGCAAGAACAGAATGAAGAAAGTCAGGGGTACCGCAAAGGCCAATGTTGGTGCTGGCAAAAAGTGAGCTGGAGATCAGAGAACAGCCAAAGGAGTAAAGGTTTTGCAGTGCCTGTCTGCAGTGACTGCGGGTTTTTCACGAGAGGATTAATAAACTGTAAAAACTTCAAATAAATATATATATATATATATATATATGAGAATAATTCTAATTGAAGTAACTAAATTTGGTCTATTTATAAACTTATTAATTTTATTCATAAAAAGACCAATAAATATGATTAGATCTGTTTGTACTACCGATGTTATAAGCTGCCAAATGGAGCAGGTATACATGCACCACCAGTGGTTCAAGAAAGCAGGAACAAGTTAAAAAAGGTGACCAACTTCAACCATTTTGTAGTCATTCATTAGCTGACACACTTCTTTTAAGAAAATATTTCCACCTTTAACTCTTTGGTCTTTACGGTAGAGTTTGTAAATGGAAGGAATACACATAGTTGATTCTGTGTTTTAATCTACAATTTGTCAAAATAAGTGAGGTCTTTAAAGTATTATTATAAATTCAGATTCAAAATAAGTTTTTGTATTAACCCACTATAATTAATGATCGATACTTATAAATTTCAAGTGCTATGACCAATATGAAGATGGAGCATCTGGAATTGAGGAAAAAATGGTAAATTATGAAGCAATACTCAGAGAAGCCACAAGAAAAAATGAGAGAACAAGAAAAGGTTGTACAATAACTACTAGGTCACACTAAGGATACCACCCTAAGGCTGATGTGATTTAAATAAAAGCTAGAAGATAACACAGACAGAATTTTTCATGTTCACAAAATTTGTAATTGAAAATTTGCCAAATATGAGAAGAGAGATCAACAAATAGGTGAGGCTTCCAGAACACCAACTATGATAAAAAACAAAGTTGACCAAGACCTATCATTATTAAATTGCCAAATATTCAAAAAATAGAATTTTAAAAGCGGCAGAGAAAACCAAAAAATCACATAAACCCATTAGAATTACAGCAGAGTTCTCAACATAACCTTAAAGGCCACAAGATCTTGGAGAGAAAATTTTAACATCTAAGAGCAAACAACTTCCAACCCAATTTAATTTAACAGAAGAACTTTCATCCCATGGAGAAATAAGGACATTTAGTGCAAAAGAATGGCTCAGGAGATATATAAATACGAAACTGGTACTTCAGAAAATACTCAAGATTATCCTAGACAGAAAATATGAAACCAATGAAGTTAAAAACACAGATGGAATGAAAACACCAAGGAAAGTAAATGGATAAATAACAAGAATAAAAAAATGACAGGAAAAGAAAAACAAAGGAGTTACCAACAGAGAAAGAGCCCCATGACAGTCATCAGTCAACACCTCTCACCAATGTCTCCCAATATTAATGGTCTCAACTCTCCAATTCAAAGACACAGATTGGCAGACTGGATGAAAAAATAGAATCCAACAGTATGGTGTACTCAAGAAACACAAAAAGAAATTCATAGACTAAAAATTAAAGAATGGAAAACAATACTGCATGTACCAGGACCCCCAAAATAAGCAGGGGTAGTAATTTTAATGTCAGACAACATAAACTTTAAACAAACTGATTAGAAAAGACAAAGAAGATCACTACATACTAGTTTAGGGAACAACCTTAAGAAGAGATAACACAAACATTTATGAACCAAATACTGGAGCACCTATCTTCATAAAACAATCAGTGCTGAATATAAAACATCAAATTAATACTAACATGATCATAGAAGGCGTGTCTTAATATTTCATTTTCACAAAGAGATCAACTATACAAAAGAATATCAGAGTTAAACCACATTCTTGAAAATATGGACTTAATAGATATCTGCAGAATAGTCTGCCTTATTACAACAGTATTATACATTATTTTCTGCAGCACAAACTACTCTCTCCAAAAGATCACATAGGAGTCCACAAAGACTGGTTAAATATAACAGAATAAAAATAAACCAATGTGTACATTCTACAGTGAAAATTGAAATCAACCACAGAAGAAATCACAGACAATTTAGAAGCATCTAGAAAATTAATAACACACTCCTGAACAACAAACGGGTCACAGAAGAAATCAAAAAAGAAATTAAACAATTTCTGGAAGTTAATGTCAATGCCTATACAACAAGGCAGAATGTTTGGGCACAATGAAAGGAGTCCTAAGAGAGAAGTTCACTGCAATCAGTGTTAACATTAGGAAAACAGAGCAGGCTCAGATAAATTACCTAATGAAGAACCTTAACGTACTGAAGCGATTAACAACAATACAGGCCCAAGCCAAAATTAAGGAGGCAAATCATAAACAGACTGGAAATCAATAAAGTTGATACTAAAAATTACAAAGAATTAACAAATCAAAGAACTAGTTCTTTGAAAGAATAAACAGACAAATTTTCAGCAAAACTTCCTATGAGAGAGAAAAGACTCACATCAATATAATTAGAACTGAAAAAGGTGAAATCAAAACAGGCACCATTAAAATCTACAAGATAATAACTACTATAAAAATTGCATTTCACCAAATTGTAAAATCTCAAAGAAATAGACAGATTCCTAGATTCCTATAAATTACCAAAGCTAATCCAAGAAGACAGAAAAATGCTGAAAATCCCAGTAACAAGGAATAAAATTGAGACAGTAATACAAAAATAAAACCTACCAACCATAAAAAGCCCAGGTCCTGATGCATTCACTGCTGAATTCTATACAATCTTTAAGGATGTTATATCACCAGTACCCCGATCCCTTCAAGTTCTTCAAGAAATTGAAAGAGATGGAGTGAAAATTTCAAACTCATTTATGGAAGCCAGCATCACCCTGATCCCAAAACCAAATGAAAACCCAACTAAAAAAGAAAACTACAAGTCAGTTTCTTTAATGGAAATAGATGCAAAAACTTCAGCAAGATATCAGCAAATGGAATGCAACACATCCTAAAATGATCATATATCCTGACTAAATAGGTTTCATCCTATAGTTGCAAGGATGGGCCAACATATACAAATAAATAAATGTAATACCTCATATAAACAGAACTAAAGACAAAACCATGTGAACATACCAATAGGTGCACAAAACTGGTTTGACAAAATTTAACATTCCTTCCTGATAAGAACCCTAAAGAAAATATGTATAGACGTACAATGGCTGAATTTGATAAAAGCTATTTATGAAAAATCAATGGTTAACATATTAAATGGGAAAAAACTGAAAGCATTCTATTAAAATAAGGAATAAGACAAAGTCACCCACTGTCAGCATTTCTATTCAACATAGTACTGGTATTCCACATAGCCACAGCAATTAGGCAAGAGAAAGAAATAAAAGGGATAGATATAGGAAAAGAAGAACTCAAATTTTTATTTGCAGATGGCATCATACTCTACATAGAAGACCCCAAAAACCACAAGAAAAACTCTTAAAATTAATAACCAATTTCAGCAATGTAGCAGGATACAAACTCAACACACAACAATCATTAGTATTTGTGTACACCAATAATAAACTCAATGAGAAAGAAATTATAAAAACAATACCATTCATGGTATCCTCAAGAAAATTTGAATGCCTAGGGATTAAACTAGCCAAGGAATGGAAACACCTCTACAAAGAAAACTCTGAAATGCTCTGAAAAAGGAGATTGAAGAGGACATAAGGAAATTGAAACACAGCCCTGCTCCTCGATAGGCACAGTAGTTTTTTCAAAATGGCCATACTTCCCAAACTGGTATTCAAGGCAATCCCAATGGGAATACCAATAGCATACTTTGCAAATAGAGAGAAAATAATACTAAAATTCGTATGAAACCAGAAGAGACACAGAATAACAAAAGCAATCTTGGACAAGAGGAGGAAAGCAGGAGGCTTGAATGGCATGCTACCTCACAAAAACAGGCATGTGAATCAGTGCATCTGAATGGAAGATAATGGAACAATTGCCATACACATTCAGCTATCTGATCTTTGATAAAAGGGCCAAAAGCATATGGTGGACAAAGACAGCCTCTTCAGAAACTCGTGCTGGGAAACTCGGCATCTGGCGGGAGAAGATTGAATCAGGACCCATTATCTCTAACTACTAAATTAAAGTAAAACTGTATCAAAGTTTTGAACATTAAAACAAACACTGAACCTACTGGAGGACAAAATAGGTAAAACACTTGAAAACACAGGTGTAGGAAAGAAGTTTTTAAAAAACAGTGCCCATCGCATAAGAAATAACAGCAATTTGATGGGATTACATTAAATTAAAAAACTTATGCACAGTAAAGGAATCAATCAGTAGAAGAGACAACGTGCAGAATGGTAAAAAAATTTGTCAGCTATTCCTTGGAGGACTATTATCTAGAATATATAAGGAGCTAAAAAAAAAAACCTTAGCCCACCTAAAAGAAATGACCAATTTAAGAAACAGGCAAGAGAAAAGAACAAACACTTCTCAAAAAAAATAAGTACAAGTGTCCAAAAAAATGAATGAAAAATTATTCAGTATCTCTGGCCATTAGAGAAATGCAAATTAAAGCAACACTAAGATTCCATCTTACACCAGAAAGAATGGCAGTCATCAAGAAGTCAAAGAATTACAAATGCTGCCTTGGCTTTCATCAAAAGGAACCCTCTATATTGTTCATGGGACCATTATGGAAATAAGTATGGAGAATTCACAAAGAACTAAAATTAGAAATTCTGTATAACTGAGCTATTCACGTCCAGGTATTTTCCCCAAAGTGCTAAAGGCATCATATTACATTGATACATGCATGTCTGTTTAGGGTAGCATAGTTCATAACAGATAAATCCTGGAAGCAGCAGGTATACCTATCAATAGATAAATGGATGAATAAAATGTGGTATCTATACATAATAGGACGATACTTGGTATAAAGGAGGACAAATCCGAGACATTTGTAGGAAAATTGATGCATCTGGAAAACGTGTTTAGTGAAGTAAATCGGACACACAAGAATAAACATCAGATGGTACCTCTCATTTGAGTAAGGCACAGTACAAACGGAGAATAGTAAAGGATGGATAGAAGAGAACAAGGAAATAGATTTATTGCAAATTGGAAAGGACCCTAAGGATCAAGGGTGAGAGTAGAAGGGGAAGGGAAGTAAGGAGAATGAAGATATACCATGTACAGGAACTTAATAACCTCAGTGACTATAAACATTATACTGTATGTCATAAACATGACCTAAGAATAATAATAAGAAAAATGAGGAAAGGAGATTTAGAGGTAGAGGGGAGGAGGGGGGTAAGGACAGGAACTCAAAAAAGAAACAAGCTGTATTATATACATATACGTGCTCCCCAAGATGAATATAAGCATCATATACTGCAAACGAATTACAGAAAATTTTTTTTACAATATCCACCTTTGGGCAACAGCAGACTCTTCGACTAGTAATCTGTAATAATCTCCTTGCTTTCAGGTATGCTGAGATATTTCTGGGTTGGCATGTCCATTTACTTTGCCTGATATGGAGTTGGTCATTGCTCTAAGAAACTAAATCCTGTATTAGAAATAATATTTGGATGTTGTAATTTAGATAGCTGTGGTACTGGTGAGTTATTATTTCTAGGTTTTACATGGACAAGCTTTATTTTAAAGAAGTACTAGATCTTGAGTCCATTGTTTTAATTGGAATGTAAGATCACAAGGTTTTTACTTCACCTATCTTTCATTTGTATTTTCTTTCTCCCATGCCAGAATTCATGGCATTAACATAATTGCACATTGCTGTATTTGATATTACATGCCTAATATTATCAGAATAAAAAATGCCTATATAGCCACCAAAACTGATGGCCTAAAACCATTTTTTGTGTTATTGCAGCTCATTTTCTCCATAGGATACACCCCGTTGCGTTCGAATCACTTTTGTTTTTATGTCACTTTATTAACTCCATTAGTTACATGTCCAGTTTGACGTACAGATTCACTTGTTTCACCTTGCTTTAGATTTTAACACTGCTTTCTATTTACTTTTGCTTCATAGGAGGCTAACTACATGTATCCAAATTCAAACATTAAAAAATACCTCACTGTGTTTCCCCTCTTCCCCTTAGGCAATGATTTTTGTTTGATGATGTATTTAAAATATATCAGACATTATACACCCGTATTTCCTATTTTCTTTGACTAAATGGTAGTGTACTTTACATTTTTTCCTAACTTATATTTTATATCCAATATATTCCAGAGATAGTAGTTTGAAGAAATATGCCCCATTTCTCTTACAGTACCCCAAAGCACAACTGAATCATGGTTATTTCACCAGTTTCTTATTGGTGAACATGCAGGTAGCTTTCCATCTTGTGATTGCAAAGTTGTTCCATTCCTAGGATGCTACATCTATTTTTTCCATATTTTTTGGCCAAAATCACAATAGGAAATAGTCTTATGAATTTTGAGATTAAAATGTACTATAAGAAATTTTGATGGGTACTGCCAATAGTTCCCCTATAGGATTTGTTAAAATTTTCATTTCTACTAACAATATATGAGGGTGACTTACTTCACATAGCCACATCATTGGAGAGAGTGTTCTATCAGACTTTTGGATCTCTTCTGACAGGTAATAATGGTATGTCAATATATTTGAGTGAAGCAAGGGTAGAAAGAGGGACCCGTGGAAACACATAGGATATGGCCCTGGGACAAATGGAATGAATCTGGAATCATGATATGTTTAGAACAGAAAAATCACAGGACTTGGGGATAAAATTCAGAGACAGACAGAAAGGAATACCAATCAGGATGCCTTATTTTTAGTTTCTTCTTCTCTCATCCCTCTAAAAACAGTTTAGATTTCCCTTCCTATATGGAGCACTTTTTAAATTTGTGGAATGGTTGCAAAATAAATAGATAAGAATTACCAAACTGAATCAAGAAGATATAAAATTTCTAAATAAACCAATATCAGCCAATGAAATTGAAGTTGTAATTAAAAATCTACCAAAAAAGAAAAGCCCAGGACCTGATGGATTCACTGTTGAATTCTACAAGAAATTTACAGAAAACTTAAGGCTACTACTTCTCAAACTCTTTCATGAAATTGAAAGGGAAGCAATACTCCCAGATTCATTCCTGAAAGCAAGCATTACCCTGATTCCAAAACAGATCCAACCAAAAAGGAGAACTACAGGCCAGTCTCCCTGAGGAATGTAGATGCAAAAATCCTCAATAAGATACTGACAAGCAAGGCAGCACATCATCAAGAAGGTTATACACCCTATCCAAGTTTGACTCTTCCCCGGGAAGCAGGGTGGCTCAACAATCAATCAATACAATATCAATTGATGTTGATGGTTCAACATCATTAAATGTAGTACACTATATTAACAAAACCAAGGGGGGAAAAACCCATAAAATCCTCTCAATAGATGCAGAAAAAGCATTTGACAAGATCCAACACCAAATCCTGATAGAAACTCTACAGAAAATTGGTATAGATGGTCTATACCTCAGTCTGATAAAAGTCATCTATGACAAACCAACCACCAACATCATACTAAATGGGGAAAAAATGAAATCCTTCTCTCTAAAATCAGGAACAAGACAAGGATGTCCACTATCACCACTACTGTTCAACATAGCTCTGGATACACTAGCCAGAGCAATTAGACCAGAAAAAGAAAAGGAATAAGCATAGGAAAAGAAGAAGTTAAATTATTATTTGCAGATGACATGATACTCTACATAGAAGTCCCCAGAAACTCCATCAAAAGACTCCTGGATTTGATAACCAAATTCAGTGGTGTAGCTGGATACAAGGTCAACACTCAGAAATCGATAGCCTTCCTGTACACGAATAACAAACTCACCGAGGGAGAAACTAGAGAAACAGCCCCTTTCACAATAGCATCAAAACAATGAAATACCTAGGAACCAACCTAAGGAAGGAAGTAAAAGACCTCTACGCTAGAAACTACAGGACTCTGAAAAAGGAGTTCGAAGAAGATATCAGAAAGTGGAAAGATATCCCTTGTTTTTGTATAGGAAGAACCAATTTAGTGAAAATGGCCATACTTCCAAAATTGTTATACAGATTTAATGCAATCCCAATCAAAATTCCAACAGCATATCTGACAGAATTAGAAAAAATCCTAAAATGCACAAGAAATGTTTGAAATACACGAATTTTGAAATGTAGTTATTAAAAGCAAATTATACTGAATAGCATTTGAAAGGGACAAGATAAACACCTGGCATCTGAAAACTGCTTACAGTTTTGTCTGTCTGAGTAAAATCCCTCAGCTCTTCCTTTTCCCTCAATCCTACCTGAGATGAATAAATAAGATTCAACAACATACTCTGAGACCACACTCTTAGGTGAAATAAAATGGACACGTGTTGAAATATCGTATTGTTTCTCTGGGGTGAGGAACCAGAGGGTAAATAAGGGCCAAAATGTATGATAGATATTGGGAAACAGGAAGAAAATGTTCAAATAGGAAGAGATTGGATAAGTGAGAGGGGAAGGGGGAAAGGTAGGGAACAGGAAAAAAAGAGAACAGAACGTAGAACCTGAAAACAAAGCTTTTGTAAGTAAAGAGGGGAAGAGTGGTTGAGGGGGAAACAATCTGGGGAAAAAGAAGAATTAAAATATATTATGTACGGGTACAAATTCCCTCTGATGAATGTGATTATATATATATATATATTATACCAATAAAATTCATTTTGCAAAACTCCAAATAGACTGCTGGAGAGTTTCCTGAACTAAGACAGATTATGTGGGTAGAAATACTGCAGTGCAGATTGAATTTGTCCCAGTAACTTTCAACCCCATGTCCCACTCCTGCTGCCCCCCACACTGCTCTCTGTCGTAAGCAGTTCTGGGTGCTCCTGGCCAATGAACACACTGTGTATGTGCTCAGTCCTCTGGTCAACACAAATGAAAATCCCCCTGAAAATTCAAAGTTCACGTATCTGAAAACTACCTATGTTCTTGGAAACTTCCTTATATAGCCTTACTGTTCATATTCAAAATATTCTTCAATGGGCCTGTATTTTAAATGCCAGGGGCACACAAATCAGCCTGGGTGAGCTGGGTGGGGTGAGGAGGTGTAAAAGAGGACAGCACAGTAAAGAATGCCTGAGACAATTGTTTAATTTCTCTCATTCTTATGTGTAAGATACAGAAAATAATTCCTGCCCTGGTCCTTCATAGAATAATTGTTGGGAGAAGAATGCATGAGTATACAGTAAGATGGGACATGTATTAAAATCCTGTAAGCAAATTTGAACTACTTTTTAAATTAAGTTTATTGGTACATTTTTTTTTTTTTTTTTTGTTACATTCATCATTGGGATCTTGTAACATTACATGAGTATCTTGGTTCTTTTTTTTTTTTTTTTGGTACTGGGGATCAAACTCAGGTCCTTGCGCTTGCGCAGCAGGCGGTGAAACCACTGAGCTAAATCCCTGGCCCCAAACCCAGTTGTTTGTTTTTTTAAAAATTTTTATATTTTTGGTACTGGGGATCAAACTCGAGACCTTGCGCTTGTGAGGCAGGTGCCGGAACCACTGAGCTAAATCCCCGGCCCTTATTGGTACATTTTAGGAATCCATTATGATAATATTCATCATTGTGAATTTGTACCTCTATACAATCTATCTTGGTTTTTCTTTTTTCCTCATTCCCCTTCCCTCACTTCCACCCCTCCACCCCTCCCTATTTACAAAAAACTTTGTTTCCATTTTTCCTTCTTTTCTCATAATATTTCTTTCCCTTATTTCCTTTCCCCTACCCTTCCTCCCTACTTCCCCTTCCCCTGTGGACCTCCAGCATCACTGGTCATTTGAGAGATGTAAATGAAAACAACACTGAGATTCCACCTCACTCCAGAAAGAATGGCTGCTGTCAAAAAATCAACCAATAACAAATACTGGCAGGGCTGTGGGGAAAAAGAAACTCTTATCCATTGTTGGTGGGAGTGTAGACTGGTGCAGCCACTGTGGAAATCAGTGTGGAGATTCCTCAAAGAACTAGGATTAGAGGTCCCATTTGACCCAGCTATTCCCCTGCTGGGGATCTTCCCAAAAGATTTAAAAGAATCATATCACAGCATCCATATCTGTACCCACGTTTATAGAGGCAAAGTTTGTAATAGCTGAAACTTGGAAACAGCCCAAATGCCCATCAACTCGTGACTGGATAAAGAAGATTTGGGTTTTTTTTAATCAAGTGGAGTACTACTCAGCCATAAAGAATGAGAAACTAGAGACATTTATAGCTAAACAGTTGCACATTGAGGCCATACTCAAGTGAAATAAATAGGACACACGTGTAAATACTGAATAGTTTCTCTGGTATGAGAAAATGGAAGTGTAAATGAGGAACAAAATGTACTCTGAACTACTTTTTAAAAAATATATCTACTAAATTTCTCTTTTACATGTACAGTTGCATTCTGAAGTTCACACAGGCCATTTTTCAGTCAATGCCTAGAACAGAGAATGGGTTTCAGTATTAAAATTTGAGTTCTGATAAGTCTGTTTAAAGTGTATTAGAAATATTATAAATACATAGTATAAACATACCTATACCATACATACATGTGTCTGTACGTGCACATACATGGACTATACTGTAGAAATACAGCACAGTAAAATACATGACCTGTGTGGTAACATTGCAGAGAACAACATTGCAGTGTTGCACTAGTGGGTATAAATTAAAGTGGATGAATCAAATGTATTCAAAATGACTTTTAAAAATACTGATTACAGGTGCTTGAAGAGAAGTGAATTTAATTAGAGTAAGTGTAAGATGAAGATATCTTTCATAGACATCCTGAAGGAGATTTATGAACACTTAAAATCATTTAGAAATTTACAGCACACATTTATAATTGTGCATTATTTGACTTCAGAAATATCTTGATATGGGCAAAAACCATTAATACTACTCTTTTTTTATGTTGCATTAAAAAGGCAGAATAGCAAAAATGAGGAAAAAATAAGCTTTTCTAAAACACTGATGAGAAATGGAAGAATAAAATAGCCTTACAATGGTAATAATTACCACACCAATTAGTGAATCAGTGTAAACCAGGTAAGTAGTTGCTTGTACTTTGTAAGTACTAATGCTTCTACTTGCTTGTTCTGTTTAGGGTTGATATATTCATCAAAGAATAATATACACATTTAAATTTTGTATTAGTGCACGATTGCAGTACAAGATGTTTATGCTCCTTCGATGGAGTTGACACATCTTCATTCCTTTATTCCTCCACTTCTCCCCTCCTTCCCCATTCCCTCCCTCTTTAGATCTTCCAGTTTGAGAACGATTTCTCTCTGTACTTCCTTATCATCTGCCATTTACGTTGCTCTTTATAATTTAGCTTTCTTATATAAGAGAAACCATGTAATATTTAACCTTGCACATCTGATTTATTTCATTTAACATTACGGTTTCAATGTGCATCCATTTTCCTGCAAATGTAGTCATCCCTTGTTGAAGGAGAATGAATTCCAAGACCTCCCGCAGATGCATAAAATTGTGCATAAGCATCAAACCCTATATACACTATGTTGTCCTGTAAATACCTATAACAAAGTCAAATTTATAAATTATGCATAGTACAAGAATAACAAGTGAATAGAACAATGAAAATATCATATGATAGTAATATTGCTAGAATCACTACTCTTGTACTCTTAGGCCATTATTTAGCAAAATAAAGATTACCTGAACAGAAGCACTGTGGTACCACAAAAGTTGATGAAATAATGGAGATAGTTACTAAATGAATAATGGGAGGGTAGCATATACAATATGGATATTCTAGGAAAATGGCAATTGACACGCCTGGAAGAACAGAAGATTTCATTTATACATTGTTTCATGCAGTGATGAAATTCTCCATTTAATATTTTCAAATCACATTGACTATGGTAACTGAAACTGTGAGAAATGAACTCGTGCATAAAGGGGAACCCTTCTATTTATCTAAACTTTTATTATATAATCACACACCTAACATACCCACATACCTAACATGTCACTGCCACCCTGATTGACAAACAGAAACTGACCTAGCTTCCATGCCCTTCACAGGTGTAACTTTTCGCTGTGTACAACCACTGTCTGGACTTGCAACACTGTAGAGTAATTTGGCTTGGTTTTGAATATTGTATAGTCCCATAATATATACTCTGTTCTGATTTCTTCTGTCAAATATGTATTATAGTCATCCTTAACATTGTATGCAGTTGCTGTATGTTCATTCTGCTATGGAAATGTAGGCTCTTTGATTAAATATCCATTGAGTCTTTTACATTATTTAAAAAATTTATTTCTTTATATAATTGGGGTATGAATATATTTACATATGATTATATATTGTTTATATATCATATATATTAGAAATGTTTTCCCATATCATCACTTACATTTTCACTTTTCTATTGATGCCTATCACCATTAAGAAAGCAGAACTTGCACTTTTTGTTGATTTTTTAACTTCATTTTATTTTTATTTTGTGTACTACTTTATTGAAAACTAGAATTCTATTTTTAATTTTTCTTTTATCTGTGCTTTGTGTGTATTCTGTCTACCCCAAGGCCATGAAGATATTTCACTCTGCTTCTTGTAGAAGCTTGCCAGCATATTCATTTATTTCATTTTTGTCATCTAAACAGACAATCATCTGGAATTGATTTTCATGTATGTTGTCAAGTCAGGGGATAAGGTTCATGTTTTCCCAAATTGGAACTTATTTTAATTTTACTTTGTTTATTTAATCAATTATCGCAAACTTGACGGCAAAACAACACAAATTTATTATTCTGTGAGTGTCTAGGTTAGAAGTCTGCCACAAGTGTCATCCAGCTGAGATGTAGTTGGCAGGGTTGGGTCCTCTGGAAGCTCTCAGGAATAAGCTGATCCTTTCTCTCTCCTGGTTCTGCAGGCTGTTTCCATGCCGTGCGTGATACAGGTTGCTTCTCCAAAGCCTGCCACGGAGGGCTGAGGTCTCCTGCCTCACAGCATCCTCCTGTAATCACACCTTCTGACCTTAATCTCTTCTTCCCTCTGCTATTTTTGAAGACTATTGTGCTTTCACTGAGATAATTCAAGGGGGTCTCTGCACGTGAAGGTCAGGTAACAACCTCAAAGATTCCATTTGCAATGTTAAGTCCCCTTTGCTATACAACATAGGATATTCACAAATTTAGGATCCCAGCATCTTGGGGGAACCCTATCCCACCCACCACCCTGTCCAGTTTACAGGCCCTTTGTCTCGGTACTGGAGCAGCATTTGTCACAAATCAACTTCATCACTTTTAAAAAACAGTTTTCTGTTTCAGTAGGCTCGTAGCACATTCTTGCATTAAAAAAACAGTATGACAATTTTTAAGTAGCAGATCTATTTAGCTGTTGGGCCTTTCAATTTCATTCTTCAAGATTTCCTTGGCACTTTTTGGTTATTTGCATGGATAAAATTTCAAATCCGCTGATCAGTTATGACCACTAAAAGTATTTTAGATTTCAAGGGAAGTATAAATTCTTTGGGGGAGAAATGACATTTTTACAATATCAGTTTTCTACTGTATGTACTTATCTTCCAAAAATTAGCCAGATGGCATTACATCTTTTATTTCCTTCAATAATGTTTATATTTTCTAAATAGAGATTGCAAAATTTGTTAGTAAGTTGTTTCTTTTCAAAAAACTTAGACTATTTATATTACTGCTGTGTTGTCTGAATGCATGTAGTGTTATTTCCTCCAGATCAGTTCTTTTGCCATTTTCCTAAATTGTGTTACCTAGGATATCCAGTAAAAATGTTGATTAGAAAAGATGATAACTGGTAGTTTTGCTTTATTGCTTACTCTAGAAAGAAAGCTTTCAATATTTCACCATTAGGTTGACTTATAACTAATTTTTGTAACTAATTTTATAGATGCACCTGACCTGCTAGATTCATTTTCAGAGAGAATAAGAAAAAAATGATTAAACATTGGCTTTTATCATATATTTTCTTTACTTCTATTTATGAGAATTACATGGTACTTTTCCTTTTTTTAAATGGTGTGATTCACACTGATTAGTTTTCAAACTTTAGGTAAATCTTACATTTTTGGTATACATCAACAGTGTTCACTCTATAATCTTAATTCTGTATTGCTGGATTCAAATTTCCGAAATTTATTACATGCACATATCCAACCTGTGTTCATGAGAGAGACTGGCCTGTAAATTTTTATTTTCACAATGTCTTTTCTCAATATTGGTAAAATATGTAATGTTCCATGGTCCAAAAATTTTTGAATTTTGACACTTTGTATTTTAGAGCATGTCAGATTTCAGATTTTCAGGTTAGGGGTATGCAGATGTTAACATCTATGCAAATATTCTACAGTCCTAAAAGCTCTGAAATCGAAACACTTCTCTTCTCCCAACCATTTCACATCCAAGATATCAACCTGTATCAAAGCTGTTTTGGTCTTTCAATGAGTAAAATATTTTGCATGTTATATGCTTTGCATAAGTATATATAAATTGGTATTATCGCTTCCATAGTATTTGGAAAAATTCATCAATGAGACCATTTGAGATGGTAGCATCTTTGAGGGGGATGTTTTAAATAAGTTTTAATATAATTAAAAGCATTATGACTATCCAGTTATTCTGTTTAAACTTACATAATTTTAGAAAATTGTATTCCTGGGAACTTTTCTGTCCCATCTGTATTCTCTAATTAGCATGAATAAAATAGTGTCTTTTGAATTTCTGTAAGATTGATAGCAATATTCTGTTATTCACTTCTGACTTTGGTAATATGTTATTTTTCTCACGATTGTTTGTATTAACTTCATTACATTTTTGCACAGAAAATTTTCATGTATCTTTTTTCTCATGAACATTTGTATCAGTACTTTGCAATTTCACTATTATTCAATTCCATTTCCTTTGCTTTCTTTGGAGCTGAATTGATGCTCATTTTTGTCTTATGATAAAGTATACTTAGATAACTGATATTTAGCTTTTCCTTTATCTTCTGATTTTTAGATTAGATTTACATCATATAAAAATCACCATTTTAAATTTCAGTGGCTTTTCTATACTATGTTGAATACCCATCACCGTAACCTAATTCCAGAGCATTTCTATCAATTCATACTTATCTAGTACTTGCCTTTCCTTCATTCTCTGATTACCTAGCAACCATGAATTTTCTATGAATTTTCCTATTGTGAATATATATATATATATATATATATATTTTTTTTGGTACCGGGGATCAAACTCGGGTCCTTGCACTTGCGCAGCAGGCGGTGAAACCACTGAGCTAAATCCCCGGCCCCCCTATTGTGAATATTTCAAATAAATGGAATAACATGTGGCTTTTGATGCCCAGCTTCAGTTACTTAGCAATAGTAATTTCAGGTCTCATCCATGTTGCAACACATTAACAGAACTTCAGTTCTCATGCTGTGATAACATTTCACTGCGTAGATGTACCCAATGTGGTTTGTTTTCATTCAGAAGTTAATGAAAATATGGATTGTTTTTATTTTGGACTATTATATATAATGCTGCTATAAACATTCATATACAAATTTTTGTGTGCATATATTTTAGGTGTCTTAGATATATGGCTAAAAATTGCTGAATTGTATGGCAACTCCACTTTTAACTTTTTGAAGAACTGTTTATAAGCTGTAAACTGTTTACAATGTTTCACATTCCCTACTAGCTGTATCTGAGGGTTCTAATTTTTTCATGTGCTCACTAGTATTTATAATGACCTGTCTTGTTGATTATAGCCATCCTTGTGGGCGTAAAGTAATATTTCATTGTGGTTTTGATTTGTATTTTCCTAATGGCTGATAGTGTTGTGGATATTTTTATGTGCAGACTGGCTATTTGTATATCTCCTCTGAAGAAATGTTCATTCATAACCTTTGGCTATATTTAAACTGGGTTGTCTTTTTATTATTGAATTGGAAGAATTTTTATATACTCTAAATACCAGTCCATAAACAAATATATGGGTTGCAAGTATTTCCTCCCATTCTACATGTTATCTTTTTGTTATTTTGATAGAGTTCCTTGATATTCAAAAGTTTTTCATTTTGACAAAGTTGGTTGTATCTACTTTTTTCCTAAAGTTACTTTTGCTTAACTGTTTTATACTTAAGGAAATGTTGCCTAATCCAGATTCACAGATTTATGTCTATTTCCTTCCAAGAATTTGTGGTGCACTATCTTATACTTTCATCTTTCCTTTACCATGGTCTTTGATCCATTTTGAGCTATATTTTGGGTGTGGTCGAAGGCAGGGGTCCACATTATTTTATATGTGGATGTCAAGTTCTACTACATCTTTTATTGAAAAAACTGTTGTTTCTTGTTGGGGTCTCCTTGGTGGGAGACTGGAACCTGAAGACAGTATCCAATGAAACCTATTAAAAAAGGGCACAGGGGACCAGAACTCTTGGAGTTAAGGCCAGGTTTATTGGTAATGTTTTTCTTTTATACATTTTCCTGTAGGATGCATCAGTTATTAACAATTTACAATGCTAGTCAACTAACCACCAGTTATATCTGTGAGTACATAAAGCATCTAAAGAACCATCTCCTTCAACTATGCTCCTTTAATCTTAGTGCATCTTATCTAAATCATCCCGGCTACTTAAAGCTTCTAAAAAGTTAGCTATTCTTAGCTAGTCTTATACCAAGCAAATATTTGAGAGTCTCAAGGGACCACAGAGGAACGAACACTGAGGGATGGACAAACAACCTTCTGAAGTTATCTTTAACGTCTCTATCTGGGCCTGCCACAGACATCAGGACAATCTGTCTTCCCAAGGCTGTCCGAGGGCCCGAGAACTTCTCATATCCTCCAGTTTCTCACTGAATAGTCTTGATATCCTTGTCAATATTCAGGTGACCATGGGTAGATGGGTTTATTTCCTAATGTTTATTCTATTTGTCTATGTATCTATCCTTATTACATTACTGTAGTGTCTTGATGATTACAGTTTTGTTCTAAATTTTGAAATCAGGATGTGTGTATTATCTAATTTTGTTCTTCCTAAGTATTGTTTTGGGTATTCAAGGCACTTACTTCCATATATATATATATATATATATATATACACACACACACACACACACTGTACGGTGACTATTTACCTCTGAAAAAAAGGCAATTGTAAATTTGATAAGGACTACACTGAATTTGCAGGTCAATTTGGGAGTTCATTATTATCCATTAATAATATTAACTTTCCTATACATGAACATGTAGTATCCACTTACTTAAATCTGCCTCTATTTCTTACAAGAATTTTTTGAAGGTTTTAGTGCCCAAATGTTGCATTTCTTTTTAACATGTATTTCTAAGTGTTTTATTTCTGATATGATCATAAAAAAGAATTATATTATTAATTTGCTTTTCAGATTATTCATTCCTAGTATAGAGAATACAACTAGTTTTTGGAAGAATGACACCAGCAAGATGATAGAATGGGTGATCTCTGGCTTGCATACCTCTGCAACAGCAATTTGGCAGCCACCCATGGACGAATATTCCTCTATAGAAGCTTTGGGATCCAGCTAAGATGTTACAAAACACTGGTAGACCAAAGGCCAAAGATAACTGTTTTGAGAAGGGAGACTTACTCCCAGGTGGGAGGCTCACCTACTGTGGTCCCAGCTAAGGGCCTAGAAACAGCCCTCTTACCTCTATAGACATAGCTACAATCCCATCTGGCCTAGGTCTTGTCACTAAGAGTAAACATCAATATACTTGGGAAAAGGCAGGTCTCCCCATGCTTCAGGTAACAGGTCTGTCATTATTCTTCATTCAGGGCATTCAATTAGCCTCTGACCTGGAGTCAGCTGCTTTCAGCTGTGGTCTTGGAGCAACCTCATCTTCCCAGAACCCACAGGAGGATACATTCATCCATGGCACAGAAGCCTGCCCAACTCTGACAAAGGATCTAAAAGCAGCTCCGTGACTTGGCTCTAGCTGTGATCTATTAGCATTCATCCTTATGCTGGAGCCAAGCAGGAAACAGTCCTCCGTGGCACCACACGCTGCCCTGATGATACAGTTTCTCACATGAACCCTGGAAAGGTCCTGTGACCAAGTCCCATACTCTACTGCCGTCTGAGCTCAGTATTTTCTGTTAAAAAATCTGTCAGGATGCACAGCCACACCCTTAGAGGCAGGTCAACATTCACTGGTCTCAGATTCAGATCCTGTGCCTCTCCAATACTTAATTCCACCTGCTGAGTGCCATGGATCAAAGCCAGTTCTGCCTGTCTAGTGAAACAGCAGGAGCTACACTCATGTGCATACCTAGGAACATGTACTATCTGTTGACCCAACTGTACAGCTTCAGGTGGACCCTTCCTTCTTGTGCCAGGCCTACTGACCAAGTCCTGGAGGTAGTTCCATTATAGCAAGGAGCAGTCACAATCTACTTTAGTTTTTTTTTTTTTTTTTTTTGGTACCCAAGATTGAACTCAGGACCTCGCGCTTTCAAGGCAGGCGGCAGAACCACTGAGCTAAATGCCCAGCCCCAATAGTCACAATCTGTATCTCTCCGTATTTATAGGCCCACCACCCCTGAATACTACTGTAGACCCAGCAGTAGCCATGTGACGTGGCTTCAATTCCATTCAACTGCAATCCCAGACACAATTTCATCAGTGCAGGAATCTGACAGGAGAATGTTATCTATGAAAGAGTCTGTAATGAATACAGCAGATGTTGTCTCCTTCAAATGTACACATACCAAGGCAAAGGTTACATAGATCACAAATCATCTGGTAAATGTGATACCAATAAAGGAAACTATAAAGCTCTAGCAACCAATTCCCAAGAATTGGATATGTACAAATTTTCTGACACATAATTCAAAATAATCATCCTAAAGAAACTCAAAGAGATGTAAGTAGACACAAGTAGACTACCAAATGAAACTGGTAAAGGAATACATGAATAAAATGAGATGCTTAATAAAGAATAAAAACTAAAAAAAGCACCAAAGAGACATCTGGGAACTGAAGAATATATTGCCAGGAACTGAAAATTCCCATAGAAAGCTTAAACAACAAATTTGATTATGAAGAATAAACAAAAAGTGAACATGAAGACAGGCCATTTGAAATTAGTCAATTGAGGAACCAAGAGAAAGTAAAATGAAAAAGTGTAAAGAAAGCACATAAGACCTAGGGGAACCACTCAATGAGTGACTATACATATAATGAGAGTCTCAGAAGAATAAATGAGAGGGAAAAGGAGGAAAGCCTACTTAAATAAAACAGACTGGAAACTTCTCAAATCCTGGGACATTGGCACCCAGATTCATGCAGCTCATAGATTTTTATGTAAAATCGACCCAAAGAAAGTACTGTATTAGCTTTCCAAGGGCTGGGCAAAATTACCAACACTCACAACTTAAAAGAGGAAAAGTGTATTTTGTCTCATAATTTCAGAGGTGTCAGTCCATGTTCAGCGGAACCCAAGGCAGAAAAATTAAGGCAGAGGAACATGCTCAGTTCATGGAAGCCCGGAGGCAGAGCAGGGGAAAGGTTCAGAGACCAGGCATGGTACCAAAGTAGGGTGGGTATCCATGATTCACTCAGACACTCCTAGAATACATCAAATTAAAATTTAAACAACAACAACAAAAAGACACACTTAAAAAGAGAGCAGCCATCTGGGATAAAGGTTTTCCACATATTTAAGATATTAAGCATCTCTATTTGGACCACATCACTAATTCCTATAAAACAATGGAAAAGGCAAATAATCCAAAAGAAAAAAACAAGGTAAAGGCTGTGAACATGCAAATTAGAAAAGACTAATGCAACTGTATTAGTCAGTGTTTTCATCCTTGAGACACAATACCAAACATCAACATTTTAAAGGAGAGGAAATTGGATTTGTTCACAGTTCCAGTCCATGATCAGCTGGTTCCAAGATGGAGAGATCATAGTGGAAGGGCATGACAGAAAAGGCACTTAGTTGATGGCATCCAGGAATCAGAGCAGGGGAAGATCCCCAGTGAAGAAGGGTCAAAGGTTCAGATACAGACCCCAAAGCCATATCTACCTGACCTACTCAGGATAGCTAGAAATGTAGTTTACCAATCCCTGGGGTGGATCCCCAAATCAATTAAGTTGAAATTCCACCTTAAGTGCTATATTCCCTTTCACCTCCCATCCCAGCATGTCTTCTTAAATCATATTTCATCTCAAAATAAAACCATCAGCATAATTCCACATCACATACATATATGTTCTGTACAACTGCAAACACAATAATCCCTCCAACAAAGCCTCAACAATTCAGGGATTTTTTAAAAGTTCAAGTACAAATCTCTTCTGAGACTCAAGGCAAACTCTTAGCTATGAACCATTGAAAATCAAATTGGTTACATAATTCCAAGGTACAATGGCACGCAGTCAACATTCTCATTCCAGGAGGGAGGAATGGGGGATAGAAAAGAATCAGACTAAAGCAAGACCAAAACCCATCAGGGCAAACAGTAATTGTTGCAGCTTCATGTCCAACATCTGGGGCAGGATGTTGAGAGACATGAGGTCCAAAGGGCTTCTGCAGTTCCATTCTTATGGCATTGCCAGGTGAAGCCTACATGGCCTCCCTCTTGGGCCGGCTTTTCACTGACTGTACCTTTCCTCAGCAGATTCACATTCCCGGTATCTCCAATTTCCTGTGGTCACCTCTGGACCTTTGGCTTCACTCTTACAGATTCAAGTGTCACCCACTCAAGGACTCCTGGCAGGGACTGTGGCCTTGTAACATATTTTTGCCTGACCCCCTCAAGGCTTCTTCTGAAATCTGGGTGGAAGCTACCACAACCGCTCAATTGTATTCTGCATGCATGGAAAACCAGTACCACATGGATGATGCCAAGATCTGCCACTGGCTTGAGCAATAGCCTGGTCCCCTTAGACCATACCTGCAGAGGCTTCTGAGTGACTGGATGGCTGGACTCAGTAAAACAATTCTCTAGGTAGCCTTGAATGAGTAGGGCCCCCTGGGGTTCCCTTGTCAAAGTCTTTCAAAGGAGTTTACCCTTTCATTCCCTTAAGCCTCGACTAGGTGGCATCTTACAATTCTGTAAAATAACTTCAAGCTATCATTCCTACTGTCCCAATACCAAGTACTTGGCTTTTTTAAATGCTAATTTTTTTCAGAAACCATGCTCTCCTTGTCCCCAGCTTTGTAGGTGCTTCCTTTCTGGTGAAAGTCCAAATTTTTCATACCTGCTTTTTGTTTCTGATTCACATTGTAGATCTAGCTAAAAGCACCCAGCAGTCACCATATTACAGCCTCAACATTTGGCCACCTTAAGATTTTTCTCCACCAGATTAATTAATCCATTACCTGTCTCTCAGAATCCTGCAGTCTTAGGACATGGGCAAAACGTAGACTCATTTTTCTCCCACAATATAATGCACATACACGTCTTTGACGCAATCTTGCCCCTAATTGAAACCTCTTGAGCTTGGCCTTTATGAAGTCCATATTTCCATCATCATTCTGGTCTGAGATCTGACCAGAACTACTCATCAGACTCTGGTTATAGCACTTGAGCATGCCAGGGCTTCTCTAGCCTGAATCTTATAAGTTTTCCAAATTCCTCCTGCAAATCAATTCAAAAGGCTTCTAAACCCCATGGTCAGGTATAGTCACCCCATTTCTCCTTCCATATTAGTTGGCTTTCTTATTGCTCAGACACAATACACAATAATCCCAATTTAAGGGAAGAGTTTGGTATAATCTGCTCACAGTTTCCGTCCATGATTGGCTGGTTCCAAGGCAGTCGCATAATAGCAGAAGAACATGTAAAGTAAAGCTGCCCCATGGCAGCTGGGAAGCAGAGCAGTGGAAGAACTCTAGAGAGGAAGGGCCAGGCACAAGATGTAGACACCATGGCCATGCCTCCATGACCACCTGCACACCTAGGTGTACCTGGAAATGTGTTTCACCAATGCCAGGGAGGGGGTGCAGGGATCCAAAAGGCAATGAAGTTGAAACTTCACCCTAACTGCCACGGCAACTCTACACATTAAGTAATTCTAACATCACCGAGAAGTGAAATTGCGTAATACTTTTTGCCCTCCAAATTGACAACAATGACATACTTTGATAAAATTAGTTATTTCTAATCTCTATTGATGATCCAAATTGTTTTCCCTTTGGAGCAAAAGTGACACGTTAAATAATTTTTGCTGTGTTAAAAATTTTCCTTAGCATGTATTTTACTAGATAGAGCAAATCAAGAATGTATAAGCATCTATTATTAATAGATAAATGCCTGGGTTTACATAAAAGAATAGAAAAACAACACATTATATGAAACTCTATTTTCCTAATGAATAGAATTATTTTACTTAGCAATCCTATCCCAAGAAAAATGAAAATCTTCAATAAATATGTTCCTTTATAAGAACAAAGAAGGAAATACACTTGGTCTTAGCCAAAGACTGAGAAATGATTCAAAGAAGGAAATAGCACTAAAGTAATATGTTCAAAAAAGAAATACAAGAGAGTTTGATACAATAAACTTTGTCAAAAAAAGGATAGAAAAGAATAGGGCTTTGCTTGTTTTGTTTATATTTTAACGATCATCTAGATATTGGTATCACTTTTGTCCATTATTTCTATGTTCCTGGAATATGTCTTGCTGACTGGTAAATTACCTTTTGTTGTAAGAAGTTTATGGGGATTTTTATAATATGAAATAGACTGACATTAGTGTTCCATGTGTCCATTATTTGCTGTGTATCATTTGATGACTGAGCCTTGAGCCATCGTTGTCAAATCACTATATGCAAGCTAATCAATTATTCTTCAGCTATTACAACGGAATTTGTTATGGAAAAGATCAAAGTAAGGCGAAAGATGAAAACAGTGCACTGAATCCACATGTACTCATCCTCCAGCTTCAAGAATTACCAATTCATAGCTAACTCTGTTTAGTCCATTCATACTCATCACACTAGCAGGTTGTATCAGAACATTTCATAGACATTACATTTAACATGTGTATGAGAGAGAGAATATACCCAGGAAAGAGGACATGTTAATTTCTAGGATCAAAATTAATCTCTGTAATGCCTTAAAACAAACAGTGAGTTCTCAATGCTGCCTCACGTAGTCAGTAGTCAAATTTTCTCACTTGTGTTACAAATTTTATTTACCATTTGATTTTGAATTAGGGTCTAAATTAGGGCTCTACCTTGTAATAGGTTTATATGAGCTTTTAGATTAAAAACTTTCCTTCTTCATCGCCTTTATTTACAGTTTTTGTGTTTAAACTTATTCTTAAATCCTACAAGTTTTCATACTTTGGATTTTGCTGGCAGAATTTTCATGATATTTTTAAGTATATTTCTCTAGCTCCTATATCTCCAGCAAAATTTGCTGTATGAAAAAGAGGCAGCTTCTTAGTTTTCCCTCATTTGCTTTGGGGGAGACAGCAATACAGATGTCCTAGGATACTCAAGTGCTCAGAAGGCACTTATTTCTCTTGCGAGGAGGCCAGCATTCTTTCCAGACTGACTAATCAGGGGGTCGCCCATTGTGTTCTGGAAACATTATAGCCTTGGAGTTCATTGTACAGGAGAATCAATGAGCTCCACCCAGATATGCAAATAAGAGTTCCCTGATGACTATTATGTACACTAAATTCTCAGATTTGGTAACTTAAGTCAATTAATTTTTTATACATTCAAAATGGTTTTGATATTACTAGCATTTCTTCTCAAGTTAATAAGTGTAATTCTACATTATTCTCTATATTCTGCCCTCTCAAGTTATATTGGATGTCTGAAGCCTATTCCACAGTAGTCATGAGATACCTATGAGAAAATAATCCTATGTGATTTTATATCTTCAAAATGGCTTGTTCTGGCCTTTATGCTTAATACGTAGAATGGCTGTCCATAAAATCTGAGGTTCACATTTTTTCCCTTGAGTATCTCATATATATATATATATATATATATCATATATATAGCTCATGTATCATACATATATATATCACGTTTATATATGTAATTCCTCATTATCCCCTCATCCATTTTACCAATAAAAGTTTAAAAAAAAAATTTCTAGATTCTATCACTTTCATATTTATTTTTATCACACCCATATTTCCATACTTAAAACTATCTGATTTCTGATACATTTCTAGATAAATTTTTTCTTTTTTGGTACCGGGGATTGAACTCGGGTCCTCAGCATGTGAGGCAGGCGCCAGAACCACTGAGCTAAATCCCCGGCTCTCTAGATAAATTATATATAGTACCACACTTCTTCCTTAAGACTTAAGCTTGGATATAATTTGTTAGACTTTATTAGTTTTCACTGTATGAACAAATCACAATGACATGAACAAAATTTGTTCCTATTTTTAAATTTTCACAGATGAATATATCACTTAACGCAAAAGTATCAAAATATACCCCCAAGAATCAACAAATGGGATCATGTCAAGTTAAAAAGCTTCTGCACAGCAAAAGAAATGACCAGACTGAAAACAATCTACACAATGGAAAAAAGTTTTGCCAATGATTCCTCCAACACAAGACTCATATCTAAAATATATAAAGAACTCAAAAAAATTAGACCCACCCCAAAATGAAAGACCCAATTAATAAATGGGCAACCAAAATGAATACACACTTCACAGAAGCGTAGATGGCCAATAAAGACATGAAGAAATGCTCAGCATCACTGGCCACCAGAAAGGTGCAGATTAATATAATACAGATTCTATCTGACCCCAGAAAGAACAGCTATCATTAGGGAATCCAAGGACAAATTCTCGAGAGGGTGGAGGGGGGAAAAACACTTCTAGAGGACTGGTGGGAAAGTAAACTAGTACAACCAGCATGAACATCACTGTGGAGTTTCCTCAAAAATCTGAAACTAGAAATTCCATTTTAACCAGCTGTTCCTTTGCTGGGTACCTTCCTGACAGAATTAAAGACATATTACAGAGCTACACGCATGTCCATGTTTATAACAGCACAAGTCATAATCTTTACTGGGAATTGAACTCAGGACCTTGTGCTTCGGAGGCAGGTGGTGGAACCACCGAGCTAAATCCCCAGCCCCCACAATTCATAATCTTGGAAGCAGCCTATATGTCTATCAAGAGGTGAATGGATTAAAAAAATGTATTTACACACAATTAAGTACTATTTTGGCATAAAGAAAGATAAACTTGAGTTACTCACATGTGCACCTTGAGATTAAAATGAATAATTGATCATGTGAAATAGGAAGAAAAGATCCAAAGGGGTAGGGAAAGTGGAAGGGGTAGGGGAAAGGAAAGAAGGGAAAGGAAAAAAAAATAGAAAAGGAAAAAATGGAAACAACGTCTTTCTAAATAGGGAGGGGTGGAGGAGTTGAAGGGAGGGCAGGGGAATGGGGAAAACAATACGACCCAAAATACATCATGAAAAGGTACAAGATCCCAGTGACAAATGTAAATATGTTGTATACCTGAAATGTACCAATAAAAGAATTTAAGGAGAAAAAATACCGTGCACCTTGAGACCGTACCATTAAGTGAAAATCAATCAGATACCTGAGCTTAAATATTGCATAGTTTCTCTTATATGGGAAACCTAAAGTATAAATGAAGAGTAAAATAAAAGTAAACAGGAAAGAGCGAGAGAGCTCTTCCTTCAAGGAGTAGGGGATGGGAGATGGAAGGAGGGAGGGTGAGGGGATGAAAAAAGAATTAAGATGACTCATGTACATGTACCAGTCTTCCCCAAGAAGTGTAAATATTTTGTACGCATGTACTAATAAATAATATATGGAACATGATCATCACTCAAACATTTCCTCAGTATTATTTCTAGTCTCTTTTAGCCCTCTCTAGATTAGTTTTCATCATCCTAGAACACTGTTTATGTTATACATGTTGTTTCATGTAGATGCCTGTTACTTTTCAGTTTTTAATAGTATTTCATTATACGAATTTGTCAGTTTGTCTTTTTTCATTCATGAATACCTGGATTGCTTAATCTTTTTTGTTATTATGAATAATTGTGTTATGAACAATTACATATAACTATTCTTGTTCATATAACTTTCCTTTTATGGGTAAATATATGGGAGTGGAATTGTAAGGTTCTAGTATAAGTAAATGATTTTTGTACCAAATAAAACAGTATCTCTCCCTAAATGGTTTTTTACACTCCCACTGCCTTATTGTCCTTTTAAAAAAAAACTTGGTTGTTTTCATATTATTCATTTTTTGGAATTCTTTTTGTATCTTGGATACAGATTCTCTGTTAGATATATGTTATGTAAGTATTTTTGCTAAATCTGTGACGCCTATTTGTTTACATAATATTTTTTCATGAGAACAATATTAAATTTTGAAGATCTCCATTATATGAAGTTTTAGTTTTATAGTTATTGTTACTGGATATCCTAAGAAACATTAGCCTATTACCAAGTAGTGAAAATATTTTCCATAAAACCTTTATGATTTTTCACCCTTAGACCCAGATACAGTTCACATCAAATTTCATTTATGTTAGGAGGTAGGGTCAAAGTTTACCTTTTTTGCCATTCGGATGTCTAGTTGGGCCAGAAAATAAATTTGTTTAAAAGCCATTCCTTTCTCAGTTGGAATGCTTTAAAATTTCCACCAAGGTTCAAATGATTGTAAGTCTGAGTCAGTTTCTGGGCTGTTATTCTACTGATCTGTCCGTCAATACTTTTTCCTGTGTCATACTGGCTTAGTGAGTGTTACTGTAGTTTAAGTCCTCCATTTTGTCTTTCTTTCTCAATTTGGTACTCTATGTCCTTTGCTTACCCATATCAATTTGAGAATCAGGTTAACTTTTCAAAGACGCCAGCTGGGAGTATAATTGAAATTCCATCAAACTATAGATAAGTCTTTCTCAGTGAAAGAAATTTCACTCCAGAGGTGACATTTGACAATATCTGTGGACTGATTTTGTTGTCACATGTGGGGGAAATACCCAGCGAGTGAAGGCAGGAGATTTGTTAAACATCCTACAATGCATAAGACACACACCACCCACCTCCATTCCTAGTAACAAAGAATTATCAACCTCATCTCCTTGTCAGACTTCTTCTTTTCTCTCTTCTGGAAATGTGCAGGATCTTTCCATCATCCGAGAGATCTGCACATGTAAAGTATGTTTTCCAGTAATTAGACAATTTCATGCAGGTTTCAAGTACATTTAATTCACAGGTTCAGAATGGTACTACTCACTTTATGAAGATGACAGGTAAAAAAAAATTATATACAGATTTTAAAAAATGAAAGAAACAAGTATTTATCTTGCCTTTCCAGCTTGGACTCTGTCATTACTAACCAAATAGATGAGAGAAAACATTATATAATTGTTCTCAGAAATAGATCACAAAAATAAAATGAAAATATCACAATATTATAATCTCAAGTAAATGCCCATGGATATTAAGGAGCAGTGGGTACAAACATCAAAAAGAACAAAACTAGGCATTGTGTATCAAAGGAAAGAATAAAAGACCACAGTCAACTGTTCTGGAGTCAAACCTCCGACTAACCAAGTGCCTGGATCTTCATTTTAGCTCCTGGACATCCAATAGACAGTAGAGCACCCTGACTGTATTTGTGACTTCTCCTTTGCTAGATGAACTACCTGACACCACCTGAAGTAGGAGAGCTTTATTCCGGCTCATGGTTTCAGAGGGATCGATCCATGGTGGGCTGGCTTCAGATAGAAACCGCATGGTAGAAGGGCATGGTAGAGGAGAGATGCTCATCCCATGGCAGCTGGGAGCAGAAAGAAAAGGGAGGAGCCAGGGACAAGAATACACCCTTCCAGGTCACCCTGCCAGTGATGCATCTCCACACAGGCCCCACTTTCTAAGATCATCGTCAGCCCTGAACTCATAAATGGGTGTCTATTGTATAGCAACCCGTGGACCAATCACCTTCCCAAAGCCCTGTTTCTGAACACAGGAGACTTTTGTGGGACATGCTAGATCCGAACCCTAAGGTAGACTATAGCGGGAGTGTGCGAGCAGTAACACTCAGTTGATGGGCCAGTACAGATGAAATGCCCTGAGCTCCTCAAGACACAAATTGTAAAAAGAAAATGATAAAGGAGAAATAGGATGGGAAACCTATAGATTAGAGGAAACTTAACAGATATGTCTGGTTAAATGGGCAAAACTAAAAAGAGATGTGCACTCAGGTGAAGAAATTTTGGAGAAAAATGAGTGATTACTGTAAAGTTTACGATGATGGATAAAGTTGAGGGAAGAAAGGAGCAGGGACTAGTGTGTGAGCCAGGTATCTGGAATGGGCCGATGTGTCTATTTCATGACCTAGGTGATGGAAAATTCATTTTTGTGGGTTTTATATAAAAAAGATTATAAAAAAGACAGAACCATCAGGAATATAATATTTGCAATTCCTTCTTGGACAAGGGACATATCTAGTGAATAAAGAACTACTATAGATTGAGACTAAAAAGACTAAAAATCAAATGAGCATCCAGCTCATAGAAAAGATGTAAATAGTCTTTTAAAAATATTTTTCAAAGGCTCAACTTCAATCACAATGAGAAAAATCAAACTTGTACGGGTTACTATTTCCAGTTAGCAAAATTCTAGCATTTTGAAAGTTCATTATGGTGAGGTATTGATAGCACTCTCATGCATTGCTACAGAGAATACAAAAAAAGTTATTATTTCTATTGTGGGCAATTTGGAAGTTATCTGTCAGAGTCACACACACATTGCTCTTTGAACCACTATTCTCTCTCCTGGAATGCTGACGTGCACAGACTCTTCACAAAGCTATGCACTGGGGCACTGTGATTGCAAAAGAGTATCATCGATGGGTAGTGAATGGGACGCAGTGAATAAAGCATACTACATGGACAGAAGAGAACACAAAGTATTCTTGAAAGAGAATGAGAAAGCCCTTCACACACATACGGAGACAGAAACATTTACAGGATAGTCTACTAAATGAATAAAATCATTTAACTTACCTAACTCTTGGACATGAAAGACAAGAAAGTTCCTAAGGATGTTTATTTACATTTGATTAAAATTTGAAGAATATAAACCAAACTACAGAAAAAAATGTATTCATGGAGAACAAGATGAAAACATCATGGCAGAAATACTTAAAATAGATCTTTGTATCTTTCTTATATTGAAACATGGATATAACACATTTCATAAAGTATAGTAAAAATTCTGCCAGACTCCTTATGTCCTATACATTTATCTCATTTCTCTGATCACCTTACAGTGCTATTCACTGTATCTACTTCTCCTGCATTACTTCTTACAACTCCTTCACTGAGACTTTCCATCCTCATTCCTACACCAAAACAGCTCCAATAAAGATTATGAGTAACATGGATATTTCAAATGCCACCGATCAGTTCCTGGTTTCTATCTTAATCAGCAGAGCTTTTCACACAGCGGATCCCGGACCTTTTCTAAGAAACATGCATTTGCTTTCTTCCAGGATACAAGCTCCAGGATTAATCCTCAGGTCTCTGAGCTTCCCTCAAATGTCACTGTCCTGATTATCTTTACCTGTTTTCTTGGCTTTAAGTGTAATGTCTTTTCTAGTGAATTTCAAATTTATATCTTAAACCCAGACCTGTGTGCTGAACTCCAAATTACTACATTCTTCTGTCTACTTGTTGTCTCCAAATAGATACTTAATACCTAGAACTCAATAATTTAAAAATAAAATACTTGATGTCTGTCACCTTTGAGCCACACTAGCTCCTCCTTTAATTATCCACTTCATTAAAGGATGACTCCAACTTTCCCATTGCTCTGGCCACAGACTTGGTGTTATGACTAATTTCGCCCTTTCAATTTTAGTTCCTAAGCAAACCCTATGGCATCTACGTTAAAATACACCCAAGGGTAATGAATTTATGATCAACTCTTTGCTCTTAATTTTCTATTCCAAAAACAATAGACATAGTGATTGCTTTCAGTAGCAGGCAAATCATGTCTCTGCCCCAAACCTCCAATGGTTCCCACGTCCCTCCCAGAAGGGCTGACATCATCACACTGGTCATCAAGGTCCTGCACGGTCTGAACATGACTCAGCTCTTTTGACTACAACAGCCTTACTGTCCCTGAAACCACCCAGGTGACATGTGTGGACTTCACCTTTAGCAGTTACTTGAAAGAGCAATTTTCAGGATTCTTTCCAGATGTTTTGTGTTGTCACGGTCTCATCATCGATCTTAAACTTTATATGCATTATTTACAATTACTTATCTGCTTCTTTCTCCACATAGGGAGGAATGTTTTCATCTGTCTTGTTTATTACTATGTTCTCAGTGCCTAGAAAAATGTCCAGCACATAGTAGTGAATGAATAAGTGTTTGGTGATTAAGTATTTGACAGACAACTTAAGCCTTTGTAATTTTTGGTGGTGATGGTGTGAGTGTGTGTGTGTGAGAGAGAGAGAGAGACAGAGAGATAGAGAGATTTAAACTCACATTAAGGGCACTGAAACCCAGGTGATGAGAGTGAACGCTTTTTGCCTCATCACAAGAGGAAGGAAATATATTTCAAAATGAGACACACGCACACCCATGAAAACTGAGTATAAGAACAGTCTTCAAGAGCTCACAACCTCAAGTTTTCAGTACTATTCACTGAAGCCAAGGGTTTAACATTCCTCGCATCTAAGCTGAAGCAGACTATGCTAGCTTGTGCCATTCATGGACTTAGGAACATTTTACAGTATGTGCTGTAGTATGAAATACGGTTCCGTGACTGCACATGGGAACGATAAGGTTGAGAAAAACATATCATAAATTATTTTCATCGATGTCAGTATATGTTAAACATTTTAAAAAACATTTACTTCTCTTTTAGATTGAAAATATTATGACTAAAAGCAAATCAAAGAAATTGGGGAAAATTTTGCGGTTGGAGAATCTCCCATTTAATTCAAATCTCAGAAATGTATTGGGCTGATACTTTGGTCTAGTACAGTAATTTTATGATTTGACTTGCTTTAATTTAGACACATAACAATGACACATAAAATATGTGAGAAGGGGAGATATACCCTAGCTTCAAAATACAGTGAACATAAATGGATTAGAAACACAAGTTAAAGGATGAATCAGAACTTCCAGCTGTTCTGGGGCCTATTACAGACATTGGTGGCCTGAGTTCCTCTCCCACGTGAAAGGAATAGAGACTATAATGTCTCCATGCAGGAAGGAACAAATAAGAGTATTAAGGGATGATCTGAAAAAGGCTCTAAAATGCATTAGATTCTATCTATGATGTTTAAAATGTTTATAAATAACATTAATATATTTAAAAAGGAAGGCATGGATATAAAATAATTAGAAGTCCCTGCTGTGCTGACATTGTAAGTGCTCCTTTTGTTATATGGATCAAATTCAGAACACACCTGTGAGCCTTGGCCTTCAGCCTAATTTCAGGTTGTGGAGCAAGCTGTGGGGGCAACTTCTTCATGTTCGTTGCCAGGAGAAAGAGCCTGAAGCAGAGTTTTTGATAAGCCACTGCCAACTGTAAAAGAAAGCACCCAGCATTGCCCAAGCTGAAGCTTCAGCCCCCATGCTGAAATCTATCAGAGCAAGGGGCCTAGCAAAGCAGAGGAAGATGCAAACTCACTCCTGGCTACTGTACCTAGCTGCGCACTGGCTCGGCTCTGACCTTACACAGCCCTGGTATCACAGAGGAGGCAGAGTTTCTAAAGTACAATTGTAAAATCTAAGAATCTGAAGATCTCTTGGAAATGGAAATCAAGTAGGTCTCCAAGTTGCTGTCCAGCAGGAAGCTGGCAAATCTGCACCAAGTTGTGCATGAAAAGAAAAAACACTAAATGTTTTGTTTGACTTTGATTTCAGTTGTCTTTCTGTTTCGGGAGGTAGTGTTAATTGTAACTGTTTTTGCTTGCTTAGTAAAATAAAAGTAACAAAATACAGTGTTGTACAATGGGGTTTAACATATGCCAGTTGTTCTTTTCTCAGACTAAAAATTCTGAAAATCTATAGAATTTTTAAATAATTAACTATTTAATTTTCTACCAATGCAACAAAAGTCAAAGCAGATAAAAAATTTTTTAAAATACAGAAAAAATGGAATCTCATTTATCAATTTGTTTCTTTCATACATCATGATTTTTGTATCCTAGGAAATTCTTGCCCACTCTAAATTCGTGAACATTTTCCCTTATAATTTCTTCTTAAAGTTTTATAGTTTTAGTCTTTCATATTTAGGTTTATAGATCATTTCAAGTTATTTTTATATATGGAAATAAAGGGTTGAGGTTAATTTTTTACATATAAGTACCAGGTGTTCTAGTACCATTTGCTGAAAACATTATCTTTTCCTCTACTCTTGAGTTGAATTTATGTTCTATAAAATGTTAATGTTAAATGATCTCTCAAACTCAGTAGACCATATATGTATGGTTCTATTTCTAGATTCTCTGTTTTATTCCATTGATCTATATGTCTTTCCTTATGCCAACACTGCCTTGATTACTGTAGCTTTAGAGGAAGTCTTAAAATTAGGTAATAAATGTCTTCCAACACTGTTTTTTTTCTTTTTACTTTTCTAGGTCCTTTGTACTCCTACATAACTTTTAAATTTCAATATCCAATTCTTCATTGATAGCAAGTATACATAGGCCTGAATTTTTATATATACCTTGTGTTTTCTACTCCTGCTAAATTCAAGTACAAGTTCTAGGGCCTCCTAGAGATTTATTAGTATTTTCTCTGTAGATGACCATTTCATCTACGTATAAAGATTTTCCTTCTACCTTGCCAATCCTATGCTAATTGTTTCTTTTTATTGCCAGACTATTTTGGTTTGGGCCTATGTTTCAAAGTTTAATGGACAGATGAAGAGTAGGCATATCTGCCCTTGTTCCCCACGTTAGGGAGAAAGCATTGCATCTTTTCCATTCATATAAGGCATTTTTGCTGAAGTATGGAGTACATATCTCTGATCTGTTGAGAAGGTTCTGTTCTACTTCTGGTCTCCTGATAGCTTTTACCATGAACAGCTGTAGAATTTAGTCTGATACTTTTTCTGCAACTACTGACAGGATCATATGGCTTTTTCCTTTCCTCTGTTAAAATGATGACTTATGGTGGTGGATCTTCCAGTGCCGAACCAACACTGCCATCCCTATAACAAAACCACTTTCTACATCCTGCCAGATCTGACTTCTAAGAGTTTGTTTTGTTAACCAAATTTTTATCTATGTTCGTACTTTTTCTTCTATTATCTTTATCCATCTTTAGGATTAGCACAATGTTGAGTTCCTAAAATGAGGGGAGAAGTGTTCCTTCCTTTTTCTGCTTTAAATGTTTGATATAATTCATCAGTTAAAATATATATGAGCCTGTTTCTGTCATATAGGTAGGTTTTCAAGCTGGGAATATCCTTTCTTTAATAGGTGCTATTCTAATTTTATATTTCCTCCAGAGTCAGTTTCATTAATTTGTCTTCCAAGGTACTTCTTAGAAGTTGTCAAATTTACTTCAAAAAAGATTTTTGTAATATGCTTTCTATATCCTTTTAAATTCTGTAACATCTGTGGTAATGTCCTCTAAATTTTGATATTGTAATTTAAAAATGTATAATTGATATTGTGTAATAGAAAAAAAAGGTCTAAACAAGTAGGGGAAATGGGTAGGGGAAAGGAAAGAAGGGAAAAGAAAAAATATGAACAAAGGAAAAAAATGGAAACAAAGTCTTTGTAAATAGGGAAGGGTGGAGGGGGTAGAGGGCAGGGGAAGGGGAAAAAATACAAACCAAGATATAACATGTAAAGGTACAAAATCCCAATGATGAATGTAACTGTATTCTATACCTAAAATGTACCAATAAACTTCCTGGGGAAAAAAAATACAGAAAAAGATAACTAAAGGAAAACAGTATAAATACATGAACAATTATAATGAAGATAATCCAACTAGTGCATTAATTGAAAGTATTAGCAGGTTGGATAAAAATAGCAAAATATAGTGATAACCTGCCTATAGGAAATATTCCCAAGATACTTCTGAAATGAAGTTGAAATGAAAATGAGGTGGATAGAAATATTAAAAATGGAAAAAAAACTTAGATTATAAAGCAAGTGTCATTCACAGGAATAAAGAGGATACTACATTGTAACAAAAAATATAATTCACCCAGAAGGTAGAGTGGTGGCGAACCTATGACACACGTGCCACGCCAAACTGTTTGTTATCACTGAAAGCTCTAAAAGGTACGCCATTACTGGTACAGAACCCGTGAACTCTGAGTAGTCACACTATCAGCTCATTAAAGTTTATAAAGTAAAAACAGGTACACAAAAGAAATTTTGACAAGTCTATAATCATATTGGAATACTTTAAATGTCTCTATAAGAAATATATGAAATAGAAAAAATTTACCAAAACTACATGAATCTTAAACAAGGTTCTGTGAATCTACATATTTATCTGTACGTTTGCGTAATGAATACTAAATAATACTTTCTTAGCATTACAGGATTTAATTTTTAAAAAGTTATTTTTAAAGCTGTATTTCTTTGTATTGGGATGAAGAAATAGGAGGTACCACCCAGTCATCTTTGCGTTTTCATTTTGGCCCCTTTGTTGGTAGTAATGACAACATAACGCACTATTTTAATTTGTTGTCAGTGGGGTTTATTTGGCATTAAAATTTCAAATATATAAACACTGACTAGGATAAATATGCTTTCTAGGCAGAGTTTTCAGTGAACATTATTCATGTCATGGGATTAGATACAGATATCGTGGAATAATTTATTTGGAGACATTATTCTGTAGCTTTTTTTTTATTATGGTTAAGTTGACTTGCCAGGAGATGGTCTTAAATTTTTAAGAGTGCTTTACTGTTGACTGTAGGTACAAAGTTGTGCAGCAGCCCTCTGTAGCCCTGCTCGTATTGCTTGACTGTTATTTTATTTCCACTGATTAATGACTCTCCATTTCCTCCTCCATCCTGTATTTGGAAGCCACCATCCCATTCCTCAATTCTATAAAGGTAACTATTTTAGATATTTCATGTAAGTGGGATCATCAGTATTTGTCTTTCTATGACTGGCTTATTTCACTTAGCACAAGGTCCTAAGGGTTAATCCATGTTGTTGCACATCGCACAGTTTTTTAAAGGCTGAATAGTATTCCTTTGTGATCACAGTATACACTGTTTTTTCTTTATCCATCATCTTTTGATGGACATTTAGCTTGTTTCTAGATCTTATCTATTGTGAATATTGCTGGAATGCGCACAGTAGTACTGATATCACTTCATGATCCTGATTTCAGTTCCCTTGGGTAAATACTTTGAAGTGTGATTGCTAGATCATATTGTAGCTCTATGATTAATTTTCTGAAGAATATTCTTATTATTTCTCATAATGGCTCCACAAATTTGCATTCCCACCAATAGTATATTAGCATCCCAGTGTCTCCACATCCTTGCCAAAGCGTCCCTTTTTAAAAACAGCCATCCTGATAAGTGTAAAGTGATATCTCACTGTGGTTTTGGTTCATATTTCTTTAATAACTACTATAATTGAGGATTTTTTTGTATCTTGGTGGCCATGTGTATACCTGTTCTAGAAAACTGTATTCAATACACTAGCACATTTTTTAATCAGAGATTTTTTTTGCCATTCAGTTGTAGGATTACCTTATGTATTTTAGTGATGACCTGCTTATCATATATATTACTTAGACATATTTTCTCCCATTCCTTAGGTTGACGTTTTTCTCCCTCAACTGTCTCACTTTCTTTGCAGAAGTTATTTTGATACTATCTCACTTACTTAGTATTGGTTTCATTGGCTCTGCTTAAGGAATTGTGATTATGGAGGTAGGGCGGAAATGCTTGTTATTTTAGAAAATAAGAGATTCGGTGATATTTTACAGTGCTTCCTATGGAAATAACTAGGTTCTATTGTACACAATAATTTAATATTTTGGAAATCATGATTTTAATGACATATATTCATCCAGGTAGGCACCAAAGTTTTAATATAAAGTTGGTTTCAAATTTCAAAGAACTCATATCACATAATCTTCCTTGACCTACATGCATATTAGGAATCATTCACAAACAGAAAGCCTCTCCCCTCAAAAAGCACACATTTTTATATAATTGAAGTGAAACACTATAAATTATTAAATCTTTAGAAGTAAAAAGTGAGTGCCAAATGGAAATTGGTGACCTGCATCAGAACAGTAATAAAAAAATACTTAAATTTGTTTTTAAAGAACAGTGGAAATGACAAATGCTACAAACCTGTGTTTATGAGGAGATACAGTCGTCTGCTATGTCCCTGATAAAGTGTACCACTTTCAAGTCTCTGCTGCTGTTTAAAGTCATTAATGAATAACTTCATACCTTTAAGTTTTTAAACATAACTGATTATTTTCTAGAAAACTATGAATGACCAAATCCTATGTGAGCAAATAGTGGAAAAGTATGTACAAAAAATGTCCCTTGACACGAGACCCAAAACCACACAGTTCTTCTGTCAACTTCTATAAATGTTCCAGAAAATTAAAAAAGAGAGAACAATCTACCTAACTTTTCTTATGACAGTCATATAACTTGATTCCAAAACAAGAAAAAGGTGGTGTCTGACAATTGCAAACTAGTATCTCTAAAGGACACAGATCCAAAAGCAAATGAAAATAACAGCATACTGAAATTAGAGGCATCTTAAACTACACATGTGGAAAATAAGCAGGGCTTATGGAGGGTTGAAAGAGTGTTTATAGTCAGAAAATCCATTATGAACAATGAGTCGTTCATTAGTAAGACATATCACTTAAACAGGAGCAAAATGAGCCATAGTTGCAAAAGAAACTGTTGTTCAACAGAATAACAATTCAGTAATAATGTAACATTTTTATTCGGAAAATTATTAACATTTAAAAATGGAAGGAGATTTTCTTGAACGGACAAAGAATACGTATGGGAAAACCTGACCACATTGACTTAATGAATACATTTGGCACTATTCTCTGAACGTTAATAAAATACAAGAAAGACCGCTGTTGCTGCTGCATTTTATCATAGTACCACAAGGGCTACCCAAATAACACAAGAAATATACAAAGGCATCATAAGGAATGGCACAGGGATTGCTCTTTAAACTGAGACCATGGTAACAAATGAACTCCATACAGTGGTATACCGGCCCTATGTAACCTAAACTGCCTCAGCTACTCCAAACTGGTCTCCACACTCTCTCCACTCTGCTGTCCTGCAGGCACATCTGCATATTGCAGATATTTACTTAGCATCTTTAAACGGACTGTTCCACCACCTCTTTTTCTAGGGCATTTTCCCCTGGCTCCATCTGTGGCAGGGTTCTTATACCTTCATCCTAGTGTAAACATACCTCCTTTACCCCTGGCTTCTCTTTTTGCATTTGTCAAAGCCTAATTAATGACTTATTTGTGTCTTCATGAATTACTTGCTCAAAGGTGACCTATTAGTAAAGGTGTAGAGAAGTCTTTCTTGCTCACCATCATATCTGGAGCTCAGTAGAGTGAGCAATGCACAAGCCGCCTTGCTTCATCATTACTGGCCCCATGAATGAAAGAGTAGATGGGAAACTCCCACGACACACCTAAGAGATGCTCTCTATGAAGTCCGGCATCTTTTTTCGGGGGTATTTGTGAAAGACAGTATCAAAATTAAATTCTCTGCTCTCTTCTTTTATGGAAATGCTGATTTTCTTGGGACAGCTCATTTGTTTGTGAGAATAGGTACGATATCGTTATTTGGACAACATTTCTTTTCCTTACACACATGAAGCGATCATACCACTGTGTCTTACTGAAATCAACCCAGGGACCTAGCTAGCATCTGGAATGTTCAACAAAAATCTTGTGTGAAAGAAGTGTCTTTAGAGTGTTCCTGTTAGCTCAATGGATGAAAGACAACCTAGTGAGGAGACTGAAAAATACAAATATCATGTATGGATACGCATACATATAATGATCCACATATGATTTACATATGCATTACTATACTAATTTTTCAAATTAGGATGTATATTCCTATTTGCATATCTTTAGATCACACACAGTATAAATTATCTAGAGAAATATATATAAATATATGAAATGTATAGTTGCATAATGGTTAGTTTTTCATGTGCATGCTATATGATATAGAGGTCATACGGAAGATATATTATCTATATAGGAAATATGTTATGCCCTTTTCAAGCAAAATGGTTTTCCTCGAAAACCTGTTATCAAAATAATGGCATCTTAAAATCAAGGAAGGTAACCAAAGCTAGAGTTAGATGTTCATTAAATAAACTGGCCCCCAGGATGTGTAGAACTTAGAAATCTTCAATGAGATGCCTGTCTCCAGTGACCCTTTGATAAAAGTGGTAAATCTTTAATACTTGTAAATCAATCATGCCACTTAGCACTAATGAATTAAGAACCACTTCATGAAGACTGTCCAATTTCTAGCTAATGAAGTAACAGTCCGCTTGACTAAGCCTGCCGAGGAGGATGGCTTCGTCAAACAGTAACCGGATCTTCAGATTTTTCTCCTGTCATCTTTAATGACATCCAACATCAATGAATTTGGCACAAATATAAAGGAAATCTGCATAATGAGATGCTTTTTCCATTATCTTTATATTTTCCACCACTCTTGGAATTATAAATAAAGAAAGGTCAAGGGCTTCCTTCTGCTTTCTCTTTCTCTTTTTTTTTAATGAAGCAAAGATATCACTGTACAGAGCCCAGAAAACAGCTGACTGGAAAGCTGAGAGGTCAGATACAACATGTTTCAGATATCAGGAATGCATATAGACATGTTGGCTTCAACATCTGGCTACAAGGGGCATAGAAAACGTGATCACCCCTGGACTTCATCTCTTGCTGTTGGCCACAGTCAGGAGCTACATAGACTATGTTGGCAATCCACTGTAGGGTAAAGAAATCTGATCAGACCAGAGAGTAAGACACACACAGGTGAGCTCTGTTTTCAGATTACTCCGAAACTGTTCGTGCCATATCTTAGTTTGATGTCCTACAAAGAACATTAAAGATTCGCTCCTTTAACAATATCACAGCAAGATTTATAGAGTTATAATGAAATCCTTTAAAGTTAATTATTTAGCAAAATTTGTCCTGTGTATACATCTCAAGTGTCTGTTCACTCACTCCTATTGGTAGAGTCTCTTCAGGACTTGGCTACTGTGGCCTGATTGATGAGTATCTTATACTTTCATATATATGCACCTCACCCCCAGGTGTGCGCTTAGAGTAGACAGCGGACAAGCTGAGCACTGAACAAGTTGAATGGTTTCAGGGTTAGGATGGGGCACTGTCCTCCCTCTCCCTCTGCTCTGTGAAAGAGCCACTGAACACCTGGATACAGTGACTTTCCAAAGTGGATCCTGCATCCTCCACAGAACACAGATCTTACCTTGGTCCCTCCAATCAGATAATCGGATTGCCCTTAGGATGTCAGGGTCAGGTTGTAACCACCATACTGCTTTATCATTTTCTGTTCAAAATCATTGCAGATAAAGCGTCACTTTGAAAGTGGGTGATAACCCACGGCTGATAACATTTTCTTACAGCCACGAGATTACAGGATTCCATACAATCCCCCAGCCTTGTGTGGAGACAGGCCCACTAGCCAGTTTGGTCACCTATACAAGAACCTAGACAAGTCCTATGAATTATTTGGGTTGATCTGCTCCTTTCTCTATAAAATATTTAAGCGACAAAAAGATAACATTTTTGTGACCTGAGCAGAAAGAGAAAAAGGAAAAGAAGAAGTGTAGGAATCTGCAGGCAGAAATAGGACACACTGATAGAGGATCTCTCTGGATACATTGTGAAGATGGTTTGAGCGTTTGGAGTTTGGAATCAAATCAGAGCCATGAAAGATTAGGATCATTTTTTCATGTTGAGTCACCTCCAGCACACCATGCATCTCTCAGAGCCTGAAATCTCTTTTCCCTCTTGTGAAATGGAAATAACATCCTAGTTCATAGAATCATTATAAATTTAAATAAGCATACAATCCTTTAGAGTTCTAACATCTAGCAAGCACTCAATTTTATCAGTCATTATTAAATAATTTGTTCATTTCCAATTATTTACATCTCTCATTTTTTTTTCACTCAGGTTCTCTGGGTTTAATTGCCCGATTGTGTTAAGCCTCTTCATCTCAGATGAGCTAACAAAACAAGCTTTGGTTCACATCTTTTCTTTGAAATTTAGGCTTTGCATCTGCCCATAGGAAAGTAACAAATGGGAAAACAATTCTGAGTACTATGGAATCCAAGTGTAGAAAAGCAAAGCAAGGAAACAATACTCAATCAGATTGTATTTAAATGGAGAATTCTGGGTTACTGGCTTTGGGCATCTAACTTAGCTGGTAAGTGACATTCTTGAAGCATATTCAAGCAAATCCAGGGTATGACAGTTTTTGAATTTCCCTCTTATTACAGTCACACCTTCACTATTTGATTATATAGAGTCAGAAAAACTTTGCCACTAGAAGATAAATAATATATGATATATCAGTGAAGATAAATGAATATGAATGATATATTATGATTTCTCTTTTTCAAGAAACAGTTACAAGGAGGTTAAATGCCCTGTTTTTACTTCCACAGTGAGAAGAAAATAAACAAAACAGAACAAAGGATGCTGCAAGGCGATGTGGGAAATTGAAAGATGAAGAGAGCTCAGAGTTGGTCTCTAGACTCTTAAAGCCTAGAAGGGAAATGAGACATGCGCACAGACAGCTGTAATGTGAGACAGTAAGTCGTCAAGTGCCACAGGAATTTTAATAGGATATTAAACCCAGTTACAAGAAATAGGTGAAAGGGTTTCAGGACTGCTGTCCTCACACTTACCTCCCTTCTGTTAGGAGAATGCCTCTCTTCTTTCAGTAGAACCCCTCCTTTTCTCACAGCTCCTTAAGGAGAGGTGAACTAACTGCACTCTAAGGTCACGGTTAGCACACGATGTCGGCCAGCTGACTGGAGTAGTGTATTGTTCAGCCATGAAGGTTACCTCAGACATGAGCACCTGGCCCAGTGGCAGCCATGTGAGCCCTTGCCAAAGCTTTAGCTGGTTACATTGTTGAATAGGTTTTCTCATCTTAACACATTGATAAGTTAGTACAATATAATCTTGGAGCTACTGGTAGTCCTTGCTTGGTACCTCAAAAGGAGATTGTAATTAAAAGCCGTTTTGTGCAAATGAAATCAGAGCCAGCGGACATAAAAATACAGATTCCCAATGACATAATTGAATTCATGGGTCTAGATGAATCTTACCTTAATGCTCTATCTGGTCTTTTCAGTTCCATAACTATATTAATTAAACCAGATTAAGCAGAGATTTTAATTTAAAAATGAGAGTAGAGATATTTTAGCTTGGCTTTGATGGCTCTGTAGACGTAAGATTTGTATGCGTATGAGAAGAGTTAGAGGGTGTCAAAAGAGAGAGTGAAGATAGGATTGTGTAGGATTATCCAGAAAATCACCAAGAAAACTGTTTGGCTGCACTTGCAGTGAATGAAGAGACAAAGTAGATAAATGAGTTTGGAACTGTGGTATAGGATTAGATTTGGGAAATGTTTTAATCCATCAGCAGAAGGTTTGAATTTTAAGGGGAAGTAGGAGACACCAAAGACTTTAAAGATGTGTTTAGCATAAGAAGAGCTGTGATTTAGAAAGATGAATCAGGCAGACATATATAGATGGATTTGTAAGGAAATAACTTTTCCCTTTGATAAAGTCTCATAAAACACACAATATTAAAGTTCATGTAAAGCCTTCTTTTGCAGAAGGAGTAACATTTGTTTTCTTCTTGAAATAAACTTGTGTTCTGCGAGTCAATTTGTTCTGTTGATGTTTTCAATTGCTTCGTGGTCATTCTTGGTTCCTGGACAATTCTAAGGGTTCCATATCACAGTCATGCAAATACATTCATTTATAGTGGTTAAAACATTTAATCTTCCTTGATACCCTCTCAAGTCAAAATTCCTCAAGCCTATCACTATTAGCTTAAACTAAAATGGAGAAAAATATTTTACCTATTGCAAGCACAGTTACATGTGGAACCAGTTTTTAATAGTAATAGTTTGTCTATTTATGAATTCTTTTTAAAATTTCCATGGTAAATTAACAATAATTCCCCCTTGATTATCCAGATATGTCAAATAACTAGGGACGCTTTTATCTTGCTATAACCGTGTTTAGGTGTCTATAGCACAAAGATGCTAACATGTTGCTTATGATTAGAAGACATTCAAGGTACAGAGCCAAGGTTGGAACTTGACACCCTACCTTAGAAGTCTTTCCGTGATTCTGGCATCATTTTCCTTTGAAATTATGGAATTTTCCTATGAATTATGGAGGTCTGCTTCATCTAGATGAAGGACAAATCCCCTTAGGGATAGTTATGTATTTGGGGATGAAATATAATGATGGATTTCTTGATAACGAACCTTTTGTCCTATAACTTTGCTGATGAATCCTGAGAGTTGAAAGTGACATAGTGTAATGTTTATATAAAATATAAAAACTCAGGTCTTTGAAATACTGGAGTCACCAACTTGATCATGAACAGACCAAGAAAGTCCATTCAATTTTCCTTGCAGGAGGGACATACTGCCCCCGCTTTGTAAGAGCTGCCTGAAAGCATTCTTTTTGAAATAATGATGTCCAAACCTAAGATATCATCACAATTAGCTAGAGTGCTTCTTAAAAATGCAGATTTCCCAGGGGGTACAGGTACAGCCCTATAATTACTATGTGGTGCACAAGCCACAGTATGAGAACGCCATGACCACAAGACCATGTTTTTAAGAGGATCTGAAGTTACGTTAGTGTGCTAAGATTTCTAGAGCAGCACTGCAGAGTGTCCTTCTAATCCAGATATAAATAATGTTGTCTACTCCAAGTTAAGCAATAAAATACAGATGAGAGCTGAAGTATGAAAAGTCATGTTAAAGAGACATTATCAACCAAGCCAATGTGACACTAGGATCAATAAACCTAAAGAAGTAATGTGTCCACCAGAAATCAGCTATAAAAACTTAAAAACCATGCTTCAACTGTAAAGAGTAGCAGCAGCATCCAGGGAAATTTGATTTTAGTCTCCTTCATGGGAGCTCCCAGCGCTCTGGGCAGGTATATTCCTATTATGGAGTAGACCATCTGGCTTCCTCTAGCGTTCTGTTGCTGAACGTTTTCTTCGTTCACAACCCCTACTCTGGGAACCTTGTAGATATTTTTTCTCAATTGCTGTTCCATGGAATTTAAATGTCATATACACTATATGTATAACTATGTTTTATACGGAAAGAATAAGACTGTTTCTCAAGAATCATTTTTTTTCCTACTTTGCTTTAATACCACCTCCAATGAAAACGTATATCCTAGAGGATATTCCAAACTTGCTCTGTCTTTCAATGAAACTTCAACATTATATAATGGATTTTTTCACATTCCAACATCCTTTCATTTGTACAATTATTTTAGGGGATACTCAGAATAATTTTCTAAAAAGCAACTATGCCACTACATTCATTTTCTTCCCTTTGCCATATTCTGTACTTAAGCTACAACCTGTATAAATAAGATTTTACCTTAGCCCATCAGTGGCTCTAAGCTTGCCCATGTCTCTGTTGCTGAAAGTTCCTGGTAAAATGGGAAGGATCTGTTATATCCTGATGGTGTTTCGCACAGCTCCTAATAATGACATAAAAGTCTTGTCTTTACTTCCTGATTCTACTTGGACCTCATTCATAGACATTATCCTCTGTACTAGGATGACAGCATTCAGTTTCGGGTTACCCTCAAATACAACATGGCTTCTCTTTCCATGTGCTTTTGTTTCTGCCCCTCCCCTTGCCTGAAATGTCTCCCTTCCCTCTACCCATGCGAGTTTCTTCTACAAAACCTTCCCAGCCCATGGCAATGACCTCTTTCTTCTCTCCTGCAGGAGCACTTTGTGAGTCTAGTACTCACTTGCTATGCACTTGTGCACTCCTTGAAGGCCCAGAACAGGGCTCACACACCCTGGCACCAAAATGAGGCTGGAGGGGCTCTGCACTGCTTTACCCAGGACCCACATCAGTAGTCAACTAGCCATTCCTGCTGCAAAGTGAAGAAGCCCCAGAGAGACACTGTAGTGACATGGACTTCATAAACATTAATCGCCTCATGGTTGTTGCTGTTACCTTTACAGACGCAGCCAACCTTCTCCAGCCTGTCATGATCTTTTGCACACAAACTGTGTTCCTACAAAATTATTTCTTTACTAAGTGAGTCAATGAATCATACTGTCATGTGAATTTCCCCTGGATGCCACAGCTTACATCCTAGAACCTATGGGAATCCTCAATAGAAATATCAGACAAAAGCTGAAGACAATATGTGGGAGAGCAGAAATAGATCAATAATAGTTAATATGCTGAGATAGCCCTGCACTCCCTTAGATTTCATTTTTATTTTTAAAGTCTGAGTCTTTTAGTACTAGACGAAAGCCTTAAATTCTCCTATAACTACATTCTCAGAGTAATTGTCTTAAAGACCCCTGTGACATGGAAACCTTTACCAGCAGAATCTAAAGCTCAGGTAGATCTCAATAGCCGCTTTCATATATGTGAACAGTTCACTGGGTTTTCAGCTCAACACAAAAATTACAGTAAAAACTGAACAAGGTCAGAGCAAACTTCGTTTGAAGATGAATCCCCCTTCACTAGAGGTGTTGAATATACTGAACATCTTATAAAGAAATGATTAAAAGGTATTCAAACAGTAGAGGGAGATTGTATCACCGCTAAATTTTGTTTTGTTTTGTTTTGGGGCCATGAGATTATAAGCCAGATGGCTCATTCCTTAATCTTCGGGCATAAGCTACATCCTCAAACCTTGTCACTTTCTATGATCAGCGACAATCAAACAAAGGAATCATCACACTGGAGAAAAACAGGAAAAAAAAGCATTTTAAAATCACTGTTATTGTTGCTGCTGTAAAGAAAAACGCTTGTTAATTTCCATCCTCATCCTACTCACAAAATCACCAAAATGCTTCTCCCAGGTGTAGGCTAGCTGTTTTGATTACAGACTGTTTTTCCCCCAGACAGCAACTTTTTGCTCTAGGCAAATTGAGCTGTTTTCATGTAAATATAGCCCATGCTTCAGCAATATTTTAATCACCCACTTTAATGGGTATGTGGCTACCCCCCACATATCAAACTCCTCTGAATGACCTCCCTAAGTCAAATAGACTCAGAGGAAAATCATTAAAGCTAAAGTTGAAAAGTTTCCTAGCATTCATCTATTATAATACTTAGTCATCATAAAGGGCTCACTTTGGTATTGTCTCCAAGTTACCCTATGACTTTTCCTCCTGAAGAAAAGTCCTTAAAATTAATTTCTGCTGAGCAAACATTGTGTGCTACTTCCACAATGCTTTATAGTCATGATTTTATTTCATCTTCACAGCAAGTAATGAGGTATGATTATTAGTATTCCTCTTTACTATATGAGGAGATAATAAGACTCTGAAGCTAGGGAAATGACCCCCAAAGATACAATTACTAGGTGGCAGAGATAGAATTCAAACCCATGTCCACATGGTTCTAGAACCTGAGAAGCCTTAGTGTGCTCTGCAACAGCAGCAGCAGCATCACCAGAACTTATTAAAAATGCAAATTCTCAGGTGCTCCCTAGATATGATGAATCAGAAACTCTATGCTCTAGGAGATTCTGATGGACTGAGAACCTCAGGTCCAAGTGAACTGGACAAATCTATTCCATTTTAAATACTGTGCTAGGTACAAGGTACGTTAGAAAGGAATGAGAAAATCTGATTTCTCCATGGAAGAATAATTATAACTTAGCAAAGAAGATTAAAAGCCGAGAAAAAGACATGCTAAGTATTTAATAAATGTTTATTAAATGAAATAGATTTACATTATAGGCTGTGTGGTTTTGTAGAATTAAAATGTCTACAACTTCTTTTGCTCCCTGCTGCCTATCTGTACAAGTTGTGGGAAATTTTCATAAAGCTTAAAAAAAATGATTCACCTTTAGATAACCTTCTGTAAGTCCTATTCAGCCTCCTGCACAGTTTTAACGTTTTGGGGGTGTGGGTAGTTTCAGTACCCTGGATTTTATTTCTGCTCTGAGACAACTTTCATGCTGAGGAGCACAAGCCCTCGGATGGCCTAAGGACAGGGAGCCATGCTGGGAATCTTCAAGAAACAGCCACACCCGGGCTGGAATGCACAGGTGGGAGTGCAGGCAGGGTGTGCCAGGGTCTCATTAGGGTTCATTCTGCTCCCCATCTGAATTCCCAAGAGTGGCATTGACTCTGTTCTCTCAGTGCTTTAACATCACTGGCAACACAGTCAACTGGACGTCTCGGAAATATACTCATTTTAAAAAAACACAGCACCTAGTAAGCTAGCAATATACAAATCTGTTTAACTTAACCATTGATTCTTGACAAGGATTGCAACAGCACCAGGACAAACTTGTCATAAAAATTGGTGAATGAAATCAGCATTTATTGGGTGATATCAGAGATACTAAAAATCTCTCTCTCTCTCTCTCTCTGAGACAGGGTCTCACTATGTAGCTCAGGCTGGCCTCAAACCGGCAATGATCCTCCTGCCTCAGTCTCCTAAGTGCTGGGATTACAGACATGTCTCACCACAGTGGGCTTAAAGATGCTAAAATGCACGCATACCATGAATTGTCCTATATTACCCAAAACTGATAAATACCCTGCCAGACCTTTAGGAGGTGCAAAACACATTTAAAGTTTAAAGTCATGTAGGGCTAAAACTTAACTCATACATATATATATATATATTTTTTTTTTCTTTTCTTTTCTTTTCTGCTTCACTACATGCTGAATTTCCTAAAAATGTAACTGTAAGATTAGTCAAGAGAAGTTCATATATTATTTTGTTCAGAAGTTTACTGAGTTATTTACACTCAATAAACCATCAAGCAACACTACCATTGTCATTAGTATCTTCTCTGGAATATGCCCTACAGGTCATACAGTCTAGATTTGTAGTTGTGACAGTCGGGAAACTAAGTGTTTATGTATATTACTATTCAATTTCAAAATACTAAGTCCAAGTGTTTACTACGTTCAGTTAAACACTGTCTTGTTTCAAACGCAAACACACTATAAGTAGGTTCTAGCAAAATTTTGCTGAGGTTACATAATTTTATTATAAATGGAAGTGCTTTTCTATATTTAAATTCTATACATTTGGATTTTATAAAAGTGTGCATCACAGGCCAGGTGTGGCGGCACCTGCCTAAAATGCCTCCACCCCGGGCTGCTGAAGCAGAAGCACACATTTAAGCCCAAGCCTGGGCAACGGAGTGACTTAACAAGACCCTGCCTTAAAATAAAAAGTAATAAAGGACCAGAGATGTAAAGGCCTTGCATTAAATCCTAAGTGCCACAATAAAAAATATGGATCATAGTTAATTCTATCATCTATAAGCCTCATATCACCGTGGATAATACAAAGTGTCGGTTATAAAAGGGGACTTTGGGTTAGTGAGGTTAAAATAAGGATAAACAAGTGGTGGTGTCATGTGGATTTACTTTTTCTCTATTGATCGCAGTGGATTCTGACTGACTTGGGGTTGGAGATCGATCATCCTCACCACTGCAGCCTCAAGGTCAAGGAGAGAGCACCCCAGTATGAGGTCATTTGCTCACCCCACAAAAATGTGCCGACTGCTACTGTGAGTCAGGCAGTGTAGAATGCAATCACGGATCAGACACCAACCAAGCGGGACCGTGAAAGTGCTGGAAGAAATTGCAGATCGGACATAGCAACTGGGTGGAGGTCATGCAGGTAGCATGGTGAAAGCAGGCTTCTCTGAGAAGCTAACTTTTACTTTAAGGACGACCCATGAAAACCAGCTAGCTATAGGAAATCCATGCAAAAACATAGAAGTACAGGGACTACAAGCACAAAGCCTCAGGCAAGGCAAAGATCAACTGGCTCTCAAGACAGAAAGCCACAGGCCTGGCTGGAAGAGAGTCAGAGGGCCATGGGAGGTCAGAGTGGCACAGGTAAGCTAAGGTATGTAGCTGTATTGCTTACCTTTCCCATTGCTGAAAACTAGCATGTAACACCCAGAATTTAAAAGAGGAGAGGTTTAATTGGGCTCATGGTTTCATAGGATTCCACCTGTGGTCATCTGGCTCCCTGGCAATGTCCTGAGGTAAGGCTATGGCCGAAGAAAGATGTCCATGGCAACCAAGAAGTAGAGCAAAGGAACAGTGCCAGAGAGGAAGGGGCTAGAGATCATATACAGGGCCTAAGGTCGTGTTCCATGACCCAACCAGACACACCAGAAGTGGGCTCTGACAATCCCTCATCATTTCTGGATGCACTCAAGTGGACACATCACAAGAGTCAAAGCAGGCAAAGGCCAAATGCTGTCAGCCTCAGTGGCCTTGGTAAAGCATTGGAATTTTATTCTAAGAGCAAAGTGAGACCACCGGTGGGTTTCAGGGAGAAGAGGAATGTACTCTAGTTTCCCTTTTAGAGCAGTTGCTCTGGCTGCAGTGAATAAATTGCACTATGGTTGTTCAGTGAGTGTTTAATATATGCCCAAATACATTTTTACATAAATGAGTGAATAAATCTTTTTATTGAATGATGCAGAAAAGGCAAAAACAGCAGCTTTGTGCTGGTCAAACTATACCTACCCCTTCCCTCTTCTACCTTGTCATGTGACTTCCCATCGGTCCCTGCGGCTCACATTCCTCTCGGGGACCACAGACCTTGAAGGTCTCCAGAAATAACTCAGCAGCTCCTGCCAAGCCCGCCCCACGGCCAAGGCCCTCAGTCTGCAACAGCTGAGAGGAAAATGCTGAATGCCTCTGCTCTGTTTATCACCCTGGGCTTGGTATTTCATCTGCAGCTGGAGTCCTTTCTGTAAGATCACTCCACGTCTATAAGTCGACTCATTTCCACGTTGATTGCAAAGCTGGAAATGTAGACACGTGTCATTCTCAGTCTTGGCCCAAATGCTTCTTGCCAGCGGTAGCTCTGACGATGGAGTGTTGACAACACTCGCTAGTTATTGTCTGAAGTGCCATTGGTACGAGTGGGCTTAGGAGGAACAATTTGATAATCAGACCCCATCTGCGGAGTAATCATGAGTTGCATTATAGAGAAGATGTAAGTAAATGATGGTGATAGAACTATCTTATTTTCAACTTCCCTTACTCAAGCAAAGATGACATAAAAAGATGTTGATACGCAGAACAACTTTGTATTTTTTCAATATAATTGAGCATCATTTAGTGCTTCTGGATTTAACTAAGTAAAGCAAGTGGCAGGCTGTAAAACAAAAAAGCTCTCATGGATACGATCTCATTTGCAAATGCATGGTGTTAGAGTTGTAAAGTCAGACATGGTTGGTGAAGATATGTAAGCCAAAAAGAAGCATGTGGCCTTGGAAGGAAGTATTCTTTAAGCACAGTACAGTCACATGCCTTCTGGATGATGGCAGATTCCTTGGTGAGCCTTTGTGGATTCAGATCCTGTTCCTACCTTTTCGATGACTTTCTGTTCTAAACACAGACTTATTATATCACCTGTTTTTGTACCTGTACAGTGAAACTAAAAACAATACCTTTGTCTCAAAGTTGTGGTGAAAATTAATCAATATGTTTAGAAGAGGGGCTGGCATACACGAAGAGCTCAAAAAGTAGTAAACTGCTCTTCTTATAGATTTTCTCTTTCTCTCCAAAGCCAACCCTACTTGGTGGGTGTCCTGAAGCTCTCAAACTATTAATCTGCCAGTTTACTTTTTACTTCTATTTTATTAAAAATGGGACCTAGGTATACCAGGCTTCTCAAATTTTTTCTATTCAAAAGTGTATCATGGTGATTATTTTCTTGTCCACATCCAAATATGTATAATTAATAGTTTTGGATTGTTTAAACATATGGATGTGATAGCATTTAACCATTTTTAAATAGCTAAATATTTAAATGGCCTCAGCCATTTTGCTGCTGTATGGAGTGTAGAAAAACATCATTGTCAAAATATCTTTGCACACTTGTGTTTTTAAAATATTAAAGGAAAAATTGAGTGAATGCTATTATACAAAGGAGGCAACTTCCAGGATTTGAAGAATTTCTCTAATTTCTTACAGATAGAACTCATAGTACGTGGTATAAAGAAGATAAACACTTAAGTCTTCCAAATTAATTATTCTATTGGACCATATAAAGTTGAATAAAATCTTCTCACTAAGTCTGATAACTGCTGTAGGTTGGGAAGTCCTTCCTATGGAAATATTACTAACTTTATTTTTCTTAGCTGTGTGTTTCTTAGCTGGTAGGACTGACTATAAACTGACCGAACATAATCAACTAACTGAGCTGTTATCCATGTATGGGAAAGATCACATATCCCTAAATGTGGGTAAGGAGTGTGCACTGAAAACTCAATATGGTAAGGACGCTGCAAAGAGGATGAGCGGAAATGGAATTGTATCAGAATTTGTGGAGAGCTGGAGGGCGGGACCTCATGCCATCAGCACAAGGTAAGCCTGGAGCAGGCCAGCCATGCCACTGATAAGTAACACATGGGCTGTCCTAGCCACAGGAGAAACTCATGTTTCTTGCAACCTAGAAATCCAGGGCAGGGATTAAGCCTAAGCAATTATTCCTGCCTGGCAAGCTAGCTTGGGAGAAGAACTCCACTGCAGTGTCTGCCGTATCTCAGAGTGCTACCATCAGGAAGCATCGTGTGAGGGAGTTTATTGTTTGGGACTGAACTACTCTAGAATGAGATGTCATGGAACAACCACTCCAGGGTCACCTAGTCACCGTGGCTGTGTGAGAGACCGTCACAAGAGACACTGTAGAGAGGGGGAAGGCCAGCTGCAAACCTGCTAAGAAGCAAGCGGGAGCGTGAACTGTAAGGGCGTGGCGTTGGCTCCACTGCTCTACGCGGTGAGGAATGAGACGTGTTTCATATGGGTCACTGAGGGAGTCGAGTCTGAGAGCCAAGATCCAGGCTGACTGGTCGCTTCGTGTGGCTTTCCCCTCCAGTGCAGAACTCAGTGGTGTGGTTTGTTTCCCTCCCTAATACTTTCAGGGATATGACTTGACTTGGACATTTGCCATCCCCCAGGTGTGCAGACTGAGGGCCTTCCGGAATGAGTGGGCACCTCCTGTGCCTACAAACCAGGAAGCTACTCGGGGGCTAGCAGCAGCTCTGGATGCCTAGAAAAAAAAGAAAAGCCTCAGAAATGAACACTGTACTGCTGCAGAGAAAATGCCACTAATTGACCAACCATGGTGGGAAACACCAGATAGGCTCAGCTTACACACAGTCCCACTTTGCTTTGGGGAACAGGGAGGAATTACAAGCCCCAGCTATGACTCCTTTCAACATTAGAGGACCCAGAATGAAGACTTTTCAATACAAGAACCTTGGTTAGGAGGAATTTTTTGGACTCACTTTTGTTTTCCTTTCCATTTTTCATTACTCTCATCTAACTTTACTTTTTAAAATTCTCTAATTGGACTTCTTAAATCTCTTGTTCTTTTCCTCTTTCTCATCTTCTTTTCCTATTTTATCCTTGTTTTCCTCTTTTTCCCTCTCTTACCCCCTTTTAAACTTATTTCATTATTATTATTTTAATATTTATTAATTTTTATATTTTTAGTTTGCTCTATGTTATTTTTGCCCCTTTTCTTTTCTATCATTATTGGTGATGCAGTTATTAGCTTTAATTGTTTTGTACTATATTTTTTTAATCTGGCTTGTTTTTGTGTTGTCATTGCTGCTGCAATTGGTTTTCTCTTCTCAAAGTGATACCAGGGATTGAGCCTTGAAGCGGTGGCTACACTCTATGAAGACACATACAACCAGAAGGCATTTCCATGCAGACAGATGTACAAATACAATCATAGAAACAGAAGAAGTGTAGAAAAACAAGGCAATGTGAATCCACCAAAGGCTCATTACTCTTCAGTATGTGACTCTAAAGATACTAAAGTGGATGACATACCAGACAAAGAAGTTTTAAACACTGATATTTAAATGACTAATGACTTTGGAAAGAATACATATAAACAGATTCATGAATTAAGGAAGACAATGCATGATATGAAAGGGCCATTCAATAGATAGAGGTTTTGGAAAAGAAAAAAGAACTACTCAAATCTCAGAACTGAAAACCCAGTGAGTCAAATACAGCAAAAACCCAGTTGAAAGCCTCATTAACAAATTAGATCAAGTGGAAGAAAAATAAAGCCTGGACAGGAGACTGATGAATTATCAAATTAAAACAATAACAGAAAAATAATGAGAAATTATGTACAACATACCAAATCTGTAGGAAACGATTCACTGACCAAACCTAGGAAATCAGTAGAAGAAATTATAAAAATTAGAGCCAAAATAGGTGGTGTAGAAACTACAACAACAACACAAAGAATGAAACAAAGAAATGGTTCTATGCAAAGATAAATGAGAGCAGCCAAAATAACTGAAAGACAGAGAACACCCCAATTAAAATTAGAGGTGAAAAACAGGATATCCCAAAAAGGTTTTAGGGACTATTTTGAAAAGTATCCATTAAGTTGGAAATCTAGAAGAAATGGACAAATTTCATGATGCACATGACCTTCCAAAGCTGAACCAAGAGACTATGAAAAGCTTAAATAGATCAATACCAAGCCACGAGCATGAAACTATTATGTAAATTCTCCCAACAAAGAATATCACATGATGGGATGGATTTATACTTCCAAATTCATTCAATGGAAACTCTGTTACCCTACTACCAAAATCTGTCAAGAACATAAAACCAACAGCAACAACAAAGAAAACTATGAGCTTATAACCCTGATAAACAGATGCACGCAATCCTCAACAAAATGCTTGAAGACCAAATTTAACATCCCCTGTAAAAGATTGTGAGGTCCATGACATGAGACAATATAAAGATGCTGTGATCCAGCTGGTGTATTTCATTGCATGTTAATTAATAAATATTAGCTGTTGCAATAGAATGAAGGCTAAAAACCACTGAATCTTTTCCATATATGCATATAAAGCTTTCCATAAAATTCAACATCCCTTTAAGATAAAAACCCTGAATAATCGACGGATAGACTCATACCACAACATAAAGGCTATGTGTTCAAAGCTCATAGCCAACCTCATATTGAAGGGGCAAAAACTGAAAGCGCATCTTCTAACATCAAAACAAGGGTGCCTATTGTCACCACTCTTATTCAGCAGAGTACTGGAAAGGTTGGCCAGAGCCATTCCACAAGAGAAAGAATTAAAAGGGATACCAATGGGAAAGGAAGACCTCAAATTATATCTATCTACAGATTATGTGATTATACACTTACAAGGCCCTAAAGAGTCCGCCTAAAGTCTCTTAGAACTGACTTAAAAATTCAGCAAATTGAAAAGATACAAAACCAACAAATCAATTTGGTAGATTTCCTACATGCCAATAATAACTTGCTGAGAAAGAAATCAGGAAAGCAGTTGTATTCATAAACAAACATACAAAAGTCCTAGAGATAAACTTACCCAAGGAGTTGAAAGACCTTAAAATGAAAATTAGGAAACACTGAAGAAAGACATATAAGAAGAACCTATCAAATGGAAAAATGTCCCATATTAATGGATTGGGAGAAATAATATTATTAAAATGGCCATGCTACCAAAATTAATCCACTGATTCAATGCAAACTGCATAAAAATACCAGTGACATTTTTCACTGTACAGAAACAATCCTAAAATTCATTTGAAAGCACAGAAGACCCTGAATAGCTAAATAAATCCTGAGCAAAAGGAGTAATACTAGATATATCACAATACTTGATTTCAGTATATACTACAGAGCCATTGTAACAAAACCAGCATGGAACTGGCATAAAGGCAGACACACATATCAGTGGAATAGGACAGAGGTCCCAGGCATAAACCTGTACATCTGTAGCCATCTGATTATTGTAAAGGAGACAAAAATGTACATCAAAGAAAAGATGCCTCCTCAGCTAACGGGCAAAAGAGCTGAAGATACTTCTCCAAAGGAAATGTTCAAATGGCCAATAAGTATATTAAAAAACACTTAATTCCTTTAGCCATCTATGGAAATCCAAATCAAAACCAAACAGATTCTATCCTATCCCAGTGAGAATGGCTATTATCAAGAAGACAAAAAATAACCAATACTGACAAGGATGTGGGGAACAATAAACAATTACACACTACTGATGGGAATGTAAGTTAGTAAAGCTACTACACAAATCAGCATGGAGGCTCCTAGGAAAACTAAAAGAACTGGCAGATGATCCAGCTATATGACTCCTCAGCATTTACCAGGAGAAATAAGAGGTCAGCACATGAGAAAAATATTTATCATGATACTATCCACAGTACTCAAATTGTGGACTCAGCCTAGAGACTCCTCTGTGGATGAATAGAAAAAGAAAGTATGATATATATCTGTATTTATATTTTGAATTATTATTCAGCCATAAGAACTAAATCATATTATTTCAGGAAAATACATAGAACTGGAGATTATTTTGGTAAGCAAAATAAGCCAGACTTAGATAAATACTGCATTTTTTCCTCAGATGTGGAATCCAGAGGGTAGGAGAAAGATGATAGGAAAGTTGAAGGAGACTATGAGGAAGGAGTAGAGGACCAGGAGGAGGACAGGTAAGAGAAGGTAATCAAGATGTGAATACAGCCATATGTTATGTCTGTATGAAAATGTCACAAACTCATTTACATTTTTCAATTAATAAGTGCTTATACTTCAAAAGGTGAGGAGAAGCCAGACACAAACAGAAGACAAGCTGTGTGGTCGCTTGAGTGGCAAGTTCCAGATCAGGCAAAAGGAATCCATCACATTAGCAATCAGAGTAGCGGTGGCCTCTAGAGGGGAGGAAATCCACTGAAAAGGGGCAAATTTGAAATGATGCAAAGGTTCTGTACCTTGATTTGGCCACTGCGCGCACACACACACACACACACACACACACACACACTCTCTCTCTCTCTCTCTCAAGATCTGCATATTATATCTCCATGAAAATATTTTTTGCATTAAAATAAAGAAACGGCAGCGAGATCTTGCCTCCGTCAGCTCACAATCTAGTAGATAAAAATGTAGGTAGATAATTAAAATAGACGGTAGTTTAATTTCTCAAAGACAGGAACAAATGTTAGTGTCTGCAGCCTTAAATATTGCTGCTAAAAACCACAGACTGGCCCCTCTACCATTATCTCCCTGACATTGCTAACACCATTTCCTTAAAGTAAATTAGAACATTTATTCTGTAGCCACAGGCATCATTTGAACCCCTAAATCCAAGGAGAGGATGAATGATCATTTCCTCATGAAGAGACAGCACCCCAATACTCCACTACAAATTCATAACCTTGATCATTGCATTAACAAAGGCTACAAAGTTTAAAAGTTGTTCAGATTGGGTGGCTATGTGAAATGGTTTACCCCCAGGTTGATTTTTTCAAGTTTATATCATATTCTGGTAATGCATATTCAGGTGACTTACATAGAAAATATTATTTAGTTCAGGTATTCTGATGTGTTTATAAAAAGAAAAACAATTCTGAGGCTAGCCTTCTAAGGTCATTGTCAAACTTTAGAAATTAGTTGAGTCATTCTTCAGCAACTTTTATAACATGCTCAAGATCCGCCTCCACAGTGCAAATGAAATTTTCTTTTTCCTGTTTGTGGTTAAAATCCACAATCAGGCAAAGGAAAAATGAGGTTCCCCTCAGCACTCTGATATCTAGAGTAAACTGGATCTTTTTCCTGTAGGAATAAAACTAAATACAGTACTGAAAATTTCAGCTCTCTTTGTAATAAATCAGTGTTCATTATTAAGGGCCTGACCTTATCGGCTATCTTACTTATAAGAATTTCAGACATGAATTTTATTGCTAGTGCTCTTTCAAACTCTGACTCTCCAAATGACTGATGCTGTTAATATCCATTCAATTTTCCAAATGGAATTAACACAGCTCAGAGTGCTGCCAATGTATAATTCCACCTTTCACATGATACGTAATCAACATATAGAAAAGAAGGAAGTGGAGAACAGACAAACACGCATGTAAATTCATCATCATCCGGCTCTTTGTTAATAGCAACTAATTCTAGGCCAGCAAAGTAAAATAGCTCCTGAAACCATCCAAGCATCTGTGGATTCAGAAAGAACAAAGACAAAGAAACATTTTGGTCAGTAAAAAAGGAGTCGAAAACATATGCCTTGGATTTCTCAATATAAGAATACACCTGGCAAAATTCATTTACGCAGTGCAGAGTTCATAGTGCTTGAAAAAGAGCTTGACAGGCTGAAAATATATCTGTGCTGTCCTACAACCAAGCAAGAAAGTCTTGAATTAAGCACAGAATTGTTTCCCATTGGGCCATGAAACTTAACTACATAATAACTGCTTGGATTTCCACAGCTCTGTTTTTCTGCCTTAACAGTCCTGAAATACTGAGGGCAATCCATCCATTTTCCCCCCTCTCCCATTTACAGCCATGTATTTTGCAGGAGCAGAATAAGCACATAAACATGTGTGCCTCCTGGAGACAGCCATGCACGTCACGTGAACAGCATGTGTTTTACGCGCATGAACCTATTAAACCTGTGTGTGTATATGTGTTCTTAAATGCTGGTACTTTCTGGAGTTCAAAAAAGCCAGCACCAATGTATTGTAAAAATATCGAGTGCTAGGCTCTCTAAAGGCATTTGTGCTTATGACAGTCTCAGCTGTACCGAAAGCAGGTCACATTTTCAATCTCTCTTTGAAAGATGTGGAAATTGAGATTCCTAGTTCCTTGCTAAGTCAGAAATGACAAAAGTCAAGTGTAACTTATTATATAGCTAGCAATTAAAATCACGGTGTTCTACTTCCCATTACCAGAAAAAACAGCTAGAAGTTAGTTAAATTTCAGATAAACAAAATAGTATTTCAAAATAGGTATGGCCCACGCAGTATTTGGGGTCATATTTATACTGAAAACAGATAGTCAAATAATTCTATAAGTATGTGGCATGTAGTATTTAAGATAGTCAAATGTTCAGCACTTACATGTACTCCTGGTTTACATGTAATTAACAGCTGGACATTCTGCATTTTTATCTGTTAAATCTGGAAACCCTACATCTACTCTCCCCTGAGATAAGAAATACAGATTACGGATTAGAGAAGTATCTCCCTCTTCAAAAGAATATACATCTATAGGCCGGGGATTTAGCTCAGTGGTTCCACCACCTGCTTTGCAAGTGCAAGGTTCCGAGTTCAATCCCTCATACCAAAAAAAAACACACACAAAAAAACAAAAAAACAAAAAAAGAATATACATCTATAATGAGAAGGCTACAGATCCCCAAAATGCACCACCACCTCACTATAGACTTAAAAAGGACAGGTATTCCAATAAGAGTTGTGAAAAAAATATTACCATGGTTTTTCTAACTCAGCTCCTGGTATGCTAAAAGCTCCTACCTGTCGCTGTGGCCAGTCCTGTGTCCTTGTTCCAGGTGCCAGATCTATCCGACCTAACCAGCAGGCCCTCACCACCTGTCTTCTGCTCAGCACCACCTCGGGGAGCAAGCGCACCCCTCTGATATCTACACCCACGCACCACTTGTGGAGAACCTAGGCCCACTATTTCATTCTCCCTGCCCCTAGTGTCTGGCTCTTCTTGCCTTTAGTCATCCAAACACGGGCACAGCAATCAAAGTAACACAAGATTCACCTGCTTCCCACCTTGCATTAGTACATCCCTGGGAAACAACCTAATCTCAGCTGTCTTTGGTTTTCCCTAGAACCTGTGATATGCTATCACCTTTGAGTGCAGCCTTTCTCCTCTGTGCTCACAATTAGGCCTCAGTTCTCCTCTGGTCTCTGACACATTTGTACCTCAGTAACATTACAGAACAATTAAACATGATTAAAAGAAATAGGGCACACGTGTGTTTTTCAGGGGGCTTATTGGGGAAGGAGAAAGCACGAGGTCACAGCACTGCTGAATGGAGGTCCAAACCCTGGAGGGAAAAGTGCTTATATCCCACCCCAGAGGGCTCAGAAGAACAGGAATCCTAGTTTTTTGAGATTTTGAGGTATCTCCACACTGATTTCCACAGTGGTTCCATCAGTCTGCAGTCCCACGAACAATGGAGCAGGGTTCCTCTTTCCCCACAGCCCCGCCAGCATTTGTTATTGGTTGATTTCATGATAGCAGCCATTCTTTCTGGGGTGAGGTGGAATCTGAGCGTTGTTTTCATTTGCATCTCTCGAATGACCAGTGATGCTGAACATTTCTTCATGTGTTTATTTGCTCTTTTCTATTTCTTTGTGTGAGAAATGTCTGTTCATTTCAGATGCCCATTTTCAGATTGGGTCTTTAAATTTGAGAGGTCTGACTTTTTAAAGTTCTTTATAGATTCTAGATAGTAGACCTTTGTCTGAGGAACAGCAGGTGAAAATTTTTCCCCACATTGTGGGTTGTCTCTTCACACTGCTGGTGGTTTCTCTTGCTGTGCAGAAGCCTTTTAATAAGGAGAGATCCCACTTGTTGATTGTTTGTGCTAGTTCACGGGCAACTGAGGTTTTGTCTATGAAATCTTTTCCTATGCGAATGTTTTCAAAAGTCTACCTAATCTCTCTTCCAGCCATTTATTGGATAAAGAAAATGTGGTTGTTTTATAAAATGGAGTACTGCTCAGCCATAAAGCATGAGAAATTAGAGACATTTACAGCTAAATGAATGCACAATGAGGAGATACTCTGAAGTGAAATAAATAGGACACACATGTGTAAATACCGAATAGTTTCTCTAGTGTGAGAAACTGAAAGTGTAAATAAGGACTAAAAGATATAATAGATAATGTGAAATAGGAAGAAAAGGAAAGGAAAAGAAAGGGGAAAGGAAAGAAGGGAAAGGAATTAATATGAGAAAATGGAAAAATGGAAACAAAGTCTTTGTAAATAGGGAGGGATAGAGGGGGTGAAGGAAGACTAACTGAAATGAAGACTAATTGCAGGAGAATGGGGAAAAAATAAGAACCAAGATATATGATGTAAAGGTACAAATTCCCAATAATGAATATCAGCATATTGTATACCTAAAATGTACCGATAAACGTAATGAATGGAAAAAAATAGCTCGATTGCTAACGTTAGTTATAAAAAATATCATTAAGATTTAGAATACTATGGTTCTAAGTTCTTTGACTCATACACAGCCTTCTGTTCTCCTGAAGAAAATGATCTCTACGTGTTTGCTCGAAGCCAGCAGGTGGCTATGAAGGCCTAGTCTGCAGGACGGAAGAGAGAAGGTGAATGTGGAAAAGGACTTCTCACCCCTGGGTCTCCAGGATGGTTTTCTCAATAACAAACAAGTCTCGCCTGGAGTGATAATTACTTAGCAAATTAACAAAGCAAAAACGAGGAGGGAAAATCATGCACAATCTTTCTAGCAGTTTGTCATATTGAAAACACAGCGTAATTGATTCCGCAACTGTACCAAGGGAATACAGAACCATAATCAGTTTTCTGTAGCGTGTATATCTACAGCGATGGAAGCCTAATTGCATAATTAATCATTATGAAATAAACTGCACAGATCACAGGTCTACATAGGAGCCAACAGAAAGCCATTTCTTGATTTTAGGTAAATCGTTCTTGTCATTTTTAATTCAGTGCACGACCCGGTCTAGGACAGCCTTGATTTTGTCCACATACAACTAAGTTCCAATTGCCATGCTGAGTATTTCGGTGACCTACTTAATCCATTCAGTGTGATACCTTTGTCTCCACCTTCACCTCTAGCAAATGTCTACCTGTTACCAGGTCAACCTCTGCTCAATTCTTTGAGGAATTACCGGAAGGCTATCTTGAAAATGCCCATGAGCCAAGCTGCAAACTGCACCATACCCTTCAGGGGCTTTTAATAAGAACAGAAGTAATCCAAACAACTCAAAGTCCTTATGTCCTGCCACTAGTCTTTGTGCCTCACCATGCACCCATTACCTTACGGCCATTTCCAAATACTTGCTGGTCACTGAAAACTCAATCTTCATTTTTCTGTTAATCTCTCTGAATCTTCAGGTTTTGTGTATGAAATAAGACTTCAGTACCCCTAACCCATTTTGATATCAGGCATTTTCTAGGCTCATGCTTGTCAGCAGTAGTACAGACTTCTTCCACAGAGACAGAATAGATGTACTTTCCCTATTCCCCCTGTTAATTCCAAAGGAGAAAGGGGGGGAAAACCCCCTCCAAATCAGACCTTGGACATTGTATAAAGTAAACTGAATTTGGGAAAGAAAGCGCCCGAAGGAAAGGGAACTGGGTCCTAAATCCTGGATGGCTGTGAGTTCTCGGGGTGTTCTTCTGGCATCATCTATCCCAGGCTGGGTGAGGGACAAGCCAGCCACCTGGAAATGCCAAGGGGCTGAAGAAGCAAACAAAATGGCAGTACAAGTTTGCTTTCTCTAGCCAAAGGAACAAGACAGGGACAGTGCAGCCAAACAGAAAACCTTCAGCTGATCATGGCTCTATGATAGCCAAATTCCATAGCTCAGTCCGTGACTTTACACACATCAACCCGAGCAAAGGCTAAGGAGAGGCGCCACTTTACTCTCCCTCTTGTAACAAGGCATGCCAACGTCCCTCCATCCTGCCAGGCCAAGTGAGCAATGGGGACATTCGTGCCTGCTTGGTAGTAATAAAGTCCCTTTCTCTGTCAGTATCAGAGCCAGTACAATGGGGAAACCTAGGCTTCTACCAAAATCCAGCAGGAACCGGCACACCGTCCCTCTCTCCAGGTGGCCTAATGAAAGGGTTCACGGAGAGTCAGGACTTTCGTACCATCTGATGATAATGAGGCCACTCCCAGACTTTGGTGTCATAGGGGCCATGAAGGAGGACTAAGAAGGTGCTCTTGCTTTTCTCAGATGGGGCAATGTTACTGGAAGAGAAGTCTTAGCTATACCCCCTGGGAACGAGCAGGTCCTACCCAAGGTATAAATGAAGACTAATTGAAAACCTGGATTTTTCTTTCCTGGCAGAAATGAGGCAATCCCTGGCCCCAGCACACAGTTCCCCTTCCCGACTGCTGTCAGAAAATGCCAGATAAAACAGGTTTAAATAAGATCCAGGAATTGACAGTATAATACTCCACATATCAAATTTCAATGGAAAACTACTCATAATAACAAGGACCAGGAACAGCTCAAACTTGCATGAAACAGACAATTAAGAGAATGCAACAGAGCTATTGCACTTGTATCATAAAGCTTTACAGTAACCATCATAAATATGCTTCACCAAAGCATTAAAAACAGGCTTAAAACAAAGGGAAAAATAAAGTTTCAAAAGAAATAAATATCAAGATGAACCAAATGGGAAATGGGACTTCAAATATACAGTGGTACCTTGGTTCCCAAATTCAATTCTCTCCACGATTCTGGTTGCAAACCAAGCTGGAGGAGAACCAAGTCAAATTCCCCCGTAAGGTCAACATTGAACCTAAGTACTGAATTTGATTTGGTTCTCATCCAACTCAGTTTGTGACTACAGCTGTGGAAAGAATCAAGTTCATGAACCTAGGTACCACTGTAGCAACCAAAAGAGAAAAGCTAATGGATATGCTTCCAAGAAAATGGAAGGGGGAGAAGGAAAAAGTAGTGAACTTCCTTCACTATTTATTCACTAATAGGGAATACAAAAAACCAACCTGAACCACAGAAAGAAAATAGGCTGCAGAAAGTAACAAAGCCTCTGGGACAAGTTATATAGGTCTAAAACAAATGACCTAAGTCATGCAATGAAAGCCTCAGAAAAAATGGAAATCATACAGAATTATTTATCTGACTGTTGTCAATCAGTTGACTATTCTTTTGCTCGATTCAGAGGGAAATCATGAACTGGCAAGGTGTAGTGTTGCTAGCAGTCTTGATGTCAGCAGATAATGCTGGATGCGGACAGTTGACCCAGCTGGTTGCTGGTCACTGCCAGCCACTGCCATCTGGTGCCACTTGTGCCAGAAGCTGAAGGTGGACTCTGCCAGGTGCTGGTCTCTGCTGCTGATCTCTACTGGCTGCTGGTTTCTGGAGCTGGCTGTAGTGTTTATTGCTGTTTCTTTTGAGATGATCACTCTGTCCACACTACTCAGGATGAGAATATTGAGTAGATTTACAATATTACTAGAGTCCATACTACCCAAGAAGTAAATCATGAGCAGATTTACAAGACTCCAAAAGTGAGTCTTAACTTACAAGGGCTTGTGCTGCAGCACAAGGTATTTAGTACAGTAGACTAACCCAAGAATTGTGAGGAGAGTGCTGCTTATATAGCATCTGCAGGCCTGTGATTGGTCCAATTGTAGACCTGCAATTGGTTCAACTTCGGACCTGGTGATTGGTCTCAATGGGTGCAGGGTATTCCAGAATAGCTGCAGCTGTCACAGTGGTGGTTCAGTGAAAGTACAGAAAGAGCACCAGGAATGGTTTGACTGAAAGCTGTCCTGTCTCTGGGAAAAATGGTGGTGCTAAAATCAGGGAATCTTCAGGAAGGCTAGCTGTGTTCATCACAGCTAACTGGGGTATGAAGAGCTTGGGAACAGTAGCAATGGGCCCAGATCCCTCTCTTCCGGATCTGAGGAGACTGGCCACAGAGTACTGGTGAGGCCACAGAGGCAAGTCCCCCAGGGCACCAGTCCACCGGGACAAGAAAGGTGAGAGAACAGAAAGGAGGGGAGGGCTCAGCAGCCACCAGCCAAGTCATGACCCTGTCTGGTTGTCACAGGAGAAATGGGAGAGTCAGGCACATTTTGTCTGTCTCATGATTACAGTGGAATAAAACTATAAATCAAAACAAAAGATGACACCAACAGCTTCAAATACATATAATTAGATAACATACCTCTACATAATCCATGGATCAAGGAGGAAGCCTCAAGATAAATTTTAAAATATTATTGAAATAAATGAAAATAAAAACACAACACGTCAAAATTCATATGACACAGCTACTGCAGAACAGGGAAATATATAGGATTAAATGCACACATTAGTAAAGAAGAAAACTCTTAGAACAATTATCTAAGCTCCTACCTCAAAAATCTAGAAAACAGAAAGCCAGCACATGGAAAGAAATAATGAAATCATTGAAACTAAAAACAAAAAAGATTGGCAAAGAAAAGAAAAAATTACCAGTAATGGTAACATCAGTACAGCCTCTATAGACAGAAAAAGACAGAAATGAAATACAGTGAATAACTCTGTACACATAGACAACTCAGACAGAACGACCAATTCCTTCAAACTAAGACAACACACTCAATATTACTATAAGTAAAGGCAGGAAAATGTGAATCCCTATAATCACGAAATTGAATGTATAGTTCGAAAACATCCAGTAAAGGACTCTCCAAGCCTAAATGGTTTCACAGGTTTTTACCAAATGATTAAAATACAAGTAACTCTGATTCTACATCACCTCTTTCAGAATAGAGGAAAAATGTTTCTTCATCTCTTTATAGAACTACTATCTCTTAAATTGGACCAAGGAAATACAAAGAGAACTACAGATCAACAACATTTATGAATACCGGCACAAAAAAACATTAGCAAAATGCTATCGAAAAATCTAGCAATATATGAAAAGAAGTATAAACCATGACCTCATAAAGTTTACCCCTTGGATACAAGTCTGGTTCAATGTTTAAAAAATCTATCAATTTAATTCACTATATTAACAGATTGAAGACAAAAAATAGATGATGTGTCAACTGACACAGGAAAATGCTTTTGACAAAATTAAAGACACATGATTTAAAAAATAACTCAGAAATATAGAAAGAGGGAAATTTCCTCAACTCGATAAAGAACATCTAATAAAAATTTAAAAACCCTACCACTGATATATTCAAAAGATAATAATAAAAGGCTGGGACTTTTTCTCTAAGATCAGGATCAAGGCTAGCGTGTCCCACCATCCTGATTCAGCCCAGTGTTGGAAGTTTGACCAGTGTAGTAGACAAGAAGGAGAAATAAAGGGTATACAGATCAGAAAGGGAGAAATAAAACTGTGTTTATGGATGATATAATTTCTTCAAAGAAAAATCAAGAATCTACAGAAAAGCCTGGAGAACACATGAGTGGATTCAGCAAGGTCATAGAATACAAGATAAAGACAGAAAAATAATTATTACATATATACTAGCAATGAGCAACTATTCAACATTTTTAAAATACAGTAATTTATAATAGTTCAAAGAAAGCAAAACATTTAGATTAATATAATGAAACATTTATAGAACTGTATGCTGAAAGCTAAAAATTGTTAAAGAAACAAATATGCAAGTAAACACAGTATGTTCATCAATTAGAATACTCAATATAGTAAAGAGGTCAATTGTCCCTCAAACTGATGTACAGGCTTAATGAAATGCTTGTCAAAATCCCAGCAAGCTTTTCTGCAGATATAGGCAACTTTGAAAAAACTGTAGATGAAAATATAAAGGAATTAAAAGAGATAACACCATTTTGAAAAGAAAGTAAGTTGGAGGAATTAGTTTACCTGACTTAAATTTTCAATATTTTGGCTCAGTAATCAACTCCATATAGCATTGGTGAAGGTATAATCATTTGATCAAAGGGAAGGAATAAAATTTAGAGATGCATACAAATATGAGCGACTAGTTTACACAGGTACAAAACATGTAAAAGTAACTTGTTAATAAGTGATGCTGGGGGACTGGACATCCACAGGCAAAAAAGAAAATAAATATGAACCTAAACTTCATACCTTAAAAATTAATTTAAAATGTTTCATAGACTTAAATATAAAATGCACAGGTATAAAAAAATTTAGAAGAAAATAAAATCTTTTGGATCTAGTGCTAGGCAGAGTTCTTTGACACTAAAGTATGACACAGTAAAGAAAAAAACAAGAAATGGATTGCAATAATATTAATTTTTTTTCTCTGTGAGACTTAAGAAGTGAAAAGACAGGCTACATGTGGGAAAAAATATTTACAAAACACATATCTGACAAATGATTAGTATCTACAAAATATGAAGATCTCTTCAAGTACAACTGGGAAAGTCAAATATGTGTATTAGTAAACAGGCAAAATACACGAATAGACATTTCACGGATAAAAAGCTGACAAGTACACGAAAAGAATGTTAAGTATCAACGGCCGTTAGAGAAGTACAAATTAAACCACAATGAGGCATTATGATACACCCAGCATAATAATAATCATTTAAAAACTCCAGCAAAACCACCTAATACGAGTGATGATTTGGAAAAACTTCACTTGATCGCATATTTGATGGGAATGTAAAATGATACAATCACTTGGGGAAACAGCGTAGTCCAGTGATAATGAACCTTTTAAAACTTCCAATTTCACAAACAGCCTACTGTGGCATGTGGGCCACAGGTTTGCCACCACTGGCTTAGTCATTCTTCAAATGTAAAACATGTGGAGCTGAGAGATTTAGCTCAGTGGCACTGCACCTGCCTTGCAAGCACAGGGTCCTAAGTTCGATCCTTGGTGAAAAAAACCAAAAAACAAAAACATGTAACTATCATTAGCCTAGCAATTGCGATCCTGGGCAGTTACCTCATGGAAATGAAAGTTTATAATCACACAGAAAATTATATACAAACGTTTACAGCAGCTTTGTTCACAACTGTCCCAAACTGCAAACAACATAGATTCTATCAACAGGCGAATGGCTAAGTGAATTTTATTATACCAAAATGTGGAATGCTACTCAGGCAGAAAGATAAATAAATAGAAGTGTCAATCCATGCAACAAACTAGATGAATCTCCAGGGGTTATTTCTGGGTGGAAAATAAAGAGACCCTGAAAAGGTTGCATGATCCACTTTCTATGACATTTTCATAGTAATCAAATTACCAAAATAGAAGATAGATTAATGGTTTCCAGGGATAACAAAGAGGGTGTGGATGGGAAGCAAGTGCAAAGGGCCATATGGACCTTATAAAAGGACAGCATCATTCTGAAGGGATGAAAATTTCTGTATCTTGACTATATCCATGTCAACACTCAGGTTGTGGTATTGTATAATTTTGGAAGATATTGCTATTAGAAAAAATTGAGTAAATGGTACATGAGATCTTTTTCCATTATTTCTAGAAGCTGCTTGTAAACCGATGATTATCCCAATAAAAGGTAAATATTCAGTAGCGTAGTGTAGATGAAGGGGTGTACTTCCTAAAGGGAAGTAAATGAGTTCTACATCAAACAGGGAGCGTTAGTATATCTGAAGGAATCCAGAGCACAACGCCTACTCAGTGAAGTGCTGATATGTTAGGGGCATCTTAGAGTGACTTCGGTTTTACTTGGGATTCATTTTCTCTATTTCTGTATTCCTCCTATCCTCCTCAGTGCTCCTGCCTCCCAACCTACTTTGCCAACATCTCCTAGGCCCTGGATAGGCCTTTCCTTCTCACAAGATACTTGGCATCTCCTTGAAGTGGGAGCATTAAAGACAGATGTTCACATCACTTTATACAATAAAAATATCAACATAAGCAGAAGACCTGGATTCCAATATAAACCTGATACTTCCTTGGGAAGCAATCTTGAGGGGATGATTTGATAGCAATAAATCTATTACCCTTTATGTAGCATGATGATACTCCCTGTCTTTTCTACTCCATAATGCATTGATCATAAAAACATGTAACAGAGGACCAGGGATTTAGCTCAGTGGTTCCATCGCTTGCCTTGCAAGCGCAAGGACCCGAGTTCGATCCCTGGTACCAAAAAAACCCAAAACATGTAACAGAAGCCAATGGCTTTATAAAGGACAAGCGGGCACTGTGCATATGCTGACATTGTTATTGTTCCAGCTAAGGGACATCTGCCTCATGGAAGGAAGGTGTGAGACAATCTCTAAGGGTTAAATTTTCAGAAAAGTATCACCAATGTCAAAGTGAGTGATTTTGTGAAATATCCACTCGCTTTGCCTACTTTTACGATTATTCCTCAATAAATGTCCAGTCCGATGGTTCAGCTGCCATTACAGGCATAAGCAGGATTAGAAATAGCAGTTTGAAAGAAGAGCGCACCATGAACCCCAGTAGTTATTACCTTGTCTTGTACACGAAAAAGTCTCAAAATATGTTGCTTTTGATTAGATCATACTTACAAGGGCTAGCTACTAATCTTAACACCAGTAATATAAAAAATAATCTTAGTGGTAGGAGATCAAAACCCTAAGTATGGAATTCTGCTTGGCATGCAAAAATCCAAAGCAAGACTCTGTTCATGCTCAGTATCTTAGACGTTTGTGTGTGTGCTTATCTTTCTTCTGGGTAAAACTCCAAAAGCTAAACCAGAGACGGTAAATTCAAAGCCTGTGGACCTCTGCTTGCTGCTCTCGGCTCCTCACTTCTCCATATACACAGGTAACTCACTGCTAATTAACTATGGCTCTCTGCTGTTAATTAATAACAACTGTCACCAAGAAGCAACCCATTGGTCAACCTTTGTTAGACTGCTATCTGTTAGCAAATCTTTCAACAAATACTACCACTTACATAGTGTGATTTAGGATCTGTGACGCATAAGGCATTAGGATGGGTGATGGCTGATTTTGAGGGGCTTAAACTCACCCAGAGGAGGAATCTTGAGCACAGAGAGGGCTCTGAGACAGTCAGAGTGGCATGACAGGAGAAACGCATGAGCATTGAGGGGAGTCTAAAAAGAGAAAGGTGACTATTCCTGTATGGATCTGACGTGACTTCACAACATGACACAGGTATGCTTGATCTTTATAGTGGAGAAAATTTAACTTTCTAGACAAGAGAGGAAGAACATTCTATAGAGAAAGCAAGAAATGTGCGGAAGCCTAAAGGGAACAACAGATGCCTATGCTTGGTGCAGTGGATGGGAAGAGGGGAAAGAGTAGGCAACCTAGGCTAAATCTCAGAGAACTGCCTAGCAAGCGAGGCCACAATATGGGTGATTGCCAACGTGTCCACCATAAGAGATGGGAAAGACTCCTTCAGAGACATATCATTTTCAAAAGCAGAAATGTTACCCAAGAAATGATTCACTCTTTACTTTTTATACAGCGACAAGAGAACCATTTCATTTTAGAGATGGAAAAACTGAGAACGGAAAAGGCAAAGGCCCTCACAACACATGGCCGGGCTGAATGCAGGAAGGGTTCTGCCACTTACTGAGCAACACATTCCTTCCTGAATCCCAGTACTCTGTCCTGAGGCACAAAAGGAGAAGACAGAGATTCCTCTGCGTCTGAATCCTAACTCCCCACACCCTTCACTGGGACTGACCTTTTCCTCACCACTCAAGTCTCAGCTCAAATGAACTACTTTTGAAGGCCCTCTCTGGCCCTCCCCTTCGAACAAGTCCCTTCTTCACTTGCATCCCATCAACCTCATTTTCCTCGCAGCATGAATCACTCTTGAAAATCACTTTGCTCATTTATCTATTTCCTCCTTTAGAAGTTAGGCTTCATGTTTTCTATATGAGCCAGAATTATAACTGTATCACCAGCAATTATCAAACCAAGGAAAGAAGTAGGCCAGAACTTTAGAAAGGAGAGAGATGGAGAGAGGGGAAGTTTACAAGGAAGTGAATCCATCTTCCCTAGGTCTATCGACAAGCTCCAAGCAGCTTCTTGCAGCTCTGGGATGGGCGGTGCACAGGGGGATTTAGAAGTATGATCTTCATGCAAGCACAGTGCAGGCTCTGAGCTCCACAAGATTATAATTCAGAGGCAATGACAAAATGCATCCAATTCATTACCTAAACAATAAAATCACAACTAGGGTTAATTCAAAGAATGAGAACTGTAAGCTCCGAGGGCATATAACAACAGTTGATCTTATCAGAGAAGGCGTCATGGAAAAAGTGACATTTAATCCACAGACTGGAGGGAGTTATGATGAGTACATGTGACGAGGAGAAGGAAAAGTGTTTGAGAGAAAGGCGAAAGGAGCTCACCAGTCGAGAGTCACAGCCCCAGTTACGTAACTGATGGAGATGCTGGTGCCCAGGCAGCTGTGGGGCAATCCTTACAAGGCTCCTGGCCACATAAGACAAAGGTGGGTTGATAGGATCAACTAATTACCATTCTTTGGGATGAAATCATTATTAGTCTCAGCATAAACACCAAATGACTCATAAAATTTTATCTGTCTTCAGCAGATTTTTAATTGGCGTGCTTTATGACACTAATATTTGTACAGTAGCCAGTGGGTAGTTTTCAAGTCAGTGTTTTTCTTCACTCATTTAAAAAGGTATGGGAGGAAATGAGATTTGTTTTCCTTCTCGCTCCCCTTAGAATTTTTTCTTCCTCTGAGAAATCAATGACTGTTTTTTTCATATTTCCATTAATTCACTTGATTAGTAATTTAAAATTTGCTCAGTCCATGATGGGGAAAGTACAGGCAAGAACTGTGGGGAATTTTAGCTCTCAAGACATAGACAAACTAAGACTAGACAGTAATATCTTCTCTTTTCCATTGAAAACAAGAGTCAGTCTCTATTTACATTTCCCCAAACACAGGATGTTCCAGCCCTTCGTGTGTTGGACCTGGATTTGGCTAGAATTTGCCCCTCTTTATATAGACCTGACAGTCTATAAAATTTACTTAAGTTTCACCCGTTTTTCCGGGCAGAAATCTCCTAAAATTATTTTGATTAAAAATGACAGAAAACCCAATTCTATGTAGCTCATATTTAGAAAGGATTTTTTTTGTATTATATGGCTGAATAGTCTTGGGGAATATCTGGCTTCAAGAGTAGATTTGTAAAGGACAAACCAATGTCACCAGGAGCCACATTATTTTCACATAAATGATAGTGCCTTTCCTCCAGTATCTTTTTAAAAAGTTAGTACATATTTGCAGTGTAAACAATTTATAATCATCTTGGGGAGTGGAATATTTTTTGCTTTGTTTTGGTTTCTTATTTTGGTTCATCTTTTGCATAAACTCCAATCCCTATAAACTTTTGATTTCACATCTTCTAGGGGGAACCAGAGTACCTTCCCAGAAAGCTCAGTGAAGGGTTTGTTTCTTATTGGCCTGCACTGCATCTCATTTGTACTCTTGAACCTGTTGCTGTTCTCAGGGAATGCAAGGTTGAGGTCAGGCATTTCTAAGTGATATGCTACTCTTTTTGATCCATGGCAATTTCTTTAGTCCTCTTTCTTTCTACATTTATTTACACCAAGATGTACTTATAAAATTGTGTCTTCCATAAGCCAGGAAATTCATTTTGGCAAGCGAGGTAGGGAATGAAACAGGATCATAGAGACAGGGAAGACAGAGATGGTAAGAGACTCACTTGAGAAGGTTCTAGGCAGTAAGTATGCATTTCTTAGTGGTTTTCTATGCCCAAAGTATAAGAGGAACCATACACAATTGTACTTCTAAAAGGGGAGATATGGCCTACACCCATGAAACTGGATACAAAGTCCTGTCATATATGATTATAATGGAAATGATGTCCCTAACAAACACTATGCGCTACACATTATGCAGAGAGCTTTACTAACATTTGCATTTAAACCATAAAATAATGTACTAAGGTATAAATCCATAAAGAGAGACTTAAAGCTAAGTTATTTAGTCACACAGAAATAAGTGTTTATATTGAAATTGGAATCCACTGTGCCTCAGAATATGTGTATATATATATATATATATATATATATATATATATTGGATATGCCTAAGGCTACTGGTTTATAAGAGTCAAAGAATATTGCAAAATGAATATATAATGTGATCAAATATTCTGAGGCACAAGAAAAAAAATGAAATATCTGAGGATCTGATAGAAGACCAAAGTAGTCAGGGTGCCAAGAAACAGCATGATCAATAGATAACCTGGTATGGATGGAAACCCTAGAGATAGGAGCCAACCTTGAGTTTTGGTCAACTTGTAGGGATGGTATGTATTTTTGACTTTTATCCTTAGACTAATAAGAAACACTGCTGAGCATGAAAATGATTTAATTAAACTGCACTGCAGGACAGAAACGAAACCAAAATACATGAGTACTCTATTATACATTAATACATTATTTCATGGTTTGAATCCAAACTAAGCATTCATTGAAGAGACCAGTGGACAGATTGCTATGGTGTTAGAAGAAGAGATAAAGAAATTGACTGATTCAAGAGATTTTTATGGATTAAAATCAACAGCACTTAGTGATGCCATCAGGTGTTAGATTGGATGCAGGAGGATGAGGTAAAGGAGAGAAAAGTGTCAGGGTGAACTCCAGATTTGTGTAGTTATCTTAGTATGAGCTACACATGCTAGGAAGGCAGTGCAGTAAGGTGCTTCAGATGGGAGAAATGAGGAGTGCAAATGGAACTGGAGGAGAGGCAAGGGATGCCACCAAAACGAAGGCGAAAAGAAAGGCTCACATAGGGCGGCTTTGGTGAGCAGAAAAGTAGGAGGAGTTATTTGTTGAAGGTAAGCAGTGGAAGATAAGACAATGGGAATAGAGCATGGAAATAAATTAAAGGAGGTATCAGGAAGCAAGCTAAGGTATTTATACATAATGCAGGAGCCATGGAGAAGTACTGAAACTTTCAGTGATAAATGGATGATCAGGTGACCATGTCAGGAATATTCCTTGGTGTGGCAGCTGATGAAAGAAGTGAAGAGCACAGTAAATTGGTGTAGATGAGATAAGAGGGAGGAGGAGCAGCAGGAGACTGATACCAGGTATTTATAGAAGGAAAGAATTCGAAATAGGACTGTGAATATAGGGCAGAAATGTCAGATCCAAAACCCAGAGTAGCATGAATGTGCCACCATGCTAGATATTATAAAATTTGTGAAGAATTAAACAGTGACCCTGGGCCTCAAGGAATTTACAAGTTAGGGGGCAGTGAGATTGAGTTTCAGGTTTATAAGCGCAAAGGTTAGTATAAAATAGGAAAAAGCTACAGAATTTCAGGAGACAGAGGGATGATTCTTTTTGAAAGGATCCAAGAAGCCTTTATGGAGAATATGGAAGCATTTAGTCTAATTTAGGGTTTTGTTCAGTAGACAGAAGAGGGAAAGCATTTTCAGAGGTCCCCGACGCAATGCTTATGTCTCCAGAAGGATCTGTCTTTAATATTTGCCTGAGACTTCATGGTAACGTGCCTGATTCCTTGACACTATTTTTGTCTGTCTTTATTTTCAGTCCTCATCTAGAGTGTCATCTGCAAATGATTCTAGGAGACCTGCAGCCCTTTTCAGGGTAGTTAATTAAGGTGGTAATGAGGTTGGGCTGAACTATGAACCCAGAGAGGCCCTGGTAGACACTTTCCCCTCTCTGTTGCTTGTGATGCCACTCATTGCCATACTTTGTCAGTTTCACCGTTACATTCTCTGACAGATTTCAATCCCGATGACAGTTAATCTCATGGGCAGACTCTCGTCAAACTCTATCACACAATTTCCTGAGATGCCAGCATATAACAAGCAGTGCATTTCTTTCATACATTTCATACATTATAGTTATAATTCTATCAGAAAGCCAGTGAAGGATTTCCAACATTTTGATCCTGATAATTCTAAATAGCACATCTATTTATATTCACAGTTATGGGGCTGATGGTTTTGTTAGGAAATAAGTTGTAATTACCAGTGCGTATTTGTTTTAGCATCATAAGAACAAGATATTTCACTGTAGGGAGGCATCTAAGAGGCTATCTGATAATAACGCTCATATTTGTCCGGCAGTTTTGTAGTTCTTTGGCCATGCTTATTTGTCCCACCGTCAGTATCATCATTTTGGATTTGAGGGAACTCCATCTGAAAGCAGTAACATGACTTGCTGAAGATATTGTAGCTAGTAAGTGACACATGGTCCCGAATCTCCCTATTCTTAGACTGGTGCTCTGTGTACTTTAGTAGGTGGTATAGAAAGTAGGAATAGTCTCATGGAGTTGTCAAAGTCAAATAGCATCAGAATGTTATAGGTTAACCATATCTGAAGCACCCAGGTATTATCAAATTTATGAATGGTTAAACTGGAGTTAGTAAGGAAGATATACTCTCAGACTGAAGACATTAACATAAAACATAACCCAAACCACTGTTACGGCAAAACACACTACATGTGTAGATTGAATATGGCTGACAGACTGCCAGCTTATGATGCTGACTTCAACCTGTGAAGCTCCTATTCCCTCAAGCTCTATTTTTCCCCCTTCAAGGCTGGTGATTGAACCCAGGGCTTAGTGATGGTAGTCAAGTATTCTACCACTGAGCTATAATCCCCGCCCTCCTTCAATGTTTAGATTTTTAATATTTTATCTTTGTAAGAACTGTGACATTTTCCTTCCTATGTTCCTCAATAAAGTACTCAAATTCTTAGGTTTTTACATAGGCCTTTAAAAATCATATTTTTATCAGTAACTAGGTTAGGCATATGATTTAAGAGAAGATGATGTATGTATAAATTGAAAAAGTCTAAATCTCTACTGGGATCACTGAAGGGAGCTTTCCTGGGTGGCTGATGTGATTATAGACGCTTACTGGAAATGATGATACTTCAGCTAATCTTTATGAGAATGAGCAGCCCTTAACTAATGATGATGTTCAAACACTGGTCTCCAAAGTGAGGTACATAAGACAACTCATTGGAAAATAATAAAAATACTATATGTATATTAATTTTAACTACTTTTACTTAAAGTTTTGTTTTTTCTTACCATATTCAGAACATATTTGTAGACTAATATCTACATATGAATAGGTAATATCTATAATAAATATGCATGTGTTTGGGTACATTCTAAAAAAAATTTCATATGGAAATTGAGATGAAAAGAGTTTGAAAACCAGTAGATAAACAACGATGAAGATAATTATCTTTTTAAAAATAGCTGCAAAGAGGTACTTACTGTTTTCAATTTGTTTTCGCTCTCTTAGTTATATCAATTGCCATATCTGACTTTATTGCACTGTGCTTTTACTAGGTTTCCATGGTGGGAGCTTAGATTGTTGACATGAGATATTTTCTTCCTTCTAATACATGTGTTTGGTGCCAGAAATATCCCATTTTAGCCATAGAGATATAGATCTTTTGCAAATGGGAACTGGGTCTAAACCACCTCCACAATAGTTTAGTTTTTTGTTGCATGTATTTTTACAGCTTTGTGAGTCCCCTGTGTATTACATTACATATGTATGGCAATATAGTCAACTTGTCATCATTTTACTAGCTAAGCTTTCAAACCTTGCCTCCCTCAAGTCCTTTTTTCTCTCCTTCAGCAGTTTGGGCTGCCATATAATAGAAAAGAGTGAGACGTTTAAACAACAGTAATTTAACTTTTGTGGTTCTGAGGATTGGGAGTCTGGGGTGAGGGTTGAAATAATAGGTTCTGGTGAAGGATGCTTTCCCGGCATGCAGGTAATGACCTGTCCCTCTGTGCTCACATGGTTGAGAAAGAGTAACAGCGGGCTCTCTACTGTCTGTTCTCGTGATGTTACTAACTCCATAATTACAACCTCACCTTCATGACATTATCTAAACATTAATTATCTGAAATTAACCAACAAAATGATCAATGAGTTTACAGAAGGCCCTAATGGAAAGTTCACCGAATTAAACAAAATGATATAAAATGTGAAAGACCAGTTTCACAAAGGATTAGAGGCAATGAAAAGGTATCAAACAGAAATTTAGGAGACTAAAAATTCTACTGAAAATAATGGCAGCAGAAATGACCAATCCAAGAGCAGAGTTTCAGATGTAGAAGAAAGGCTGAGTATTGGAGATAACTTCCTCAGAATATCCTAAAAACAACAATAGAACATGAGAACTGGATTTAACAGCTGCTAAATAAAACAAAGAAGTCTAATCTAATATTAACTAGAATTCATAAAAAAAGAGAAGACAATACAAATCCCATAAAAACCGTGTTAAAAGAAATAATGGCAGAAAACTTTCCAAATATGGGAAAAGTATTTAACATACAGATAAATGATGCATATAGAACTTCAAATAACCACCTTCAGAAATATGTTCATGACACATCAGAGTCAAAATCACAGAAGTCAAACACAAAGAATATTAAAAGCTGTTAGAGGAAAACAATGAATCATTTATAAATGAAACCAATTGGAATTACAGCCAACTGCTCAACACAAACTTTAAAGGTCAGAAGACCTTGTGTGAAGTATTACTAGTACTGAAAAAACAACTTCCAACCCAGATTGACATACCCTGAAAAGCTAACTTTCAAAACTGATGGAGAAGTAAGATCTTTGCATGACAAAGAGCATCTTAAGAAATTCATGACCACCAAGTGAGACATCCAAAAAGTTTTTTTAGGATATTCTAGAAAGAGACAATGAAGCCACCAATGCCAAAAAGTATAAGAGGATGAATAAAACAGGTGGGGTGAGGAGTTAAATAGGAGGGAAAAAAGTGACTCAAAAATAGGAAAATAATATAATGACAGGAATAAATCAGTGTGTTTCACAAATAACTCTAAACGTGAATGGTCTCAATTCTTCAATCAAAAGAAACAGATTAGTGGAATGATTAAGAAATAAAACCCAATGACACGCTGCATACATGAAACACAGTTAATCTTAAAAGAAAGTCGTAGACTAAAAATCAAAGGATAAAAAACAATATCCCATGCAACAAAAGTTGAAAAACAAGTAGAGGTAGCTGTAGTATTTTCAGACAAATTTGACTTTGAACCAAACTTATTGAAAGAGACAAAGAAAGTCACTACATATTGGTTAGGAGAACAATTCAACAGAAAGAGATAACAAATATAGACATATATGCACCAAACACTAGCACACTCATCTTCATAAAATAAACACTAATGCTTACAAAAGATCAGGTAAACATCAACACAATTATAGTAGGGGACCTAAATACCCCACAGTAACAAATGAAAAGGCTATCTGTGAAAAACCTACAGCCAACATAATACTGAAAGGTCAAAAACTGAAAACCTTCATGCTAAAATCAGAAGACAAATGCTGAGGCAGTGTTACCAAAAAAAGAAGAAAGAACAAAAGGAAACAAAAGACATAACGAAGACCAGTAGAAATAAAAAGGTAAAATCACAATGGACACTGCTGAAATCCAAAAGATTATTTGTAATTACCTTGAAAATATGTACTGCAGTAAATTGGAGAACTCAGAATAAATGGATAGATTTCTACATATAGTATATGAATTATCAACACTGAATCAAGAAGACATAAAAACCCAGAAAAATTGAATAATAGGTAATGAAATTGAATGAAGGAAAAACCTAACTTGCCAGCTAAGAAAAGTGCAGGACCTAAAGAACTCAACACTGAATTCTAAAAGAACTTCAGGGAAGATTCCATGCCCAAACTACTGAAACTGTTTAATACAATGGAAAGGAAAGGAGTCCTACTTGGAAGTTAGTATTACCCTGATCCCCAAAGCAGAGAAAGACACACACACAAGAACTACAGGTCAATTTCTTTTTTAGCATATACACTAAAATCCTCAAAAAAATACAAAATGTAATAAATCATCAAATGGATCATATAGTATGACCAAGAAGCCATCATCCCAGGGATGCAAGGCTTGTTCTACACGTGCAAATCAACAAATGTAATACATCACATGAACAGAAGCAGGGACAAAATCACATGACCATCTCAGTACACAAAAAGCCTTTGATAAAAGCCAGCAGAAGAACTTTACCATCATCTAATAAAAACCATTTATAACTCACACGCTGTGAACATCATATTAAATGGGTGAAAAGCTTAAAACTTTCCCTCCAAAATCAGGAATGAGACAAGGATTTCCATAATCACCACTCCTATTCAGTGTTGTACTCAAAACATTATTAACATTAATCATGTAACAGAAAGAAATAAAAGATGTATGCATAGGAAAGGAAGAAGTCAAATCATCTTTATTTGCAGATGATGCGATTCCCTGCATAGAAGAACCAAAAAATTCCAGCAAAACATTACAGAATTAACAACCAAATTCATTAGTGTAGTAGGACACAAAATCAGCACACAAAAATTTATAATATTCCTCTACACCAATAAAGAACTCACCAAAAAAGAAATTGGAAAAATTCCATTCAAATACCATCAAGAAAAATTAAATATATAGGAATTAACCTAACCAAGGAAGCGAAAGACTTCTACAGTGAAAATTACAGCTCTCTAAAAAAAGATATCAAGGACATCAGAAAACAGAAAGATAGGCCGTGTTCCTGCATAGGCAAAACCATTATACTACAAATGACAATACTTCCAAAACTGATACAAAGATTTAACACAATCTAAATGAAAATACAAATAGCATTCCTGATAGGACTAGAGAAAACAATCCTAATATTTATATGGAACTAAAAGAGAGCCAGAATAGCAAAAGAAATCATGGGTAACAAAAGCAAAGTAATCCCAGATATCAATTTATTTTACAAAGTTACAGTGATAAAAACACCATGGTACTGTCACAAAAACAGACATGTGGATCAACAGAATAAAGTAGAAGATGCAGAAACTATCCCAGGCATATTCAGCTATCTTCAACAGCAGCCCCAAAAACACAGCAGAGGAAAATACCCACTTTAACAAATAATGCTGGTAAAATTACGTGTCCACATGCAGAAGATCTGAATCTAGACCAATATCTTTCACCGTGTACTAAACTAAAATCAAAACAGATCAAAGATCTAAATGCTAAAACAGAAAGACTTAATCTGCAGGAAGATAAACTAGGTAAAACTCGAACACACAGATATGGGCCAGGATGTCCTTAAGAGAACCCCATTGCACAAGAAATAACATCAAGAATCAACAAATGGGACCATATCAAATTAAAAACTGTTGGCACACCAAAGAAAACAACCCATGGAATAAAGAGACAACCTACAGAATGGGAAAAAATTTTGCCAGCTCTTCCTCAAATGTCTAAAATATACAAAGAACTCAAAGAAATCAGATCCATCTGAAAAGAAAAGACCCATTCAAAAAATGGACAACTGAAATGAAGAAAAAGAAGTATTAATTGCCAATAAATATACAAAGAAATCCTCAAGACCTCTAGCCATTAGATAAGTGCAAATTAAAACACTACTCAGATTCCATCTTACTCCAGAAAAAAGGGCTATTATCATGAAATCAAATGATACAAATGCTACCCAGGCTGTGGGGAAAAAGGAACCCTCTTATATTGTTGGTGAGAGTGTAAACTAGTATAACACTATGGAAATCAGTATGAAGATTCCTCACAAAACTAAAAATAGAAATTCCATTTGACCCAGCTATTTCCCATCCAGGTATCTTCCTAAAAGAGCTAGTGATATCATATTACAGTGATACATGCATACTCGTATTTATAGCAGCACAATTCACAATAGCTGAATCTTTTTTTAAGGAGGGAAATTTTATTAAAGCTCACAGTTTGTACAGGTTTGTATCCATAGTAAGATGGATACAATAGCTGAATGTTGAAGTGGTCTGTATGACCATCAACATAGAAATGGATAAAGAAAGTGTGGTATTTACACAATATGGAGTACTACCTTACCATAAAGAAGGATATACCATGTAGAGGTACAAATTCCCAATGATGAATGTCATCATAATGTATACCTAAGATGTACCAATAAACTTAATAAAAAAAAGAAAGAAAAATGGCATCAGCTATAGACCAAAAGAGGGGAAAATAAAAACAGCAAATTTGCTAGGGGTAGGTGATAGTGTATGACTTTTTAAAAAGACTGTTGTTATTTCAATAAATAGCTTTTTACAAAAGAAAACAAGATATACTTGAGTCATTGTTAGAAAACAGATACACCTTGAGACTATAATGTTACGTGAAATAGATCAGGCACATAAGCTTAAATATCATATGGTTTCTCTTATGCGAAAAATCCAAAATAGATGTAAAGGCCAAAATAAACAACAGATAACAGGGGATAGGGAGAGAGAGATTTTGCAAAAGGGAAGGAGACAAAGAGACAGAGGTAGGGGGTGGAACCAGGAGGGGAGGGGTGAACAAAGACTTGAGATGATGTCTCATGCACCTGTACCAAATCCCCACAAAGAATGCAACGCACTGCAAACGTATGGTAATGAATAAAAACAAAAGAAGTAAGAAAAACCAAAAAAACTTAATTATCTCTGAAACATCTCATTTCTAGATGCCATCATTTCAGATTAGTGAATTAAAGTAATCAATTTGGAAGGAATAAGTGACACAATTTAGTCCACGGCAATTTGTAATATGATTATGTTTAATACTTTTACATTTACACTCTGAGCCATATCAAGTCAGGTTACAGATTTTGGTTTTAGGTTTATAATTTCAGTGCAGGTCAGACAGCAAACTCCTCCACCGTAGAGGCAGAACTTTTTTCAGGATTGTATCTTCCCTGGAGATAATGAATGTCAAAACTGTCCACTCTTTGAGTCTGTATCCAAATTATATTATGTTCAGCATAATACAATGAAGGTCGCAAAGCTGTGTGATCCTTACAAATTCATTGCTCATATGGTTTGCTCTATGCTTCCAAGCAACTTTCATGGAAACACAGACTGAAGAGTTGAGCCAAATTTTACATATTAAATTTGTTATATTTCTCAAGAGACATTAAAGAAAAGCTGATTCACAACACTTTCCCCCTTTACAGGCTTCCGTGAGATACTGAACTCAATGTTTTTATCATCTACGTAGCTTTTTCTCTTTTATTCCATACAACATGTCATATTTGATGACATCTATCTTTCATCTCTTTTTCCTTAGCCTATTCCCTTGTTTCTGTATTATACAACTTCAACACTCAAGCTGAAAGGCAAGCTATTCTTTTAGAGAGGATTGCTATGAATTAAGGAGAGACTATGAATATCCTTTTGGATTCCATTACAGCTGCCAGTTCTTTTGCCTAATTCTACAGAGTTAGCTTTTCAAAGTATGATACTAATGCAATAAAATCAATACTGTTTCATCTGCCAACAGCTCAGAGTTAATTAGACACTAATTAAAATAATTTCTCAGTGCCTCATTTCACTGCGCAGGCAGGGGCAATGTAAGTGTTACTTTGTATGTGAGATTCAGAGGTAGAAACCACACATTTAAAGTTGAGCCATATATATCCACTCCAAACCCTGACAAAGAAGAAGTGCTTGAGGAGGAAACAATTTGGGGATTTTCAAACTCCAGATTTCCCAGTCTGGAATGTATCTCTCTAGTGGCGCATAAGAAAATATACAAATCTACAGGAAAGAAATCAGAAAGAAGCGGTACACATCCTACTGGGAAAACAATTGTATTCAATAGTGAGTAACTGAAAATTTTAAGTTTAGAGCAAAGCAATCACAAGTATATTTTCAATAAGACAAAATAATTCAATAATCCAGTAAGACAAAAATTGGAGGCCACACAAAATTGAGATTTTTTAAAAAACTGATCTACTTCAGACAATACCCCACATCCTACTAAAGTGTATATTTACTCTCTCTCCACTTAAGATGGTGGTTTTCAAATCTGGATGCACATTTTAATGACCTAGGATGCTATTTAAATTAAGGTGTTCCCCTTCACCTGACTCAGCCCAAGTAAAACATATTATATCAAAATGTATGGGGCCGGGGATTTAGCTCAGTGGTTTCGCCACCTGCTGCGCAAGCGCAAGGGCCTGAGTTCAATCCCCGGTACCAAAAAAAAAAAAAAAAAGTATGGACAAATAGCCTTAAGCACTTAGTTTTCCTGTATAAATTAAAGCTCACTGGACATTCTAATATTAAACAAGCATTTATAATCAGTGATTTAGGAGGTACCTGAGCAGATACATAGGAACATGAATGGCATATATTTTGCCTCTTATACTAAAGACAGTGAAAGCTCAAACGTAGGAAGAACTCACTCAGTTTACATAGCATATTCCTATCAGAGCTGAAACCAGTGCAGATCTTCTGATGTCTATGAAGTGTTTCTATCACTATTATGTCTATCATCATTACATTTATAATTGACTGGCGTCAATTTCATTGACATTCCCTGTGCAAAGGCTAGAGAAAGAATCTCGAGTTTAACACAGTGAATAAAGATTTTTGTACATGAAAATTAATTAACCAGAATATTGGGGCAGATCCTGACAGAGCATTTAAATAGAAAGAGCTTGAGTTTACAAAAGCTAGGATGCTTCCTTATTTCCAGGTACCTATCTGTTTATTTCCTGAACTGAATCAACAGGCACACAGGCACAGCCCAGTCCCAGGCATTCGACAAAAGTGAAGAAGACCATAACTCCTCAGCAACCTCAAAGAGCTTCACAGTCCAGTGGGAAAGTCGTGCATGCCTCTTCCACCTACCATGAATGGAGATCAGGTGGAATGACAGAGGCCTCTGGTGCAGATGTCTACGCGGATGCTAGGGAAACAACAGAAGAGAAACTATATTTGGGGTGTGGGTTTCCAAACTGCATCCTTGAAAAACAGGCTCTGATTCGGGCCTTATAGACTGACAGGTGTTTGAGTTGCGTGGAAGAACGGTGCACCCCACTTGGAGGAGCAAGGGTAAAAGCAGGGGTGGAAATGACAGCCTCTAGTGGAACTGCACTTGGCGCATTTGGATCTCAGTCAGGAGCAATGCAAAAACTTTCGCTTGAAAATGCTTTAAATCACCCCCAAAATAGGTAGAAAGAACAACCAACCTCATGGAATGCTGTAAATCTTCTGTACAAGTGAAGGAAAGGACACATGAGCATCCATTACTAATTTAGAAGATGTGTTTTAGTCCTCACCTATAAACCAGGAAGGCAGGTTTGCCTGCGTCAGTCTTAAGCTCACTGGTGATGTTAAAAGTGAGGTCACCAAGCGATAGAAAAACGAAATATTCTGAGGAAATGGATCCAAGAACTGTTTGTCAGTATCCAGAAAAGCTGCAAAAAGAGCTTCTACCTCCCAGGACCCAGCAGACTGTAATATCAGCTAAAGTTATTGCTGTCGGGGGATTCCTTGGGAAATGGCTCTCCAATTAAAAAGTATTTCAGGTCTTTCTTACCTCGGACAAAGAATTGGATGACAGAAGCCAGAAACAGTGCCAAAAGTTTATTTGAAAAGTAAGGGGTGAAGGAATAAAAGAAAAACTAGCTCTGTAGAGCAAACTTGGGCTGAATAAAGAGAGGAAAGGATAAAAGCAAAAATAAAAGTGCAAAAAAAAGCTAGCGAACAGAAGAGGCTACCACGAGGAGGCACAATTGCAGGCTCCTCATGGCCTCTGGTGTCTTTTATGTCATCTGCATCTCATGAAGTCCATGAGAACTTCCACATACAGGGGTCCTGGGATCTTATAACTGACAAGTCCCACTCATTTTCCCAGCCAGCTTTGCCACTTTCTACTTCCTATAATCATTACTGCTGAAAGATCTGAAGACCTGTCTTCCTCCTCACTTTTCCGTTCACTGTTTTCTCTCTTCTCACTCCTAACTTGCTTGGTACACTGGCTTTTTTTTTCCTCTGGACTTTTTCTTGCCTCTGAGAATAGAAGTGGCTCATGCTCTGGGTTAGGAATGTGGTGTTGGTACTGCTGTTTGCTGTTCTCTCTGGAGCTCACTGCCATTCGTTTGTTTGTTTGTTTGTTTGTTTGTTTACAAGTGTGTGCCTCTGAGACTTAATCACAAATTTGGCTTAGCTTTGCTGTGAGTTGCTGATTTTTTTACCTTGACAGTTAAAGGCTGGTTCAGAGGACTAACCCAACTGAGCCAATTTAAAAAAATGATAAATTGTAGAAAAAAATGACAAGTCCTCAGAAATAATAATATTTGGGAAATGCAGAGGAAAAACAGATCCCTGTTATAGAAGTCACTGGCCAAGCACAAAATCAGCTTACCATTACAACAACAATACCTGAGGCAACTAATTTATAAAGAGCAAAGTTCTATTTCTCTCAGACTTTTGGAGCCTGGAAGTGCAAATGGCATAGCCCAGGTTTAGCAAAGGTCACTCTGTTTCATTGCCTTCCAGAATGGAGACCCATGGCTGGAACTTGTGTCAGAGAAAAGTGGTCACATATCACATCCAAAGCAGAGAGAAGGAAAACTTATGAGATGAGGCTTGCTCCTTTTTTAATGACTCTCTTGTGAAAATTCAAGCCATCACGCAAGATACCAAGAGGTCACACACAAAATGCACATCCCCACCTACATGTCCCCACTGATCTACAGGAATCCCACCAGGCTCCACTTCACAAAGGTTCCACTATCTCCTTACAGCATCGTCCTGGGGATTAAACCATTAATCACCACGGACCTGTGAGGGGCAGGCCGTGTTCAAACAACCACACCTGCATTTTCTGATTGCCTCTACTGCTTCAGACAGCTTTTATGAAAATTAAAAGAAAATCTAGAGTGTCATGAGTAGACATACTCCCTTGTATTAGTCAGCTTTCTGTCACTGAGACATAACATCCAACACCAACAACTTAAAAAGGGAAGCTTTAATTTAGCTCATGGTTTCAGAAGATTCAGTACGTGGTCTGCCAGCTCCAAGGTGGACACATCGTGGTGGAAGGATGTGGCAGAGCAAAGCTGCTTTCATAGTGGCCAGAAAGAAAGGCAGAGGAAGAAGGTCAGAGAGGAAGGGCCAGAGAACACATGGCTGCATCTCTATGATCCAATCAGACTCCACCAGGACTGAGCTTTACTGATCTACTAATTCTTGAAAGTTCAGAAAGCTGGGGACCATAGTGGTTTGGGAAGAAGAGTCACTCCCACATTACCTCGCACCAGCTACTTTAGGAAGAGCAAACAGAAAGAAACACACACAAAAAATATCCAGCACTTGAGTTTTTAAAGATGTCTTAGGATGGGAGTCAAAATCGGTGGTAGTTGGAAAGATCAAAGGAAACGCAAAACATTCTAGAACTGATTAAATGTGACTTCTAATGTGCCTCAGTCTCTCTCAAATCCAAGGATTTATGTTTGTAAACATAAGGAGGGGCTCCAATACCACCACCCCGACCTGTCCCTACTAATACATTCGGAAACTCCTTAAAGCTAGAATTTTTTTTTTAAATCAAGGATCCAGGGCTTGGTACCTGAGAGATACAATAGATGTAACAGAGAAAGGAGAGAGAGAATGCGAAGATTAGCTGACGACACGGCTGCTTCACAGAATTGTTACAGAAAGAAAATATTTATGAAAATGTTTTGTACTGTGCCTTAGGCATAGTTTGTTCATAATAAATGTTTGCTGAATCTGAATGTGACCAGTTCTCTAGAAATGTTAAAAAGGAGAACACTGCTCTCTAATCATCTTTAAACATCTCCATACATGAAACAAGAGCTTTCTGGTCATGACCCCTGCTCTTGTTGCCAAAGGATCTAATGTGGGCTCCACCTTCTTTCCCCCATACCTTCCTCATGAACGCAGGAATCATGTTCACTCATAGAAGTGTTTTCCCACCCTATTTTCCAAAGCACCCAGCATCGAACTTGTGCCTTTTGAACTTCTTCATCTATAACCACTGCCTCTTTTTCATTTTGAAGAAAAAGTTCCTGCAGAACTTTCTAATAGATAATCTATACTACATAACATGACATTTAATTGTTTTTAAAATAAGGTTCTTTGCACTCACATTTTTATAAACTATAAAATGTCTTATTTATACTTCCCTATCTCCTGTCTCCATCTTCTCCTTGAGTTTGCCAACTACATATTCTGCTTATTCACAGAATCCTATGACCATGATTGTAAAACATACTAAAGGAAAAACTACCACGAGTTTCTCAGAGGATTTATAAGAAAACTTGAAGGAATAAAAGTATGCTTTTTTGAGGGGGTGGCGAACAGGAGGGATTGTAGTTAGAGGTGAAAGATGCAGAAAGACAGAGCGAAAATACTTTAGGAACAAAGGCAGATGGGGAGTGGTGGGTAGACAGGCCCTGGAGGACAGTGGGACTCACAGACCCTAAGAGCATCAGTGACGATAGGAGTGTAGAACTCTGGGAGTTGATGGGGCTTCAAAAGCAAAAGAGAAAAGTATCTGGCACGCAAATTGTCCTGAAATATAGGAACACAGGATGCTCTTCTTAGACATGGCTATCACCGATGTTGGCGCCGGATCGTACATATGCACTTGATGAACTGGGAGATCGGGAAGAGAAAGTAACTGCCTCCCACCACATGTTAGCAGACTACTCACGTCTAAATGGCATATCTGCTATCAATGTGGGAGGATTCATTTGTGGGGTTCATTAGACAACAGGTGGGCACAAGCTGTCAAGGGACCAGTGAATTTCAAAGTCCCAACTCCTTCGTGTGGTGTGTGAGGCACTTGGTCCCGGCCCCTGTGCACCTCCTCCGGCCTTTCTCACTCTCTTTCCTCTGAATGTGAACTCTAGGACCCAAACACACCGAATGTTTTCCACAACTTCCCTGCAGCACTTTCATGCTACTATCTTGTGCTTAACCCTGTCTTTCTTCTTTGAGTCTTTAGAATACCTTCCATGGTAAATTAGTACAGACATTATGGAAAACAGTGAGATGATTTGTTTAAAAAATTGACAGTACAGCTACTATATAATCCAGCGATCTCACTACTGGGTATACATCCAAAGGGAAAGAAAGAAATACATCCAAGAGACATGTGCTCGCCCATGATCATTCACTATGCACAAGAGCAAGAAAATGCAAACAGCCTAAGTGTCCATCGGATGATGAATTTATAAACAAAATGTCATTCATAAGCATAGTGGAATACTATTCAGCAATGAAAAGAGTGAAACCTTGACACTTGCAGTAATACGGAGGGAACTGGAGGTCATTATGCTAAGTGATGTAAGCACAAAACGATAAGTACTGTTTGAGCTCACTCATACATGGAATCTAAAAAAGTTAGCCTCATAAAGGTTGAAAGCAGAGTGATAGTTACTATAGGACCGGACACTGGGAGAGGTTGGGAAATGGGGAAAGACTGACTCATGGGTACTAAGTCACAGTCACACAGGGACAAGAAACTCCGGCGTTCTGCTGCATGGTGGGTGTGGTCACTACAGATAACAGTTACGTGCAGTCCATTTCAAAAAGCTCTATCCAAGGATTTTGAAAGTTTTCATCACAAGAAATAATACATTTCAGGGAATAAGTATGCTTACACTCATTTAAATATTATTCAGCATCTGTATCTAACACACGCTGCCTCATCAATATGTACAACTTTTATGTATTTGGATATCAGTTAAAATGTATTAAAAATGTCCCAACATGAACCTTCTCTCTTACCCACATGAAAGAGCTCTCCTTTGCCAGCCAACCGTCCCCTGCTGGGGCAGACCTGCCTACTTCGTCCTCACTTCCCACCCCTGTTGTCCGATAGATTCATGGGTCCTTGTCACCCGTACAAGCTCTCTTTTTTTACCATTGACTGTTAGACTTTTGATTAGCAGGGCATGCTGTGTGAAAAGGCCCACTCAATGATTCCTCGGTGGTCAACATGGCACCAAGTTGACATTCAAAGGTAATTTCTCAATGAATGAATTACATCATCAGTAAATACTTTTGACTCACACGTGCCAAACACTGTTGTTATGCCTGGGATAAGTCCGTGAACAAAATGACAGGCTTTCTGCCCACTTTGAGTTTGTACGTATGTGTCTAAGGGCTGGGGAGGACAGCCAACCATGAATGTAATAATACCGAGAGGTGGGTCACTTTGTGTGTGAACTTACTATCCTGGCCGGTGTGGGGGGGGCCGTGCTTAGTAAATTGGTAGAGCATAGATCCTGAGCAGGTGTGTTTCGTCAAAACATACATTTTGCTTTTTAGTGTATGCTTGTGATCCGTAATGAATACATTCATGCTAAGGAGTTGGTACAGGTACAGATCACATCTTAACCTTTTTCACTTCCCTTTCCCCTCCCCTTTATCCCCACATCCCTTTCCCATCTGCAAAAGGTCTGCCCCATGGTGCCTGTCCATCTGTCTTTTAGGGAGCAGGTGTGTTTTCTCCTGCTCCAGTTGCTGACATCAGACACCAGGTTCTTCGGCTTTTGAACCTGGATGTGGACCTGCAGCCCTGGGCTATGGCGAAGCTTGTGGTCCAGCCTTCTGCCTGAGCCTGGGGCTGCCTCTTCTGTCTCTCTATGGTTCTGAGGACTCCAGCTTCTGCTGCTGAGCGGCTGCCGACTCTCGGTTTTTCAGCTTGCAGAGTCATCATGGAGCTTCAGCTCTGGCAACTGGGTGCACAAGTCATATAAATCTCCTCTTATGTAAAAATCTATATTCTTATACTTCTGTTTCTTTGGCAAACCCTGATACAAACAGCGTGTCTCATGAGGGGCATTGTGGCTGAGTATTTTCTTGCAGTGCACAGAGAGGTAAGGGTAGTTATTGTTGGAATTGTGATATATAGACAAAGTACTGAAGAAAATAAAGGATGTAACCAGGTTGCTGTCTGATAGAAAAAGATTGTAATTTTTTAAAGTTTGAATACGATATGTCTGGGTATAATTTGGGGGGCATTGGGTTGGCTTGGTGTTCTTCATGCTCTGTAGGCATCTAGTATATTATCTGATGTTTATTTGGAGGAAATCATCAGTCATTACTTGTTCATCTATTATTTCTGTCTTTGTCCCTGCTCTACCATGAAATCCCAGTTATCACACACTATACCTTTTATGCACCACAATTCTTGGATATTCTGTTCCTCTTTATTTTTTTTGCATTCTCTAAAATTTGATTTTGATTCTTTCTCAGCATTTTTTATTACATTGTCTACCTGTTTGTGAAAGTTTTCAACTTTTTCTGTTAATGCCTTTAGTATACTAAACACAGTGTTTTAAAATTCTCATTCTGACAATTCCACCATTTCTACCTTACCTGATGCCTCTTCTGAAGCTTGTTCCTTGTCTTTAAACTCTGAGTTCTGTTTTGTTTTGCTTTAGTCTCCTTTTTAAGATCTGGATATGCTACACCAGATTAAAGAGATACCAGTATGCAGGCTTTAGCAGGGCGGTGGTGACATGTGGGTGGAATGGAAGTGCTCTGTCATCCTACAGTGAGGTTTCAGTCCCTCCCTGGGTGAGCCTGTGAACTGCATGGTGCTTCTCAGCTTTCCCTCTACCCTTCTCTTCAGTGGAACAGGACAGCAAGGGCTTGCAGGAGTTGTGTACTCCCCTTCCCTCAGGTAGGCTGCGCTATGGTGAAACTCCATAAGGCTAAGTTTTGGAAAGACAGTTCCATCAGATGTCAGGCCTTATTAAAAAGGACAGGATAGGGCTGGGGATTTAGCTCAGTGGATCCACCACCTGCCTCGCAAGCGCAAGGTCCCAAGTTCGATCCCCGGTACAAAACAAAAAAAAAAGACAGGATAGGCTGGAGGGGGTACATGCCTATAATCCCAGCCACTTGGGAAGCTGAGGTAGGAGAGTCACAAGTTCAAGGTCAGCCTGGGTAATTTAGCAAGACTGTGTCAAAATAACAGAGAAAGGACTGAAGATGCAGCTCAGTGGTGAAGGACTTAGCTAGCATGCAAAAAGCCCTAGATTCAATCCCAGCAAAACACACACACACACACACACACACACACACACACTCACTGCAAGATGCTCTGATATTTTTCAAAATGATTACATTTCTCAGACTCTGCTCCTCTCAAGCTAGAGGGATCTTCCTTTTGTATTCATTCTCAAGACATGGTAGAACCTCCAGACAGTATAACTCACAAAAATATGCCCACCCCTCTGACTGGGCAGCCTGGAGTTTTTCACTCAGACTTGAGACTTATGCACACTGACTCCCCAGGAATTTGCCAGTTAGAATGGAGGTTTTCTTACATGGTGCTGACTCCTAGAGAGCTCTGTGCACTGATCATTCGTGAGTCTCCATTTCACCTCTTGTCAGGGCAGCAGTTTGTCCTACTGACCTTACTTCCCTGACAGAGCTAAGAAGAGTTATAGATTTTTTTCAATGTATCTTTTTACCTCCTATAAAATGAAGTGCAGACTTCTAAGATCTTCACATGTAGAGCCAGCAGCCTGAAGCTTTGTTTCCAGCTTAATCCTGTGGTCGTCTACTGCTTACTGAATACTGGAGACATTTTCAAATTCAAGCTATCTTCAAAGACCAGCTTTCTAACTGTAGAGAAATAAAATGTACGAGCCTAGATCTCATTTTCCAAAATTAATAGCGAACTTTACACTACCCCAGGAATAGTGACTGAAATTGTAATTTGAAAGCAAGTAGGGAAGAATAGTCACAGGTATGTGTGTGTGTGTGTGGGGGTGGGTTTAGGTGAACACCTTCCCTAAAAAATTTCAATAATAAAAATGTGACTGTTACGATTTAAATCTAAAATGTCCTCCCAGGGTGTGACGCGGAAGGATGTGTTCCTGTCCCCTCTTCCCTGCTCTGGGATGAGCGGCTTTCCTTGAGCCCAGGCCTATCACCATACCCCCTGCCATCCTGGTACTTCTGCCTCGGCGACTGCTAAGGATGGATTAAGACCGCAGCCCAAATAAACCTAGTTTCCTATACATCGTGAGTATCAGGTATCCAGTCCCAGTGATGGAAAGTGACTAAGACAAGGATCTTAGCTCAAGCTAAGGCTGGCAAAGCAGGGAATGTGACAAATGAAAAGAACAGCCTGTGATGAAGTAAGAAGGGGTCCTCTCTAAGAAATGTACATGTTCTCCCCGATGCACTGGTTCGTCTCAGTTTCTGTAACTTTGTGGTATTGCCAGGAAACATGATGATCAATGGAATCTGCTCAGGCTTTGTTAATACATGGAATCTCATTCTCACCTCTTTTCTCATTCCAGCAAGGGAGAGAAAATTTATCAGTGAATTATTAATTTCACTAATAACATGAAATGAATATAACTCACCCTTCTTAGGCTAAGGAGAAGTTGCCATCTAATTAAAAGAGAAATTGCTGCTACCATTTTAAAAGAAGTGTAGGCAGCCACTTATTAGGAGAAATCAAAAGTTCAGACCAAAAGGAGATCACTGGAAGTACAGTGGCCTTTCTGAGGTGTTTTTATATTAAAGGGACTTGGCTGTGCAGTCCCACTGAGTTTTGCTTTCTCTAGAGAAGCCTGGCAGGAAATAGGTATTGAGGCAGAAGGCAGTGAAGAAACAACAAGAAGAGCATAACAACACCGTAACATATTTCCTCTGTTCACTCCTTACCTTCCAGCATAGAAGTACTGAAAAAAGATATCCTTACCTGAACTTTCTGGAAAACTTTATCATTAGCAGCTAAAAAAGCACGATAATAGCATCGGTTTTTAACATCTTTTTAAGCTGCTCAACTTTTGCTTCTAATTGATAGAAGCTAACTTTAAATATTTCCACAAAGCAAAGAAAACGTATGAAAGAGATACTGGGCCCTCTTGCTGATGCCAATAAGAGGCAAAGGTGTAGAACCAGAGTCTGGAAAGCCATACAGGCCCGTGGGGGCAATACTCTTGCTCCATACTTAACCTATATTTTATTCCTGATCTCTTAGCCAAACACAGCTTCCCCAAGTCCCCCAAATTTAAATTTCTTCCATTTAAGCAAACAGATCAGACTGAGTTACACCTCAGTCCTAATGCTTAACATGTGAGTAAGAAATCTAATTGGACTACACTAAGACTATATGCACCTTGATCCACCTATAAGTGGCAGTGCCAGCTGTCAGAGGAACAGGCCTAGGACAGTCTGATCACATGTTCACAAAAATACCCTGAGCTTTGGCCTGAGATGCTATTTCTTTCCCTAGAACTCTCTACCCTGTCAATATGCTGTAATTCTAGGAAACATCACGTAATATACATCAGGAACACAATGGTAAGTGGGATGCAAATTAATCCAACAGCACTCCATGGTAACCAGTTTATGATCTTCCCCCATATATTTGTTGTGCTTCTTTGATTTCTCTTTGGCTGTCTTTTTTATTTTCCCCAAGAAGCAGATGTGCCGGCTGAAAATGAGGTTTGATATAGCATTGTCTTTAGTTCATCTCCAGATGTGGCCAATTTAACAGCTCAGTCCTAGGATGGCAAACAAATGCTTTCCAGGGAGAAATCAAATGATGACATTTAAGTCTTAATTGCAACTTAGAATAATATCCTTTTTAATGTTTGATTCAAATAAATTGGCTTTCATGGTTCTGCAAGTTTAACTTAAAAGAGCTGTTGAGCTTAAAAAACATAATTCATTTCTATAGCTTTCCTTAAAAGTAAAAGAAATGTATCTTTTGCAAAACCTTTTTTATATTCAAGAACCATGACTACTTATTCAGTTCTAACACAGTTTGTATCTCATCTCCCCCATACCTACTGATGTGCAAAAGTCTAATAAGGAACATGGAAATCCTGCAAACACCTGTTATCCTATATCCCCCACAACTATGCTGAATGTGTGAAAGTAGCATATTTTTCTCTGCCAGACCTGGACCTGAAATTCTGCCCTCAAAGCATAATTCCTTTGTTTTAAAGAGAGTTTACAGCAGTCAGTTACCTGCTAACATACAATTACAACTAGAAGGGACAATAAGAGTAATTCAACACACGTTAAAAGTTTGCAAATCCTTGCTAGGAGACTTGTTTCAAGCAAAATACGAGGACTAAAGAGGTGAAGAATTCCCAGTGGCAGAAAGTGGGCAAGCAAGCAGCAGCTAAATAGGCATCTGGCAGAGCCACTAAAGGTAAATATTCAGACACTGAATGATGTATTAAATAAAATGATTATGAGATCATCCCACATGTGGAATTGTATCTTTTGATTATTTCTTTAATCATCCATCCACCTACCATATAATCAGGGGTGCTCCCCAGGAATCAGAGACCATGATCCCAGGAGACTGTAACCAAAGCTCCCATGATCAGCCATTCATGTTTTCTTTCCTCTATAAACCATAACTTGGGATAAGAGATGAACTTTCCAATCAGTCATTTTCCAATCTAATCCAAATAATAAACAAAACAATGGCTATTACATATCTTCTTTTTAAAATTAATTCTATTGGCACATTTTGGGTATACAATATAGTGCATTCATCATTGGAAATTTGTACCTTTACATAATCTCTCTTGGTTCTTATTTATTAAATATCTTCTGATCAATTCATTCAATACCACTTAATGAAGATTCTTGGGGAAAGCATATGTGGATTGAATATCTACATTACAGAAAACATGTATGAGAGAATGTACAATGATCAGAATAAAAAATATAGGAAATTCTACAAAAATTTTTCAACAAATACAAAAAAAGTGAGAGACTGAAGAAAAATCAGTAGAGTAAGAAACATAAAAGGAACAATTAATTGCATTTGATAGTACTTAGTTTTATTTTATTTTGAACAATTTGTGGAAAAACATGCATATAGAGGAAAACTCAATCAACTGAGAAAAACTGAATTATTTTGTAATTATTCTTTATATCTGCTAGGGACACTGCTAATATTTGTAGTTATTTTTAAATAATCTATTTTTAGAGATCTATGTTGGTATGGTTATAGGTAATATGACATAATAAGATTTAAAAGTACTCAGGCAGGGGTATACATATGAAACAAGACTGGTCATAAGTTGTCTTTAAATCTACAAGGTTTTTCTCTTTTTTCTTTACCCAAAGTAAATACTGATAGTATGAGATTGTTACTGGTAGAATTCTCCTTTGAAATCCCCTGGCTCAGGTACTTATTAAGGAGGCATAGGAGTGTATGTCCTAAGGGTATACCCTTGAGCTCAGATACACTTCTATTCTATTTGGTCCTGCTACTTCTAGACAGTAGACCTTAGATAAGTGCCTGAAACTCACTAAGCTTCAGTTCAGTGAGAAAAAGGAAGCATAATAGGAACTCTAAAATGAAGAGGATAATGCCTGAAATTCAGTATTGCCATCAAGATTAAACAAGATAACTATCCATTTAGTTTCTTATAATTACTACATTCTTACCTGATATCATCAGACATTCATTCATGATGCTCCCCTGTCTAAATTTATCCATTTTATCCCATTAATTCCTATTGATCCTTCATATGTCTATACAATCATCGTTTTTTGAGGAAACCTATTCCTTTTCCTTCTAGCCAGGTTGAATTCCTTTAATCCATGTTTTATAAGTCATACACCTGTACTTTGTAGCACTGGTCACAACTGCAAGTTCATATCCATAAATTAGTTTGTGAATCGCATATGTATTCTCTCTACTGTAAGCTCCGTGGCATCAAGGAAAGTGTCTGCACTGAGCATGTAGTTCTCCCTAGCAGGTAGAAGCTTACTTGGCACAAGGTGCATATTCAATAGATACTTGAAAAGAATAAATAAATAGGCAAGTGAACACACCATGAAGCGCAGCATCTGACTCACAGCCAACAATCAAAAAATGCTGGTCTTTACTATTATCTCTACCATTATTACTTTTCCTATTTAAGATTCCTATAGTAGAAAGAATTTGATGAGGCTAAGAAAAACACAGAGTATGTTGGTCTCAAAATCCAGGCTTTCCTGGTCAGAAATTGAGGTAGAAAAGATTGGGAGAGGCAGGTAGTGCATTCTTCATCTTACTACCTGTTATAGTTTATGTCTAGATGTCTCCCAACAGCCTCATGAGCTCATGAACCAGGTTTTTAGAAGGAATCGGGCTTACATCTGACTTGCTGATAAAAGGTGGGGTCTTGGCTTTCTGCTTCCTTGCCACTGTGGCATGAACAGCTCTGCTGTGCTCTGCCTTTCTACCACACCACTTCTGCCCTGGAGCTAGCAGACTATGGATAGAAACCTACAAACTATGAGCCAAAAATAAACCTCTCCTTCCTAAAGATGGCCTTGGGTATTGTGTCCCAGAGATGAGGAAAGAAACTAAGACCGATTTTGATGCCAGAGAGATAGGACTGTTGCTGCGGTGCTGCCTGACCATGTGGCTCAGAAGCCTTTGGAGCTGGTTTTCAGGAGGAGGTGGGAAGGTTTGGAAATGCGGGCTGGAGAAGCCCTAGAACACTGTAACTGCAATCATACCTCTCTGCTATGCAGTCCTAACTTGCAGCCAGCTATCTAAACCAAAATAAACCTCTCCTCCTTCGCGGGTATAGAATATTTTGTCTGAGTGTTGAAGAAAGTGACTAAGGCAGTGTTCTTGGGCTGGGATGAGTGGTTCCCTCTGTTCCCAGTGAAGGTGTGAAGTAAATTCTAAATGTGGTGAGTTTAGTTAGGGAGGAGTCAGTGACATTTATTAGAAAATGCTGATCACAATGTTTGGCCTTTTGTTTATAAAGTCTTGAAGACATGTGAAACTAATGGGTTGATACACAATTCTATAGTTACTATTACTTCAACAAAGTTCATTCCCTACTTTGATAAAGAAGGAGTAAAAATAATGAATATGATTTTCCTAAGCTGCAAAGAGGCTGAAAATGATTCCCTCTTATCTGCTGAAATTTTGTTTTTAATTCTGCAAGTAACCAACGTAATGCAAATAGTTTCTCAAACATTCAAGTCAGTGGTTCTTAAATAAAGGGTTATATACATCTTTGAGACATTTTCTTTCTATTTCACAATATCAATTTTACATTTTGATCCTTATTTACACTTTCAGTTTCTCACACCAGAGAAGCTATTTGGTATTTACACACGTGTGTCCTATTTATTTCACTTAAGAGGATGGCTTTAATGTGCATCCACTTAAGAAGATATGGTTTTTTTTAAAAAATGAAATGGAGGACTATTTAGCCATAAAGAATGAGAAACTAGAGACATTTATACATCTTTGAGACTGCAAAGACAAATATGCAACTTTCTCAGAAAAAAATCCAATACAGGGCTGGGGATTTACCTCAGTGATTCCCACGCATGGTTCGCAAGTGCAAGGTCCCAAGTTCGATCCCCAGTACCAAAAAGACACACAAAAAAATCCATACAAACAGCAGGCTTCTGTAACAAACTTTGGGATGTTCATGGAGTCTTGAGAGCTTATATGGAGATTTTAGTGTAGAACAACTGTTGAGTAGTTGTATTGTGGGTGTGTGTACAATGTCAATTAAATCTAGCTTTTACAATGTGATTTCACATTTGCTGAGTCTACTGATTAATAGCGTTCACTGAAAGCAATAACAAGACCACAAAAAATACTTAAATTATAATTATTACATGATTTGGAGTAAACTGGTAATTTCTTTCCTTACAATAGATAAAACAAGCTGTACCTATATGCACCAATATAAGTTTCAAAAACATAGATCAAAAAGCATAGGGCTGGGGATTTAGCTCAGTGGTTTCACTGCCTGCTGTGCAAGCGCAAGGACCCGAGTTCAATCCCCGGTAACAAAACAAAAAACAAAACAAAAAGCATGATTTACAGGTAATGTTGTGCAATGTCATTTATAAAAACATCAAACAAAAATATATTTTATGGATATTTCAATATGTAGCAGAAAATAAAACATTTAAATGAATTATAAATACTGAAATTTAATATAGCAGTTACTGATGGTCATGGATGGAGAAAATAGAATAAGGGAAAACATAAGAGATCTTAAGTACAATGATTTGTTCATTAAAAAGTGTGAGAGAATTTGAGAAGATATGGCGCAGTATTACAAGTTGCCACTCCTGGGTGAAGAGTAAAAGGGATACATTATTTTATTCTCCCTCCTTGTTCATACACATACATCAAAATACAGTATTTTAAACATGAAAACACTTATCTCATAGGAACATCATGCAAAACAAATGAAAAGGTAATTTAAGTATTTTGGAAAATGCAAACGCCATGAGAAGGTGCACAGATATTTCCCCCATGAAAGGGCATTCATCTTATTTAAGTTCAACTCAACAATTACCTATTAATCCAAGCTAATATCCTTTTGGAGGCCAGGTCAGAATGAATGTAAGATAAGGGTCATAGGCTCCACAATCCTTGGAGCCTTACTATTTATTTGATCAACAGAGTCCAAGATGTTTCCCCTCAGGCCCATAGGGTTTCCAAGGAGCACCTTGGGGGATACAAATTGAGGTAAAGGAAATATCTAATCTGTCAGGCTTCTAGGCTCTAAAGTCAACCAGAATGGCATCCTTTCTGTGATATATAGTTTGTAAAAGGATTTTATTAGTGATATTGATCCAGTGCTAAAAATTTACTGAAAACTGTTGATTTTCAGAATTACTTTTCTGGAATTCAAGGATGGAAACTTCTTGCTTTTGCTGTGACCTTTCATTTCTTTTTTTTTTTTTCCTTAAATTCTTTTGTTGGTAACGTTTTAGGTATACAATACATTTACATTTATCATTGGGATCTTGTACCTGTACACGATGTATCGTGGTTCTTATTTTTTCCCCATTCCCTGTCCTCCCTTCACCCCCTCCTCCCTTCCCTATTTACAAAGACTTTGTTTCCATTTTTTCCTTTTCTCATCATTTTTCCTTTCCCTTCTTTCCTTTCCCCTTCCCCACCCACTTCCCCTACCCCTTTAGCCCTTTTCTTCCCATTTCAAACTTCTCATGCCTGCCCACTCCTGATTTTATTTTGGGGAACACTTCACACAATGGGTACCATCTGTTAAGACATCTGCTGGAGATTGGGATTATCCAGATTGAGAAAGTGAGCCATATTGAAGGTCACACTATGCAAATTTCAAACTGAGCCATTCCTGACATTATGACCTAAGGACATAACAGTGAGAACTTCTTATTTCCCAACTCCAGACAGACCATTTAAATAGTGACTCTGAAACTTCCAGAAGCCGTCTTGTCCATATGAGGGATCAGAGTTTTCCTCAGACACAGGGACCGACAAATGGAGCTAACATACAAGACAGCAGACTTGAAAAGTGGAAAGACTGGGGTACCGATGTCACTGGGGAGCCACTTGTGATGTGACTTTTCAGCCACAAGAAACAATGAATTATTTGTTTTAAATACACTAAGGAGTCTTGACTTTTACGCTTTTAATGGAAAGATGCCCAAAGGAAGCACTTCTAAGGGTCACCATACCCTCATTTACCCCAAGTGACAGGAAACAGAATGACACACGGGAGTCACTTCCTCGGACTGCCCTTCAGAAAGTTCTTCATATTTACCTACATTCTTCCTACTACACTCATGGCTGCTCTTCTGCCTTTTCGAGTCAGATGAAGTACGTCTTGTCCTTCCCATAGGGCCGCAGACATTCGAACATGACATTACATCCTCTTCATCACTCTGCCCAGTAGTAAACTCCCAGAGTTTACTACGCACTAACTTAAAATATAAACCATAGCAGTTTATCCACAACACAGTTTCTAATACAGGCTTATCAAAATTACTATTTTTGTTATTTTGCATAGTTATTAGAATTAAAATTTAACCATTCTTCTGTGTCTATACACGTCAAACTTCCTCTTTTTTTTTTTAATCCTCTGAAGCAGATAACAAAATGTAAACCCTTGAATGGGGAATGATTAATACATTCCATTTATACAGAACAGTGCAGGCCCACGTATCCCAAAACAACATGGGAACAGCTGCCAAACCTACTCACTTCATTTTTCATAGAATGGGAACAGCTGCTGAGTGTCTCATAAACATCTCGGGCAAGACATTAAAAACATTACAAAGGGGACTCTTTTAAAGCAGGAAGTATGTGCTCCTAAATCCTTGAAAAATAATCATAGAGAATACTAAAGCCAGCAAGATCTTTAAAATTAGAATACGAGTTGCAGGGAAGAGTTTCTGCATCATGAAGTGATGACAATAGATCTTAGGACTTCAGATGTCCTAAGATGTCACTTTTCTTGGATGCAATTTCACATACTGCATTGAATGACTTACCAAGCAAACGCTTCAGTTATCGGTGGATTGGATCCCGTGGAAAGGAAAGAGCAAACCACAATCACACGTTACAAAATAACTAAATAAAAACAAAGTGGACATGATAGGTGCTTTTTGAACTTGGCCAGTGGCTGTTAGCCAGAAACTCTAGGTCTGTTTGGCCTAACTTCCTAATGGAAATAGTAATCCTAGTAAGAGTCTACGAACCAATGGAAATTCTGTAAGAGTCAAGTTGCTCAAGCATTCATCCAGATACATATTTACCAAACATTCTAAGCTTCCCTAGACGAGGCACCGTGCTGGTATGTTGTGTATGTTGTAAAAGCAGAAGGTGTGGAGGTGGGGTGGGAAGTAGATGGAGCCTGCTTGGGAGAAGTTTACAAACTCTGAGGAAGTTCCTAAGACATAGACTTTTCAGTGTTAAGTAACAATGAATGCAGTGTTATGTTTCAACTTATCCTTTCTGCTACAGTCAAGGGAAACCCTCTTTCCCCCAAGAACACGGTAGAACATACTGGCCTTCATGTGCGGTGAGTATTGTGCCTGGATAGAATTTGGAATCCTTAAATTGTGACCTTCAATGTCTTATCTCTGTTATTTGCTTTTGAACACCACTCATCCTTCCACATTTATCCCAATCCTCTGCTTCTCCATAAACTTTTCTTTGAAGTCTCGTCCATGGATATTAACCTTTCTATGAGTCCTTGTAACTACTGCTGGCATAATTTTTGGACACTTAAGCATATGCTGCCTAATATGTCACTCAACTGCTTTCGTTGTTGGGGCTTCTCATCCAGCTACATTGATACACCTGAACAATAAACAGCTTGCGTCTTCTTCAGCTTCTGTAACACCACAATTGAAGGGGCCCCTGTATTTCAAAGGAAGAAATTAATACTTCTTCCCTGTCAATCTCCATGGATATCCAACTCTACTCCCCAGATGTTCCATGTGGTTCATTTAACCTGGTCATGACTGAGGTATTATAAAATGTATCTTAAGGACTGATACGAGTATTATTTCAAATTTGTATCACTGTTACCCTAGTAAGGACAACGTTGCAAACTCTATAGCTCGTCTACCTCACTCACTACCAGCCTGTGGGAGATGTGTTCAGGAATGTGGGTTAGTGATAAAAAAATTAGAATAAATTGGTCAAAATTGTATAAGAGCTTCTTTTCCAAAACACGATATCATCCAGACAAATACATAGTCAACATTAATAAAAGCAGGCATTCAAAACTATAGCCAACTCATCAATATCTTACCTGAAAAGCAAAAAATTCCAATTATCTGGCCTACATAGCAAGCAGGAGAGATTTTCAGTGTCGCCAATGAATGTGTGCCTTTCCATGCTTTAAAAATTATTTAGAGGGCTCAGCCAACTGTGAAGTGCTGGGCCAAGCAGTTGAGAAGGAAAAAGAGGACAAAGTTTTAATGATCTTTAGCAGATACTTAGTAGGCTACTAGCAGGTAGGTTTTGAACAAACACACGTATGTATGCTAAATACATGTTATCTGTGTTTTTCATGATACTCTATGACTTTTAACCATAAAAATCAAACAAAAGATGTTTGATTACTTACGTCCTGCCAGGAATATCCTCTTTTCAGATGAGGATCCTACCCACAGAATCTCCTCTTAGTCAGAAGCCATTTTTAAAGATGACATCAGCCAAGACTCACAGCCACAAGTGCTCCACAGGAATCACCCTGGGGGAGAAATTAAATTTCTTTTTGTTCTACTTAGTCTCTGACAGAAGTAGCATATGTTAACTGAAATGCGGTGAGAGAAAGAGAACAGTACAACAGGGTCCACTCAGAGCTACTTCAAAACCGGAGCATACCCAGGGGAGTCCAGATTTAGTTATTAAATGACAAGGTGTTTGTTCTAGATGAGCAGCTGGGTCTTATGTGCTCTCCTAGCTGGTGTTGTAGTGCACACCTGTAATCCCAGCACTGAGGAGGCTGAGGTAGGAGGATGGCCCAGGAGTTTAAGCCAGCCTGGGCTACATAGTGAGTTCAAGGCCAGCCTGAACTGCACAGGGAGACCCTGTCTCAAAAAAAGAAAGAAAAGAAAAGAAAACTACTTTCCTGTCGACATTGGATTAGGATATGATTATTTATGCCATAACAATTTTGATAAAAAGAGGTAGTTCTAGAGATTAGAATTCACTTAATATTGAAGGGTTTATTAACCTTAATTTGGTTTTATTATATCTGTGCTTCTATTTCAAATCAACTTTGAAAACTTAAGAGTATTTCTTAAAGATAAAAACACTGACACTACAGTCTATAAACTATTTTTATTGATAGTTTTTGTATTGATAGTCTAAACATAAAAATCAAATATGATGAAAGAGCCTTAATAAAGTACTTGAATCAGTTTCTTAGCCATTATATCTTGGAAAGCGGGTCACTGGTGTCTTTTCTGAGAAGCAAATTTTTTTCCTAATAACATAACTTTGTTACTATTACAGTGGACCCGCAAGTTAGGACCAGCCTAATATACGAACAACTTGGTTTAGATCAGAATTTGTTTTAACTTGCAAGCAAAGTCTTGGGTTATGACCTGAATGCCAGCCACTTGTGCTTCCAGATGGTCTCAGATACAGATTTAACCCTTAAACAGTTCTGGAAGGAACGTCACAGTGTCCTTTCCTGTGTGGGGTTCACTGAGAAATCCTGGGCCAGTGTCTCTCTCAGGACACTGAGATCTGCCTGTACACAGGAGAGAGACTTTGAAGGCTGTGTAGAGGAGCCTGAGCCTTCACTGAGCAACTTGAGTTCCTAAGTCAAGGGTCCACTGTATTTTCCTAAAATTGCCTATAATCTTTTTAGAGTTCTTATTTTGTGATGTTTGAAGTTTTTGGAAAGCGTAAAGTCAAAAGTTTGAAAATGCTATAAGGCCTTTTTTTTTAAACAAATTTTAAAACTTTTGATACGTAAGTTTTAATTGTCTAATTTGAAAAAATGTTCTCTTGTATTAAAATATTTTTAAACTCATTTTCAGCTTCACCTTAGAGTTTATTTCCATCACAAATCTTTTTTTAAATTAATTTACCTGTATTTATCAGTTATGTGATTATTTTGGTAAGTTAATAAAGCAAAAGAGAATATCTTCTGAATTTAATTTTATTCCACTTGGGAATAAAATTTTGTCCAATTAAAAACAGGAATTTCCCCTCAATCTGATAAAAGCCATCTATGAAAAACCAACAGCCAATATCATACTAAATGGTCAAAAACTGAAATCCTTCACACTAAAATCAGGACTGAGACAAAGATGTCCTCTATCACCACTCTTGTTCAATATAGTTTTGGAAACATTAGCCATGGAAATTAAACAAGAGAAAGAAATAAAAGGAATAAAGATAGAAAACGAAGAAGTCAAATTGTCATTATTTGCAGAGGACATGACACTCTATATAGATGACCCCAAAAATTCCACCAAAAGTCTTCTAGACTTAATAACCAAATTCAGTCAAGTAGCTGGATACAAAGTAAACACACAAAACTCAATAGCTTTCCTCTACACGAACAACAGATTCACTGAGACAGAAATGGGGGAAACAATTCCTTTCACAATAGCATCCCCAAAACTGAAATACCTAGGACTCAACCTAACAAAAGAAATCAAAGACCTGTTCTCTGAAAACTATAGCACCCTGAAGAGAGAGATTGAAGATAATATCAGAAAATGGAAAGACATCTCCTGCTCCTTGGTAGGGAGGATCAACGTAGTGAAAATGGCCATACTTCCAAAACTGCTATATAGATTCCATGCAATCTCATTTGAAATCCCAGCAGTATACTTCATGCACCTTGAGAAAACAATCCAAAAATTCATTTGGAAGAAGAGACCAAGAATAGCAAAAGCAATTATAGGCAACAGAGACATGGCAGGGAGTGTCACAGCCCCCAACTTGAAACTATACTACAAAGCTACTGTGATAAAAACAGCGTGGTAGGGCAAAAAAACAGACCTGAGGGCCAGTGGAACAGATTAGAAGATGTAGAAACAACTCCAGACACACTCAGCCACCTCATCTTCGACAAAGGAGCCAAACACCCTCACTGGAGTAAACATAGCCTCTTTAATAAATGGTGCTGGAAAATTGGGTTTCAACTTGCCAAAGACTAAAACTAGACCTATATCTCTCACCATGCACTAAACTAAAATCAAAATGGATTAAAGATCTAAATATTAAAACAGAAACACTGAACTGGCTGGAACAGAGGTTAGGTAGAACTCTTGAAGACATTGGTGTAGGAAAAGATTTTATGAACAAAACCTCAGTTGCCTGTGAACTAGCACAATCAACACGTGGGATCTCTTCTTATTAAAACGTTTCTGCACAGCAAGAGAAACCACCAGCAGTGTGAAGAGACAATCCACAATGTGGCATAAAATTTTCACCTGCTCTTCCTCAGACAAAGGTCTACTATCTCGAATCTATAAAGAACTTTAAAAAATCAGACCTCCCAAATTTAAAGACCCAATCCAAAAATGGGCATCTGAGATGAACAGACATTTCTCAAAGAAGTAGAAATAGGAAATTAACATATGAAAAAGTGTTCAACATCCCTGATCACTGGAGAGATGCAAATGAAAACAATGCTGAGCTTCCACCTCACCCCAGAAAGAATGGCTGCTATCATAAAATCAACCAATAACAAATGCTGGCGGGGCTGTGGGGAAAGAGGAATCCTGCTCCACTGCTGGTGGGAGTGTAGACTGGTGCAACCACTGTGGAAATCAGTATGGAGATACGTCAAAGAACTAGGACTGGAAGTCCCATTTGACCCTGCTATTCCACTGCTGGGGATCTTCCCCAAAGAATTAAAAGAATCATACCACAGTGATATATGTGCACCCATGTTCATAGCAGCACAGTTTGTAATAGCTAAAACTTGGAAACAGCCCAAATGCCCATCAACTGGAGACTGGATAAAGAAAATGTGGTTTTTTTATAAAATGGAGTACTACTCAGCCATAAAAAATGAGAAATTGGAGACATTTATTGCTAAATGGATGCACATTAAGGCCATACTCTTAAGTGAAATAAATAGGACACACGTGTAATACCAAATAGTTTCTCTAATGTAAGAAACTGAAAGTGTAAATAAGGACTAAAAGATATAATAGATAATATGAAACAGGAAGAAAAGGGGCAAGGGGAAGCAGAAGTGGGAGGGGTAGGGAAAAGGAAAGAAGGGAATGGAATTGATATGAGAAAATGAAAAAATGGAAACAAAGTGTTTGTAAATAGGGAGGAATGGAGGGGTTGAAGGGAGGGCAAGGGAATGGGGAAAAAATAAGAACCAAGAGAGATTCTGTAAAGGTGCAAATTTCCAATGATGAATGTCATTATATTGTATACCTAAAATGTACCAATAAAATTAATTTAAATAAATAAACATGGATTTCCTCAAAGGATTTTCCTCACCACTCAGGTTCATGTCACAGCTATAGAATTTCAAGTTTGAATCTGTAATAACATTTGATCTCTTATTGCTCAATTGGTCTGTATTGCCACTTGTTCAGTAGAGAATGGTTTCAGCATCTTTCATTTTACAAGCTTTGCTTTAGTATTTGCTAAAGACCTAATAAAAGGAGAAGTGCTTTATGTTTGATTATTTTAATATCTGAATAAATACTTCTCTCACATTATGAAGAAAACAGCAAAAATGTAGAGCATTCATGTGCATAGAAAGTAAGACGCATAAGCTACATTTAAGAAAAATATAAATATTTCTAACATCTAGCTAAATTTAAACAACAACAAGAACAGATAAGTAGGGCCACATTGAAGAGTTTTTACTGTATATTCAGTATCACCTTTGTCAAAAAATATTGTGGCTTAATTATTCTAGTTCTGCATTTATCAAAATATACATTTTAACAACTGCCGTACCAAAATGCAGTTGATTGGTGGAAAACTTGCAGACTATTTGGAGGCAATTATATATGGGGGGGGGTCTCAAAAATAATGCCAAGTATATTTTAGTGCATACTCCGTTGTACAATGATGTATGTTCTTATTATCACCAGAGAAAATTATTTTCAATGATGAATTTTTAAACTGAATTTATAATAACAATCACAATAATGTCACACCTCACAACTAATGGATGAAGTGGAAAAATTTTACTTTCATTCCACAGATGGGATAACAAATTGAATCACTATCGGAATGAACTGCTTTTTATATTGGAAACACGTGAGGGTAATGATGTAAATCAAGGATCATTAGCTGCATGCAAAGTCTTTCTTTTGCTGATGGAGGCCATACATTATTTGCTATTGTTTCATTTGCTATGAATTCACAGAAAATCTCAGAAATGAGGAGGAAAATTAAATTTAGAACATTCATCTTCTTTTGATTAGAAACTTGTTAGAAATATAAATACTTTGGCCCTGGCCCAGATCAACGGAAGTAGAAACTCTGGAGTTGGAATCTTTTCCTCCCGGACACTCTGGGGTACACATAAGGCTTGGGACCAGCTGCCTCAGAGAAGAGTCACATGTCCCAGTGTTCTTTAAATGCACCTTCTATAGCTACACAGGTTGAATTACTGCCACATACACAGTCTGTATAAAATAACTACTGACCGCTGAATCCAGGAACAGACCTGTACATACATTTTCAATTGATTTTTTCAAAAAAGGGAATAAAGCAATTCAATAAAAGATGAGGTTTTCAGTAAATGGTGCTATAACCCTTTGATAACCGTATGCAAAATGAACCACAAACAAGTTAACAAACTTCCACCCATATCTCAAACCATACACTAAAACTAAAGACGGTGGAGGAATGGAAAGTTTCATCCATTGTTGTCTGGATTGTACAATGTACAGTCACATTGGAAAGCAGTTTGTCATTGTCTTAAACACATATTAACATACAATTAATCTACTCCTATATATCTACCCAAGAGAAATGAAAACATGCTTATCTACAGATATATATATATACAGTTAGTCACAAGTTTTTTCTGTTATAGCCCAAAACAAGAAATAATTCACATGTGGATAAAGAATGATAAATGCAAAGAATGGATAAATACAATATAGCATATAACCATGTAATAGATTACTACTTAGCCCTAAAAAAGAGGGGACCATTAATATATGCAACAACACAGACCAATCTCAAATAATTTTGCTGAAGGAAAGACACCCTTCACTGCATAAAACAATATTTACTCTAAGATTCCACTTATGTAACATTATTGACAATTCAAACAAATACAGTAACCAAACGCAGACCAACAGCTGTCTTGGACAGGGTGAATGTGAGAGGTACATGAGAATGGACTAGATTGAACAACTGCCCAAGGAAACATCTCCAGTATTAGATGTTTGTGAACTAGGTTGAGGTGTAACTTTTACGTTGAACACATATGTTAAAAATCATTATATGATACACTCTAAATATGAGTAGTTCATTGTAGTTGTATCCCACTAAAGGAGAGAAAAAGGACAAATCTGCTTAAATGATGTATCATATGATACAAACCAGGATGTACAGGTAACCCAACTTAACAGGTATACACGCCTACTGACACTGCTCATTTTAAATATTCTTTCAGCTGTTAGATTAGGCCTCACTTCCTCATTCCCTCAAGTAAGCTATCCATAATATTCCTGATTAAATTTCACTGCTCCACATTTGTTTGCAGTACTCTATATCTTTTTATGAGCTTGCCACATTATATGTTTACATTTATTTCCATTGAATTAAGGTCTATCTCATGCCACTAGATTATAAGAAACCTGAATTCTGGAATTTTTTTTTCACTATTCAATTCTCAATGTCTGACATCTGTTCCTAATTAGCACTGGTGGAAAAAAAGAATAAAAATGGCAGCAACATTTACTGTAGTATCTGATAAACATTGAGAAAAGTATTCTACTTTTTAATTAACTTGAACAACCTATAAAATAATGCCTCACATTTAAAGTATTTACTTGTGAAGAAATATTTATTCATTTCTTATTCTGTTTGATCATATTCCATTCTGATAATAAATGAACAAATAAGCAAATAAGGAAGGGGCTGCCCTGCTTTAGGGTACAATGACAATCAACAGAATGAGTAGAAAATACTAACATTTCCCGCTATCATACAAGTGAGTCAAACAAAAATCACTGAAGGATACTAAAATTAGTGAGTGAAAGTTTTATATGGAAAATCAAATACTGATATAGTCTCAAAGCATGATCTCAGAAATCACTTCTTAATCACAAAGGCGAAATCTGAAACTTAGTGATGGACAGGCCTGGCTGCCTCCTGCGTAACTGAGTGATCAGATTAAAATTACTAATGCGGTTTTATCTTGCTCCTCTGGATCTCTTGCTCTAAGATATGATATCAGTGTTACAATCCATTTTTTGTTATAGTAACAAAATACCAGAGGTTGCATATTTTATAAAGAAAAGAGGTTTATTTTGTCTCGCAGTCTCCAGTCCAGGTCTGGCAGCCACACCCGACGAGGGCCTCTGTTACGTTACATACAGCAGGTGGCATCTCAAGCTGGGAGAGGAAGCAGGAGAATGGAAGGAGCACACTCTCTCCTGCCATCCTGCTCTAGAATGAACTGATCCACCCCATGAGAACTAGCCTGTTCCTCCAGACATCATCTATCCCTTCCTGAGGACAGACATGTCCCAGTCACCTCCAGTAAGCCCAGTTGCTAAAGGTCCCTTCACTACTGAATACCATTACTGTACATCAGAGGCAGGCTTCCAGTGTGTAAACCTTTAGGGGACAAACTAAACACAACCCAGAGCAATCACATGTAATATTCCTGCCCCCAAAATGCTAAATCTGAACCCAATGAGAAGAAAACATCAACAAAGCCAATGTGAGAGACGTTCTACAAAGCAACTAGCTTGTAGTCTCCAAAAATGTCAAGAAATGACAGATAAAGAAAAAGTGAGAAAGCAATTCTAAATTAAAGCAAACTAAAGGTCCCTGATAACTGCATGTAATGTGAGTTCCTGGACCAGATATAACCGAGTAAAGTAAACTCAGCATCTATAAAAGATACTAGGTCATCTGCAAAATATGAGTACAGTGTATGGATTGAATAGTAACACTGCATTAATGTTAAACTTCCTCATTTCAGCAAAATATAAAAATGTTTTTGTTCTCAAAAATATGCATGTAAGTGTGTGAAGTTTTCAAGGGAGGGGATAGCACATCACCAACTTCTTTGTAAATGATCCAAAACAAAACTGCAGAAACAGAGAGACAGTGACTAAAACCTTGGTACAAAATGGGGAAAATAAAAATATTATTTTTCGTTATTTTGACAAACTTTCTGTGCTTCAAGTTTTAATAAAATAAAAGCTAAAAAAAAAAAAAGTGGCACGAACCAAACTGAGCCGGGCTTTGCCTTTGTGCCGCTGTTTCCCGAGTCTCCTCTCACGTACCGTCTTTACCAGGTTCCTTCTGGGCCCTGAAGCTGCGGTGCTCTCTCCTGGTTGTCAGCCCTTGTCTCAGCCACAAGCTGGTGCTTCCTTTACCCCGGGTGGTCCTCCTCCTTTCAGGCCCACCCCAGCCATCCCTTCCGTGCAGCTTTCTCCGCCCGATGCCAGCCAGCCCACCCCCCTTCGCTGCAGTGCCCTCCATCCCGAGCCGTGGAACGTACTGTACGTTCCTCCACCTTAGTTCTGCTCCCACTGCCCCACTGTCCATCTTCCACACGTGCCAGCAAGTGCTCCCTCTAATCATCCTCAGTCCCCAGCTTCTGGAATGCAGAGGTGTGCCATACCGACTCATGAACGAATGGTTGAAGGAACGCCCTCCACTAAGCAAATTACTGACATCAAACAGTGTAGATCTCTTAGGATATCTTCTGAAAATTGGAAAACTATTCAATTATATGTTTTCTATAATTTTTATTCAGTAGCTATTATCAGACTATATTTTATATCCACCTCACTGTATAGATGCTCATACAACTCTTAAAAATTGCTGAATTCTGGCTGAAAAATAATTATTTTTCGTCTTCCATCGTCTAAGATGATTGACTCCTAACAGCTGGAAGACTTGTCTGGTAATCGCCAAGCTACTTTCTGTAAGTGTCCTCATATTTGAAGCATGTGGAAAGTGATGGCCATAGCTGAGCTATGGAATTACTCTGTGAAGGAAAATAAGGACACAAAGTGTCTGGGAAGAGTTCAGGAAGGAGAATGATGCTGCTGGGTGCCTGTGAGAAAAGGTAGGATGAAGAAGGAGAGGCCTTAAGGGAGAGAAGATCAAAAGAAAGATACTGGGGAGGAGACATTCTGGGGGGATGTGGCTCTTCATTAAGCATTTGCAGATTGAGCACATGGAAATTGATGTGTATTTGGAAAGTGAAACTCTGTGTACCTAAGATCCTCATTCATCTTTGCCATAAATCTTCAGTGAGAAAATTACTTTCATTAGTGGCCAGCAAAGCAGACAGACAGGGCTGATGAAGACACTTGCTCAGCAAGGGAAGCGTTGGCGGGGGAAGAAAAGAGACTGCATGTACGAGTGTCTCCTTGACCCAAGCAGGGTACAAGATGAGCAGATTCAGCCAGTGGGAGAAGATATGGCCATAAGGATGTTTTTCTGGAACTTGGGACCATTCTGGTTGATCAGGACTTATGCTATATACCAGTTGCTAAATAATTTGGATATATCTGATAATATGGTAGAATATACATGAGAGTACAACATGATAATTCAGTAAGAAATCTGCACAAATTAACTTGGAAGAGACATTCATAAAAGGTACTATCTAGGAAGGTTATTAATACAGAAGAATCTAAACAGAGTTGCAGGCAGTGAATCTTCCCACTGTTCATACATTTCATACTGTATAGGAATCAGGGATGTTGAGTAGGATCAATCATCATATCAGCCTGTTTCACTGTTGCTTTATCTTTCACTTTTTACATTTTTTTTAAATTCTCCTGCTCTCTCTCCCTCCCTCCTTCATACTGGGGATTGGACCTTGGAGTTTTTCAATGACATATATATCCCAAGCCCCTTTTTATTTTTTATTTTAAAACAGGGTCTCATTAAATTGCCATTCTGGGCTCAAACTTGCAATGCTCTGGCCACAGCCTCCTGGAGTGCTGTGATTACAGACATGCACCATAATGACCTGCTTACTTTTGCTTTTTGACCAAGTATTTCTATGAATATATGTTCTAGGTTATTATTACACCTGGACTTATGCCAACAACATGCTCACTGACAATATATAACAAATAATCAAATATCAGTAGTATTACAACTTAAAATTATGAGTATCTTTGAGTTGTAAATTATTGTTATGGCTTGTATCTAGATGTCCCCCCAAAGCCTCATATAGTCAGAGGTAGGGCTTTCCAGAGGTGGCTGGATCTAGAGTGTGTGATTCTGGGATCAAGTGTATAATGCTGGGATTAAGGGTGTGTGACTACTAAATTTCTCCACTGCTTGGTTTGGCATAGCTCTGCGTGTGGATAATGGGAAGGCCCATCCTGTGTGTGAGTGCCACCTGCCCTAAGTTCATGCAGCCTGGATAAAATATAAGGGACAGATAGGAGGGTGCTGCCCTCACTTGCTGCTTTGCTACTTTGCTGCTTGCTACATCCCTGGCTTCTGCCTGCCATGAACTGTTTTTCCTTTCTGATGCCCCTCCGGTATGCCACCCTGCCTTGGAGCCAACCAGCTATGAACAGAAACTTCTAAATAAACTTTTCCTCTTTTAACTTTGGGCATCTGGTATTTTGTCTCAGCAATGAGAAAAGTAAGACAAATATTCAAATGTTAGACTCTAAAATACATTGAGTGAAAGAAACAAGTTCTAAAGAGAAAAAAATTTTCACTATCACATATGTCTAACCTGTGACCCACTGTTTTTTTGCCCTTGTTTTTTGAGTGAACAGCAATTGTCTTGGGCCACATATAAAATATAAAATATAAAATATAAAATATAGTGAATGTGTATAAGTAATGGCACTTCCTCTGTAAAACGTTTTAAGTTTAAAGAATGAGGGCAAAGGAACCATAAAGACAAGGTACAAGGTAGAGTATAAATATTCTAAAATACACCCATGACTAAGAGTTCTACAGTGGAGGAATGGTTTGGGAGTCAGAATGTCTACGTATAGGCTTTTACTCATTCACTCTCTCAATATATAGCTGGGATTAAGTCATTAAGCCCATCTTTTTACATAATGAAAGTGATGGAGAAGATCAAAGGTTTTCAAATATTCTGCAAAAGGCTCAAAATGTAAGCAAGAATCCAGTGGGCAGTGCTCTGGGTCCTTGCTCTGTCACTGTGAACCAGAAGGCTGTGCTTTGCTGTGGTTTGTATGCTGTCATTCTGCTTTCTGTGTTGTTTGAAAGGCTTTACTACTAGAACTGAGTTTCCTCGAAGTCATTCATGTTCTTAAAACACCGATTTTTCTTAAACTGAAGTAGCCAGAACTACAATCTGTTGAATCTATCAATGAAAGATTCACTTTATCGTCAAGATACAATTCCATAGCCTCCCATGAAAATCTGCTTTAAGTTGAATAAATGCTAACCTATGTGTTTCCAAAAATTTCCTATAAGAGTGTACATTAACTTGTTTTTCTCTGGCAGATTTAAAAAAATTCGCTATTGCTCTTTTTATAAAGTTTCAACCAATTAACAGCTAGGATTTCATGCAAGCAGAATCCAATTACCATGTTTAATACATTCATCAACTATAAATTTAATTAGAACATTCAGCAAATTGCCATCACTGTGCCCAAAGCTGGCTCAGTGCCTTGAATACATTGAGGGAAGTCAAATTTGTAACACAGTCATGTTATGTATCTTTAGGGACCTAAAACTTCAAGAAAAAAAACCCTTAACAACATGTTTGTTCACTCTCAAGAAATTTGAGAATGTTGATCTTCTCCTAAGAGATTCAGGCCACCAAATGGCTTTTCCAGTGTCCAGAACTGTTCATTTTTGCATGTACATATTTCGTATTTCTCTAGAGACCTCTATTTCCACAGCTCAGATATTTGCCCTTATTTTCTAATCATGGGCTCATTTATTAACCAATCTTGATGATGTTAAATTTCCTTGGATACGAAAATGACATTAGCTGCTATTTAAAGGTTCTGTCTGGTAAATATCTGATACAAGTCTAATACTTTCATCCTTTGCCCATGACAGACATCATTAATCAATCACCACACTTCCCATTGCATCTCAGGTTTAGGACCTAAGGTTACTCTTATCTTTCTTTTTCTCAGACTCATGTGAAACCCTAAGGCAGATACTTAATTCCTCCCCTACCTGGACTCTCTCATTCCTCTTTTATCCCTATATTAAATCTAGAAATGGTTAGATAATTGTTGATGGTTAATGTAAACTTTACAAGGCTAGTCAGAAGCAAGCAGAAATTAGCATATCATTACAGCTCTAAGCTAGCAGGATGCACTATAATTAAACCTTTTTCTTTTTTTTCCAAGCCCAGTGCTCCTCCTACCACATTCTACAAACTTTCATTCTCCAAGAATACCCTTCTTCCTCCCAAAAGCTTAAACGTGGGCAATTACTTTATCAAGAGCAAGCCAGCACAGCAGAAACTACTTTTGTTGTGTGCACCCTGCTCTCCCTCAACCTTGCCTCAGGCTAGGTGCTAATTACAGCTGTCAGAAGCAACTACTAGGGGTACAGAGTCCCCGAATTGCAAGATTGGCTCATTTGAGCCCTGTGGTTCTTTCCAATTCCCACACCAACAGAGGGGAGGAATTTGATGCTGAGGCAAGTCAAACTGTGCAGGGAGATGCCTTGCCAAAAAGGTGAGTGCAGGCTTCTCAGGCTGGTAAATCCGAGTTCCAATCTGACCTCTGGCACACTGGCCTGTTCAAGTTCTTGTGCAAATGATACTAGTAAGTACGTATTCCCCCAGCATTGGTTCTCAAATAATGATAATGAATTTAGCGTTTTCAAATAATTTTTTGGTACAAAGTAATCATACAGTAAATCTTATGAAATCACATCAGTGTGCAACTTCAAATAAGGAGAGTACAAGTTTTTCTTACTAAGCAGGAGCACCAAAGCATCAGTAATGCCTGGATACACTCATGGAGTCCCAGTGTCTCTCAAATATTTTCATTTGATACAACAAAGGCACCCTACAGAGTAAATATCTTATGTTTTACCTATTTTATCAATTCTCAGATACGTTTTTCTAAATTTGTACTATTTCTGAAATTATGATGAGTCTCAAAATTGCTGTGTACTTTTAATGTGATACTGCAACCATTTTATCTTGAAAAATTGTATTGAACTCCACAGAGCATTTAACGATCATGTTTTAATTATATAATTAAGTAAAGCGGTATCATTAAAAATGTATCATCTCTTCTAAGAAGTGAGCAGAGGCATGATCCTAGAAGTGTAAAGGACCTAGCTGTTTGCCTAGATCGTCAACATATTTTCCCTTTGAATTTTTTACTTACATCTTGGGTCTCCTGCCTTGATTTTTCATTGTCCTCCTTACCTTCCAACTACTATTTTCTTTACTTAGTATGTTCCAAGAACTGAAAAATATCATTTTATTTTACTGTACACATTCCCCAAGGTAGACAAAATTGAACATGCTAATTTTAAGACTCTAACATGGAAACTGAGACTCAGGTGAAGTGGCATGGCCCTTGTCCACAGTAATTTTTTTTTCTTAAGTAAGTTTTAATCAGGTAACATATACAATTTTATGTATGGGATACCTGTTATATTTTAAAACATGGATACACTGTAGAATGTTCAAATCATGGTAAGTATAGTATCTCTTCAAATATTTACCACTTTTTAAAGCAGGAGATGTTTATTAATATGTTTATCACATGGACAATGGGGATACTTAGTGATGAGTAGCTCTAAGGAGTGGTTAAAATTTGGGCTTATACAGCATCTTTTGAAGAAAAAAAAAAGAACAATAAACTGTTAGAGACATGACAAGCCAAAGTAAGGGGACTTTTGAGTTTACAGAGTAGCCAGTTTGGGAAGGTAAATAAAAAGCTGATTATCACCTTATTATAGGGATTACTTTCCTGGGCTGATAAGGGTCCAGAGGCGTGTCCTGTGATTAACTTCTCCACAGGAACTTCCATGCCATTCAAGCTGAGGTTGGACCCCACAGCTGTGATTCTTCATCACGGCACAAAGCCTTGATTATAGAAACAGCTTCAATAAGCAAAGAAATGATGCTGCCCCCCCAGGAGCAACCTCAAGTGTAGCACAGTGTGGAGAGCCGAGGGGGAGAGCTGTCACAGTGCCTCTAGGGATTTGCAAATGCTTGCAAGGTAAATAAAAGATGGTGACTACCTCCTCCCACCAGTTTCTCCTCCTGAGACCACTGGATTGTGTGAGCGCAAAAATGTACTCGCACATCCTCTAGTGAGGATAGCGTCAGGTCCTCAGACTCTGAAAGTCTTGAAACGGAAGGCCCCCGGCACCTGAGCATACTTCTCAGAGTATTAAATGTTTCTCTTTAAAACATTTTAATTCCCAAATCTCACTTTATTGCATAATCCAATGTTGTACTCGCACATACTCGGTTTCACCGTTCACTGCTCAATACAGTAAAAACCTGGCAGAAAGGTTCTGGAAGACCACACTTTCTCTATTGGAACACACTACTTTCCATTGCACTGGGGTTTTAAGGAGACAATGAGGTGAGCTCCCACTTGTGAAGAGAGACTCTGCCTAGAAATTAACTACCAGCAAAATGTCTATTAACACAATCATGTCTGTACAGTGACAATAGCTGAAATTCTTGTGACTCAGTCATTTCTTTGGAAAAGACTTTTTTCCCCAGGTCCAGATATACTTTTTAAATAAATATATTACATTCCCTTTTCCTTTATTTATGCTGTACAGAGATTTACCTGTATTCAGGTTGTTATACTTCTCCTACACGACAGGAAGCGACTTTATCACCTGCTTCAGGGACAGATTCCAGTCGGTCCAAGCTGACAGTCTTTTCGGATGACTCTGCTGGTTCACAGGTGACCTCATTTGGTCCAAATGGAAGGCTTTGGTCTATGCGTGGGGGACTTAGCTCTATTTTGATCTGTGTGTCTGTCTTATCTCTTTTGTGCAGGAGGTCAACAACAAACTACATAATCTTTAACATCATTAGCTATAATAGTACCAAACAAAGTAATCGGCACTGAGATCAAATGGATATGGAGAAAAAAAGAATGGAGACAAAGAAAACTTGAGTCCATGATAAAATTATTAAGTCTAACCTACTTTTGAACCATTACAGATATCATAAACATCATGTTTTTTAAATAGGCCGAGTCAGGAATTTTGTTTCTTACATTCGAAAGCATGCACACGAATCTAGTGCCTGGGAAAGAATAAATGACTGATTAGTGTTACCGTGGAGGAGGAGACTATCTTAAAGATGGTAGCAACTTCAACCCAACCCAACTGGTCAAGTGGAAATTTTAGAAGTTATCTTTGTCTTTTTTTTTCATTGTTTCTCGCTTCAAAATAATGACAAACTTCTATTTGTTTCCAAGATGTTCTACATTCCATCCGCTTACCTTAAACATCATCCTAGCTCAAGCACCTTACATTTCTTGCCCATAAGATCACCATGACACCCAAAATTATGTTTCAACACCAAAGTCACTCTACTCCTTGACACAGAGATATCTAGAAAGTTCTCAGTGACCTCCCATCATATTCGAGTCAAAAGCTACACTTCTTGAATGAACACACGTCCAGTGTGACCTTTGCTGCACCTTCCTGTGTCTCTCTTTCCTAGCACTGTTCTGCTGTCATGCTGGCCTCTTTTCACTATCGTGCTTATTTATTCTTGCTCCAGGGAGCTGGCACTTTCCTCTTTACCTGTAGCACGTTGTCTTTGGCTGATTCTTTCTTTTTTCTGAAATCCCAGCCTAAAAACTACTTCCTCAGAGGAGCACTGTTCAATCATATCACATTCCATTTTCATCAACCGAACACAGTCATTTAGGCAATAACTTTCAGCATAGTTTTTAAGCTACTAAATGTCAACAAGTCTTTGATACTCCTCACCTTGAGAGGTGGAATCGGCCTCCTGCTCTTAAATTTGAAGCTCTGACAAATGAAGTCCAGCAAAAGTGATGCTTTGTGAGTTTCAAGAGTAAGTCACAAAAGGCTATGCAGTTTCTGCCAGTTCACTAGAAACATTCACTCATGGAGCCCTAAGAAGTCTTTCAAACTGTCAGGTTGTGAGGCCATATGATTGTCTTGTTTAAGAGTCCATGCTGCTATCTTTCTTCAGTCACCCAAGCCCAGGATCCAGATACATATGAGCAGAGAATCTACCTTGCAAGGTGATCCTCCAGCCTCAGGTATTCCAGATCCCAGTCATTCACTCAATCCCAGGTGAGGCTCTGGAAATTATGATAACCAAACAGCAGTGAAGAGACACCTTGATGTTTCCCTTCCTGAATTGCTGACTAAATGATTGATGAATATAATGACATTATTATTTACGAAGACTTATAACAATAAACATCTGAAACACTGGTCCTATCCAAATGTTTAGAACTATTTATGGAATGAGAGTGACTACCCACCACATGGGAGATCCTATCCAAAGGCCTGGATTCTAGTTCAAGCTCTGCAACTAATGTGTAATCTTAAAAAAAACTTTTTCATCTATGAGACTCAGTTTCCTGAAGTGATCAGAACAGATGAGTTAACAGTCCTCTTCCATGTAGTCCTTAATACTGCATTATGTATCTTAGTCATCCCTGGGGTACAATGCCCAACACCTGCAACTTGCAGGGGGAAAGGCTTGTCTTGACTCACAGTTTGTAGATGTGTCAGTTCATTTTCCGCTGGCCCCAAGACAGAGGGGAGTGGTGGAGGTGATCTGCTCACGGAAAGGCAAACAGGAGTGAGAGAGGGCATCCAGGCAGGAGTGGGCAAGAGATGAACCCTTCCAGGCCACACCCCCAGTGCCCCATCTCTTCTGACAGGATCCCACCTCCTAACACCAGGTCGGATATAAGCTCAGCAGTTCGTAATCCGCTGGGGGCATGAGGCTGTGAAGGGACATCTAGATATGAACCATAGCAGTAAGAATCGAGGCTCCTGCAGTAGAGGAAGGCGGGTTAGTCAGGATCAGAGGCTCTCCCATCCTAGTCATGGAAATCAGTTTAAAGGATATGTTCTGTGGAGCTCTGAGAGAGCCGAACGCAAAGAGCACTGGGTAAGGTAAATATTTCCCAGCCTCCGGCCATTTACAAGGAAATGATTCATCCTTGTAGTTAAGAGCAAATTACATAGGGCAAAGGATCTTAGGAGACAGATGTTTTAATTAGGAGAATGGGAGAGAGAAGTTGCAAAGAGTGGCTTCCAAGTGTTTCCACTTTTTAGAATTGAACTGTTTCCCCCCTGAGATCCCGAAATGTCTTCCTACTGTATCAACTCCAGAACCCAGAGGATGGGACTACTGACTGTAGTGAAAATGTGGTAAGAAGACCTCCCCATCTGTCCACTGATCCTAACGCTGGAAGACCTGTGCACCCAGCACTCTGATCTTCCATCATGTCAAGTTTCGATCAGGATCCCTCTCCGCTCCTCTTCATTAGGAAATGACTGCACCTTCCAGAAAATCAAGTGGAGTGGAAACAAGAACACAGTTCTTCTGATTTGCATTCCAGGCCCGTTCACTGCACCAATTTCCCTAGCCCATGTACCACCAGAATGGACATCAGGCTCCAACAAAGAAGAAAAATAGATGGTGAGGAATGACAGATTAAAACATACATTTTACCATTTGGAATTTCTCCAAGACATGAAGAGGATAAGAGAGATACTTGGAGTCTGATTGGCTGGACACCAGAGAACACTAACAACCGGAGAGAGGTCATTCCCATCATGAATGTTGGAGGTAAGAGGGTGGTCTTGGATTGTGGTCTTAGATTGATGGTTACTCTGGTTCAGACATCCAACCATGACACAAGTGCAGTCTGTCAAAAGGGACTGAGAAGATATCTTCGGGAAATGTCATCCAGAAAACTATCAGCAAGCCACTCAGCCCGCACTGTGTCAGATTTTGCTTCTAGATCACTGGCTTCTCTCTCTGCTAAGTGCAGGAGGAACCCCAAAATCTTTTTCAACATAGACCTATAGCCCCCATACCAAAATGTAAGAGCTATCATGTGAAACTGAAATTGTGTGCTACTCTGCACTCCATCTTCTTCATCAGAAGGAAGAAGTGATTTTGAATACAGCCTGCTGTTCAGGAAAATTTTCTTTCCAAGTTCAGTCCCTCTAAAAGACATAGGCATTGGTATGGTTGGAGTAAGTAGTAACCAAAGAGAGAGCTTTTAAAAATGCTTATTTATTTATTGGCTTGTTCTTCTCTGTGTGTGTGTGTGTGTGTGTGTGTGTGTGTGTGTGTGTGTGTGTGGTACTGGGGAACAAACAAAAGACCTTTTGCATTCTAAGCAAGTGCTCCATCATGGAGCTACATCTCAAATCCCAGCATATTATTTTCAAAGAGTCTCACAATTAAACATGAAATTTGGGCTTTTATATTTGTGGTTCTATGCCATGTGCATACTTCAGTATTCCCAGTGATTCCCTCTAATAAAGATCTAACTGTGTCGCACAATCAATTTAGGAAAAATGAATTTGACTCTATTCAATCTTCTACCATTGTGAGAGGATGAAGTTACTAATTAGAATACAAGTCAAAGAAAGACCAGTGTCATATAAACATACTATACATGGAATGGAGTCCTCTTCTTAATAGAGGAGTAGCCCAGCCAGAGTGAGGCAGGCAGAAGGGCACCATGCAAGGATATAACCTATCTGCTGATCACACACACTATGGGCTTTAAAAATGAACTATAGCACTTACTTCTGTTAAAAATTGATGTGGCCTATGAACATTCTTGATAAAATAGTCCTACCAGTGATAGCGGCCAGTTACATCTGACATATGCCATAAGTCCTACACATGGGAAACTGATTACTAGCAATGGGTTAAAAATGAAAATATCTTGTATTCTAGTCCCATGCTGGCCACTGACTTATTCTATACCAGAGACAAGGTTTTTTTCCCTTCTGCAGGTACTAGTTTTCCTACCAGTAAACTGAAGACAAAAAAATCAGTATTGTCTGTGTTGAAATGATTATATTTTTTTCTCCTGAAAGCACTGTAACATCTCAGGAAAGCTTGACAACCCAACTCACTGTTGAGGGTGGGGTAAAGTCTGAGAGAAGTAGTGTTTCACTTTAGCTTTAATATTACTTAAGATCTATATTGCTAATGTTGAGCATACTAATATACAAAATTGTCACCAGTTTATTCTATCCTGTTTTAATTCTATGTCACTTTGTCATTGTTAGAATTCCTTGGGGGAATCTTAGAAAAAATGTTAGAGACCCTGAGTCAAATTTGGAATCCCAGACTTTGCTCATTAGCTATTTTACTTTGTTAAAATAATTTGCACTCTAGGATGCTAGCTGTTCCACACATGTTCCACAATTCAGCCCTTAAAAAGGAGCTATTGTAACAGGACAGCAACAAGCAGCCAGGTTCTGTATCTGTAGGGAATCTAAACTTTGAGTCATAGAAACTAGAGTCAATCCACAGAAGGCTCTTCGGCAGAAGGTTCCACAGATACAGCATCTGGGTATCTATGTCGTATAATGTCCAAGAAGCATAGGACAGAAGTGTTCAAGAGAGCAAAACACAAGAACGACTGCACCGCATCACAGCTGGAGTGGAAGTTCAGGCTAGAGCAATCAAGGGAGAGAAAGAAAAGATATCCAAAAGGAAAGGAAGGAGTTGAAGTGTCCATGTTTGCAGATTACATGATCTTATATGTAGAACAACCCTAAAGGACACCCCCAAAACCTGTTAGATCTAATAAACTAATTCAGCAAAGTAGCAGGATACAAAATTGATACAAAAACTCAGTAGCACTCTTATATACTAGTACTGAGCTATATGCAAAACAAGTCAAGAAAATCATCTCATTGATAACAGCTACAAAAAAATGTAAGAATAAATTTAACCAAGAAGGTTAAACATCTCTATAATGAAAAGAATAAAATATCTGTGAAAGACATTGAAATGCTTGAACCAATTCACTTCCAAAGGAAGAAGGGCTCATTTTGGCTCATAAGCATGAAAGTTCTAGTTCAGGACTGAGAAGTTCCATTTCTTTAGGCCTCCAACAAGAATGGTACATCATGGCAGAAGTGTGTGGTGGAACAAACCCCTTACATCATGAGCCCCGGTAACAGAGAGTCATTGATACAGTATCTCCTTCCTGGAAACATCCCACTGACCTAGGAACCCCCATGAGGCCCCAGTTTTCAAAGATTCCCGTACCTTCCAATAGATTCAGCCTAGGGCCCACACCTTTACTGCATGGACCTCTCGAGGCTACTCATCTAAATCATAGCACTACCCAAAGCTGTCTGCACATTCAATCCAGTCTCCATCAAAATACCAATGATACTTTCTACAGAAAGAGAAAAATAAATGAAATCAAAATTCATATGGAACTAAAAACCACACCAGAAAGACAAAACAATTTCCAGTAAAAGATTAAAGCTGGAAGCCTAAGAACATTTGACTTCAAACTATGCTGTAAAACAATGTTAACTAAAAGCATGATACTGACATAAAAGACACATGGATCAATGGAATAGAACAAAGAGAACAGAAATAAATCCACACATTACTGATTTTTAAAAAAGGTTACAGGAACATAAATGGGTAAAGGACAGATTCTTAAAAAATGATGCTGGGAAAACTGGATAGTCACATGCATAAGAATAAAGCAGGATCCTTAACTATATAAAAAATCAACTGGAAATGGATTGATGACTTAAATTCTAAAGAGGCAAACTGAAACTATGACACTATTACAAGAAAACACAGAGATAAAGTTCCATGACACAGGTCTAGGCAAGAATTTTGGGGATAAAACTCAGAAGCAGTAGCAACAAAAGGCAAAATAGACAAATAGGGTTCTGTCATAACAAAACACTTTGGCATCACAAAGGTAACAATGAATGGCGTGAAGATATAGCCTATAGAATTGGAGACCATGTTTTCCAAATATAGCTGGATAGGGCCAGGGATTTAGCTCAGTGGTTCCTGCACCTGCCTCGCAAGTGCAAGGTCTCAAGTTTGATCCCCGGTACAAAAAAAAATATACACACACACACACACACACACACACACACACCTGGATAAAGGGTTAATATTAAAAACATGCAGATAACTTTATAACAAAAATAAAATAAAAATAACCCACTTAAAAGGTGGGCAAAAGACTTGAACAGGCATTTCTCCAAAGAAGACATACAAATGGCCAAAAGGCTTATAAAAATACTCATCCCTAATCATCAGGAAAACATAAATTAAAATGATGAGCTATTTCCTTACCCCCGTTAGAACACCAGTTGTCAAAAAGTTAAAAAAAAATAGCAAGTGCTGGTGACAATATGAACAAAAGGGAATTCTTACACACTGTTATGTGGCTATTATGGAAAACTATAGACAGGTTCCTGAAAAAGAAATCATAACATAGAACTAGAACTGTGATGTGATCCTGTAATTCCACTATGAAATATATATATATATTCAATATGAAATATATATATTCCAACATGAAAGAAATATATATATATATATATAAATATATATGAAATAGAGAATGAATTAAGAGGAATCTTTTAGGGCATATTGCTTATCAAGCACAAGTCCCTGAGTTCGAACGCCAGTACCAAAAAAAGTATGAAAGGGATTAATATCGACCCATCAAATAAAAGGAAATCCTGTCACTTCCAACAACACAGATGAGCCTAGAGGTTATAATATTACATGAAAAAGAGGCAGGAATAAAAAGGCAACACCTCATATTCTCGCTTCCATGCAGAACCAAAAAGTGTTATCAGGTACTGCATAGGACAAAAAAGTGGGAGATGAGGAAGAGTTAGTCATTGTGTACAAATCCACATTTTTAATACATATTTGCCGTACACAATGTTTATACTCCTTGTGTGGAGGTGATATATCTATATAAGACACCCTAATTCCTTGTATCCTCCCCTTCTGCCCTCTTCCTTGCATCTCTGATCCCCTTTCCCTTTGAGGAAGATCTGTCTCCCATTTCCTCTTCAGCATCTCTTAAGTGCTCTTCATTTATACATTGGAAACCACGCAATATCTAAGCTTGTGTGTCTGATTTATGTCACATAACATTACGGTGTCAAGGTGGATCTGTTCCTGCAAATGACACAACTTCATCATTCTTTGTGGCAGGGTAGTACTTCATTTTGTGTAAATAGCAAGTTTTCTTTCTTCACTCATCTGTTCATGGACATAGAGGCCACTTCCAAGATTTAGCAATTATGAATTTGATGCTATAAACATGGGTATGCATGTACCATTGCAAAATGAAATCATTAACTCTTCTGAGAAGATACCTAGAAGGGGAGAAGCTGGGTCAAATGGAATTTCTGGTTTCAGTTTTTTAAGGAGGATCCGTAATGATTTCCAAAGGGATTCTACCAGTTTGCATTCTCCAAAGATGGAAAGGTAACACATTGGATTTTGTGTTCCTTTTCCCTGAAACATTTGCCAGCATTGGTTATTATTTGATTTCTTAATGATGGCCATTCTTTCTGGTTTAAAATGAAATCTCGGTGTTCTTTTTGTCTTTCCCTAATAGCCAGCAATATTGAACTTTTACTATTCTAGGTCTCTTCTGTTTCCCTATGAATTTTAGAATTGTTTTCTCTAGTTCCATTGTTATAGTAAGGGCTTGCAAGGGAATAGAATAATTTACAGGATTGTTTTCTAATGTTCACCCAAAAAGTCAAATGCCGAGAAGTGCAAGAGATCTGTCCACACAACAGAGACTCAGATACATCCAAGGGCCTGGATCCCAGTCCCTCACAAATCCAGCCAGTGGCCTAGAGCCCACGGCAGTGCCTCATGTAAGTCCATATTGAGGATCAACACCAGGAAGGCCCAAAGGCCAGTGGTGGAAGCTAGAAAGCCTTAAGTGGTGGGGTGAAGGATTTGTGCCACCAGGCTGAGGGATCTATACTGGAGGCAGGAAGTGATGCTCATGGCAAAGATCAGAGCTCCCCTGATGAGAACAGAAGCCATCCTAGGCCACAGCGAGGACCTGAGCTCGAGCTCCCCCTCCCCCTCCCCCCTCCTCCACTGAGAACAGCCAAGTTCATATCAGGAAAACCAGCCACAGCAAGCTTCTCCTAGAAAATCAACAGCATACGATCTTCTCCTCCAGTTCTCCTTTTATGCCATTGGCAACAATTCTCCGGTGGGTCTTCCATGCCCAGAACCATGCTGACTCAGTTCACTTGGGTGTTCCAAGTTGACCATTAGTTAACCCACCACATCTATGAAGAATGCTGTTGGAATTTTGATTAAAATTGCCTTAAGCCTGTGTACCAATTTTGGAAGAATTGCCGTTTTGAATATACTGGTCCTACCTATCTGGGACAGGGGATATTTGTTCCATTTTCTGATATCCCCTTCCAGTTCCTTTTTCAGAGTGCTGTATTTTCATTGTAGAGGTCTTTTACTTTCTTAGGTTAAAATCTTAATTCATGTTTCCTGCTGCTACTGTGAATAGTATTTTTTTCCAAATTTCTTACTCAGTGAGTTCATTATTAGTGTACAGAAATGCTACTAATTTTTATATGTTGACATTGTATCCTACATTACTAAATATAGTTATTAATTTAAAGAGTCTTGTGGATCTCGGGGGATCTTCTACACAGAGGATCATGTCATCTTCAGATAATTATAATTTGTCTTCTTCCTTTGCTACATGTATCTCTTTGATTTCTTTTTCTTGCCTAATTAGTTTTGCTAATGTTTTGAATACTATGTTCAACAGATGATGGTGGACATACTTGCCTTGTTCTTGATTTTAGAAAGAAATCTTTCAGTTTGTCCCCATTTAATATAATTTTGGCAGTAGGTTTGTCATAAATAGGTTTTATCAAATTGAGATAAGATCCTTCTATGCCTATTTCTTTCACTCTTTTTTTTTATCATGAAAGTGTATTTGATTTTGTAGAAGACATTTTCTGAATCTATGGAGATGATCATATGATTTTGGTACTTCTAACCTGTGATTATTACATTTTTTGACTTGCACATGTTGGAACATCCATGCATCTCTGGGATGAAGCGTACTTGTCACGGTGTATGGTCTTTTTGATGACCACTGAATTCTGTTTGCCAGTACACTTTTGAGAATTTTTGCAGCTATATTCATTAAAGAGGTTGCTTACAGTCCTCTTTTTTGATTGGATCCTTGTCTCGTTTTGGAATCAGAGGAGTGCTAGGTTCTAGGCATGACTTTGGAGTACTCTTTCCCGGTCAGTTTCACTGAAGATCTTGAGGAGTATTGATGTTAGAACATCCCTGAAGGTTTTATCAAATTTGGCAGTGAATGTATCCAGATCTGAGCTTTTCTTAGTTGATAGTTTTCTTTATTACTGTTTCAATTTCATTGCCTGTTATTGGACTACTCAGCCTCTTTAAATCTTCTTGGTTTAGTTTTGGTAGCTCATGTTTATCTAGGAATCTATCCATTTCTTGTGAATTCTACAATCTATTGGTGTACAAGTTGGCAAAGTAGTTGTTAATAGTCTTTCTGATTTCAGAGTGCCTGCTGTGATTTCACCTTTTTCATGCTCAGTTGCATTGGTTGAAGTTTTTTTTTTTCTCCTTATTTTGGTTAGAAAGGCTAAGGGTTTATTTTGTTCATTCTTTTGAACAGCAAACTCTTTGATGTGTTAATTCTTTCTTTGTAATTTTTTGTCTTAATTTCACTAATTTCTGTACTTATCTTTATAATGTCCTTCCTTGTACTAGCTTTGATTTGGGTTGTTCCTGTTCTGCTGGCACCGTAGGGGCATCATTAGATTGTTCATTCAGATTTGCTGCTTTTGTGATCTGGGTATTCACATCTATGAACTTCCCATTTAGGACTGCTTTTATTGCATCCCGTAAGTTCTAGCATATTGCACTGGCATTCTTGTTTAGTTCTAGAAAGTGTTCTAGTTCTTTCTTGATTTGTTCTGTAACTCACTGTTTATTTCAGTGGGTATTGATGAGTTTCCATGCATTTACATAATTTTTGTGTTTTGTCAGTGATTTCTAACTTCATCATGCTATGATCTGATAATATGCATGGTATAATTTCAATCCTTTTACATTTACTGAAGCTTCCTTTACTGGATATTATGTGGTCAATTCTGAGAAAGTCCCACGTTGCTGCTGAAAAGAATGTGCATTCTGTTGTTGGGTGGAACACTGTAGATAACTATTAAATCCATTTGTTCAAAAGATTTGTTCAACTCTGATATGTTCTTGTTGATATTTTGTCTAGTTGATTTATTTGTGATAGTTGGATATTGAGGACCCGGTTTATAAATGTATATATATATACACACACATTTGTTATAAATATATATATATATTTGTTATCTCTTTGTTGGGTTGGTCTCTTAACCAATATGTACTCATATTCTCTGCTTTTTTGGTCAGTTTTGGCCTAAAGTCCAATTTCTCTGAATATAGAATAGAGTTTCTTTTTGGGGTTAATGTATTGCTTGTATACTGCATAGCACTGGATTTTGCTTTTTGATCCATTCTGCTTATCTGTGCCTTTTGACTGGTGAATAGAGACAATTCACATTGGTAGTTATTACAAAAGAGGGGAACTGATTACTTCTTGTCATTGTCTTAATTTCCTTTTGCTGGTTGCCTACTTCTCCCTTCTAATTAACTGCTTTCTCTACCTGGTGTTTCATCCTATTAGACCTGTGGTCATTGTTAGCTTCACTGTCTGCTTCTAGAGTATCCTTAAGAATTTTTGAAGTACTGGTTTGGTGGTCATCAATTTCTTTGGGTGCTCTTCATCCTGAAAATATCTTATTTCTCCATCAATTTTGAAACATAATTTTTCAGGCTATATCAATAAAATGAGGATCATTTATGGCACCAAATGCAAACTGAATATTGACAAATGCTAAGGACCAATAAAGTACCATAGAAAAGAGCTCTATAATTATAGTGTGAACACTAAGAAAAGCAAAATATTGAACTACTGTTTGCCTACAGTAGATATATACTAAATATACATGAAATATGTAACAATTGTCATTATTAACATTATCATCCTCCATGTGCCATGCCCTTGCTCTGCTCTAGGGCTGCTCTTTGGTTACAGTGTGGTCCAGCCGTTGTTTCCCTAACCTTCCCTACCTCCTCATTTCTCAGGCTGATTATGACAGTTTAACATATTGCAAAGTGGTATTGACATACATTATTTCCATGTGTTTCCCCCACAAATGTGAAACCATTAATTCTGTCACATATCCCCTACCTACTGAGACAGTTGACCCCAAAGTGCTTCTGATATTTCTTTCCAAACACATCTCACATTCTGTCCTTTTAGCTCTCAATCCCCATGGAGATGAATAATTGCTACCTTAAGTTAACTATGATTACACAAGGTTTCTCAAACATGCGGTTGTGTTTGTTTACACTAGAAGTAAAATGGTCGGCTTAGGGTCACCCACAGTCAAGCCTAGAATGGATGGTATTCTTATTCAAGGCCTCGCAGCTTCAAATCCATAAAGGGGAGTTTGTTCTGTTCCCAGATAACCATTTCCTAGCTAGACAACTCTTTGACATATAACTCTCCACCTTTTATTGAGTTCAAGTTCACCTTTCACAAGATTGTACAGTTGCTAGTGCAAATTCTTAAGCCATTCAAGTTAAATCTCACTCTTCATCCCTCTGACATCCCTCCACAGGCTTGAAGTCAAAGATCTTATCTCCATTTATTCTTTTTTTTTTTCCATTTATTCTTCTTTGAACCTGAGTAGTACTGCAGGGTCTATCAGATTGCAGCAGAAATCATGAGAATGGCTAGGAATATGTAACAGGGAGAATTCCAAGCAAGGACAAAGAGTCATTCCCTTCAGCATAGGAAACGGAGGACAGCTACAGGTTAGGAAAGGTGAGAGGGGAATTTAAATGAAATGCTGCAGGGCATGTGCTGGATGTTCCTTCTTGCTACCTCGTTCCATCACCTACTCAAGCTGGAACAGTAAATGAAATTAGCAGACTTTCAATTTAAAGGAGATCAAAGGAAATCCTTCTCCACACAATATGCAATTATCCACTACTGCAGGATATTTTTGAGGCTAAGTGAAGCAAGAAGAACTTGGAAAAGGATTAGGTGATCCTGTGAATATGAACAGCGTGCACAGTTCCTAGCAGGAATGACAATTACATGGCCAATTAGTCTCCTGGTGTCAGGGTACGCACTGAGCTAAAACTGGGGTCAAATAATGAACTGCCTATGGAAGAGTACAGTAGCATTATCAGATTTTCTTTGATGAATTCCTCCGAAGAATCTAAGCAGAAAACACTTCAGCAGGTATAGTGTAAGTTGCTTCAGCTTTGGCTTTTGGATCTGGGTCAGACACAGAAAGAGCCTCTGAGAACATTCCATACAAAGATTCGATACCACAGTCCTGAAATAACATTTTTAAATGGTGGAATGGGAAGGATAATTTGCTATCACTCTAAAGACCCAAGTTCCTCATCCTATTTTATACTAACCTACTGAGTTGGAAGAGACCACTTATTTGGTAAACTTCAGATCTCTCGTGTATAAAATGGCTATCATTATCTGGGCCCTGTGTGTAAAAATTGGAAGCCCAGTTTTTCAGACTTTACAGTACACTGTAGAAGGACTGAATCAAGCCCTAAACAAAAGTGCATGAAGCAGCAAAAATGGTTTTGCTTCAGTCATCCATGAGAATTTGGCTTTCTCCCCTTTAGCTGTGGGGTCCACATATTTTCATTAGTGACAATCACTTTCCATCTGTGTTCACCACAGGATCATGCGAGCTGATAACTCTCTCACACAAGACACAGCAAACTGTTTCAAAAGTTTCCCTAAGAAATTCTCTCAGTCTCTAAAAGAGGAAATACTGCTCAATTTAAAATTCATATGAAATCTGTGTATGAAACTTTTCTATTTGACCCACTTGGACAAGTTCCTTCAAGGTGAGGTCAAAGGAAAATATCTACCTGCAGATACAGGAAGGCCTGAGGAGGTCATATGTTCAGCTCCAGTTTCTTTTATTCGGTCTACCTTCTTATTCAAATTGTCAAAATAGTGCAACAACTGGGAATCCCTTTCCAGTAATGGAGAGTAAGGAAAGATTGAAATTAGTATAAAAATTGGGAAAAATTTTTTTTTTTTTTGGTACCGGGGATTGAACTCTGATCCTTCCGCTTGCAAGGCAGGCGGCGGAACCACTGACCTAAATCCCCGGCCCCAAAAATGGGGAAATTTTTGAAACATAAAATACAAAGAACACCCATTTAGAGATGGACAAACTGACGCATCGTTCACCATGTGTAAAATACTCATCGGTTTTGGAAATAAATATGTGAATCCCATGGAGATACCCACTCATCTGCATTGTCTAATTCATGAAGGGACACAGTGTTGGCAAACCCATGGCAAGCGTGCCCCAGGGGGCTGTTTGTTATCCTGGAAAGGTCTAAAAGGCTCACCATCACTGGACTAGAGGAAAAGAGCAATTAACAAATGACAAATTTTTATCCTAGCTGCACCCTATATGTCTACTGGTGCTTAATCTATGTTCCAACCAAAATATATGGGCATGATCTCCCCCAAAGTTTTCTCCTCTGTAATAGGCACATTGCCTCATTTAATTCTGGGGTGCCACAACAAAGAAAGAATGAAACTCGGATGGTGTCAAGCCACGCTGACTCACCTACTGCCTCTCCGTTTGCATCCACACTCCCTGCATAGGTGGTGGGTCTCCCCACTGTGCAGCAAAACTACAGCTAATGTTTGCATTTTAGTTGGTTTGATTTTTTTTAATGAGACTTTAGAAGATTTAAATGCCAAAATCCTAGGGAGACTATTATTCAATAGCTAAGTGTAAGACTCACTTTGGAGAGATGAGAAAAGAAAAACATTTTTAAGCATTGCAAACATTATCATGGTTCAAATGAGAAAGAAAAAAATAGAGACATAGAGTAACTGTCCCCAATATTTCATGTGTATTATATAGAGATTTATCCTCAAAATAGATGGCTCTAATTACATGTGAAAAGTGGGGAGAAGATCAAACTAGATACAAGATGTTTTATTTTCCATACCCGGCTCAAAGGTATTAACTATAGAGAAATCTCAGGAATTCCCAACAAGCTAACGTAACTGTGATTACAAAACCAAACACCACTAAACTATCAACCCTATTTTTCAATAAAATATAGAAGTACAAAATCAATTGTAAATAAACCTAATTTGAGGCCATTTAAAAATAACGATATACCACAAATGCAAAGTAGTTATTCAATTATGCAACAATGATACAAAGTTAGTAAACCTACCTATAGTAACTTATCTATACATGGACCAAAAGAGAAATAGTATTTTCTCAATGGAGACCAAAATTCAACTGAAAAAATTCAACATATATTATAATTAAAATCCCTTGCTAATCTATTAAAAAAACTCATTATCTTAACCTGAAAAGAAAAATATATCTAAAGTCTACTGTCAACCCTACTCAAGGCAAAAATATAATGACATTCCAACCAAAATCTGAAAAAAATTGATGTTATCACTACAAGTTTCTGGGTTTTTTTGGTTTTGGTTTTTTTTTTTTTGGTACTGGGGATTGAACTCAGGACCTAGTGCTTGTGAGGCAGGCAGCAGAACCACTGAGCTAAATCCTCAACCAATCAAGTTTCTGGTTATTGTAGCCATTGAGATAGAGTAGAATCATAAGACAAATTAAAAATTATTAAAAATTATTAGAAAAAGAAAAGATAAAATTACCTTAAAGAGAATTGAGAATAAGGTGACTTGAATAATAATTCTAAAGTTAATGTAGAATAATTATGAAATCTTACTACCATTTGGCAAGATAATGTGCTATAAAAACAATAACTTGTGTAGGAGTTGGTAAAAATAAGTAGAAATGTGCTTTTAAAAAATCTGATATAATAATAGAATTAGAAAATATATTGAACTAAACTACAAATGTGTAGGAGCTACTTAAAATAAGCATTTACATAGAGATACTAAAGCAGTTTGTGTAAGTAAAAAGAAGTAACATTTTTAAATGCAATATTTCAAAATTCCAACTATTTTAATTTTCTCCATGTTAATCTTCAAATTGGACATTATTCTCACTGAATCTGAATAGAAATTGTTTTCTGTATAAGTGAAAAAATGATTATAAAAACAGCAAATGAGAAAGAAAAGGTAATAAAATTCTGAAAGATGAACAACGCTGGGGGAGGCAATGATGCATACTCCCAGCCCCTGAAACTTTGTAACAGTAATGATACAAATTGTAACAATTTTAAAATTGTGACGAGGGCACCAGAATAGGCAGACAGATGAATGAAATAGAACTGAAGTCCTAGGAGCAGATCCAAATATGGAACAGAATTGAGTCTAAATGTGACATTCTAAATAAGCAATTAAAGGATAGATTGTTAAATAAATTGTGTTCAGATAATCAGCTAACTATTCTACAAAAGGGAAATCGGCTCTCTGTCTCAACTACTATCTTAAAATAATTTTGGGCTAAATGTATAGTTAAATGTTAACAAGAAATGGGGGGGACTAGAAAACATGTTAAGTAATTTAGAGGTAGAAGGAATTTCTATACACCACACGTAGAAACCACAAGTGAAATGATTTTTTTTAAAAATAGGCTACATAGGAATTTTAAATCACAGGATTTAAAAAAAAAAAATCTACCTTTAAAAGTATCAAAATGTAACTGAAACAGTGAGATATCTGTGGCATCAGTGACAAGAAAAGTCCAACGTTATAAATAAAAAGAATTTTTATAACTTGAAATTATAGAGAAAACCAAATTTGTAAAATAGACAAAAGAAGGTTACATTGCAGGCAATTTACAGATGATAAAATAAAAATGCTAATATGCAGGGGGAAAAAGCCAGCATCTTAATAATGTGAAGCAAATAATTGAATAACATTTTTCATCTATCAAACAAAAGAGAAATAAAGTTCATCAATACTGTGTACTGGCTCAGATACAGGAAAAGACACTCTCAGATATAGCCCCTGGTATATTAAATTGCATCAGAGGCATTTAACTCACTAATCCAATTTCCTTAGGGTTCTCCTATTATAGATAATACAAGCAGTTCTTCATAAGGATGTTTACTGCTCATTGCCTAAAATAATAATAAACTGCAAACAAAGAGAACAATAGGGCACTGGTAAACTATATACTGACACTATATACTACCAGTTTTAAACACACTGAATACTGAATAGGGCAATTTTAGAGCAGACATTTAAATTTAAAGTGATGTTATGTCTCAAGATATATAGGATGGGGCTGGGGATTTAGCTCAGTGGTTCGGCTGCCTGCCTTGCAAGCACAAGGTCCTGAGTTTGATCTCCGGTACCAAAAAAAAAAAAAAAAAAGATATATAGGATTAAAGTCAGTTAAAACTGGTAATATTCAACTAATTTGATGTACAAAATGGCAATTTTACATGCTTTAGCCCACTGATAATTTTTTCTGGTTTTTAAAAAAATACATACATATGGAAAAAAAATAAATGGTAGAAGAAAAAAATGCCCCAAATTCCTAACAATATGTGTCTAACTGGTTGGCATGTAGCATTTCCCCCTTAAGTGTTGTTTTGTAGTTTATATACTTTTAAAAGTTTTAGTCTAATTTAATAATCTTTAAAAACAGAGAAAGAAAGGTAATATAAAAACATCCCCCAAATTTTCTTCCCTATGCATGCCCCTGGAGTACAAGCTCTCATGCACTGTCCTGTTTCCAGAGGAGCATTTAGAACAGAAATCCCACTGCACACCTGGTAGGATGTTGTTTTGCCAACTCTGACCCTAGGTCCAACCTGCTCAGCTTGTGTTCACACAGAAATAGAATGTGAAGGGCTAAGCGAATAGCAAATCATGAATACTAGAGATAGGTCCCATTTCAATTCTCCTCCATGACACACACGCAGTTTTCCACTGCTAATCTGGAATGACTGGAATTATGTTGCTAAAGACATTTAAAGAAACCTTATACAAAATCTTTCAAGAGAAAAATGCCCATCTAAACAATCTGATACTACAGATGTTTGCAGGCATCAGCAGCGAGGAAGTAGCCGCAGAGCAATATTGCTTTGAGAACCAAGGCCAAAGGAAAGTGCATTGAGTTGTACAACTGTCATTTTGTGGCAGTAGAAATTATATAAATCTATCAGCAGATACTGCTTCTATTTTTTTGTAAGACTAAACTAAAGCAAGAATTTAAAGCACAAATGCAGGTATGAAGGACATTAAGGAATAAAATCCACATCCTTAACCACGCAGCCGCTGGACCAGCCACACTGCTGTACCTGGGGTACAGCTTGTGGAAATGCAGGATGCTGGGTTTTATTGCAGACCTTCTGAATCAGAATACTCCTTGAATGAGATCCCTAGGTGATTCATATGCATATTCAAGTTTGAAAAGCATTGAAGTGGTAGAAACTGTACCTCCTCCTGTGGCCTTATAATGAAATGGGAACACTGATCACTTATGCGTCTAAGGATGATTTTTTTTTTCTTTTTTGAGGATTGAGTTCAGAGTCTTTGGACTGAACTACATCTCCATCCCCATCCCTTTTAAAATTATTTTTATTTTTATTTTGAGACAGGCTCTCACTAAGTTGCTAAGTTGCCTATACTAGACTCCAACTGCAATCTTCCTTCCTCAGAGTGCTGGGATTGTAGGTGTGATCTGTCATGCTCACTTCCAGAGGATTCCTTAATGAAGAAACCCTAACATGCCTAACATGCCAACGAGGGATAGCTACCTGCAGTGCTGACATACACACCAGGATCAGGATCATTTCTTAACGAGCAGTTATTAGAGGTGTGGATCTGGAGAAAACAAGAGACCCACTCTAGAGGAAAGATTGAGTGGTGGCAAGAGTCCTCAGCAAGTACTTGAGCAGGCCTCTCTTTTGACACATAAAGAAATAAAAGTGGTATGTCATTAAGAAAGACATGGATAATGCTAATTGCCAGAAATTGAAGGTTTAAAGTCTCCTCAATCTAAGTATTTTCTAATTAAATAAGTACCAAGGACGTGGACTATCAGAGGGCTATTCCTTTGGCTTCCATCTCCATCAGCAGAGAATAATATTGCTCAAATATTCTTTGTGTTTGAGGGAATTTATTCAGACATAATTAACTTTGACAATCTGCTCTCAACTCACATGAAATTCAGAGATGTGGAAGTCACACAGTTAGCAAATCCAAGCCACAATACTGCTTTAATGTGTCAGCTTTCTGTCACTGTGACAAAATACCTGAGAACATCTTAGAGGAGGAAAGCAATGACTTTGGCTTACAGTTTGGGAAGTCTCTTCCTTCTAGCTTCGTGGCGAAAAAGAAATATCATGACAGAAGGGCTGGTGGAGGAAAGCTGCTCGCTGCACGGCAGCCAGGAGGCAGAGAGAAGGGTGCTAGCTGGCTTCCTCCAACTGCTTTGCTTCCATCCGGACCTCCAACCTGGCGCATGGTGCGCCCCACATTCAGGGCAGGTCTTCCCATCAGTTTGCTGTCCCACACACCCAGTGTCTCTGGAAACACCCTCTTAGGCACCCCCAGAAGCGTGCTTTACTCACTTCCTATCAATCCACTGAAACTGACAAGAGCTGAACCATCACATACTGTGATCCTGAAGCTGGAGCTACTCAAGAGTGTTTTATCGCATCAGATACATAATGAACAACCTAGCACTTCTGGTCTCTTGCTGAAAATATCCACACCATTCTAAGTGCTTTTGTAAAACACCATTCTGGTTCCTGGTTCTTGAAAACACTGGTACGGTCAGGCCAGAAGTGGGAAATAGACTGGAAAGGAAGCCTTTTTTGGAAAAGTCTTTTGATAATCGGGATGTCTGTGCTTTCCTTTTCTAATTTAACATGATGTGGAATGTGAAAAGGGGAGGCATGACACAACTGCTAGTTCTTCCCATAGCCAGCCCTGGCTACTGCTAGTAGCATAGGGCACATCCAAAGATGACCTGTGGATTTCCTACAATACCAAAATAGGCTACTGAGCTCAGAGGGGCCCCTAAATTCTAGATTTTCTGTGAAACCGGCCATCGAACCTAGGATAGCTAATCAATAGCTATGTACTTCTTTATCTAATTGTACCTTGCTATCCACAAAGACATTAAAAAGCACTTTAGGACCGTGAAATGCATTTATCTTCTCATACAGAAGCAGGAGATAATTTGGAAATAATGGCAACAAAGAGAAAAATAAAGGCATACAGTTCTCTAAAAGACATATTCTGGAGGCATTAGCCGTCCAAAGGGAGACAGAGTTGTTTTCATTTTGCTAATTTATTATCATGAAGTTCATTAACTTGTAACTATGCAATGATATACAGGGAGAAAGAGCTACAGCCTTTGAATTCTGCCTGACTGCTGAGATGTTTTCCAATACTTACAAAGAAAGAATTAAAATTCACATGAACTCAGGGCCGGGGATTTAGCTCAGTGGTTCCGCTGCTTGCCTCCCAAATGCAAGGTCCTGAGTTCGATCCCAGTAAAAAAAAAAAAAGAATTCACATGACATAGTTTGAATCCTTAAGTGCACGAATCAATTTAGTATACTGTGTTGAAATACTTTCTGAATGGAAAACAGATTAAAAACTAATTAATTAAAAAGTGAAATATGATCTAATTTCCAAATAATCACCACCTACGACTAGTTTTATCCCCTCAAAGAAAGGTTTTACATGGAGTAAACAGAATATATGGAGAATATTTAGATTTAATGTTTTTATTAAAGTAAAAGTCACATTGCCATTAATTTTCCCTCAAAATATAGCCCTTTGATTCTAATACACTTATCCCATCACTCTTGCTGCTTTCTGAAACAGTTCTACAAGTCCTCTCTGTGTCTCTATAAGAAATGAACAAAAACACAGTGCATGGTGCTGCTGAGTGTCATTCCAGAGGGTCATACACGTCACCACCCCAGGGAGCCTCACCCACCTTACTGGCTGCATCTGCCGCTGTGTAACTGCTTCCCCAAAGGCAAAATCATCATGGAGAGTGAGCGTTTTTGACTCAGTGGGGGACACTGAGGAAACCATGACAACGTGACTGAACTTTCACAGGAGGACTTGCAGAACTGCTTCCGAGAGTGGCCAGAATGATGGGATAAGGGTGCTCTAAGCAAGTGAGAATATTCTGAGGAAGTTTAATGGCAATATGTATTTACAAACACAATTTTTAAAACATAAATATTCACTGGACTTTTCACACCAAGTATCTTCCTGGATAAATGTTACCCTTTTTGTGTTAATGTTTTGAGAACAATATCATCACTATTAATAACTTTTTTTTTTTTTGGTTCGGGGGATCGAACTCGGGACCTTGCGCTTGCAAGGCAGGTGGCGGAACCACTGAGCTAAATCCCCAGCCCAATAACTTATTATTGAAAAATTATTGGCAAGAATATGGACATGTAAAAAAAAGGCAGAATTTTCTTAAATTATATTACCTCTTACTCATTTGAACTTTGGGGAAGTCTCTTAGTTTCTCTGAGAACTTAACGATTAGAAGACATGCTCATATAAATGCTTTGGGCCTCACAAATAATTAATACAAAATATTTGACAAAGTACTTGACGTATTTTAACCGTAGGGTAAATAGTCTTCTCCAGTCCGCATTTCCCCTATATGGCAGCAGAGTAGAAGGCTCTGCTGTGGAGACTGCACCCTCAGAATGAATGAGGCCTTTTGTACAAACACTTTGTGGACCACCAGAGAGGACGCTGAATCCTGAAGTTATGGGCACAATGTTGCAACCTTTTCAGAAAACGTTAAATGTAAATGCTTACATTTAGTTGCAAGTGCTGCTTAAATCTAAACAGTGTGCTTGCCTTTCACCTTTGGGAGCAAACTCTACCATACTTACTTATGCATGTGTGGTTTAAAACATCTGGTTTCTCATGACTAGAGTCAAGGGTATATATTGGAGCATTCTATAAGAGAGCCTCTTGGCCCTCCTGCATCCTCACAGAGCAAGATGCTAATTTGATTCTGGGCTATTGCATCAGATAGAACGTTGGACACAACTGACATCACAGCCACAACTCAACAAGGTGGCCCCAGTGACACAAGGAACCTGAGACTCCTGGCTGATGCTTTCTCTCTCCATCTCCGGCAGTACTCTCCATGCTGCCTGCTTGGAGCAACATAGCACCTACCCTTTCCCAGGCAAGAAGCCCTTCCCCTCCTCCACCAGTATGGGCACTGGCAGGAAGTACTGAGTTTGATTTTAAGGAGTCCTCAGCTAGAGAATCTTCTACTCCATGTGAGGACCTATTCAATTAAAGGGAGAAAGGTTTTTGATTTCAAATTTTGAATTCCAAATTTGTTTCTGACTCTTTTGAAACATGAACAAATAGAATCTATTTCTTCCTAAAAACAAAAGCAAGAGCATCAAATAATGTCCGACCCCAAAGGACCTTGTGTTCCATACTCCCTGTTCATCCTTACCTAGGATGTAACGAACCTAGCCTCCTGCAATCCTGGTTTGCTCCATCGGGTAGGGAAATGGCTCTTCCTGTTCCCTCCAACCTCACACTGTTATACCAAGGGAACTGCTGGACCAGGGGTTTCTGAGATCCCTTTAGAGGGGATTGTTCATGGGTCAGTGATTCCATTTGTGTCTTTATTTGTGGGAGTTTTTGAACTTACTTCGGCCTTATGAATCAATGAATTACTAACTCCATCCCCTATTTTTCTTTTGTCCAAATCCAACTTGGCGTGAGTGAGCACTATCAAGTAAGTATATTTAAGGACAAATCAACTTGGAGTTGGGCAAAAATAATAGGGGATGGAGTTAGTAATTCACTGATTATAAGGCCAATTTCAGTGGAAGAGTAGAGAGAAATGAGATGACAGTCTATGCATACAAAGAAAAAAAAGATGATTTGACTAGTTCTCCTAGTCCCAACCCTCAAGGCAAGGGAAGTAACAATGTGCACAACTATGTCCAGGGAGCCTGTCAAAGAGCAGCACAGAGATGGGTGGGGGAACCCATTACATCACCAACTGTGCCCCCCCCATCTCCTTACGCCCTGACACATCAGCACCACTCAAGACCTCTTCTTAAATATTAAAGCTCTCTTATGTGAGAAGGGCTAGTTTTCACAGCATTGTAATTGCTTACTGAACCAACCCTACACACATACCAATAGACTTCAGGAATCAGTGTTACAACTGCACTACTTCTACTTACTCAGAGAATATATATTGGCTGTAGACTGAGCAAGACACTGGGCAAGGCATTTTACAGACCAGTTTAATATTCCTACTATTGTCTTCACGTTATAGATGAGAAAACCATTTTTTTCTAAGACACCAATAGGTCTGCGGGAAATTCCACTATGCTTCATTTAAATGCCCTCTTTATGAGCATTGGCGCTCCTAGATCAGTGATGAGGAAACTTTGAGAGGCCAAGGGCCCGTACTGAGACCCAAAACTCACTTATTTATCACAAAGTGCCAACATTGCAATTAAACCTGAACACTGAGGCTTTAGTGTAGAAAAAACAACTCATACATTAAAAGAAAACCACAATGTCAGAGCTTTCAGTGACACAGAGAGCCTGCTAAGGTGCATGTGCCATAGGTTTGCCACCACCGTGGATCCTGCCTTATGTGTCAGATACTGTAAGTTGATTGTTTGATACAAAAATTCCTGAAATGTCTAAATTTAATTACAGTCCAGCTTAGAGGGGATCTGAAGAACAGAGAAGAGATACAGCTAGTAACTTCAGACCACAACAAAACCAAAATCTATTCCACACTCCTGACCTGTGCAGAAACCTTTGACTTAAAACCTCTGGAGAGGACTGTCCGGGCTTCATCACATTCTGCTTACAGCCCCACCCAAATGAAAAGGGATAAGCACTTCTCCAAAGAGGGCATTCTCCTAGCCTAAAACTGCCTGTTCCACGTTATCCTGCCTCCCGTTCTATAGCCAGAATAAGTTTAATAGAAGCAATGCATGCTTTATCTCTCCAAATTTTATAAAATCCTATTTTCTTATATCCAGCAGTTATGTTTATTTTCCAACTGCTACCTACCTGTGCTGCTAGTCGCTTAGGGAATTTTTCCCATGTAGATTATTTTATGGTTATGTTTTTTCCTACGTAGCATTTCTTATGGCTCAATATAGATCTTTTTATTTCAGAGATCCTTGGTCTCTAGAATTTCAAGTTTACAGTTGGCTTTTGTTTTGTTAGGGTGGTAAGGGAATTTCTGCAAGAGAGAGGGACATGCATCAGCTATGCAAATGGGAAACAGGGGAGGGAGGCATCATCGGGGGCAGCCAGTGTGACCGGCCTGCACTTCAGGGTGCGAGCAGCCTTTGCTTTTTGGGTGATTTACTGTTCACGGTGAAGCTGAAGCAAGGCGGGCAGTGAGAAGGAAGAGCAGAAGGATGAACAACCATGTTTTGGGTAGCAGCAATTTATTAAAATTTAGCTCTGAGTTTGCTGGCATTCTTGAACATGTGATATGATACTTTCCTCGGCCTTCAGAACGTGGTTAAGCCCTCAGCTTTTCGACTGTGAACCCTGTCCTATGCTCTCCCTCGTGGCCCATCAAGTCCCTCACCACTCAGTAAATTTGTTAGACTGTCCCTTTGTGCTACCCCGCTATTAATCTGCTTGATTTTCTCCTTTTGTTTTCTTCTACTGAATGCTAAATAACTTCTTCCCATACATCTCTAATGTTCTCTTCAACTATGAATAATTTGCTGTCGACATTTCCTGGATTTTTTAGTTGTAATTTTGAGCATTTTTTTAAATTGTAAAATTCTCTACTGTGCTCTTTACAATTTTTCTTCATTGTTGGTATTTCCATGCTTGTCATCTTTTTCCATGAAATATATTCATCTTAGTTGTTTTATGATCTGAATGTGATAAACTTTCCCACCTACAGGTGAAGGCACTTTATGTGTAGGGCTAGTGTTTGTGCTGGTCCTACTCTCGAAAGTGTTGTTTGAGGGTGAGTTTACCTGGGATTATGTGCTGGAGATTGGCTTTAAAAAATTATTTGCAGGGATATCCAAGGACCTGGAGCAAAAGAATATTCCTCTGGGCAGAATTTCTATTTCTTTTTGATTTACACCATGAGATTTTAAAATCTCAATCTATTTCAAACTGAATTCAAGAACTGAGGGATGTTTGGAGTTCTACTTATAATGTAAAATTGAAATGCAGTTTTCCAAGGGGACAAGCATGTCACGTACCAGCTTGCAGAGATTGATTGAGGTCCTACTCACCTCTGTATCACCTCAGTCTGTTCATCCAAGGTGACAATTACCCCAGCTAGGTCTGGGGGATTTATTCTGTTTTGCCCTCACCTATGTTATATTCATGTGTGATATTATTTATCAGACAGCCCACCTTAAGCTGGTCTCAGCTTCCTCCTTCTTGTCCCCAGAGGTGTGACAAGCCTTTCTAGTTCACCTCTATTTTTTCTGAGTGGGCAAATGAGCCGACAGTACTTTCTTGCTATTTTGAGAGCCTATCATCTCTTTGATCTTGGCCTGAAGAACTTTGGATGAAGAACTTCATCATGTTCAGTTTTATGAAAGTGGTAAGGGGAATTTAAACATGTATTTCATCATTACTTTGAGGTGATCACAGTGGGAGATGTGGTATGAAGAACCTAGAACATTATTACTGGAGACAGGTAAAGGCTGCAAGCTGCTTTTGTACCATGTCACTCAAAACCTTTGGCCACATAGGATTATCTCCCCTACGATAAGGGTAGCATGATATTTACAGGTAGTAGGAGCACCACCTGCTTTCAAATGGCTGCACAGACTGCTTGATTACAAGGAGAATGATTTTTCCCCCCGAAGGACTTAAATTTTGCTTCTTTACGAGAGTCCTCATCAATTGTTGATGCCTGTGTGCACAAGACACATCCTATATGTACCTTATTTACTCCTGGTGAGATGCTCTGTATTAATTAAATTCCAAGTGATTTCTGAAAAAGACCTCAGTGGCATCTTAATTACTGATTCTGAGTAAACCCTGATTAACAAAATAATGATCTGAACATCACAGTCCATGCCACCAGTTATCGAGCACTTGGAAGGAACCCATGAAATTTATAAGACAACTGTTGGTGTTTAACGAATGCTGGAAAAACAATTTAAGGTCATCCTTTCAGCTGTCAGGTAACTGTAATTTTTAAGAGCCTTTAAAAATATTTAGTCAGTGGGAAAATTCGCTTAATTTTGTGATGGGAAATGATGAAAGAAGTGACATAGCCAATACGTATGCTAGAAAGAACGTAGGCAAGAACACAGGCAGAGAAAGCCGCTAAAACTAGATCAATACGACCTGCTGTTACATGTGTTATATTGTATATATCATTTTGTGAACTCTGCCAGCTGTCCTCATCCTAAACAAGTGAAACTAATTACTCAGTCGGGAAACAAAGCACGGGCCTTGATCTTATTTAGAAAGCCTTATGAGGTATCCTTTCAGTCAGGAACTTGCTCTCTTAATACATAAAAGCCATACGTCTATTAAATTGGAAATATAGCCATTTGGAGGAGCATTTAATTAATGAGCTGTTTCTTATCTCGGATACAAAGGTAAACACCATCTTTAATTTTTAAAAGCTCCAGTCTCACTGGATTAAAATGTTTACAGCCAGCGTCTCCATGTCCACACTGAAAAGGAAAAGGATCCCCAGTGGTATGTCTTTGATGACACAATTACCCCACTTATTTCTCTGCAGACTGGGGGGCTTGGGGGTTTCCTCTCCATCCTGAGCCTCAGTTTCCTGAGAATTTTGAAGCTGATCATTTCTAAGGTTTATTTCAATTCCAAAATACGTGACACAATTGTTCATGCCACAATTTCATCAACAGGCTGTTCTGTTTTCCGACTTATGATAAACTTCAGACCCTCTTTATGACTAAGAAAATGGACTTGAGGTGGCATAGAGGAAGCAATACGCAGAGAGCTCCAGGGGTCTCTGCGTGCAGCTCCATGAGGTGCTAGAGGCACTATCCACTGGAGTACAACCCGAATGGGACCGTGAACAGGTGAAGTACAGAACAAGAGAAAGGTTGTATGAGAGATGAACCCACCCTCCAAGCTGAGTTCTGGTCCCACCCCAGGGGCAGCAGAGCTACATGGTTTCCCCTGCGAGAGGAGGCATAGAGTCTGCGATCACAGGACAGTGCTTCACTGTTCATAGGCTAGGCTCCCACCTCAGGTTCCAGGGACCAAGCCATTCTGTGAAAACAAAAAAACTTCGGGCAGACGAAGCCAATGAGACAGCCACAGCTAGGCAGTCTTCCTACTCTGCCTACAGCAGAGATGGTGGAGCTATGGCACAGGTGTTATTAGTATTTCTTTGAAGACAAAAGATGTTACCGTACGAGTTATTTTTTCTAAACTAAAGCCTCAGTATTCAGGTTTAATTGCAGTGTTGGCACTTTGCGATAAAGAAGTGGGTTTGGGGTTGCAATTTTAGCACTCATCTCTAAAAGGTTCGCCATCCCTAGCCTACAGTGCCAACTGAGCCACGTGGCTTTCCTCTCCAGGACACAGCCTAGAGTCTGAGAAAAGTGCTTCCCCGTTCATGGACTCTGTTACCAGAGCAGGTCAAGAGTCTGAGCCATTCTGAGAGGACTGAGTTGAGGATAGGAGTGACAAGTAACAAACAAGACCATCGTGGTTCAGGCTTCTGGCTCCCTTGCACTGGGCACAGGGGGAACAAGTGCCAAAGATGACTTCAGAGATCCAAAGCATCCAGGACCTGCAGAGACCAGCGGTGGAGAGGACCACTCTGTGTTAGCTCAGGAAACCTGCTCCCTTATCCCAAATCCCACTGAAATCACAGGAGTTTGGGTTCGGTGAGACAAGGGAGCTGCAAGTGCCAGAGTGAGAGGCAGTAGGACAGAAGGAAGCCATTCTGCAAGGTCCTGGCTGCCTAAGATTCTTGGGCCGAATGCATTAGAAGGAGTGGAGTAAATGTGCAGCCTGAGTCTACGAACAGTACAGACCCCCGACACCGCAGGCTAGGACAGCTTCTGTGAAAAACTGCAGGGATCTTTAACTCAATCAATGAAACAGGAAAATGGTCCCATTTTCCCCTTCTCTAAGATTTCCCTTTTTAGGTCTTTATTGGTCATTGTTTGTTATGACAAAGGCCAGTCTTTTATGGATGTATGCGTAGGTATGTACGTATATGAGGGAATGTAACAGTTTTCTGCTTTAACTCAGTAACATTCATCTTCATTTTGTCTCATATTCCCACACCAACAGTGTTCCTTAAGAATATCCAACACTATGTGATCCAACATCTGGACATAATCCTGTTTGCGCCTCCCTCATCTCTGCATTTATGCTTCCTTTCTCTGCTCTCTTTACTTGTCCCTACATACCTCCCTTCATCACCCTGCTCTTCCCCTTCTCTTCAGTGTTTTGTCTTATATTGTTGTTATTCTTCCTATTCATTTCTCCCTCCAATTTCTTCCTCTCTTCTATGAATATACTATTTGAAGTACTCTGAATCTTATCACTTAATTTGGTTTAGCCTACTATATTGTACTGCTCACTGTTCTCACCCTAGGGTCAGTGTGCTAGTAGAGACCATTCCCAACGAGTTATTCAGTATCTGATAATCTGTAGTTTGCTTCTCAAGTGTAAATAAAGAGACCAGATAGTCTAGCTTCAAATGCTGCTCTTCTCACCAGACCAGCATTTTCTCCTTTCCAAAAATAAGTGATATTGGAAAGGGTACAGGGCTACTGATGACATTAAAGAGACTGCCTTTACAAGGGAAAGGGAAGCACACAGACAAGTCCATGCCTGAAGCAAGTACTCCTTTGCCATTCTTTGGTCACCTATACTGGACCCTGCAGGCCTACCTCAGATCCATAATCTCAGGGGATACAAGGAAAAGTTCAAGAGTGAAGAGAAGCAGATCCTTGATATCACATTAGGTCATTTCCAAGGCCCCATCTTGCTGTAATATCAAAAAAGAGAAAGAGGGGAATATCTAAAAATATTCTTTGGGAAGAAAAACGATACCACCCTCAGATCTGGTTAATCAGATTTTCATATTTCTCTGGGCATAGGATACAGGAGAAAGAATGGAGAGGGAGAAAAGACTTTCCTTTTCTTCTAGAGGTCTGGGGATCCCAATGTACTAAGAAAACCCAGAAAGACTTCCTGGTGGAGACAAAATTGGAAGTAAGTCTAGGATTGGAGCAGTTGAAAATGGGGAGATGACAACCTCGAAAGAAAAGGTAGTGGGCCGGGATTTAGCTCAGTGGTTCCGCCGCCTGCCTCGTAGGCACAAGGTCCTGAGTTTGATCCCTGGTACTAAAAAAAAAAGAAAAAGAAAAAAGAAAAGAAAAGAAAAGGTAATATAAAAAGACAAAGTAGGCAAATGAGTATAACCAAAAACACATATGGTACGAAGTACTATTACAAGACAGGTATCAAAACAAAACAGCACCTTCTTAGAGAAGACTAAGTGAAAAAATGATAATGTAAGATGGATCTCTACAAATCCAACTCGAAGTCTGTGAAACAGAAAGATCATGCCACTTGGAGAGCAGCAATGTTGTTAGACTTTCCCTATTTCATTCTATACACCCAGCTATTATAGGTAATGAGTGCAGGATCAGCCTGACCACTTGGAGGTTTCCCTTTGCGTGGTTCTAATCGTTGTATGCTGACCGTGGTAGCTCTTCTTCACACCGCTCCGTATGATAGTGAGAGGACATCCCCAGAGGTCATGGAGAGTCAGTCTTCCCCCTCTGGCTTCCCTGATCATTAACTGGTTTATTAGGAAGTAATTCCACCGAGTATTTGTCTCCTGAAGTCGGAATAAGCCACTGGTGCCTTGGGTGGTTCAGAAAGGAGCCCCTAAAGCGGCAAGCATTTCTCATCTTGGTCCTTAGCAAGCGCGAATCAGAGTAAAGCCCAGTGACACTCCGTTCTCCACTCTAATGAGCAGCAGGGACGGCCCAGAGTTTCCAGGAAGGGAACTACCAGCCACAGTGACTGGCAAGGTGACATTTCCAGTCAGAAGGAGGATTTGAAGGACCCCTCTTATTAGTCTGCAGTCAGCCATCTAGGGAGAAGCTACAATTCCCAAAGGAGGCAAAGCATTATTGTGTGGGTAAGGGTTAGAAACAAGAAATGTGTACACTTCTTCACCAGCTAGCATGGGTCCCTGCCTTAATAGAAATAGAAATTAATACTAAAGTGGCAGTATAAGTTTATAGTCAGAAGCTTTAACTAGAAGATAAGAGAAGGAAAGCCCCAGCTTTAGTAGCTGAGGCGGACACATGCTGATGAAAATAAGACACCCTAACCCCAAAGCGGTGGTCAGCTCTCTAGGATTAGCTGGGGTGGGTGCGTCAGTATCTGGTAGATCATTGCCTCCGCCTTGTTTTTGTAGCTTCAGGGGAATCCTCGGGGGGCTAGGGGGATATGGGAAGGAGGCAGCTCTCTTTCTATGAAATGATTATCTTCATAGCAGTTTCACATGGGCTCTGCTCTTCCTAGGTGACTACAAGATCAGGACCATAATTGGTAACTTCCAGCCATTGCTCTAGGAAAGCGGTCAGGACCTTGACATTGTAAAAAGCTGGTAATTGGATTTCCCTGTGAATCTTGAAAATTACATTAGTTACTCTTATCTTGGTGTTCTCCATCCTGAAGGGTAATGAGATGTAAATCAAGGGCTAATAAACTATGTTCTGCCAATTTATAAACAGACACTCTGGAAATGATGAGCATGCCTACCTGCAGAGCTGAGAAGACCCTGGCCCAGAGCCTCACAAAATGCTCAAGCTTTATCCTGCTTTTAGTTACCTATAGGGCATTTGTAGGCCCAGATGAAGAGGCAAGGTCTTTCGCAAAAAATGTTTTTAAATCCATGACTGCCTCAAAAGATAATGCAAAGCATGGTTCTAATGAGTCAAGGGCCTAGGAGTTTGTCTCCTCTTGGTCCTGCAATGGTCTTGGATGGTGCCAGATTCCCCTGGTCTCTCTTTATTTCTCTCTCTGGGTGTTCTCAACTTTGCTATGGACACAGTGGTGATGAAAAGCACATTCTTCAACCCTTTCCAGCCAAGCAAGCCAAGGGCAGGACTCCTGGACTAGCATTCAGAGTTCACTACTCTAAAAACTCAGAAGTCTCAATCTGGACACTGAAGGCATCTACTTCTTAAATAACATGGATGATTTTTTAAAAAGTCCTCTAGGTGCCAACATTCAAATATTGGGAAATTTCACATACTAATCTAGTTTTCCAGCTTTCCTTAGCAGCGCACAGAGCTGAGTACAATCCTCCAAATCCGGTTTCCAGGGTCCTCATCTCTGTGGATTGCTCTCCAACCATAAGGCAAGGTCATTCTCATTTATCATGAATGCACTGGGCTTTTTTGTTTTCCCCTCACAGGTGAGAATTTTTCTTTATCCTCTGATCTTTAATAAAATGTGGGAAAACAGAAGACGGATCAAAAGGCCTTCATTTTTCATCCCTCACTCATTTGCATGATGCCCCTGTAGGCATCAGAGCTTATGTTCTCCAATAGGAATAGCTCACATTATTAAACACTTGGCATCCTTCTCCGCTCTTCTGTGGTTTTACCTCCTCACAAAGTACCTAGCTACTATTCAGCGCTGTCATTATCTCCATCTTATAATGAAGAAGCCAAGGCACTGGAACATGACACAGTGTGACCACAGTTACACAGCAGAAACCCAATGCAAAGAAGAGAGAAACAGCCATAATGAACACCGGACTTATCCCGAACAATTAAAAAGTAGTCTTATACACATGATGAAACAGTTACGTATTCCTGTAATATTTAAATATTTATGAGACCAGGGATGGATGATGGGATGTTTCTGTACTTCCAGCTACTCTGGAGACTGAGGCAGGAGAGTTACTTGAGCCCGAGAGTTTGAAACCACCCTGGGTGATATAGCAAGATCCCCATCTCAACAACAAAAAAAACAAAAAGCAAACTGAACAAGTTTATGTGGAACGAGATTTCCTCAGCACAAATAGAAATGAAGGAGAAGAAAGAGACAGGTAATGGTGCATCATTTTCCTTCGGTCTAAAGTTATACTCATTTGTATCCCATTACTTACTCTCCCGATTTCCCAAATTTTGCATAATAAATTTTTACTGCTATTATCATCAGACAAAATAAGAGGGTACATTCATGGAAATACTGCTGCTGCTCTCCTTCGGAACATCAATTCCTCTGTGTATCTCCACCTTGAGCAGGCCAGAGACCAACTAGAAAGTGAGCCACAGGTAACAACCCAAGGTCTCTACAAAGACTGTGCAGATCCCAGGGTTCTAACTCCCCCCTTTGGTAGCAAATGAGTTGAAGAAAATGGAAGCAGAGATCAGACATATACCAGTAAAATTAGGGAGCAAGACCCAGAATGATGGCAATGACTACGTAAAAAACAAATCACTAGAAAAAATCCATGTGAGTACGGAATTACCCCTGGGATCTTTCTCTTGCACAAATGACTGGGGTCACTTGGTCTACTTTTACACAAGGGTCTCTCTTAGGGTATTTGGAAATGAGCATTTGCTATCAGATCCGCTTCCTGGGAATTGGCTTTCCTACCCATTTCTTTTACAGAAAAAGGCCTTGTAGCTCCCATTACTGGAAGTTTCTCAAGCAACCCAGAAATGACCACTCTGCTCTCTCTAATCTTATTCTCTGGGCTCTCCACTCCCCCTAAATTTTGTTTACAAAACACTACATGTTGCAAGTCTGATTATCCAGTGCCAAGACTTATATCCATTGATCAGATTTTCCAATATGAGAAAAGACTTTCCCCCATCTTTGCCTCTAATGAAAATGATAATTTGGGGGAAGTAACTAGAACAAAGGCTGGAATTTTTAGGCACTGATACAGTTACAAATAACAGGCAATGTTTAAACAGAATGGTCCAACATTAAGATGTGGGGATATCTGATTCTGAATTGGAGTAAATTAAGAAATATTATCTCTCAAAAACTTATAAAGAACGAGATGAAAAGTGGTGAATCATAAGGAAGCTGGATATGTTAAGGTTAGTATACATTTAGGGGGAAATAGCCACATACCGTGCATGACTATAATCTCAGCTGCTCAGGGACTGAGGCAGGATTCCAAGTGTCAAGTCAACTTGGGCAACAAGTGAGACCCTGTCTCAAAATAAAATAAAGGGCTGGAAATGCATCCCACCCCTTGTGTTCAATCCCAGCATCAGGAAAAATCTTATGGGAAAAAAAGAGAAGAATATCTTATCTCCCACCTATCGATAGCGGTAACCGTTGACGTAAGGCTTCTACCATGAAGCCTACCCAAAGCACATGTTCAGGCTTCATCTGCTCTCTGTGATCCCAGAGAACCTCGCTGTCTTGGTTATAGCTTCTTTATTATGTGCACTTACCTATTTCTGCTATTAGCTTGTAAGCTCTATTATTCTATTGTAAAATGGGTATCTTCAAAAGTGACATGTGCTACAAACAGAGATTAAAGGAAGATTGAAGATGTGAATGTGTGCCTGTGAGGGATACTGGGTTGAAGGAAACAGCAAAATGATCTGTGTAGTCCAGGCATCCCTGCGGCCTGTAAACACTCTGTTGGCTGGGTAATGGGCGGGAGACCGAGGGCAGCAATGGGATTGCTTAGAGGACAGCGACCAGTTTCGGCTGTGCCTCACTGACAGCTGCAGCTTTCCATGCTGGCGGGATTCTTGTTCACATCTCCTGACTCCCAGACAGCGCTGCCACTGTCACCAACGCCTGTGAGCTGAAGGACCCTAGTTAGCAAGACAGACTCCATATTGCTGCTTGACCCACCTGCCCGCCCTTTAGATGAACTCAAAAGGAGGAAGCTTAGAAACCTCCTCCCCTTAGAGTCTCTTAGAAACAACAATTAATCAACTGTTGTTTTACAAATGTTCTAACAGCAGGACGTTCCGCTTCTTTACCTTTTGCTTGCTTTACTAGTTCTATCCCATAAGGGGGCCTAGAAACTGCTGTCCTCAAAGGTGTATAAAATATGTTAATCTCCCCCCAGTGGAGACTCGAGTCCAATGCTCGGCTCCGGTCCGGCCGGCTGGTAATAAAGTCCTTTGTGGATTTAATATTGGTCTCTGGTTGGTTCTTTCTCACTGGGTGCAACATGAGCCACCCCGGGAACCTGGCCTTCTCTCTGCTCTTTAACATCCCAACCTTGTTTGCTCCTCAGCTCACTTGGACTTACTGTATCTTCTGCCCCAAAACCATGATTCCAGATGTTTGCTTTTTAAGCCTAATTACTTTTCTTTCTTTCTCTTTCTTTCTTTCTTTCTTTCTTTCTTTCTTTCTTTCTTTCTTTCTTTCTTTCTTTCTTTCTTTCTTTTCTTTCTTTCTTCTTTCTTTCTTTCTTTCTTTCTTCCTCTCTCTCTCTCTCTCTCTCTTTCTTAAGACAGCGTTGTACTGTGTTTTCCAGGTTAGCTGGGATTCCTGAGCGCAAGTCTTCCTCGTGCCTCGCTTTCCCAAGTAGCTCAAACTGCAGGCACGCCCGCCCTGCCCAGCAAGGCTTTACTTCTTAGCATCCTTCAGCCCCAATGTTACTCCATCCCAGAGGCCAAATCTCACTACCGCACAAAGTCAGCCCTCCTTTAAGGTACCATGGTCGGCATAGGTGCTGGAGACTTTATGGTACTCACCGCTACCGAGAACATCTTGTGTATTCGTTTACTCATTTTTTTGCTTCCCACTGAGTATAAGCTCAAAGAGAACCTGCTTGTTTTTTCCCCAGTCACTCTACATATTATAGCCTGGAACACAAATAAATGTTTATGAAATAACAAGCAGAAAGAGGCAACTGGAAAGGGAAATAGACACCGTATTTAAATGTGTGCCTGGATTTAGTATAATTGACTTATGCATTTTATACGCTTTTTGGCCTGTTAGTGTGGCTGCTAACCTATATTTATGATAGTTAACTTGAGACGGACACATGAAATAAATATGGGTCAGATACTGGCAAAAAGAAATTTTTAAAAAAGAGGATGGAGGAAGAGGAAAAAAGAATTGAGATGTGTTATGTACTTGTACCAATTCCCCACAATGAATGGAATCATTATGTACGGCAAACATGTACTAATAAAAATAAAAAATTAAAACAAGACAAAAAAAGAAAGGGAGAAAATGTTTACTGAGCTTCTCTTACGAGCTTGGCCCGAGAATGACTGAATATTTGTAAATGTGTCTCATCTGATTCTCACTGTAAATTTAAAGGTAGTCTGGCTGTCCTCATTTTGCTAAGGAAAAAGACTCAGAGAGGTGGAATAAATTGCCTGAGATATTCCTTAAATATTTGTAGAAGAAAGGAAGGCAGGCAAGGAGGCAGCCAGAAAGTGGCAGGATTCATACTTTATCAAAGTCGGCCTGGCTTCACAGCGCATGTTTGTGCCTTCTCATTATATACTTTTCATGTACGTCAAATCCTTCTTTGACAAGGTGAGCAATATATTCTCCCACTCCAAGTCTGACCTTTTGCAAGTATCTTGCTGACAGTTGGAATGGATACTTTGCTGCTGTGATCTCCACCACTGAACCAACATGCAACATTGTTTCCTCTGATGTGCTAATGCTGTCATCTCCCATTTGGGGGAGAACAGAATTCAGGCTGGAGACTGTTGCCATGGGTTCCCTCCTCCTGTCAGGAGCCTAACACCCATACTTGGAGAGGACTTGGGCTTCCAACTGGGATTTTTTAATATGCAAAACATGAAGAGCAACAAGTTTTTGTTTAAGGATCACAGCAGGTAGGTGCTGCTTCCCTTGAGATCTCTAACATTTTCCTACTTTGGCTTTCTCTCAAAGTACCCTCCAACCACTTCTTCATTTGCTATAATTAATTCCATTTTATTTTGAAGCCTTTTTCTATAAAAATGGCTTACTATGTAAAACTTCCGTAGATCATCCATATTCTTCCAGCTGAATTTGTCATCTCTTCATTTTTAATAACTCAAATATTATATATCTCTATGATAATTACACTGTAATTTAATAACTATTTGTTTGGCTTTTTTTCTCTAGTAGATTAACCAGCAACTGAGGCACAGTATCTATCTTATGACAGAAGTAGTAGCAGAAAGTATTGATATTTATACAGTGCTTACACATACTCAACACTGTATCAGACGTTATATATAGTATCTCTTTAAATTCAAGCAATAATAGTATTGGTATATTGAGCACATACTGTTTTGAAGGAAATATAGGACACTTAAAATTGAATTCTCACAAAACTATGTAAAATCTATTATGAGTCCCATTCACCAGATAGAAAACTAAGGTCTAGACACAGCGAACCAGTCATTCAAAGCACAGAACTGGTAAATACAGAGTAAAAATTTGAACCCAAATATATGCTCATTCTTTATTAAGCTATGCACCCATGAAAATATTTGTAATTCCTTCCTTTCAATGTTTGTTGGGTTATGAATTTATTTCTGTTCTCTCGGAGTTGTATCTGACGCCATCCTTAAACCAGGCTCCAGGCAAGTCAGGGGAACATTTTATTTTCTCCTAAGTCATCTTGCTCATTCCTAACACAGCTGTCACTGGGCTCACCCAGTGTGGAAGGGCGGCATTCTTATTTCTTGACTACGTATGTACCTCCAAAATGTCCAGCTTCATATGGAGAACCTCAAATTGCAAAGCTATACCCCACATTCCTAACTGCAGTCTTACCCTCTGTGCAGTGAATCTCTGAATATCATCAGGATGCAATCATGCAATAGTGAATAAGAATCAATTAAATGCATAGGGTTCAGCTCTGGAGTCTGACTCTGTTGCGTGTCCAGGCCCACTTCTTGCTGGCTCTGTGAATTTGGCCCCAATACCCAAGATAAGTCTCAAATTCCTTTTCTGTTAAAGATCGTGGTCGTAACCTCCTAGGTTACCTGTGAGAATTAGGCCAGAGAATACATCTCATCATTAGCGTAGATTCTGCTTTGTGTAAGGGCTCAAAATAGTATTATGTAGTTTATAGTATTATGTAGTACATCAGAGTATTATGCAGTTAGGTGAGTAAATGATTATCAGTACCTAAAGTGATTAAGTCCTTACATTTGCATGTCAGGAAACAGGCCAAGAAAGGGATCCACTGACCCAGTCAAGGTACTCAATTGAGAATCACACCACAGTCTGACTCACAGACTCAAGCAATGGTTTTGTAGCTTTTTACATCTGGCTTGTATGTGAAACTTCATAGTATAAACGCTTAATCTTCTTTCACAGTTTTCATTGTTTCTAACCAAAGAGATTAAAATTTTGCCATCCAATAGTTTGCAAATATCTCAAAGAACCTTAATGAGGTAAGTCTTTACACTCAGTGCATTTTTCTCTACCATGGAGTTGGCTCCCTTTGAGAATGAGCACAGGGCTAGATAGTATCAGCAGCATAGTCATCAAAGAGGAAGGAGAAAGAAGGAAATGAGGAGAGAAGTTTGTTATGAATAATTTTAGAAATAGAATCACCAGGCTTGCAAGTTCTGAGCATCTGGGAAAAGAATCGGATTTGTTACAGGAAATGGCTATTTACTGAGAGGTAAAGGGACCTCCTTTCCCTAATCCGGAGCCTGCTAAGCTTTATGTTTCAACGATTCTCAGAAAATGCAAATGAAGAACAAAATCATTTCTGTTTGCCAAAATATTTCTTTTCTAACCCAAGATAAACTTTTTCTCAGACTATGGTAAACAACTTTCTCTTTGAAGACCAAAGACACAGGGTCCCATGAACCTGCCAAGTCACATGATCCAAGCCTTTTTTTTTTTGTAGTACTACCATCAGTAAAGTTACAATGGAGATGAAGCTAGTCATTTTGTATCTGTGCATCTTTTTGATTTTTCCATCTCAGGCATTCATTACTCCTGTCAAGAGCCTCATGGCCACAGCACTGAGCAAAGCCTCCACCAAAAGGTGATATTCAGCCCGGTTATTACCCTAAATTACATTCCTCCTTCCCTCAAAATTCTACACCCAATAGTACCATGACGCTAACATAAGCTTCATGACTGGAGAGACTTAATTTATGCATATGTAGGTCTTCAAGAGTAGCCAAAGGGGCACATAGAGAAGATTAACGTGTTTGCCAGGTATGTAGCTAGATGGACAAAGGAAGAAATTCACTAGTTAAGACAAACAAAGAATCTACACAAAATAACTCAAAGTCGATATAGTAAGTCTGTCTCTGATCCTTTCAGTTTAATAGGGCATTTATTTTTTCCTAAACACAGTATTTCTAGAAAAGATGGGTAGGAAAATTATCTTTTTTCATGCCCTCCACCAATACTCTGTACATAGTTACCTAGTCTACATTTTCTGGAGAAAATGAATATGCTATTTCTTAGTGTCTGTCTTCTGAAATGTAAAGGTGGGACTGAATACTGGATTTGCTTTGATTTGGAGCTTTGTCCCTCCCACTCTCAATGGATACATTAGCAGAGAGAACAACAAAAACCACAACAGCAAGAAGTCCAAATGTTAGGAATACAGGAGGACAGGAAATAAGCTTAGAAAAGAAAAAGAATGTGAGTTAAAAATACACAATACAGAACAGGCTTTGTCTAGAATAAGCTAGGAAAAATTAGAACTGAAAACTTTCTTGGGGCAAAAGGAGCTAAGAAATATCTTTAAAGGTTTGTGATGGGAAGCTGAAGACTAATAAAGTAGCTTTGTGTGATATATATGAAGAACTGAATTCCCCTTTTGGTTCTACAAATAATTTCCTTCCCAGGTCTGGGGCCATTCACTGCATCACTTCACTCCACTTACCTTATCTACAAAAGGAGTTAGTCAACTGTCAAGTGCTCTGATTCTTCATTTTAAGGAGGAGGAGGCTATCTTCCCACTAAAGAGATGTCCTACCTAGAGAAGATAATCAGAGCCCACTGTCAACAGCTTCTGACCTCACAGAGGGATGGAGCGGGGGGCAGATGATGCCTCCTCCTTGTAGCTTAGTGGTCTAAGCTTTTGTTCCTTGATTCTCTACTTTCTGGGATTTTGCAATGCCCAAGCTTTGAACAGACCAGTGATTCACACTTTCTCTGCAGCCTGCTGACAGATCGCACGGTGACCATGACTTTATGGTGACACGAGCAGTTGTTCAGAGTCAGAACTATTTCAATTTTCCTGTTCTTCCTCAATTTAAGTTTCTTTCCAAAGGGACTAGAAATGATTCTAGTTGGAGCGGTTTGCTTTTATTGCAGCTCTAGCAGATGAAAGTCAAGACAAGCACCAGACAGTGTGATAATGGTGTTTGGGTGCCATGCTGTCTTTCTTACTGCAAAGGAGTGAAAATGTTCTGACCTGATGGCCATCTGAGAAGACCCTCCAGGCTGGCCTCTCTTGCCCTGCCTGCTCAAGAGGTAAGGCTAGAGCAGGGCAGTCCAAAAGAAATAAATGGCAGTCACATACGCAGGCCACATGTGGAATTTTCAGTTTTCTAACAGCCACATTAAAAGGGCAAAAGTAAACAGTAAAATAAACAGGCACCTGCAATACCATTTCAAAATGTAATCAACATAAAAAATATTTGTGAGATATTCTACATTCATTTTTCTAAGTCTAAAACATTAAACTATGTATCGTATACTTGTACCATTGCTTATTTCAGATTAGTCTCTATTAGAACGCTCTGTAGATGCATGAACCAGTGGCTAGCATGCTGAGCAAAGGGCTGTAGACTTTTGCTGCCTCTATTAATTTAACATGTATGTTATTAGTAGGTTTTAGAGTGCCTTTTTTGTAGAAGGAATGGAAAATTAGTACAGTGATACATCAATAGATGTTTGCTGCTTTCAAGATGAAAAATAATTCATAAAGATATGATTTCCCAAGTGTTTTTGTGGGGTACAAAAAGAAATAAAATGGGAAATGCACTATTTTACAAGGAAATAAAGCTAAGAGAGTGTGATAGAGATGAATGTTACAAATGAAAATAATATATTAAGTAATTTGTAATCTAACAGGGAAGATAGGACAAGTGTTTTCAAAGATCTTTAATTATCAATAAAAAGCAGTGTATGCCTTTATATCAAAATGAGAGAAAAGTACTAATATGTTCTACACATATTAAAGGGACAAAATTCTATTTCTCAGTTATATATCATCAAGATTGCTAATGTGCTTGGCTGCAGAGAAATGCAGTAGAGCTTACATTCCCATAAAATGCTAGAAATAAAAATGACAACATTTATGAGGAATATTTTTCAAATATGTTTAAAATTGTATCTTTCAACTCAGCCATATTAATTCCTTATATTGATGAAATTACCAGAGAAGGGCATAAAAATGAACATAAAAGGATGCTTACTGCACTGACATGACGCTACTGGAAATATAGAAACAACCCAAATATCCTCTAGGAAGGCAAGACTTCAATATACTGCAGACATATTTCCACATGTACACATGTTACACAGACAGTTATATCTAGTAGATTATTATGCAGCCATTTAAATGGTAATGAAGTCAGTATGTATTGACATATATACTGTATATTTATTAAGTGAAAAAATTTAAGTTTATGGAATAGTATAATATGATACCATTTAACATGATACACAACACACAGAGTACTAAGGATATTGTACCTTTTGGAAATAAAACTATTTGAATACCCTAAAATGTTTTAATTAGAACAGGCAATACATTTCTTAACATTTTGAAAAACGGCCTGCAAACTTCAGAACAAACTAAAGGAAAAAAACCTAAAGGAATTCAAAAAACTAAAGGAAAGGACTATCACAAGCTATAAACCTAAAGGAATTCAAAAAACTAAAGGAAAGGACTATCACAAGCTATAGTAGTTAGAAAGATTTTCTTCAAAAAGAAGAAGGTTACCCAAATAGAAAATGTAAGGAAATTATTCTCCACTCAAAAGTACCACATTTTTCTATGACTCATCTATCACTATCGTGACTTATTTCTATGCCTTTGATCTTCTTCAACTTTGAGTTTAGGAGAAAAACCCTACAAAAATTAGGGCTATAAAATGATTTTCTATTTGACAGGTTTAGAGATCACAGCCTTCAACGAGATATGCCTGCAAGTTGACCGGCCAAGACTGAGCCATAGGAAACTCGGGGTAGAACTGAAGTGTTAAACTGAGAAGTAAAGTAATAACAAAGCCATTAAAACACTGAATCACCACAAAGAAATTTCAGTGTCATACAAAGAGCAATATATAGGTAGGGACATTCCATGGGGAAAAGTAGAACACAGGTAATGGACAGATTCCTAGATACAT
>NW_004624733.1:36147105-36161076 GCF_000247695.1 Heterocephalus glaber | reverse complement strand
AGAACCAAGATACTCATGTAATGGTACAAGATCCCAATGATGAATGTAACTGTATTTTATACCTAAAATGTACCAATAAACTTAATGAGAAAAAAAAATCATTAGAGCTACTTCTCTATCCAGAATGATCTTATTTTATTTTGATCCATTTTGATCCCCCCTTCAAGAAACTCTCAGTGATTAATATCATTCTGTTCCACTGGAATATATTTATTTTTAGTACTTTCAAGGATTTTTTCTGCCTGGCTGGGCATTTCTGAGTCTGATTTTCTTTACTTAGGACATGAGATAATGTCATTATGCTTCAAGAATGTGAGGGTTTCATGACCAAATGTACACAGATTACCAAAGTCTAGTCACCCTCCCTGCATATCTCACTTGGGGTAGTCATTTACCAGATGTCATAGAGGATATGGGAGTCCACAATGTGGTTTTGGTAATGGACAGTGGACCTTAGAGATGGATATCAAAGCTTAGGAGAACTTTACCTCTCTAGGCCTGAATATCCATGCAATAAGTAAATCCAGGTCACCTGGCTTCCATACCCCTGCCATGCCTGCTTCATGCTCTGCCATCCTTTCTTCTGACAGCACCTCCTGATCTCTGACTCTGTGATCCTTGTGCATGTCATCATTCATAAATATTTTTAAAAAGTGAATAAATGCTTAATACAACTTTGGGTATTATGCACTCCTTCATAATTCACTGCCAGGTTGTCATTCCCGTGTTGCTGTCTGGATGCTCCATTCCCAAGACAACCACACATTCTTTTACAAGAGAACGTTAAAACAAGTCTAGGAGCTGAGAGGAGGCAATGGAGGTCTCTCTTTGGTCTTGTTTATTCACTTTCTCACCCCTCAAGCTGGAAGTAAAATGTAGCGGCTGCCTAGTAAACAACACAGTATGCTCATTATATTTTCTAAGCCCACAGTTGTTTTTCCCTTAGGAAAAAGAGGGATTTTAAGTGACAGTAAGGAGATCTCCCTTCTTTCCTTCTGTACCTGAGAATTGTGTGGCATGGGCTATTATATGTTAGAAGGCAAGCCATTTCAGAGAGGGGACAGAGTCATGGACTGACTCTGGAGAATGTAGACTTAAATGAACATTTTTTAAAAATTAACTCATTTTTCCAGGAACCAAGAAATAACTCAACAAGTCTAAAAAATCCTAGCACAAGTGGTGAGACAGAAAGAGATGACACATTCGTAACCACTTCCTAGGGAGTGGAAGGATTCAGCTAAGGCATTAGGGACAAGGATAGAGCTGAGGGCTGAGGCTCAGCCTGCTGGAGATCCTGCTTGACAGCTCTGAGTTGCCTGAAATGGAGTTCAAAGGATTCTTATCCCACCCCACTCCTGCTGCCATTTTCTTTTGTTTAGATTTCAGCTCTGCTGAGGCCGAGGACACCAATCATGTCACACTTGTCTGCATGCACATAGGGACAAAGCAGAGTAATGGCCATCTTAGGGAAATGGCATTATGTGGGACAGTTTTCATAAGGAATTTTCAGTGACAAGACAGGAAAATTCATGTTCATGTTCTGGCTGTGCCACGAATGGGTCAAATGACTGAAGGCAATTTTCTTCCCTTTGCTCCTTTCCATTTTCATATCTATAAGAGTAATGGATTCAAATGGCTGTTCTTGATCCTAGAGGCACTTTAAAAATCATCTGAAAAGACTTTTAAAAATACCAGAAAACAACTACGCATCAGGCCAAACATGTTTAAATCCTGGATAGATCATCAGTCTTCAAAACTTGGAATGTATGATAGCCATTTGAGGAGCTTCAAAGAAACCTAAATGTGCTAAGGTCCCAAACCAATTCAAGAACTGAAGTAAGAATAAGCAAGTTACATTTCTAAGCATTCCATGGGGGTTCTCTATGGATAGCAGAACCCGAAACACTTGGCTAGATAGCCTTTGAAAAATACCTGCTGATTTTATTAATTATAATCGTGTAGGTACCTGAACTGGACCAAGATCACAAAGAGGATAGAGAAATTGAAATGGCCGAGGTTCTATTCAACCTCAAAATAACAGTGTTTGTGTTCAGGTTTGGAATTGAGTAGAGTTGAGAACCACTGAGAAGTATGTGTGTGTGTGTGTGTGTGTGTGTGTGTGGCTAATGTGTGTAGGTTCTGAAAGCCAGAGGTGCACAGTGGTTAAGAAATGAGACTCTGTGTTATATATGTGCAATGAAATATTATTCACCCCAAAAAGAAAGACTTCTGCCACTTGTGGCAATATAGATGAAACTGGAGGACATTCACTGGAGTGAATCAATAAATCGGGCATAAGAAGACACAATGTATGCTTCTATCTGGAAGCTAAAATACTCCACCACATTGAAGAGGATAGAACAGTGGTTACTCAAGACTGAAATGGAAAAGAGGGACAGAGAGAGGATGGTTACTGGATATAAGGGTGCAACTGGATAGGAGGAATAACTTCCAATATTCTAAGGAACAGTAGAGCAACTGTGGCTGACAATTACATATTTCCAAATAGCTAGTAGAGAGGATTTTGAATGTCCTGACACAAAGAAATGATATATGTTTGGGATGATGGATATACCGATTACTCTAATCTCTGCTTTACACACTGCATACGTGCACTGAAGCACTGCAGTATTCTCATACATATGTATAATTAAAGGAAAGTTTTAAAATGAAAAATGGGGTTCATAATTCAAATTAACTGGTTTAGAACTGGATTTCCCACTTCAGAGTATATCAACTCGGATATTTTTACAAATTTATCCGTCTCATTTTTATTATCTTAATAGATAATAGAAGGGACATTACTACCAGAAACACCATGGAGATAGGAGGGAATGAAGACAAAGAACTTGGCACAGTGACATATGGCACATAGTAAGCACACAGAGACTGGAATTAATTATCATTATAATTCTCACTCCTGTGGGATCCAGGTTTGCTCCTTCTATGCATCTTATTTAAATGGGCATCCATCAATAGATAAGAAAAAGCCCCATCTCTCCCATGAACCCCCCCTGATGGATCCATTACTGATTGATCTTTTCCCACCTTTGAACTCTTACAGAGCCAATGGCCAGTCTGCACAGCGGGCTCTGTTTCCTATGTTTTACTCGTTATGATGCTCCACGTATGCACAGTGGACATCAGTCTCTAATGGAACAGCATACTTTTGACAATGCTTCAACTTCCATAGAAAGGAGAGAAAGAGAAAGGGAAGGCAAACAGCAGGTGGCAAAGAGACCTGACCAGCTTTACTCGCATAGCTACTGTGTCTTCACTCCTAGCTTCAGGGAAGGCATGAAACTCAGTCTGGGCCAATTAGCACATGCTGTTTCCGTGCAACAGTGATGTGTGTAGGAATAGGCTCATGTCCTAAATATACCCCAATAAAAGAATCCTCAAACTCATGCAAGAAATAATAAGAGAAAAGAAACACATTTCTACTGATAGAATGTCAGGCTGTTGTTCCTGGTTAATGCATTGCAGCCATGGGAGAAGAATCTAACAATAAAGCCATCAAAGAAGAAAGAAGAGCTGCTTAGCGGGAATGTTTGTGACAACTTGGAACATGTGGATCCATTTGTACCTGAAGTCAGTATACTAAAAACGTTTTCAAATACAGGAGATAGAAAAACCTCTTTTTCCTTGTTGTGACTTTAGCTGGTTTACGCTGTTTAAACCATTTGCCAAAATGATCGAGTTTCTCACTAACATAGGTGAAGAAAAGTCCATAAAGTAGTGAGTTAGATCATTGCAACCCACTTCATATCACCTTCATGTACCTCCCAGTTGAGAAAATAAGAAAGCCAGTAACATTGGCTGTATGCCTATGATGTGCCATGGCTTATGGGAAATATTCATAATAATTCATGATGGAGGTATTACCATTCCCATTTCATAGAAAAATAAACTAAGACTCAGAACATTCATAAAATATTCCCCGAAAGCTAATTTAGAAGATGACAAGGAACTCTGCACCCCCATGCAAACCAGAAAAATATTGGCAAAACAACATGATGAAAACTTGATACATTGGGCCGGGGATTTAGCTCAGTGGTTTCACTGCCTGCTGCACAAGTGCGAAGACCTGAGTTCGATCCCCTGTACCAAAAAACCCAAAAAAACCTCAGTACATTAAAGGCTTATGACAATCAGAGGAATGTTTGTTCAAGGGAGCGGCTGAGTGTGGCAGGAACAGCAAGCTTTGTGGCATTTTAACTTGCACTAATCCCATCCTAACCTCTGCAGCACCAGGGAGGCCCAGAAAACCAACTTTTAACTACAGTAGCTGTGGGAAGCAGCAGCACAGCAGCCACTGTAGAGACCACAGCAGACCTGGAGATCCTGCAAACGGTCATCCCCAGAAACTGCCGTTATTTGACCGGGCTGGCAGCTACTACATGGACATGTTCTTTTCCCGGGGTTATTTATTTGAACTGACTCAGAGCAAACTTTGTTTTAAGAGGCCCCACACAGGGATTTATTTAAAATACTCAGTGACAGTGTTTAATAATTGCAAATGCCTAACGTGGTCTTATCATTGTGGCTTACAAGAGTATGAGTTTTTAAAAAGCCTAAAAATTTGATCAAGAAACTGTGCATGGGGACTTTGAAATACTCTTATACACTTCTGGTAATCCAGAAGGTCGTGTACAAGCATAGTCATGTTAGCATGGTAAGGAATGACCTGGACAAGATCTCTAGCTGATTTTTAGATCCTCTATAAAAAGAAAATGGTTTTAAGTCAGAAGTATAAACAGCCTGTTGGGCTATAGGAAGTATATGCAACAGGTAGCTAGAATCTACCTGATTTGAAACATTTAAGGAAATTACTGGAGACCTCTGTAGCACACTCCAGTTTCCTCCCCAGTGTAAGACACAGGGTTGAAGAAAGACTCAAAGACAAAATTAAAGAAACAGAGAAATGAGGAGCCAGGACTGCCAGTGGTGAGCAACCAGCAAAGGTCCTGATCAATCCAAGTGACCAATTTTTATCAGGAATCAAATTTGGGTAAAGGAGAACTACCTGTGAGGAAATGCAGTTGCTATGAATACTATGCAGGTAAGGCTTGTAAAGGAAAAGACAAAGCATTCTCAAATTAGGAACAGAACAGATAAAATACAGGGTTGTAATTAGAAGCTTATCCTTCTAGTTAAGAAAGTTTTAGTCATGGGAATGGAGTTTGGGTGCAAGTTACTCTGACTTTGGCTGGACTCACTTCTACACAAGCCAACTGTGGTGTTCACCCTTTACAGCCTACACCGCTCATAGCCTGCTTTGGGCATAATCAATAAGGCGGTCCCCCACAGGAAATAAGTCTCCAGTAAGCTAACTAAGCAGAGATTTTAGCAATAACCCATATCAAAGAATACATGACTTTAAAGAATTAGTCCAGGAAAGCCACTAAATGAACAAGCAATAACAGAATCAATGAATGACACGGGCATGACTGGATAGTCACAGGGACATGAACGAAGTTTTACTCCTTCTTTATCCAGTTCATAAAAGTTATCTCAAAGCAAATCATACTCTTCAATAAAGCACTAAAACTGTTAAACCATGAGGTGAAAATGTAAGGTAAATCTTCACACATTAGATTGCATAAGCAAAAAAAAAAAAAAGATAAAACTAGGTTTCACCAAAATTTAAAGCAAAAATAAACCAAAAAAAATCAATTTTTTTCTTCAAAGGATACCATCAAAAAAGTGAAAAGTCAACATACAGAATGAAGAAACATTTTCATAGTATATGTCTAATTAGGGACTTTTACCTAAAATATATGATGCTGGCAAAAGGGGAGGGGGGGGGTTAAAAGAAATGGGATGTGCTATGTATGTTATACCAATTCCTCACAATGAATATAGTCATTATGTACTATAAACATATACTAGTAAAATTTAAAAAAATTTTAAAGTCACAGTCCTACTTAAACATATAAAGAACACTTAAAAGTCAAGAAACAAAAAGACATCTCACCTTACAAACGGACAAAGGATTTGAACTGACATTTCCCCAAGAAAGTTACCCAATAGCTAGAAAGCACAAGGAAATGCGTTGAATGTCATCCATTACTAGGAAAATGCATATCAAAACCACAATAAAATATCGCTTCACAATTACTAAGAAAGCTGTAATAATAAAAATAACACAGTGCAAAAATAAGCATTCCGGAGGATCTGAAGAAACTGGAGTGTCCATACATTGTACGAGGACATCTAAAATTGTGTAGCCACTTTGTGAACCAGTTTTCCCTGCCTCGAGAAATTAAACATGGAGTTTCATTAATCATACAAGCCAGAAGTTTCACTCCTGGGTACACGTGAGAAATGACTTTATTGTCCAGACTTGCAGAGTGGACTTTAGCAGTAGAAGAGCAGGAAAAGTGAGACTTTTATTTCCTGTTCTTGCAAGAACAGGGAGCCAGCCCAGCAAGCAGACTGCCACACTCAGAGTGGACAAGGAGTGCGATTTAAACCCTAACCCTCCCTCCCTTCACCTTCCTCATCGTCTGCACACCAGGGTTACAGTCTGTTGGTCTGGTGCCTACCCCTCCCTCCCCATCTGTAAACGTGGCATATGTTTTAAAGGCAAAGGATTAAACTGCAGGGGGTAACTTCTTAACTGCTAATACTTTTCTGGTCAGTTAGCATAGTGAATGCCACACTTAATTGCCTGTTCACCCTCCCCTGCCTTTGTTTAGAGACCCTCTCAGATGCATGACTCCTCTCACTTCAGCAGGCTGAAGATTTTATCCCAGAAATAGAGCACTTATTTTGTTTCTTACACACCCAAGAAATTTGAAAAGGTATCAACACAAAAATTGTACACATTACACATATGTTTATAACAGCAGTAAACATAACAGCCGAAGAATATAAATCATTCAAATGTCTACCAGTTGATTAATATATATACATAATGTGGTACCCATAACAACAACTACTACCCTTTTGTGTGAAGGAGTGATATACATACATACTAAAAATAGATCAATATTAGAAATCCAGATGCAAAAGTCACATATTTTGTGATTCCTTTTCTATGAAGTATCCAAAATATAGCAAACCATAAGGAAGTGGTTTCTAGGGGCAGGAGAAGAGGAGGGGAATGGAGAGTTACCACTAATGAATATGAACTCTTTTTGGAGGTGATAAAATGGTACAGAAATAGACGATGGTGATGGATGTACCACAGAACTGTATGCTTTAAAAAGGTGAAATCTATAGCACACTAATTGTATCTTCACTTAGCTGTTATTGTAAAAACATTAAAAAGACTTTTTCAAGAACATACAAATAGAAGTGAAGGTTAACCTTGATTTAAAATAAGTTTATGTGACTTTAAATCCTGTGATTTATTATGCCACAGCTCTTCCTAGATTTAATAATGCCTACGAGATTTTAGGTAGGCAAATGTGGTGCTAAGTGGAGAACCAGAGACGGAGCGATGATGAAAGATGTTCAGGGGCTAAGCCATGCCTGGAAAGCAGAGAGGGGAGAGAGGAAATGGCCTGCTCAAAGGTGTACTTTCCCTTTGAGAAGTCAAGGAACCCTGCAACAAAGGCCACACTCAAACTAGGTTATAAAATATAACAGCTGAGAAAATCTGAAAAGAGCAGTGTGATGCTCTTATTCAAGGACTGAAGGTCAAGTCGTACCCTCATACTGTCTGATGACAGGGGAGGAGAAAAAGGTAGATTTAGGCTGAGAGCCAGGTGACTAGGGGCGAAATACCTGAGGCTTTCTTGGTTGCTTTCTTAAATTGCAGCTCTTTCATTGAAAAAGCAAGAACATTAGCTATTGTTGATTTTTGTAAAGGCTAGGTGAGAAGTTTGACAGCTCAGGGTAGAAGGAATAAAAGGGGCAGGCAACTAGTAATTACTGCTGTCTAGAGACAAAGCATGTGTGTGCGCTCCCACACTTGTGTGTTCCTCATTCTTTAGTTTTCATCTCATAATTTAATTTCTTTCTTCCTGCCAGCAGAGGTAGCTTCTCCTGTGACATTGGCAAAGTGGAGTTGCAAAACAGAAGAGACATTAAAGTTCACTGTGGGATGGAAATTTACCAACTGCATAAATTTAGCTTCCCAGATAATAACTAAATTATTTCTTCCAAAAGTAACAGATATTCGTATTTTGGGGACCTAGAATTTAGTTTTCCTCCTTCGAGCCCAGTTCTCTCCTGTACTGTCTCTATTCTCCCATAGAACCAACTGATGCTTCTGTAAAATTTTTGTAACATAAATGTAATTCCAGTTTTAGATTTAGTTCTGTGGGTAAAGCTATGTCTAGAATTTGGTTGTGGACCACTGAAAAAAAGATAGGAAAGGTCATACAAATACATACTATTAAGATTTTAAACTCAGTTTTCTCATAGGAGCATACTGCACTCTGAAGGTGCTTTCCACACCAACTTTACAAACAATTATTACAGGTCTGGCCATTTGACAGTCATCATGTGAAAGTGAAAGCAGAGTAGGAGACAATGTAGCACTCATCACGTCTTAATTCTTATAAATGGAAGCTGGAATTATATTTCTATCACTTATTAGCTGTGTGACCCTGTGGCTGGGTTTTCTCTAGTGGGAAAAATAGCAACTCACTCACTTTGGATGACTTTGTGAAAATTAGAGATACTATAGATAAAAGCCTAAACAGATTCAAGACCATGGAGGTATTCAATCTGGGAATAAACCACAGCTGTAAAATTAAGCAATATTTACAGCTTTTTAAAGAAGTAAATAAAATTTTGTACATGAAAATGTCCACAGTACAAAAGGCAAGCTAAGTTCGGGAGGTTACACTAGAGTGGGAGAGAGGCTACGTGGCCTGGCATCCTCTCCTGCCACCTCTAGGCCCCATCCGAGGAGAGCCCTGAAGACAATGAACAATGCTCATCCTCACGGGTTCCCCACTCCTTCTCCAACCCAGGAAGTCAGGAAGGAACGCAAGAAAGCAACTATTCCAAGGTCCCAGGGCTTGTTCACTGACAAAGCCTTTATGAAAACCCAGCTTCCGAGAGCCCTAGTCCAGGTGTCTACCTCACAAGGCTTGTGTGCGCCACTTCCCATTTGCTTCATAATTATTAGTGATACCCCAGTAACAGTGTAGAGGAGAAACTATACTGTTAGAAACAGACTAGGAATGTAGAAACATGTAATAAGACATAATGAAGAAGGCGACAGAAACTCAAAAGACAGAAGTAATTAAACTGCATCGCCAGTGAGGGAATTGTGGCTTAAAGACCAAATAGAACTACATAATTGCGCAGAGTACAAGAACACACATTTCTTATGGGAAAAGGAGCCGAAAAGTTGTGTGATAAATTCCTGTGAGAAATTAGGGGACTCTAAAAGGTTTTTCACAAGGACATATATCCAAAATGGGTTAAACACATAAAAAAAACTCAGTTGGACATTTAGAGGGTACATTTAAGTAATTTGGAAAATTTACTTTTCATCAAATTCTATATACCTCAATGATGTTTAATAGTGAGATTTTTCTATTTATGTGACTACATCTATGAATAATTTTCCACCAACCCCATTGTTTGAGAAAATGAAATGTTATCACCAAAGCATACATACACAATAAAAGGTCAGCTATGGTAAAGGACAGATGAGAAAAAAGTCCAAAGAGTAAAATCTTTCATTGCTCATAAATTCTGGGTTCTATGTGTCTATAATCTCTCTTGATATCAAATGACTACTCTTTCCCTTAGTAGCTAACCAAATAATAATCACTTCCTTCACAACACATTCTCCAACTTCTCCCAGTTGACACTAACCTCTCTTTATGAATTCCACTCACGTAGTACTAAAAGCATCTTGTAACATTCCTCACTTCATCTTTCTTGTACTATATTCTAATTGTAGATTGCTTATTAATATCCACTGGTGTATATCTATCCAGTTAATTTAAAAATCATTTCAATACAGATTTAATTTCATGATATAAAGGAGAAAACAATAATCAGTAAAAGGATTAACTCAGTAAGCCAATACATGTATGAACATAAAGAACATTATGTAAGTTTAGGAGCAGTGTTTAAAACACTGGGTGAAATGAAACCTATTCTAATGAATGCTTCAAAAATATTGGCATATGGATTGAATTAATGTTACCCCTTTCAATCATCAGACTCTGGCTTGTGTTATGAGGACTCTGCACTGAACAAAACAAAAGAACAGGAACTGAGAATAAGCAGTGAAATATTGACCCAATCAGCCACTGACCGAGTTTAGAGCAGATCATATCACTTCCATTAAGCAAGAAGGCTGTCTTGGGATCAATGAGGCCCCTTTCAATATTTGATTTATGACATGTTGAGAACTAAAAGGAAATAACCACTTCTTAGCTAGATAGAAAATGCTTCCAGTTTGTTGGTTTCACTCAAAGTCTGATAGTTTGCAACCAGGTGTCACTTCAGAGTCACCTATGGAATTTCCAAACATATATATGCACACATTGCGTAAAGCTCATAATGTTTAATCCTATAAGTATTCTACATTTTACAACCTATAAGGATGATGGAGTAATCATAATAATTTTCTTATACTTAGTACTTTTCTTGTACTTAGAGATCATTATAGAAAATTCAACAAATATCTCTGTAATAATGTAATACACGAGGGACAAAATATCTTTTAATTCACTGCAGTAGATAAAAGCAGACTCTGGTTGCAGGGAAGACTGGTGTAACAGGCAAGATGTTCTAGGAAACTTCTGAAAATGAACAATGTGGTGGGTGTCACACAAAAGATTAAAATTCATTCTAAAAAGTCATTAACTAAAATTATACTGACACTTAAATCAACAGAAACTCCTGTGAGTCAGGATTTCCAAACTGTGTTAGTAAAATTAATGTAATCATCTTGTGAAGATGTTTAGATAAATTAGATTAATTTAATAATTTTAATTTAAAACCAACTGCATGTCTTCATATTTTTACCACATAGTAAAAATTATGTAAACACAATGTGTACTTTTCTTTTTTTGGTACAAGGGATTGAACTCAGGACCTTGGGCTTGCGAGGCAGGTGTGGTGCCTCTGAGCTAAATCCCTGGCCCCACAATATCTACTTTTTACTAGGGTAGAGTTTATTTTCTCATGATTAAAATTTTCAAGGTGTTCTAAAAACACATAAAAAAGTATAAAATGTAGACTTACTTTCTAAACATCAGAAAGTTTGGTATGGGACAAGCTATCAATTCCTAATGAGTAGACTTATGTATTCTTAAATGATATAGAAAAAAGCGAGACTTTCTAAACAAAAGATCAAGTTAGATCCATATATCATATCATACACCAAGGAAAACTCCAAATAGATTAATGATCAGAATGTATGTGATATGTGTGAAGGATTCTACAGTACTTGAAGAAAAAATGGAGTATACTGTAAAACCAGACAGTTGGGAAAAGCATTTGTAATAATGATTCAAAATGTAGAATCCATACATAAAAGACTCTTAAGTTTTAACACAATTTTAAATAATTTTGTTACAATAATAATTTTTAAGTAACAAAAGAAATATAACTTTTTTTTCAATTCATATCACAGACAAAAAGATAGTCTCCCTAATATATAAAAAGCAATTCAAAAGCAAAATTAAAATAACAACACAATAAGAAAAAATGTACAAAATTCATGAACATGAAGAGTAAAATAAAGGAATGACCCTATGTGAAACAAATGTCCAAACTTTCTTAAGATATTAGTACAAATAAGAGCAAGTAAAAGCTGAAGGCTTTTCAACATTGAAGAAGGGAAGCATATTTGGTAAGATCTGTGTTCATAGTATTTGCTCCAGTGTCTGTATCGTGAAAAATGGCTCAAACTGAAACAGTGACCCTAAGACCTTGATATCAATGCTTGTCAAATCTCAAAGTCAGTTTTTCCAAAACATCTGTGAATCACTTTGTATATGTGTTATGTGTGTGTGTATCTGTGTGTTTGTGAATATAAGACATAGAAACATGTGGCCTAAAAAATAAAAAAGGTAAACTCTCCATAGAAGAAATATGGCAGTTTTAAAATTTTATTAGCTGCAGGGCCAGGGATTTAGCTCAGTGGTGCCATGCTTGCCTTGCAAGCACAAGGTCCCGAGTTGGACCCCGGTGCCAAAAAAAAAAAAAAAAATTATTAGCTGCATATTTTCTATTGTTCACATTTCTTTTGCAATGAAAATGAATAAAAATGAATGAATGAATGAATGAGAAAAGGAGTCAAATATACCAGACAAGCAGAAAAAAAACAGACAAGTGGACCTGGATTTGTGATTTGGCTCTACCAACTACTGGATGAACTTGAAAAAATTAAAAAGTTTTCTCAATTCTCATTGTTTAAGCTGACAGAAATAGTCCTAGTTTTGACTATTATTGTTATGAAGTTCATTATTCTTAAGAAGTTTAGTTGCTAAAATGCATTTAAACTATTTAGCTTAGTGCTTGACACTGACACTACTGCTAGTGATCATCATATTAATGCACATCAGCATTGTTAGTATTCAATTACATTTGTCCATCGAACAAATGAGTTCATCTATGAACCATAAGAAGACCTGGCTCAGCTTCCAGTTCTTACTGGCAGAACAGCCATGTTTAGTTCTCTGGACAACTGTCATTTGGGCTCACAGGGTCCTGGCAGAGTGAATTAGTCACTTTCTCATCACTGGGACAAAATAACAGACACCTGCAACATAAATGTGGAGAGGGTTCTTTTGGCTCAGGGTTTCAGAGTTCAATCTTGGTTGGTTTGCTCTAAGGCAGAAAAAGCATGGCAGAAAAGCATGGCAGAGAAAAGCTTCTCAACTATGCCAGCCAGGAAACAGAGAGAGAGAAGGAAGGAGCTGGGGGCAAGAATAGGCCACACCCTCAGTGACATTCTTCCCACTAGGTCCCACCTCCTAACAGACATTGACCTATGAACTCATCAAAGGATTAATCCACTGACATGTGTAGCATCCCCAGTGTCCAATCACCTCCCAAAAGTCCCACCTTTAAGCACATGAGACTTCTGGGAGACACTTAGGTCTAAATTATACCATTCTACCATTGGCCCAAAATGCTATGTCCATCCCATTATGTAAGTTGCACTTAGCCCCTCTCTAATAGCTACCCAAGTCTTAAGAATTCCACCATTGCTCAAAAGTCTACAACCAAAGTTTCCTCTGAGGCACAAGACAAACTTTCAGCTGTGAGCCCCTGTTAAAATAAAAAAGAAAGTTAAACAATGGCATAGGGTAAGCATTCCCATTCCAAGGAACTGGAGGAAAGCAAGCCAGAAACCCTGAATGGCACCCACTAAATCCTGTAGATCTGGGTTCACACAAGAGCATCGGGTGATAACTCCAAAAGGCTTGGGCGACCCAACCCTATGGCTTTGCCAGTTGTGAACCACTCTGCCTCTCTCTCGGTCTAGCTCTCCTCATTGCCTGTAGCTTTTCTCAGCAGATGTTCCATGTTTCTGGCATCTCCAACTTCCTGGGGTCTCCACTGCCTTTCAGCTTTGCTCCTATAGCTCCATGTGTCACTCTCATGAGGGTGCTGACAGAGACTGTGACACTGTCACACATATTTGACCTCCTGTATCTGTTTTTTGAATTTTGCATGGAAGCCATTATGAACCCATCACTTACACTTTCCATGCTTGTAAAGCAATCAGCAAGTGGGGATGCAAAGATCTGCTACCAACTTAAGTAATAGCAATGTTCTTTTGGACCATGAATTCAATGGCCTCTGAGTGCCTGGATGGCTGAACTTTGAGAAACACTTTCCTAGGGGGCCCTGAGTCAGTAGGGAAGTTGTTTTAAAACAAAGTCAGTTAAAATTCACCATTTGTCACACTTGCCTTCCAATGGGTAGAGTCTGGCCAATGTATGAGATGCCCTCAAGGTATCATTCCCATTGTCCTCATGCAAAGAATTCCTATTGTCCTCATGCAAATGTTCTTTTTTTTCACTTTATTAAATT
>NW_004624733.1:36085173-36141714 GCF_000247695.1 Heterocephalus glaber | reverse complement strand
CATTTCAACTTGGTGGGGGGGCTGTTGGCACCTGCACAGATTACCTCCTCTGAGCTGGGAGAGGTGGGACAGGGGCCGGGAGCAGCAGTAGGGATGGTGGCCCAAAAGCCCTTTCCTGTGGGCTGGGAGCAGTGGGAGGGATGGTGGCCCGGAGGCCCCTTCCTCTGGGCCAGGAGCAGTGGGACAGAAGGTGGCCCAAAAGCCCTTTCCTCTGGGGTGGGAGCAGTGGGGGGATGGTGGCCGGGAAGCCCCTTCCTCTGTACCAGGAGCAGTGGGACGGCGGCTCAGAAGCCCCTACCTCTTGGCCAGGAGCAGCAGGACTCAGTACCGTGGTCTGGTGTCCTCTGCATCTTTGTAGTGTAGAAACAGGTGGCTGTCTGTCTGCAGCTGACTGATTCGGCATGTTCCGCGTGACTCGGGACCTTGGTAGGGAGTGTGCAGGCCTGCCTGTCTGCGGTGGGCTGATTCCGCAAATGTTCTTTTTAACAGCACTAATCTTTTTAGCAACTACACCCTCCTTGGGCCTAACTTTACAGGGGATCCCTTTCTATCCAAGCTGTACAATTTTTATATCTTTTGGTTTTGCTAATTGCTTCTGATTCTCATTCTCCTGCCTAAAAGTAGACAGCGATACTCATGCCACTTCCTGAACATTGAGTTACTTTGAAATTTCCTCTACCAGATTAATTAGCCCACTGTCTTTAAGCTTGATATTACACAAAATTTTGGGACATGGACAAAACGTAGAGAAATTCTTTGCCAGAATGAAACATACATAGCCTCTAGTGCAGTTTCTAGTTATAGTCCTTGTTTCCATCTGATAGCTCATGAGCCTGGCCTTCACTGTCCACATTCCCGTCAGAACTCTGATTTCCTGAGTTTGAAGCAGTTTCTCCTATTAAGCACTGCTTATCACATTCTAGTGCTTCTCTCATCTTATCTCCAAACTTTTCTGAATTTCTTGCACAAACAAGTTCTAAAGACTTCTGAATCACCTTGTTGTATATATTCATAACAATAATCCCAAGCTCAGTACCAGTTTTTGGAATTAGTCACTTGTTCATCACTAGGACAAAATACCTTACCTTGGCAACTTAAAGGGGTAAAGGTTTATTTTGGCTCAGGGTTTCAGAGGATTCAGTTAGCTGGCTCCAAAGCACAAATGGCATGGTGGCAAGGCTTGGTGGAAGAAAACTGCCCAACCTGTAGAGTCAGGAAGCAACTTCTTTAACCATGCTCCACCTCCTACAGCATATTCACCTGTGAACTCATCAGTTGATGAATCCACTCATGAGTATAGTATCCAGATAATCCACTCATGTTCTAAAATCCTCATCTGTGAATACATGTGACTTTTTGGTGACATTGTTTTTGAAACATGGTCTCACTATTTAGTTCAGGCAAGCCATGAACTCACTATGTAGCCCAGGCTGACTTCAAACTCATGATGATTTTCCTGACTCTGCCTCCCAAATACTGGGATTACAGGAGTGTTCCACTCAACCAGGCAGCATTTTAGGTCTAAAACATAACACTGAATTGGAGTGACATAATGGAACTGAGGAAACACAGGCTGGTGAGCTCCAAAGGACAACCTCAAGAGCCTCTGCTCATAGTGCCATGACAGCACACATCCAGGGGGAAAAGTTGTCATTCAAGTTGAGGGAATTCAGATCAACTACTTGTCCAAAGCAGAGGTTTTAAAGGTATTGTATATAGTAAAGAATAACAACAGCAAAATTCAGCCTGGTGAGTTCTTATTAAAGCAATCTTATAAACTGTCTTTTTTTTCCTCCAAAAATGTTGTAGTTGAGCTAATGTACGTGAATTTATTTTTTGTGGATATACTGAAACTATAATCAGTTTCTCTTGAGTTTAAATGAGAGACTAACGAGTGGCAGGAAAGGCAAGAGAGGGAAAAGGGATGTATTTTAATGACAAGAAGTGGAAGGGGTTACTTTCAACAAATCTGATCGTAGAAGACTGAGTTTTTCTCATTTATGACATACACTCAGAGATTTATCGTTGGCAATTAAATTCATAGTTAAGTATAGCGGTAGTTGTGGGAACATAACAGTAGAACAGCTGTAAAGATAAAAAAAAGTGTGGAATACATTTAAGTACTTTCCCTATTTACTAGTATTCTGGATCCTCAAATGACCAGAGAGTTGTTATTGGCTGTATTTCATGAAAGAGAAAACTCGCTGACCTGACTGCTATCAAAACTCATAGAACTTGGCCACAGAGCACAGAGTTTACATTCAGTATGGATGCCTCCTAGCTTCTGGACCTTTTCCTTACCTGACAGCATTCCAGATCATGTGCTTCTGTGCCATCCTTCCTGCAAACACGTACTTGGTACTTGTTTGCCCATCTCCCCGTACAAAATGTGGAAACACAAACTGCAGGTGAAATATCTCTGAGCCATCTGTTGAACCTTACATGCAGCATCACATGGCTATATTCACTTGCAGGCCTATATGGATTTCAAAATCAAACTGTACTAAAAATTTACCATCTTCTCCTCTCTCAAGTTGTTCCTCCTTCAGGGTCTCTTATGCTCATGGACAGCACCCAATTCTTCAATTTAATTCAGCCCTGGAGCTTGCTGATGAGTCCATATTTTATCTCTGTTCCTTAAAACACTCCTGCCATATACTGCTCATCAGGTGCTTCTGCTCATCTGCTACCCATTGGACCTCTTCTTCTGGCCTTCTTGCTGCTCACCTCTCTCAGGGATCCTTCTAACACTCCTGTATCACATTTGAGCCTATGGACTGAAGCTCTCCCCAGCCTTCAGCACCTCTGGTCCATCCTCCACCACCCTTCTGTATTTCTTTTATGTATAATTAGAATTCCAATTTATGAAGTCTGAGAAACACACCACTGATTACTTGTTCCCACTGGAAATTATTTCTTTTTATCACTTGGCTGCTAGGTCACTACTTGTGTGCTTGTTCCTATGTTCCTAAACTATCTCCATCTTCCTTTGCTGCTTCTTTTACTTCACTGAGGAACCTACTGGTGGTCATTCCCTGGGACCATCGCTTCCAATAATGCTGTTTGAAATATTAGGTACATGTATATGTTAATAACATTCACAGGTATATCTTCCTCTAGAACTATCAGCTGAACTTCAAAATCATGACTGACCCATGTCACATCTCACAAGTTTAACAAGCTTCTCAAATTTGATGTCTCCCAAATCAAACCCCTAATTCCTGCTCCTTGACAAAACTATGTCTGTAGTCCTCTTCATGTTGCTCAATGGAAATGTTATCCCTCTGGTTGTTCAGACTTTGTCCCACCCAGACGAGCCCTCCCACTCCCCAAAACAGTCAGAGCATACTTCTGCCATTACACCTGCTGCTCCCAAACAAACACTAATTTTCCCTCAGACCTTCCAAAATTCCCTTTTTTAAGTACTCTATCAACAAAATATTTTCTCACCGTTGTATAGAAAATAATAATCCTCACCATAATTCTCTGTCCCCTACTGTATATTTATCCCTAGCTGAAAGTCTTTATATTTCTTTATTATCAATTATCTCTCTCCCTCTACTAAAGTGTAAGGCATGAAACTTACATATTTTGGTAGTCAGAGCAAGACCTGCAATGTAATAGACACCCAAGTATCTGTGGAGTGGATGTGTGAATAGATGAATACATGACTAATAGCTCATATTCTTTATAGCTGCATAGTTCATACATCTGCCGGATCTCTTATGCTGTATTACACATATAGGCTAATTTCTCTTTGTCACTACATTACAGTTTTCCTACGAGCAAAGCCCTATTTCATTGGTACTTATGTTCTTGTGCCTACAAAGTACTTGGCACATACTAGGTGCCACATGCTTTTTATGTGAAGGAAAGAAAGTAGGGGGAAGGGAGACTGAGAGAGCATGGTCAGCTCAGTGCAGGGTAACTGAGATTTATCATCTTTTCTCCTTAGAAAATAGCCCCTTTTCACCTAAGAGTGCTTTCCTTTTAAAATAATCAATAAGAAAAGTTCTTCCCCTCCAGGAGTAGGAATTTGGAAGATCATGAATGAATATGCTGCCTAGTAATAATGCCCAAGAATCACAGCCATAAATCTCAGGTTAAGGGAGCAATCACATAGCATTCTGAATGTACTATTGCACATCACTATTACTCTGCAGTGAGTAATGAAGGTCATTCAGAGTGCACAACAAATTAATGATGAAATGAGTCTTTAAATCTAGTGCCCTAGATTTATACATAGATAAACTGAGACCAGAATAGAGTCCACCCAAATACCACATAGAAAGTTAATGGCAGAGTCGGAATTTGAAATTAATTCTTTTCAATCCTAGTTTAGTTTTTCTTAATGTATCAGACCCTAATCACTCCACATCTAATATCTTGTTAATAAACAGGTACAATTTTTCTCTTATTGATAACACTGTATTTTCTATAAATAAGACAACGAAGGAAACATTTCACCCAAACCCATCTGTGACTTGAAGTTAGGCTGTGAGGTTGCTTATCAGAGCGTTAACCTACCAATGAGGATAAAAAGAGGAGGCCATGAAGACGCTGAGCCCTAACGAAAATTAACATTGTCAACAGCAAAGCATACAGATGTAGCCCAAACTTTCCACTTAACTGACTTTCACTGCCTTAATACTCATATTTGCCCTTGTCTTCTGTGTGAAAGACAAAGCTGACTCTGATTTGAGATTTTAAAATCCCTACTGTACATCCCAGATCTGCTAACAACAGATTCATTTGGACCCAGAAGTTGTTAGAGTATCTCTGGCTGTGTAACCTAAAAGGAATTTATTCTGAAAGATCCTGTGTCAATATTTCTTTCATTTTCCTCTTTCTGCTCTGGATAGTTCTAACTCTTCCTTTCAGGACTGCATGTTAGGATAATATTTAGAATCATATCCTCATTCGTCCTCTCACCTTCCATACTTGGCTCAGAAAATCTCATTCATTCCTATAGCTTGAAATGTCATCTAGCGGCTGGTGATTCCAAACGATGTCTCTCACCACTGTCTTGAACAGAACCCCCAATGTTCAATTTCCCACTGTGCAAGCCACTGGACACCACTTTGAATGTACTGTTGGTCAAGATGGTCTCGTGAGCCACTACTGTTCTTTGCAGGCACCTGGCCCACACAGACCCAGGTGGAGAACTTGCAAGGAAGATCTGGACTCCCACAGCCCAGGACAGAATCTTGAGCTGACCCTGGTCCTCTGACATAGAGAGGGACTGCAACCATTAGGCTCTGACGCTGGCCATGCACAGAACAAATGCAGCTGCGATCTCTACAGAAGACCCATCGAAAATAAGGAGGAAGTGCTCCAAAAATAAATATGAAAAGAATGCAGGATGTATGAGACATGGCATATATAATAATCTTAAGGTCAGTATTATTTGCATGATTCTTATAATCCTGGCACTATACTAAATACTTGTATCACTGTCACATTTAATTTTCATTATAACTGTATTAAAATCTGCATTGAAACTGGGTGTGGTGGCGCACACCTATCATCTCTGCACTTGGGAGGCTCAAGCAGGAGGATCACCTTGAGTTTGAGGCCAACCTGGGCTACATAGTGAGTTCAAGGCCAGCCTGAACCACACAGAGACAAATTGTCTCAAAATATAAAAATAAAACTGCCTTTAACGATGAAAAATTAAGGCCAAGACCAAGAGAGTGTAACTTTTCATTCAACTCACAAAATGTGTATAATAGAACCGGGGTTTAAAGCAGGTCTCAATAGAGAACTCAAGTGCTCTTCTTCCTCTCCATGCCATACCCTTCTTCATTTGCGATTTTCCCTACAGGGCAGCCCAGGCTAACCACTCCTTTTGCTCGTCAAATAATCATCCCAGTTCTTAAGAGTTCCTAGAAGACAAGCCTTCACATGTACTAACCAGAGGTCATATAAATGGCCCACAAGCTCTACTGAAACTACCAGCATCCCACCTACAAGTATCACAGTTTCCAATATCTGTGCACAATGTGTGAAATGTGCAGGCTACACCATCAGAGTTGTAGATGAGAAGTCAGAAAATGGCCTTGGAGGGCGTTTCTTAAGAATGTCAGGAGTAATCCTTACTTCAAAAGGGGGTTGTTTTCTTGAAGGGAAGGTGTATTTGTCAACGACAGGCCAAAATGAGCTGAGGGAAATGCCAATACAAAGCAGAACTGCAGGGCCCCACTCACCAGATGGGCCTAGGCTCTGCTACTTTTGTTCCTCTAATAGTAAAAATAACTCTGTGAACAGGGAACTGCTATAATTGGGATGAAAAGGAATGAGGAACTCAGGCTCCTGAGTCCAAGGCAGGAGGAAGATGGAGAGCAGCACAAACGAGTCTTGTGAAATCACAAGTCACTGTGGACAGGCACGACTGCTCAGCCTCTACAGTGACACAAGTTTACCTTGGACGGGTACCTCGGCAACACTTCAGGACCAGCTCGGGCTGAAGGCCATCCATAGACACAGCTCTTTACAGCCAAACACCTTTGTTCCAGGATAAATTTTTTTAAGAAATCACAAGAGTGTGAAATGAAAGCTGACCAGGGGAGAAGGAGTAGGCGGCATTCAGCCCAACCTCGTAAGAAGAAACCGCAGTCCGTAAAGAGGATGGGACTCAGCACTATCACACAGGGAGTTGGGACCAACAACAGCTTGCAGGAGGATTACGATCCAAACCTTAAGGCCTGATCCTTCCAGTCTCTTTTCCTGATCACAACCCTTGCTTACTGAATTCTACATTGTTCCCCTGGAGAAGTATTTCCAACATTCTTCACAACATAAAGAACGACAATACATTCAAGACACACTAGGGGGGAAATGTAAGGCCTCTTTGGTCCAGAGGAAGTGAACACTGAGGTCTCAGCCAGTCCCCCTACTCCAAGCACCTTGGCCCCTCACCAGAGCATTCTGCCACAGTCCGCCATGCTTCCTTCACTACCCGCACACGCTACCTACACAGCCTAGAATGCTTTTCACCTAGAGAGCTTGTACTCATCCTTCAAGCTCAAGAACCCTGCATCCAAGAAATCATCTCTCAACTACTTCCCCACTAGTGCCTTTTCATGTATGCTCCCAGAGAAGTGAATTGCCCTTCAGTGGAGCACTGGTTTGAATGTGCATTGGTGTGATTATTTGATCAATATTATCATCCAGTGAAGGGGACGGCGACTGGATCAAGAGAACAAGGAATATGTTTCTTTTGCCCATATTATCCCCCAGCCTTTGGCATATAGCTTCTAGTAAGTTCTCAATGAGAATATGTTGGCTAAATGGCTACAGTTTATAACCTAAGACTTCCAGAGGAGTACTTTGTCATGGTATGACTTTCTGACCATACTTCTTAAACTTCCTTAACACTAAACCTTTATTCTCTTGTAAAATTCTGTTAGTACTTGCAGAAGGAGTATTCTCCAGACCACAATTAGGGAAAGGCTGAGGATTTGAGGAAGGAAGCAGGTCTAGATGTCAGCAGACCTAGATTCTAGTCCAAACTCGGTCACTTCCGTTCTGTACTACTGCAGGAAACTATAGCTCTCCTCCATTCTTCTCTGGACACATCTGCCCACAGATCAGCCTCTTCTGACTCTAATACTCCTTCCTTTCTAGGTGAGTGTACCTTCTACAGCTTTTCCGTCACTTTAATAACTTACCTCCAGTTATCTGGTATCTATGTATTTCCTTCTAAGTGTGCCAAGTAGGTAGTTTTCAGGGTTCCCAAAGTTCTTCCTGCTTTCCAAATTGACTTTTCACATTAACTTGAGAAGTCTGATTTCTTCTACAGTTGCTCCATTGAACTCAGTCATATTTAGCTTAGGTGGCTGGGTGAGTTGCTCTGCACAGGGAATCACTGTCATCTTAATAAAGCCTCTTGCTTTCTTAACTCCAAACAGAGTGATTCAAGCACCACAGCAAGCAGGACAGAGGAGACACTTTGGAGAATACAGACCTTTCAGTGATGCAAGCACCGTTTCATACAGCCCTCTTCATAGTTATGGATGCTGAGTACAGGCTCATAAATAAACTAATGAAATCCAGGCCATAGAAGGCTCAGTGAGTCTTCTTAGTCAAAAGCCAAATTCCGCGGTTTCCCCAAGAGTAGGAAGGCACCCAAGGACAACCCTGCTGAGTTAGCAGGAAGACAGATTGGGCCAATGTGAGCCTGGCAAGGGCACCCTCCAAGGGCACTGCAGAGGGGGAAACAGATGCCAATCTAGTTCAGAATGCACAGTGGGAGCATCAGGAATAGTGTAGCAAAGGGAAGAGAAGGAATCCAAGCCAGATGCCTCACAGCTGGAAGCAAAAGCACTGCTCACTGCTAGAATGCCGCAAAGCAAATGGCACAGAGGAGTGGAAATTCTCCAGTTCCCAGGCAATAAAAAGAGTCATCACACCATCACTGAGCACGGACTACTCTTGGGTGAAAACTTCCTTGGGGTCCATGAAGGAGAAAGCAGCCCTCTCAAAATCTCACTTGAAACAAAGATGTGCAGGGCTAAGGAGCCCCTCAACTCAATAGTAATAAGTCTGTAGACCCCCCTCCGTGAACCCCTGCACACTCCATTCTGTGACCCCCTGCACACTCCATTCTCCTGAGCACCCTTCAGATTCCAGAGCATGATCTAGGCCAAGATCATCTCTCAGTGACTCACTCTCTGTAGCAGAGTTAGCACATTTTTTTTCTGCAAAGGGCCAGAGAGTTAGTATTTTAAGCTTAATGGACCGTGTTCTCCATCTTCCAATCAATGCTCAGCTGGGCCAGGGTAGCATGAAAGCTACCACAGACAGCAGACTGGCTATATTCCAATAAAACTTCACACAGACAGGCAGTGAGCTGAATGTGACCCTTAGGCTTCAGTTTACTGACCTCTGTGCCACAATAGACCAGGAAGGACACTCAATACCTCACTTCCTATTTGCTTAGCCAGAGTACAGTGCCTCACCAGGAAAGGTCTCTCAAGTTCCCAAAGTCAGAGAGTTGGATTAACTGCTCTAGGCCCAAGAGTTCTTCAGTCTACAAGCCACACTTTCCTCCAGTATTCAACGAAAGCTTCATCACAGCGAAATCCCTGGTCTTAGGAGTTCATTGTTCCAGTTCTGGGCATAATAGTTATAAGGCACAATGAGGGAAAATGTTGCAGACTGACCAGTAGGTTTCCGATGGTATGCACAGTTCTACCATGATTACTATCAAGGAGAGTAGTATTATCCATTAGCTTTATACCCTAATGCACCATAGCTTAATGACCACAGATGGGATGACTGCAACTGAAGGAATTAGTAAGACCCTTTATTGACTAAAAATCTAAATAAAAACATATAACAAACCAAAAAGAGAGGGATATGCAAAGCCTTAGACCACGAGTCAGAAGGTCAGAGTCCCAAACATGGTTGGGACTGATTGTGTATGTGTGACTGCCTGTGCACACACAGACACACACACGTGTGTGAGTGTGTGTGTAGTGATACTGGGGATCAATTCCAGGGCTTTGCACATGCTAGGCAGGCACTTTGTCCCTGAGCTATTCCACCAGCTCTGCTGATATCTTAAGGTTTGGGGTTAAGTCTATCAGAGTAGTTTTTCTCATTAAGGTAGCTCTTTAACATATCTTGTCAGTTCCCTGAATAAAAGCAAAGCTTTAGAAAAATGGAAACTCTGCTTCCCTCTCCCTCCTTGCCTTCTATCTCTTTGCCCTCTGAAATCTACCCTGAAGTGACAGGAGCATAACACATACCTACCCAGTGCCCACACATCTCCACGGAGCTTTTCTCTCCTGGCAAATCACCATCTGCACTTGGTGCCTACTCTATCTACCTCCCAGCTGTATTTATCTTTCTGGTCTCTATTTAGACATCTATCTTCTATAACACATTTTTGTCCCCTAAAACTGTGTCTGCTGTTTTTTTACGATCCCACATAACTTTCTTTCACGATGATTACCTCACCACATATTATAATTTCTTATTCACCATAATGCACTAGAATTTTTTCATAGTCTCCAGTGTATCATCAAAACGTAGTAATCTTTCCTATTTACGTCAAGAGTTCACTTATGGAACTAGCTAATTGATAAACAGCATATTTTGAAATGGTTTGAAGAGATAGAGAAGCATCTAATTCCGAGGAATGAAAACACGTGAAAAAAAGAAAGCCATCAAAATCTTGTTTTGATTTAAACTTTCCCTTTGATGAATAGGAAACACTTCAAAAGTTAAATTTATGCTTCAAACTGATATCCAACCAATTTTTCAAAACACTGACGCTTGCTTCAAAATAATGCAATGAGGCAGAAGTAAACAAATTGGAGTAATGAAACAAGATTGGCCATAAATTAATAATTTCTGCAGCTAGGTGATAGGTATATGGGCGTTTGGTTTAATATTATATGAGATGCTTTTACCCATTTCAATTTCACTTTTACATACTGAGACAAGAGCAGTCCCTTCAATAAATGACGCAAAGAAAGCTGTAGATTTTTATGCAGAAAAATGAAACCAGAACTTTTTCTCACCCCATATACAAAGATTAACTTAAAATGGATTTAAGACCTAAACATCCATCCCAAAGTTACAAAACTACAAGGGCCAACATTTTTTAGATTTGATCCAAAGTAAAACTAACAAAATAAAAAGTAGACAAATGAAGTTACATCACGATAAAAAGCTTCTGCATAACAAAGAAAGCAACAGAGTGAAGACACAATCTATGGTGGGAGAAAATACTCGCAAGTCATACATTTGATGAGTAATTAATATTCAGAACAGATAAGAAACTCAATCAATGCTATAGAAAGAAACAAATCACCCAATTTTAAATAAATAGGGGACCTGAAAAGACATTTCTCAAAAGATGACATAGAAATGGGCAATAACTATATTTTTAAAAAATTCTCAGTGATCAGTAATCCTCAGGGAAATGCAAATCCAACACACAATGAGACAGTCTCCTCACACCTGTTAAAATGGCTGTGAACAAACCATAATAATAACTGCTGTCAAAGATGTGAAGAAAATGGAACACTTGCACACTGTTGGTGGGAACGTCAGTTACTTCAGCCATTATAGATTACTTTATGTAAGTTCCTCATAAATCTAAAAATAGAATGACTGTATGATCCAACAAGCTGGCTTTTGGGCATTTACCCAAAAGACTTAAATGGAATATTTTGAAGAGATGTCTTCACTCCCATGTTTATTGCAGCACCATTCACAATGATTATGTCATGGAATCAACCTAGGTGTCCACCAACAGATGAAAGGATAAAGAAAATGTGATATACATAATGGAATACTATTCAGCCTTTAAAAAATAAGACGTTCTGTCATTTGTGACAACATGGATGGAACTGGAAAACATTACATGAAATAAGCCAGACACAGAAAAACAAATCCCACAGGATCTTACTCACATGTAGAATCTAAAATAATCAAAAGTAAAATCAGAGAAGCAGAGACTAGAATGGTAGTTTCGGAGATTAGGAATGAGGGAAAACAGGGAGATGATACTTAAAGGACACAACGCCTCACTTAGGATGCATAGTTTTCTGTTTTGAGATGTAGTTCACACATGGAGAATAAAAGAATGGATTGTGCATTTTAATATTGCTAAGAGAGTAGATTTCAAACGTCTTTATCACAAAAAGTAATTATGCGTGAGATGATGGATATGTTAATTATCTTGATTTAATTATTATACATTGCATTCCTAAATCATAGCACATTGCTTTTTACCTGATACATATATACAACTATAAACTTTCAACTTTCAATTATAAAAGCAAAAGACATAATAGTTTTATGTAAAGCAGCAAGACTAACAGGAAAACCAAAATAAGAAACCATTATAGTTTTATCTTTTCCAACATATTCATGCATATTCCACTTAAAATAGCATTGTGTAGGAACAGTTACATATTATTTTTAAAGATACAAACTCAACTGTAGGATTAATTTAAAACTAATTAAATCTGCTATTTGAAATTACATACCATGCTTTGTCTTATCAATCATAATTTCTGAAATTATTATAGATCAGTAGTCATAATGGCACAAACAATATGTAGAAAAATTATTATAATTTAAAGAAATTTTTATGAAAAACTAAAATACATCACTCTGTGAAGAATGAAAATAATTACCACCTTATAAGAAACTGACCACACCATAGACTGGGAGAAGAAGTTAGAAGAACCCTGTTGGAGCCGGGTATTTAGCTCAGTGGTTCCACCACCTGCCTTGCAAGCGTAAGGTCCCGAGTTTGATCCCCAGTACCAAAAAGAAAAAAAAAAAAAAGCAGAAGAACCTTGCTGAACCCAAAAATTTGAAATGTCTTCTCCACTCTCGTGGTCTGCTGTTTTAGAATCACAAACAGCCGTCATATGAGCAGGAGTCGCCATATTTCAACAAAGAGGCATTGCTCACTTGCTGCTGTTTAACGCGTGGCCCATGCTGGACAGACTCTCATGGAGGCTCACAGTAACAAGACATAAATGAGTCACCCAATACTCCCCAACAGGGCATTCAGGCAGATAGTTAATCACCAGCAAGAAATCAACAAAAGGAGGAGTTCTATTTTTCTTAATTCTTCTTCCTATTATTTTTGTTAACTCGTAAAAGCTAGACACGTCCTTCAGGAAACAGACCCAGCTTTCTAAAAATTAGGAGGAAATTTGCCAGAGAAAGCAAGTACTAGGGCATTGGGTTTAACGAATAAGGTCCAAGTTCTAGCGAAGACATTGACCCTCTGTACCAAGTCCCATCCCACCTCCGAGTTTCATGTCCTCTGTATGCAAAACAGCGGTGGGAACAGGGCTGGTCATGAGGTTTACAGGGCTCACCTCGCGGTGTATTAGATTCCTGTTGCTGCTTCAACAAACTGCCCCAAGTTCAGTGGCTTAAGACAACAGTCACGATCCTGTGGATTTAGAAGTCAGAAGTGCAAAACGAGCCTCATGTGTCTAAATCAAGGGATGTTTGGATTTCCTGCACGGGCATAAAGGTGAATCTATTCTTTGGATTTTCTAGCTCTAGAGGTCACTGCATTCCTTGGTTCCTTTCTATACCTTCAAAGCCAGTAAATGAGTATCTTCATGCACAAATACGTGCACATGTGCGCACACACACGCATAAATTTTTTTTTTTTTTTTGTACCGGGGATCGAATTCAGGACCTTGCCGCCTGCAAGGCAGGTGGCAGAACCACTGAGCTAAATCCCCGGCCCCTACATGCAGAAATTTATTCCAAACACTTGGTTTATGCAAAAATTCATGCTGGAAGTCCAAAAAATGTATCAGACAGAGCAATGAGCTGGAAGCACTCAGGCATGAGATGAATCTGCAGGCTACAGGTACAGTTTCTTCTTCCACTGAGAAACATCAGTTTTCTTCGCATGTCCTTGTGAGTGACTACACAAGGCCCACTCCAGTTATAGACTGTTCAATTCCCCAGGGGAAACTGGTCTGCCCCTTGCCTTTGCTCTAACACCTCTGCCTGCCAATAATAGGTGGTTCTGGAAAGCCAGTTGTGGAAGAAGGTGACCTGGTCATTGGAAGGAGAGAACTGTAGCACTTCCTAGGTCTTGAAGTCAAGCCGCCAAAGGCTCCAAGTGGTTATGAGGCTGCTGCCTCAGAAACTGGAAGATTTAAAGCATACTAATTGCTCTGGTTCCCAGGTGGCTGCAGGCTGCTCAGAAATGTTGAGGTCAATCTGTCTGTCTGTCAGACTGTTTGCCTTACCCTCCTCCCTTTTCTAAGGCAAAAGGTAAACTATGTAAAGGTAACTGCAGTATGGAACGACAGGAATATGCCTTCCATCCCAGTAGTGGGCAGAGGAAGCAATGGTTCACCTTGAAGAAGGCAGCAGAAGAAAGCCATCCAATAATTCAGGTCACATGAGTGTGTTCTCCTTGTACACTCACAGAACTGAAATTATTCTTTCTCTTTAACATACTCCTCCACACTTTTAGTATTATAAAATATATTCATTTTAACATTTATTGAATGCTTACTATTCGCCAGGCACCATCTATACATCTGTACTTTATATACATTTCACTTGTACGGCTCATTTAATCTTCTCAATACCTTCATGGTAATTATGATCATACTCATTTTATAAAGAATAAAGTGAGGTAAACAAAGGTTAAGCAAGTCATCCACGATATAGTAGAACTAAGACTTATCACACACGTGTGCTGTAACTCCCCAGCTTACGAAAGGTTTCTGCTCTGGGAGCGTGTTCATGAGTCATATTTGTTTGTAGGTCCAACAAAGTGACTCTTACACAGTATACCTGTGAAAGCTCACAACCCAAATGTTCGTAAGTTGGGGGAACTTACTGTATTTGACATCAGGTAGTGTATAAAATCTTAATTTAGAAGTAATGCTTTTCATATTCTTATAGTTCATACACTTAAAGTTCAAGACACAAATTAATCACCTATGAAAACACGTTGTACATCGGGTCTGTAGTCATGCCTGGAGACATCTTTTGAATTGTGTAACATAATATCCCAGGTCTCATTTCTGCCCAAGTTGTAAGAGATTCAATGCTTTATAAATTTCTATTTCATTCAAATTTATATTGATTCTAGAAATGTTACCAAAACACCCAAGGAACTACTTCAAAAATATTTTAGACTCCCCCTCAAACATTTTTTAAGTGTATTTTTGTGATCCTCACAATACAGCTTATTATACTGCTTTATAATGCTTATCAATTCATATATGTATACAGTTTAAAGTACAAAATAATATTACAACACTCAAAAATAAAATTTTGCACATAGTATTTTCCCAACTTCTTTATCACCCAGAAACATTCATTCTCACTCTCGTTGGTCTGTAGGTCTTCATTTTTTAACAATGTGCTTATTCTGCTATTTCTTCATTTATCAAAATTACCCAAAACATATTATCATCCTGTTGTGGAAATTTTGGGATTCTTCTAAATATAGTCTCACATTTATCTCTAATTCTTTCCTTTTACTTAGTTATATAACATCCTTTGGTTAAGTAGAGATTATATTTCTATGTAAGTATAGTTTGTAATAGTTTTCTTATTTTTTTCTTTTGCTCCTGTGTATGCTTAACATTACTATATCTTTCAAACGTTCTTACTTTGTACAATAAAGTTTTCAGTGAGTCAAATGGTCTGCGTAATCATTTGCTTCATTATTTTCAGAAGACATGCCACCTAAACCTACACATCTCACTGTTGCTATATATTAGAGCTCTCCAAGAATGCTCAATACTTTCAGGAAAATTCTTTATCTCACTTCCACATTGGGTTGACTACTTCTTAGACCAAACGCCTTCACTCTTTTGATTTGCTGTTACATTTCATAGCATTTGTCTTCTACAGCCTCCTGAAAAAGGCATAAAAATAAAAATGCTAATGAAATTTGCAAATATGCTTTTCTACATCACTGATAATTTAGCTTGGTATAGAAATACAGGTTGAAATTAATCTTTCAAGTTTTTTAAAATGCTTTTCTAATTTTATGGTGACATCTGTTGTTATTCTGGGTTTTATTTCCATGATTCTTCTCTTCCCCACATACTTTTGAGCTCTTGCTGTGAGTTATCTTGAAATAAGTTGGGGAAGCTAATGTTGCCAACTCTTTCAATCTAGACTCTGTTCTGCATTATCTCTTTGACATTCCTTTTCCAACATGTTTGGGGTAAATTGTCATCAAGGAAAGGAATAATTCTTTTATTTGTTCCCTTATTTTACACTCTATTCTATCTTATAGATTTACTTAACTTAAGCTTTCAATTTTGTACTGATGTTTTTTCAACACTAGCATAATGACCAGAAGCACCGATTGCCTGGATTCTGTTTCTGACTCTACCGGTTAGTATTTCAATGACCTTTGACAAGTAATGTAACTTGTCTCAAGTTTCCTTTCAGGGAAAATGGTGATAATATTAGCTAACACTCAGGGTTCTTGGGAGAGTGAATGAGTTAAAATTTAAATTGCAGAAGTTAAAATTTAAATTGCCTGACATGTAGTAAAATGCTACATAGTTGATTTTAATTTAAATAATTATGAGCCTTTCCAGTCCTAGCCGTCTTTAACACTGGTGAACAGCATGGAACCACAAAAAGTAACACTGTCTGTGAATTTTAACTTTGTCTCTGTACTTCTTCCAGGCTTCTCTTTCTCCTGTTAATCTGTCTTCTGTCAAGTTAAGCCACAGCTCACCCATCCCAGAGCCTAACCAGGTAGAGCAAAGTTTGTCCTCCTGACTCTGCAGCGCTGAATCTCCTTCAGTTGGCCACAACTCTCTGGTTCTCTCTTGGAAACTCATTTCTCCCTCACTTCCTGTCTCAGGGCTCCAGGTGTGGGCACGTGACACAGATCCAACATGAATGTCCCAGGTTGGAAATCCCTTATTTCATTGACTGGTTCAGAAATGAACCTAATTCTGTCAATCAGCAATAATTTGGGGACCACTGGATGTGTACAGAAAGACATGCTTTCTTTTCCCAGGATACAGCCCTCAAGGCATGATTGGTACCCAGGGAAGATATCTTTTCTGAGAATAAAGCTGACAGAGAGGGACAGAGAAAGATGACTAACCATAGCTTTTAACCCTGATTCCACCTGTACTGAAAACTACTTACCCTGAGAATTTTCATTTATATGAGCTTTTTTTTTTTTTTTTTGGTAAGCAATTTTGAATTGTGATGTTCAAGGAAAATAGTCCTTATAAGGTCAGACTGAGGCACGACTGAGACCACCTAGGCAGGGAAAGTCTAAACAACATGCACTCAGTTTATTGCCATGGGAGTGCAGATGGGGCAAGGGCAAGAACTCCATTGGCACTGAGAGGAGGGTGTTCTCGGTTGATATAGGGGAGTGTAGGTACGGGAGGAGGCACTGGTCGAGAGCATGGAAAATTCTAGAGTCTCATGGACAATGAGCCTGGGGCTGGCTGATAAACAGGATGGTGGCAGTAGCAGCAGGGTGGCTGCTGGCTCACTGTAATCTCTATGCTCTGGTTGATGGGGATCGCAGGTCTACTTGGCCAGAGGTCTGACTCCCGGGCCTGTCAGTTCTGACTAACTCAGTGGGCATGAAAGCTGTAGGCATAACAGCATATTTGAACTGAGCTTATTCAGTAGGAAAATATCTGATGGAAATAATGCCCAGGCTTACGAATTTCTAAAAAATTCTGACAGACTATTCCTTCGTAAATTGACTTTGGCCTAAATTATAAAGATACAGTTTATGAAGGCCAACACTTAAAAAGATATTCTTTCTTTAAGAGCTGGGATTGAAGGACAATCTCTTCTCAGCTAAACATTTAGAATCATCAAGACTTCTTCTTTTTGCCTAGTAAGGTAGATTGTTATAGAAATTAAGAAACAATTGCTTTAAAAAGAAAAAAACGTTGGTCCAAGAAACTCAAGTACAGGAGAAAAGAAAGAACAATGAATATAACGTAAGGCTATAAGCAGTGAAATCAGATTAGTCACATTTCAAATCCTGGTTCTGCTACTTGTTTGCTATATACTCTTGAATAATTTATTTAAGTCCTTTAGGGTCTTCAGTTGTAAATTACCAACACTTGTTACAGCTCACATATTTCTGGGAAGATTAAATGAATTATCATGTGCAGGAATTTAACATCTTTTCTAGCACTGTTATTACTGAGATCCTGCCAAATAAATAAGGTTTCCCTCTCAATATGCTTCCTCACAAAATGTTACATCTGATGTGACTTTTACCCAGCCTGTTCCACTTCATATCTTGTTTCTTCTCTCTGACATACTTAAACAAGATGTATTCACTATCTCTTTGACTTGATAGTTATAGTTCTGAGCAAGAATCTTTTCAATCCAGTGATCTTCTTTTTAAAAAATAAGAATGTTAGTGGCCTCATAAAGAAAATCATGCAGGTGGAGTTTTCTCTTTTGTTGTTGACTTTTTTGGTCCACTTTAATTTTCTACGCAATGAGGTGCTAAAAAAGAGACTTTTACTTTTGTGGGTGCAAAAGAATCAACCCATATTGGAACTACCACAGTTACCAGAAAAGTGATTCTTCATTAAGAAGAAACTCACCACACAGCTCTACAAACAGTAAACCAAAGATAAATCCATAAATCTCGGATGCAAATGCACAACAAAAATGAGTAGCAGTGTGCAGTTTGCTTGCTTCTGTCTTTCTTAATTTTTTAAGTCAGTGATAGAGACTGAACCCCAGGACCTTTGCACTGAGCTACATCCCTAGTCCTGTCTGTCTGTCTGTCTGTCTGTCTATTGACGAAGTCTCCCTACATTGCTAAGTTGGCCAAGCTAGGCTGAAACTTGTGATCCTCCTTCCTTGGGTAATGAAATGTTCTAAAATTGACTGTGGAGCTGGATGTTCATATTTGTTAATATACTAAGAATCATTGAATTCAATACTTTAAGTGGGGGATTTTACAGTATGTGAATTATATCTTCATTTAGATATACCTATTACAAAGAACAGTAACTATAATTACAAGGCTTATTTCTCTTGGTCCTCATCTGTAGAACTATCACATAGGCATGAGGGGGGGCAGGAAAATAGAGAGAAACACCACTAACTACAATGGATTACTTATTATGTGCCAAGTTCTTTGATAAGCATTTTGCTATCCCATTTAATTTTCACAAGAAATCAGTAGGCATTTTTTAAAATTTCCATTTATTAGAACAAGAAACCAAATTTCAGAGCAGCTCATCTAAGGTCAGTCACGCACAGAGTTGGCAATCAAACCATAGTTAGTTGTAAAAAAAAGTTTGAGTCAAACTAACTAGATAGTATTCCTGTATGCAGATTTCTCACCTTTATCAAGTCCACAGGCATGAATAAAACCTTCTAAAATTAATCAGAATCCCAGGATGAGCAACTGGGCTCCAATTGCTGGAAGACACCTGCGTATATGTATGTGTGTGGATCCTCTTTTATATGTGTATGTATAATGATCACAGAGAGAATTATTAACTCAATTTATTTACTATTTCAACCATAAAATAGACACAACTGTTTCAAATTTAGTCAGTATTTTAATCCAACAACTTACACTTCATATATCCAATTTGCTAGTTATCCTCTAACATTAGGCACATTTTTTTAACTTGTTTGGATTCTTTATGTTAACGCACATATGAATTTATAGGGAATGGGGCACTTGCCCCAATCTATAAAACACTAAACCTAAATGAGCAACTGTAATGATCTAAGTCAACTTTTAAAATTCCCCAGATGAGAAAGATTAAGGCAAAAGGTCTTCTTGAACATAAAGTACTACATAGAAAAGGAAGCTAGGCTGTAGGCGGACGTCAAGTTTCGGCAATGTCATACAGAAGCAACTGCTCTGACATTTCTCACTTCTGCTATTTCAAGTACAAATGTTTGGCAGGTTCTCATTAAATGTTCCCCAACATTTTCCTCACCAAAGACCTAATGTACTATTTCACCACCATCTCCATTTGTTATGGTGTCTGTGACTTACTATAAAATATTTCAGTATAGACTGCAATTTATACAGCCTTGTGAGGGTGAGTTTTCATTTGTAAGTTGGGAATATCTAGTAAACATTTCCAACATCTTTAGCAAGAATACATGCTCTAAGGACAGTGTTTGAAAGATTAGTCAAAAGCTCACACAGGGTTTAGCTTCCTTATCTCTAAGCAAAATCTGAGGTTTGGTTTATTACCCTGAGATGCAGACACTCTGTATGAAAATATATAAAATCTAGCACATCTAGAAAAAGACATCTGAAAGAATAGGGCCTAAGATTAGGATTCAGAAGTGCCTGTTCCAATATTTATATAGAACATTTGTGTCCCTCGAGTCTAGTTTGAAGGTGACAGATACCTATCACTAGGTCTTGTCTACTTGTGAACTTTTCATTCAGTCAGGAAATCATTGAAAACATGTTTTAAGTCAGGTACAGTGGCACACACTTACAATGCCAGCACGAAGGGAGGCCAAGGCAGGAAAATCTCACGTTTGATTCCCACCAGAACAACTTAGTGAGTCTCTGTCTCAAAACAAAAAATAAAATGGTTTGGAATGTATCTCAGTGATACAGCACTTCTGGGTGTGAGCCACAGTTCAGGGAAAAATCATATTTCACAATTGTATATCACCTTGCTTATACTTATGCCATAGGTGACTTGCTGTCTTCTGACTTCTGACTACAAGCTGTCCAATTGTACTGTGATGCAGGGAAAAATGGAGACCCCCCACCCACCTCTTGATCATAGAGGCAACTGATATTAACCAAAAGCACTCAACAATCACATGTGATTAGCTTAGCCCAGGCAAATTTTCAGGAGCATTCTTTGTAATATCTTGGGCTAGAATCTAACCCATTGGTTGCTGGGTTTACTGGGGCTGGAATTACCAGAGAGGCTATCAAAGCACAAGATAACAGTCTGGTCTCAGGAGTGCTGAATTAGAATCTTTGAGAGGAGACATGGGCATCTATATCTCTCACAGTTTCCTAGGTGGTTCTCCAAAAGCACTATCAATTTACAAGCCAGCCACTGGCCTTTTGAAACCACAAAGCAAAGGGGCCCTTGGAGTTTCTTGTGCAATTCATGGGTTTATGTCTCTGGTGGGAAGGAAGGAAGGAAGGAAGGAAAGAAGGAAGGAGGGAAGGAAGAAAGAAAGGAAGGGAGAGAGATACAGATTAGGCAGAGACAGGAAAGAGAATCAAAAGACAGATCCACCATGGACAGACATTGGGTATTGAGGGATGAAAGATGCAATAAAAATTCTAATTAAAAATCTCCCTGTAATCTAAGAGGAAGCAAGGGCCACTGGATAGACTCCATCTTTTCACTGGAACTGAGAAATGAATCATAAGCTAACCGTTTATCTTTGCCAAGTCCCAGTTAAATCCCTCAGTAGAGATTGTCTCAAGCAAATGAATTCTAGTTATTCCTCCTAACTCCTGTTGGCAGAACACTGGACATTTACCATCTGTTCAGCTTTGCATTGGCACAAGTAAACACTGCCAATTTCCCCAAGACAGAGGAGCAGAAAGAGGTAGAAAATCACAGGACGGAGGGTGGGGCCCCAGTGTTCTGGCTGAGATTGCACGGAAAAGGATGTCTCCAGCTCACTTAGCTCGCTGGGGCAGGGCCCCACTGCCAGGTGCCACACCAGTGCAATTCTACGCTGCTGAAAATTTGGAAATCTTTCTTACAACTGTTTTTCATGCTTTCCACTTTCTCCAAGTTTTTAGATGTCCTTTGAGCATAAGATTAGCTGAGATTAACTTAACATAAGAATAACTTAACTATTCGTCAAGTCCTCCATGGCCCTGTGTGAGGCCCGAGGTTCTCTGCCCTCACAAAGGTTAGAGTCTAGGGAAGGTGTCAATGGAGTGGTCACAGACAGTGTTCTCAGTTGTGTGATAGGACTCATAGTAGTTCAGCAGGCATCTAGGAAGTGCTGTTTCATGGGACTAGGGTGGGCTTTATCAGGAAAGATTTCTGCTGCAAGTTTTATTTATACAGAGAGTTTAATGAGTACACTAGTAGAAAGAAAGAACGTGACCTGAGAATTTTCAAATGCAATAAACAATGTCAATGTGCCTGGCACACAGAGGCATAGGTCGACAGAGATGAATTAAAGTTAAGAAAATGCTTTCGGTCTGGGTAATGAAGGTCTTCTCAGGTCCTGCTAAGGAGTTCGCATTTTATTCTAATATTGGGGATAATGAGACGAGACCTGTCATCTGGCCACAGTCTCCTATTGTACATGTATCCAATCATATATTCAACAAAGATAAATAGCACATTCTGCATTTGACAGCACAGCTATAGGAAGATAGTTACAGCCATGAACGAATAGAAAATGAATACATTCTCATAAACAAGACACACACACACAGAGGATGATTTCTGATGGTGACCTCCAGAGAGGACAATAAAATGACCGAGGCAGAGCATGCAGGTCTGTGACAGTTGAGTCAGAAATGCCCTCTCTGGGGAAGAGATATTTAAAATAAGAAACACTTGAAAGTCTATGTAAAAGGTATTTCTGGGAAAAGAAACTCCAAGGGGAAGATAATTAAAAAGGAACCTGGCACGATAAGGAAAAGAACAGAAAACTGGTGTAGCTTTCTTGGAATGAGCAAGGGTGAGCGCAGGGTTGGACTGGAGAAGGGATATTAAACACTTACTTCCTGTCTAGTGCTGGGAATATAGCGCTGAACTGACAGGAACATTTTCTCTTCCCAGTTTTTCCTACTAAGCTTCTTTGCTCTGACTTCTCTTAATACACAGTTTTTCTTTAGTTTTTTTTCCTTTTCCCCCCTGTAATACTGGGAATGATCCAGGGCCTTTGCACTGAGCTACATCCCTCAAGCTTTTTATTTTAAACTAGGTTCTTGCTGCGTCACTAAGTTGCCCAGGCTGTGATTGAACATGCAATCCTCCACCTCAGCCTCCCAAAGCAGCGGGATTGTAGGCATGTGCCACCAAGCCTGATTCCTCTTATTTCTTTGTTCATCCTCAGGACCCTGGTCCTTCCTGGTGTTCTTGGGGAATTGGGTGACCAACTCACCTTGGTTTCCTTAGGACTTATCCAGTTGTAACACCAAAATCATCACATCTCAGGAATCCTGTCCTTCCCAGACAAAGAAGAGTTGCACACCGTAGGGAGGAAGCCCACCCTGATCATCCCACACCTATAATATCATAGGCACCAAAACTTATTTCTTGTACCAAAGTTTTTTAAGAGATCAATTTGAGAGGTAAGTAGGGGGCAGATGATAAGGGCCCCGTGGATCATGGCAAGGAACCTAGATTTTATTCAAGGAATAGCAGGTTGGGCCAGAAAGTATCAGTGATGCTATATTATTTATCTGCTGCATGACAAATTCCTCCAAAATGTAATGATTAAAACACTTATTTCCAGTCATAATTCTGTGTGTTAGGAATTTGGGTATGATATGGCTGCAAAATTCTGGCATGAGTGTCTCCTATGGCTGTGATCATGTGTTGGCCATGTGTGCATGACATAAAAAGGCACAGGGTAAACATTCCTATTCCAAAAGGAAGAAGTAGGGAGATATAAAGGAATAGAACCAAAAGAAGTCTGAAACCCAACACAGCCAATATTAAGTCCTGCAGTTCCATGTCTAGCACTCAGCACAAATCGTGGTGACGTGTGAACTCCAAAGGGCTCTGGTGGGCCCCCCTATAGCACTGCCAGTGGGTGTAGTGCTCATGGCTTCTCTTTTGGGTGGGCTTTGCTCATTCCTTGTGGCTTTCCACAGATGCTCCATGTTCCTCACATTTTCAACATGGTGGCATCTGGTGCACTTTTGGGTTCACACTTACAGCTTCACAAACTGCCCTCTCTCAAGAGTACACTCCCTGGCTTCCCAGGCCTTCTTCCAAAATAGGGATAGAAGCTTCCCTAACCCCATAATTCTTGCATTCTGGATGTGTATGAAAAAACCCAGCAATACCACATGAATAATGCGAAGGTCTGACACCAGCTTGATCAGTCACTGAGACCCTTTGTATCTTGCTGGTGGTTGCACAGGCCTCTGAGTGTCTTGTTAGTTAAGGACAGTGAACTGAATCCTGGGGAATCAATTTCCATTCCATAGGCTGCTGCTGTTCTGGAGCACAGTGTACTGGGACTCTGCTCAAATCAAAATCTTTCACTTTTTCATCCTTGAGTCTGTCAAGAGTCAAGTCTTTCAGATCCCTCCCAAACTAAATAGAGTCCTTTCAGATTCTATTGCCTAGATCAAGATCCAAAGTATTTGGATTCTTTTTCATGCTAATCTTTTTAGAAACCAGTCTCTTGTCTACTCCATCTTTGCAGTCTCTAACTTAATTGGAGCTTCTTTTTTGATCAAATTCAAAACGTTTTAAATTATTAAGCTGTTACTTTTGGTCTTGATTCTCAAGGTGAATCTTGCTAAAATCTCCCAACAGTACCCATGCCAACAGCTCAACATTAGACTACCTTGAAATTTCCTTAGCCAGATTAGTAGTCTGCTGCTCTTAAACTTATGCTCCCTCAAAGTCTCAGGACAGGAGAAAAATGTAGACAAATTTTCTGCCAGATTATAACACACCCAGCCAAAAGTCCAACTGCCAGCAGACTCCTTGTTCTCAATGGAAATTTCCCAAGCCAGGTCTTTTCCATATGCTTTTTTTTTTTTTTTTTTTGCATTTAAAAAAATATATTTATTGGTACATTTTAGGTATATAATACATTTCCATTTATTGTTGGGTGCTTGTACCTGAACATGATGTATCTTAGTTCTTAGTTTTTCCCCCATTACCTATGCGCCCTTCACCCCCTCCAGCCTTCCCTATTTACATAGACTTTGTTTCCATTTTTTTTTCTTTCTCATAATTTTTCCTTTCCCTTCTTCCCTTTCCCCTTCCCCTCCCGCCACCCCTACACCTTTGGACCTTTTCCTATTTCAAATGATCAATCATTCATTTTAAATCACCATTTTGGTCTTCTAAGCTCTGATCAGAATCTCCCATCAAGCTACGCTTACAGCATTCTAGGGCCTCTTCTGCAGTCAGCATCTTTAAAGCATTCCAAATTCCTCCTGCTCAGTTCTAAAGAGTTCTGAAGTGTATGGTCAGGTAGCATCATAGCAACAAACCCACTTCTTTGCTACCAAAATTTGTATCCGTTAGAGTCCCCTATAGGAATAGACTTAATTCTCTCTCTCTCTCATATATAATATATAATATATATTATATAATATTATATATCATATAATATATATAATGTATATTATATATTATATAATATATTATATGTAGATAAATATCTACAAGGTAGGCTCATAATGGATGCCTATAGAGTCAGAGGTAGAAGAATGCAAAAGGGCCATCTGTGTGCTAGAGAGGTGGAAGATCCAGTCAAAAGCTGAAAGCCTGGCGCTCCATGTGAGTCCATATTGGGAAGCTGGAGGGTCCATGTTGGAAGGCTAAAGAGTCTGGTCTGGAAGGTAGAAGAGTCTATGCTGGAAGCCTGGAGAGGGCCATCCAAAGGTGATGGTGAAGCCTGGAGCTCCTCCAAAGTAGCAAAAGCACGACTTATTTCTTCTTCCCATTTTTATTCCATCCAGGCTATGAGCCTATTGGTTCATGCCACCCACATCCAGGGTGAGTTTTCCCTCTTCAGTAAGTCAGTCATTGAGATATGCCCCAAACTATGCTTAACTAACCTACCATGTGTTTCTTACACAAGTAGATACCACAATTAACAATCACAATGTGTTTTCAAAATATTTTAAAACATTATCTATTCTTCCTTCTCAAGAACGAGCTCCTGTTTTAGGCATTGCTACAGACATTATGCAGCATGGAATATATTTGAAATTGATATCTGTTGAATGAATCCCACATGCCAAATGAGAATTTTTTCCATGTCCCCTTTAGAAAGGCTCTCTTCCACCTTGGTCACAAATGGTAAGCAGCCATATCATGTGAAACCCGGTGATTTGCCACAGTTACATGGAAAGCTGAGAGCAATTCTCCAACAGTGTTTGGAATCGAGAGGAAGAGTGTCACAATCAATTAAGCACCTACCTTAGTCACTTTCTCACCACTTGGACGACATACCTGATCCCTACAACTGAAGGAAGAAAAGATTATTCTGCTTCACAGTTCTTAGAGGGCTCAGTCCAGAGTCAGCCCACTTCAAGGCAGAAAGGGCATGGCGCAAGGGTCTGCTGGATGTCAGCTGCTCACATCATGGTGGCCAGGACGCAGCGAGAGAAGGGAAGAGCCAGAGAAGAAAAGAGACCCTTTCAAGTCATGCCCCCTCTGAACTGCCCCTTCGGAACAGGCCTTATCCCCCAGTAACAGGCCAGCTCTGAGCTCTTCAGTGTACAAACTCACTCATGAGTGGAGGGCCCCTATGATCCAATCACCTACCGAAAGCCCCACCTCTGCCCTGATGAAGATTTTGGAGGGACATTCTAGATCTAAACCATCACAGTGTGCATCATTTGCATGAGAGAAGGATATAATGTCCTACTACCTGTGTATCTTCCATCTATGCAAAGGTGTTTTATTTCATCTTCATTATGGTTTCTATCAGACTCAGGTTTTTGATTGTGTGTCTGTGTTATCTACTATATTTAATAAGCAGTTTTTAAAGGCTGCCTATTTTTAAAGTATTTATGGGACACAAGCCTCGCTTATTTCATCTTCCAAATTTGATAATGTTATCTTATTCACATTTTACTAAGGAAATTGTGGGAGACAAGGCATTCTAACCACAGAGAACACCATCTAGTCTACAGGGTGTAGTGAAGAATGTGATTTGCTACTTATAGTAATTACAATAATAATTATATATACTATGCATGCTTAAGACTTAGCACTAAACACAAAGACTCACATAGAGTAGGTATCTAAAATAGGTGCTAAATAAACCAGATAAAAGTTGGTCTGGAGACTAAAACCAATGAGGAAAATGCTGTGATACATAAGCCCGTGCTGTTTGTAGCAACACACTTCAAAACCACAAGTACATGAGCTCCCAGTCTGATGAGGCCTCAGCAAAACATGCAGCAGCACTCTGAGAGGTTTGTTGGAGGCATAAACATGAGAAGGGTGAGAAAGTACAGAACCAAAAGGGTGAACTGTGATCCACTCACATGTCTGGATGGAGGCTTAATGACAAGAAGGAAGCAAAACTTCCAGCCCCTTGCAGCTACATTATTATTGTCCCACTTCACCATCATGAGCTCCACAGAGCACGGTGAGACTCATGCTGAAGTCCCTGCTTCCTGAAAACATTCACTCTGCCAGCTCCTTAGACAGTGGCCCTTCTGGGATAAAGACCTTCCGGGATGAGCACAGGTGTCCATGTTTTGCCTTGGCCAGAAACACCAGAGCCACACACCCCTGTCTTCATCTCAGTGTTGCCAGTCCAAGCTGCTTCACTTCCCTTCCCACCCTGGCCCCAGAGCATCACTGCCCTGGATTGATTACATGGGAATTTCTACTCCCTTTAAGATTTTGGGGAACCACCTGCAATTACTCTGCTATTGGGATATTCAGCCACTGTCTTTAGGGTATTCAAAGTGCATTCAGTCCTTAAGGATGAGAGGAAATGGTGTTATAATACAACGATAGGAAAGAGAGAGCAACTTCATTGGGAGAAAGATAAAAATTCGGTGTGACACTAAAACATACAAGAAAGGATTTCTTTGTGCCAGCCAAGCAAGGCCAAAAATATTAATCTTCCACCCTGTGCTAAGCATAATGTCAGGCCACTTGTGAGCCATGAAACGAAATGAAATGTGGTCTCCACCATTAGGACTCTTTTCCTCCATCAGGGGGAAACAAGGCAAATTCAGAAGCAAGTAAGAAAGCAGGTGCTTCCAACCAAGAAAAGACCATTTGAATTCAGGGCAAGATTATAAGAGTGAAGAACTTGCATAGACCGGGTGGTGAATCTCAGCTCTGCGCTTGCTCAGCAGTATGACTTCAGGCAGTTATTTTTCAACTTGAGGCTCAGTTTCTGCCTGATAATTGTATGACCCACACTTCAGAGAGGCGTCACAAGGGCTAAATTTAAAGATATTATATAATGTACATAGATGTAATATACTAAAGTGATAAACACCTCAGATAAGCACCAAGCACAGCACAGACAGCGCCTCTATTCCCTCAGCAAATATTCACTGTGCACCGTTAGATGTTGGCAACAACAAACAAAGCTGCAGCTTTTGTTCATGTCACATTCTGGTAGAAGGATGGTAATAGCTAGTATCACCTAGGTCATTACTGTGCAGAAGCTGACAGTGAAGCAAGCAGACAGTAAGCTCAATATTTTCCAATCGATAAGACATATGAAGAGAATCACAAAAGGTAGAGTGTTTAGAATTCAACTGGTTGTTCTGAGAAGGTGTCATTTGAGCTGAAGTCTGGAAAGTCTGAAAAGCCTGCTATGTAAATATCTGAAAGCAGAGCATTCCAAGTCAAGGCAATTTCATAAATTTTAGACATTTTTAGGAATATGAAGACCATTCTGTGTTTCATGGAACAGGCTTTCCAATGTGGAGATGTTGGGGAAAGTGACAATTCTATGTAGGGCCAATCAGAAAAGGACGCTTTGAGTAAAGGAAAGTCTGGAGCTGGATGTTGCGAACAAGGAGTATTCAGCAAAGAGGAATAAAAACACTGGCAACACATACTCAGGAAAAGGATCACAAGGACATAGCATCTGTAATTTATTTACCTACTGATTATGACCGCTTTTGAATTACAGTGCAAAGTTGAGTGGTTAAGGCAAAGACCATTGAGCCAATCATATCGAAGATATTTACTATTGGTTCTTCACAGAAGAATTTGCCAAGTCTTCTTTAGAAGGTCCAAAGCGCACTAGACAGGTAATATTTTGGGGACCCTCATGCTCATTTGAGGTAGACTATATTGGAAAGCCCACTTAAAGCAAAGAAGTCTGAAGACGTCCATCCTGGTCTATCTCAGAATCTAATATGCAATCCAAGATACCTCATTGGTTCCCACTCACAACTGGTTTTATGTGAATGAATGAATCAGATATCTCAGAGAGGTTTTTCTGCATAAAATAATTAAGATCTCACTTCACTGTACAGACAAAGAAATTAAAGACCTGAAGTAAGTAAAGTCAAAGCTAAGAGTGAATTTAGGTCTCTCATGACTTTAATTTGATGTTATTTTCTATCAGCACGCCACAGGCATACTTAAATCTAGTTTCCACCTATCAGCTCATGCCGAACCTGAAATGTAGAAGATGCTTCTTTCCTTGGCATTAGGAAAGCCTCAGGCAAGCCTCCACCTTCAATCACTGACACTGTGTTGTAATTAACCACCAAGTGACACTATTTCAGCTGGCATGCTGTTCTCACTCACCCTCAAGTCTGCTCAGTCCTGGGAAAACACAAGAGAGGGGAAGCTTCATGGGTATTTGTTCCACTCCCCCAACAATCACTAGACACTCCAAAGTCAGACACAACACCATGCACCTAGATGTGCCCTAAATGAATGCCTCTTCTACACAGTCCTTCACATGGGGAAGGGAGAAATCCTAACATTCCAGACCTAATTGCTTCTTTGTACATATCAGGAAATCTAACAAAGGAAAAGTATTCTCAGATCTGACACGTAGGTAGTAGAGACAGAATGAGGATAGGATCACGATGAACAGCCAGGCAAGGATCAGGACTCAGAGTTCGCCAATGGATAAGTCAGTAGGTGGTGAGGAGATGGACCCCTGAAGACATCACTGTTCAAGTTCAAGTTCTGCGTCTGCCACTGGCCAGGTGTAAGAGCCTGGATGAAACAGCTGCTTCATTTGCAAAATGGGGACAGTGTGAATTTCACAGGGTGCTCAAGAGAATGAAAGGAGCGAGAGCAATTTGGGCAAAGTGGTCCTGAGGATCTGTGTTACTAGAAAGTATTCGTCAATAAAAGGAGAAAATAATGATGTTGATAAAAGTGATGAGGCAAGGACGCTGGCTCTGATTGTTGTCAATCAGATGACCTCACGCAAGGCACAGAGCACCTCCTAAGCTCAGTTTCCTCTTTTATAAAACAAGAACAGCAATACTGTCCAATGTGCAGAGTTGCTATGAGGACCAAATGACTTTAGAAAGATTAAATATTTAGCAAAGATCCTCACATTTATTAATAGGTCACCAAATGTCACCAAATTAAATAAAATCAAACAAAACATGTTAATACATACCTGGTCAACCTCAATAACTCTTGAGAAAAGTTGTAAAAACGTTATAAATATAAAGATGCCTTAAAGGTACAAACTTGCTCTGCATATACTGCAGGTTGTCTGGTTTGCTACTCAGCTGAGCAAGCCTGTCTGGTGTCTGTTTACTTGGCCTGTGATTTGCAGGTCACTCGTGGAGTTGGATGCTTCAGTGGCCAGGTGCTATATGAAGCTAGGGTTTAATTAACCCTTGATCTATGGGTTTTAATTATTGTTCTCAATTCTCACCTAATATTTGCAGTTGACACTTAAAAAACCATATGGAAAAGCATTTGGAACTGAAACATATTGGCATGGTGAGTCTTCTGTGCTATTCTACTCTCATGATTAGGTTTGTGAAGACAGATGCAGCACATCGAGCTGAGCTATGGCAAGTTTCCAGACTGAAAATTCAAACCTTGGAGTTTCAATGCATCCATGCACACATGTGCATTCTACACATATGTATACAGAAGCTCACACCAGGGCAGCATTATACACTAGAAATAACATGGTCCTGAAGCCAAATATATTCTGGGTTCCATTATTCAGTCGTTTCATGAACTTAAGTAAGTTACGGGGACCCTAGTGTACCTCAAGTTCTTTACTTACATGTGAATAATAAAATCTACTTAGAAAGGTTGTGGCAAGGCTAAGAGATGAAATATGAGGACACCTAGCCATAATTAACAATCAATACAAGTTTCTAGCTGTGTCAGTACCATGACTTTTTAAATGAGCCCTGTTATTTTTGCCTGACCCTGACTCATGCATTCATCATTAATGAAATAAAGTTAATCCTATTACCCTGCCCAATCTTTATTTTCCCCAGTACTAGAGATTGAACCTAGAGCCTTTCTACCAAGCTATAGCCCCATACTGATGAACTAACCGCCCAATAAACCTCCTCCCTCATTCCCTCCCTTCCTTCTCTCTCACTCCTTCCTGCCTCCCTCATTCTCTCCTTCCTTCCTTCATCTTTTCTGTCATCTTGAGACAGGCTCTGACTAAAGCACTAAGTTGTCCAAGTTGGACTCAAACTTGGATCCTCCTATTGCAGTTTCTCAGAGTGATAGGATGACAGGTGTGCACCACCACGCCTGGCTCCTTGCCCTAATCTTCTAATCTTGGTCTGCCTACATAACCTAGCTAAATTTCTCCCCAGCCCTAATCTTGCTGGATCTAAAATGGCTACCAGAGTGATCGCCAGACAAACTAACTTCATTATTATCTCATCTGTGTGCTGTATGCCACCCTCCAAGCTCCATGAGGATGACCAGAAAGGAAAACGAGTAGAAAAAGGGTGGCACCCAAATTCCCAGGAAATGTCAGCTCAGCTCGTTCTCAGTAGAGACATGAATATCCTTCCTCTTCATGTCTCTTTTCCTATATGTATAACCTTCTGATCCCAATAGGACAAGAAGCTGATGTACAAACTTATCTCTAACTTCTACTTTTGACCAAGAATGAAAGACTCCTTTGCTGCTTAGTGGGTGCTCAGTTTTGCTATTGATTCTACAACTCTGAAGGGAAAAAAGGACCAAGGTTAGGGTTTAGAAAAGGTAACTATATGGTATATCCCATGGACTTATTCTTTCAGCAAATATTTATCAAGCTTTCTTCTTTCTGTAGAAGGAAGCTGATTACAAGGAAAATAATTAGACATAATAAAATGACAGTTCTTTTTCTGATAGTATAAGGCCCAAGGAAAGTGTAAATAAACAAGGGTAAATAATAGATGGCTATTTATGAATAGGAATTTGAAGAGAAAGTGCAGAGACCATAAAGGGGGAACCTAATTTGGAGTGGGAAATCAAGGGAGGACTATCAGAAGAAGTGGCATTTAGGCTGAGAGCTTAAGAATGAAAAGCAAAGAGTGGCATGAAGAATGCCAGAGAGAACCACATAAATAATGACCCTATTGGGGATGCATTCATTGATTGTTGAATAATTAATCAGAACCAACTCTCCCCTATGCCCTTGGGATATAGTGGTGACAAGACAGATAATTTCTGGCTCTGTTGCTTATATTAAAAAAAGAATGAGGAAGATAATGCATTTAAATGGTTTAGCATTGGGTATGGTACAAAGACCACATTCTATATCTAACTAACAATAATTAAGATCACTATCATAGTTATGATAATTATAAAATTAACAATACATGCCCCTGCAGCAAAGCAGCTATAGCCTTTGAAAGCAAAGCATTATAAGAAAAATTTTTCTTTCTTGAGAGGTGGAGAGCCGCTCACCCAAGAAAGATAAAAAATCTCCTACAACTTTCCTATTTAGAAAAAGAGCAACTTCAGGGTTCAAATTTCATATTAAGGTTTCAAACACTGTTTACTATTCACACTGGCCTTGGATTAGACCACTTAGTAGAGGGGAGATTTGGCCTCGAGCATGAAGTAATTAGTAGTCCATATCTCTCATCCCTCCTTCAGGCTGGAACAATGACAGAAGGGTTTAACTCCTGGAGGTCCTGTGTGTTCCACTTATGGAAGGGTCCATGACCACTTTGTAACGTTGTAAGAAAAGATTTAGCCTCTCATATGGCAACAGTTAACACTGGCCCCTAAGGTCCCCAGATAATTGGTGATTTGAGTGCTAGGGCGGACATACACAGATGATTTCAAAAGTAAGTAAAGAATCGTCCTTTCCCATGATACAGGTGACTCCGGGAAAGGTCTTCTCTAGGCAAGAGACCATCACCTTTATTGATAACCAAGATACCAGTGGTTCTTTGGTTCAAGCAGAGCTACCTTATAAACATCTAGCAAGAGACTTGCAGCACTCCACATTCATATTGGAAAAGAAACATTATTTTAATATTTATTCAGAATTAGAAAAACTTTGTTTTCTGTTCCCACATGCTTTTTTAAAAGAAGCCGCTGAGATTCAGAGAGAGGAGTTGGTGTGCCCATGATCGCATGCCCTGGCAGTCACGATCCCTTGAGTGAACTCATGGTTCCATCTCCTAGAGACCTGCTACCTTCAATTATGCATGAGCTAAATCATGTTTCTCTCCCCAGTTATTTCTCTGCCTGTAGTAGTAAGCTTTCCTGCCACTGAGAAACAAGACTTGACAGTCACACCTTAGAGGAGGAAAGATTTAATTAAGCTCACGGTTTCGGGGGATTCAGTCATAGTCATGACATCATGACAGAAAGGTGTGGGAGAGAAAAGCTGCTGAGTCCATGGTGGCCAGGGAGCAGAGCAGGGGACCAGCACAGGAGAGGAACGGGTCAGGGACCAGATATTGTACCCCAGACCACATCTCTGTGACCACCCAGACACACTCAGGAGTGCGCTTTACTAAGCTACTAGATGTTTCGAGGTCCGATGAGGTTCAGATATCACATTTAAAGGTGACACCAACTATTTGATAGTAGGGAACTTTTACACTGATAATTTAGGAATAACAGTTGTAACAGAAGAAATAAGAAGGAACCAGGTTCTCAGGACTTGGTTGGTCACATCCTAGCAGGATCAGAAACAAAGCTCTGAAATTTCTCCTCTGGTACCAGCTGTAACAAGAAGTGTGAGCAGAGTAACTTCTAATGCTGCTGGAGCTCAGCATCCTCTGGGCTTTCAGTCCTTGTTTTCTTGCTACTTTTTAAAAAAAATTTCACTGCAGTGTACCATAGAACTCAGCCAGTAAGTCTCATAAAAAAGAGTAGGGAAAATCACTAGGAATTTTCTCTGAATCAATGTATGGTCTCTGGTGGTCCAACAAATGAGGCACTTTTCTTTGACCAGAAAACTTCTACAACATTCTGTCTCTTGAAAAATGTATGCACTAGCGGGGGGGCCTTTCTGTGAAAAAAATATCAAGAAGACATTGAGCCAACTATTTCTTAGGCTCAAGGTTGTCTGTATATAATACTAGCTACCAGCTTGCTATCAACTACTCTATAACCCAGACTTTTTTCTTGTCTGGGACCTAAATACTTCCCGCCTTTCTGAGAAGACAGTGGAAGGGAAAAGAGACTATTTCTTTCCTAGAGGCAACAGTGAACTCTGGGGCCCACATTCTTATCTTTGATCTGTGGAACGTGGCTGCTCCAACCACCTCAGACAAATCCTTCCTCCCCTCCGTACCTCAGTATTGTTATCGTAACAACAATATTTGGCCTACACTCTCAGGTTTGTGTAGTACCCCAAATTTAAAATAAATGTGCACACGTGTGTGTGTGTGTGTGTGTGTGTGTGTGTGTGTGTGTATGTCTATATATATCTTCGGTGCTCCTGAAAAAGTAGAAGATCTGGTCAGGGAGTGATTGGCCACATATACTGAACTATGGATTCCTACAGTGGCTGCTCAGTATGGAAACATCCTGTCCACTCCACCTCCCTCGCAACCTCCAGTTCTCAGCAAGCCCATGAGTGAGATCAAAATATCTAAGCTCCTTATGGGGCCCCAGGAAGCCCCTGTGTTTATGAATCAGGACCTGGTTGCAAGTCGCTGCACCAAGGAAAACATCTGTTCTGGCACAGATGATGTGTCTACGAAATATTACGAATGTGTATTTGATGAGTATGAATCTTTCTGTAATATCTGAAATAACACATCCACAGTAACTCACATTTCACATACTAGGCTTTTACACTGGGCGTAAGGGTGCTTGATAATTTGCAGGTAGTGCTTTGTTCGGTTAGCATTAGCATATTTTATTTGCCTCGTTTCTGGTCATTCTTTTCATTCCTCAGTCTTTTGCCCGTATTTATAATCATGATGCTCCCTTTTCATCCCAACATATCTGATTTTCTAATCATTAAGTTTATTGGTACAGTTTAGATGTACATAATAATCACATTCATTGTATGGAATTTGTACCTGCACATGATGTATCTTGATTCATGCTTTTTCTGATTCCCCTCCTCACACTTCCACCCTTCTTCCCCTGCTTATTTACAAAAGCTTTGTTTCCATTTTATATCTTTTCTCATTTATTTTCTTTTCCTTTCCTTCCTTTCTCCTCTCTCCATTGTGCCCTTTCCTATTTGAACATTTTCTTCCCATTTAAAAGCTTTTACACAGAAAAAGAAATCAATGACAGAGTAAAGAGACAACCAACAGAGTGCGTAAAATTTTTTCCAGCTATTCCTCAAACAAAAGACTAGTATCTAGAATATATGAATAACTGATTCTCCCAAATTTAAAGATCCAAACCAAAAATGGGCATCTGAGATGACTACACACTTCTCAGATGAAGAACTACAAAGAGCAAATAAATGTATGAAAAAATGTTCAACATCACTGGTCATTCGAGAGATGCAAATGAAAACAATGCTGTGATTCCATCTCACTCCAGAAAGAATGGCTGCTATCATGAAATCAACCAATAAAAATGTGGCAGTAAAAGGAACCCTTCTCCACTGTTGGTGGGAGTGTAAACAGGTGATATGCTGTTGAAATCAGTGTGGAGATTCCTCAAAAAACTAGGACTGGAAGTTCCATTTGACCCCACTGTTCCCCTTCTCAATATCTTCCTGAAAGAATTGAAAACAGTATACCACAGTGACATATGCACACCTATGTTCATAGCAGCACAGTCTGTAGTAGCTAAATCTTGGAAACAGTCCAAAAGCCCACCAACTGATGAATGGATAAAGAAAAAGCAGGTTTTTTATACAATGGAGTACTACTCAGCCATAAAGAAGGATAAACTTGAGACATTTATAGCTAAATGGCTGCATTGAGTGATCATACTCTTAAGTGAAATAAATCAGACACACATGTATAAATGTCACATTGTTTCTCTGTTGTGGGAAACTGAAAGTGTAAATAAGGACCAGCCTATCTGATTCTTATTTAAATTCTCTTAGCATTTTTCCTTAGCTTTCTCAGGCTTTTTACACATGCTAAATCAACTTTACATTCCCCAAAACCTTCAGTTCTTCCAGAAAATAACTACTCAAAATGCATGCAAGTGTTAAATTAATAAGGAAAACTGTAGAAATGCATTAAATTCTATGAACAGCCACTTTCTTTCCTGTCATGTCAACAGATAAAATAACAGGAAGGCTTGAGTCTCATTGGTGGAAGTTTGCTCACACAAAAAGTGCTGCAGCCAAACTTCAGTGTTTCCTAGAGGAGCACTTATTCATGTAGCTCTGCTTGTATGGTAGAAGGAATAACACATGGCCTATCTTTCATAGATGCCCTACTAAAGAGCCAAGTAGTCAGGGACAGCTCTACTGCAATAATAGGCTTGCAGGAAGTGGTACTATGGCATTTCTGAGGAAGAGTTCCAGAACTCTCTCTTCGACAGTCTGACCATCAGAAAACAAAGTTCCTTTTTCAGGCACTCTTAGTTTTATTACAATTCTAATATTTTTTCTTAATTAAAAATTTTTTATTAGCATATAATTATATATGTTTATGAAGTAAAATGTGCTTACTTTGATAGAATAAGTGAGTTTTGGCTCAGTTGTGCATAATGCCCAAGTCTTTGAGTATCCATCTTTTGGGGAAACCTCAAACTTGTAACTCACTATGTTACAGGTGGAGACTTGGATGTCTGAATATACTCTCACTTGAGTCAGTGATGCTGACATCAAATCCAATTCTAGAAACACCACCCTTCCTTAGGAAGCATCCCATCATATGCTTTATCCTGCCCTTGAATTCCAACTTTCAAGGCTCAGAATGTATTCTACTGACACAAATTGTTTCTTGACTGCCTGACTAAATAGCATATTTTCTCTATTCATTTTTCTGATTTTTTTGACAATTAATCATGCATTAAAATGTTGTCATTTACCAAAAAATTAGTATTAGAGAAAAAGATACAAAAGTGACTCCACTTGAAAGGAAGATTAAAGTTTCACAGCAAAGCATAAACAAAAATGCATTTAAATGACGCTTTATCTTGAAATTTGCAACTTTGTGTAATTAGCTAGATTTAGGTTACTATACCTATGAACTAATGTTCAGAAGGCCCAAGGCATGTATCAGAGATTGAGTCTGAGAATGATATAATTTGTCTAGGAAAAATGGCAGAATTAAAATAACATCTTTTACTTCATGTTTGCAAAACTATAATTAGGAAAGGTTTTTTTGTGGCAATATTTGTAAGCCTTATCAGTTTATCCCACGATGTGCCTTATCTTCAATATTCAAATCATCTTTTGTTGAAGGTCATTCAGCAAGCTGGCCCTGCTCTGCCACACCCTTGTTTGTCAACAAATTTGCAAGGTATTCTAGCATCATTTTAAAGGACTTTTTAAAACTCTGCCTTTTTTGCAAGTTTTGCAATTTTGCTTTGCAATTAATCGTTAATGAATCTCCACTGTATTGCCTGACATTTAAAACATGCAACCATCAGCAAGAGGCTGACTGGTAAAAATGCAAAAACACAGGAACTGTTTAACATGCATGTAGACTGAGCTGAAATTGATAAAATAAAAATTCATTGGAAATTCACTGAATTCATAGTGTTTTTATCATTATAGGTTTATTTCATCAATAGATAACCAAAGTACAACAATTCGTAAGACAGGGACAGAACTGGATTCTTCAATTTCTTATAGGAAATAAAAGAGGAAGAGAAAAGACTATCTTCTTGAAAAAGTTGGCCACAAATGTTCTAGTCCAGTGGTCCTTATAAGAGAAGTGCTCAGGTTACCAGGGTCAGCATCACACTAGAATTTGCTACAATTTATTAGAAATAGAAATTCTCAGGGGCCGGGGTTTTGCTCAGTGGTTCCGCTCCCTGCCTTGCAAGCGCAAGGTCCTGAGCTCAATCCCTGGTACCCCCCTCCCAAAAAAGAAAGAAAGAAAGAAATAGAAATTCTCAGGTTGTTGCGTCAGACACCATATGAGTAGAGCTCAGAAATCTGTTAGAACGATCTTTTAGGTGATTCTGGTGTATGCTGAAGAAAACCATTAATTCAGTCCAATCTTATTTTACTAACGAAGAAAGCAACAATTTGAGAAGAAAATGTAATATTACTAGGTTTCAAGACAAGGAAAGAATCAAGTCCTGATTTGATCTGGTGTTCCTTCCATCTTTCAGATAATACTCTAAAAGCGGGTATTTGTGAGGAGAATACAAAGCTTAGCGCTCTTTTAATATCCTCAGGAGACTGGATCCAGGGTCCCTGCCGTTATCACAATTCGTGGCTTTTCGAGTTTCTTATAAAAATGCTCAGCCCTTACAGCTTCCACAATCCTCCCACATACCCTGTCGAGATTACTTGTAACATCTAACAAAATGTAAGAACTACATACATAGTTGCTATACTGTATTGTGTAGGGAATAAGGACAAGTGGAAAATAATCTCTAAGTATTTAGCACAAATGCAATCTCTAAAAAGTTTTTCCATCTACAATTGTTTAAATCCACTGATTGGAACCTGAAGACATGGAACCAGCAGTTACAGAGAGCTGACTGGATGCTACGCATTACTTAATCATCGCCACTGTTGCACAGTTTTTATGTTCATTTTGCATATGAGAAAATACTAAGGGGAGTAGGGTGTACAAAGTTTCATTTAGTAAGTGATTAAGTCTCAAGTTCTGTTAACAGTGATCCATCCAAAAACTCCAGACTCTCAGAAGGTAGACCTATAATGTATGTGTATAATTTTCATTGTTATAACCTTTGACTCATGATTATACATTTTTAAAATCACCTCTCGTTAGTAGAAATAACCCAGTATTTTACTGAGGACTATTTATAACTCTGTGCTTCACAGCTACAGTTGAATAAACCCACTACTTTTCTAAACTTCAGCAACAAATGTAGAAATCGACTTATCTACATCAGATTGGCAAGAAAGGCTATTTTTATTTCTCATTGTTATGTATGAGATGCTTCTTATTGTACATGGTGGGGCTGTTGTTTAGTTTTTATAATATTTTAAGTACTATTCATTTATTATATTTGAGGCTCCAGGCTATGTTAGCAAATGATACAATTTTAGAAATCTGAAACAAATTATAATGCCATGTGATGAAAGAACAATATGGCAAAATATAGAATCTCAATATTAAGTTAGTTTCTCTTCTAAAAATACTACTAATAACAATTATCACTGACAATATTCCATAAAACTTACTGAGGGCTTGCTATCAGCTAAGAACTAGATGAGCCACTTTACCTACACCATTTTCTATAATTCTTACAATAATTTTGTGATGCTAATACCATTAATTTATCCCCATTTCATACACATGGATGACACTTTCAGAAGTAAAGAAATGGCTCACGGTAATAGTCTGTATACATTGTATCTTTTGGACACATTATCACAGAACTACTCTTGAGCCTGGTTGCTGACCGAATCATAATGCTTCTGCGAGCAACGGCCTCCACTGGTCTCCTCTTTGAACTCCCAAATACATAAGCAGATAAGCAAATGCCCCACAATCTGACCATATTCTACTACAGTCTAGATTATTCTTCATAGTCATAAAATCTCCCAGATATGTAGTACTATAGTGAGGACACGAACGCATTTCCAGTGGTCTGAATCATAGCCATAGAAGCCAGAAGTGGTGGTGTGGCATTTAATTTGGCTGTGCACTGGCGCTTGACCTGCACCCTGCTTCCATGTGCACTGAATGGCAAAGCTTTCTTGGGATGTGTGTGAGGGAGATATTCACTCAGTGTTAGAATAATAGAGCAATGGGTTCATCCATTCGAGGAGATAAGGTGCATGCAGAGTTAGGCCACAGAACAAGGCAGGAGTTATGGTCTCAGACCCTACCCCTGTGCTACAGTTTTCCTAGAATTTCCATGATTTTTCTTCTGTCTACCATTTGCTGGCATCTGTTCATTATCTTATGTTGCTGGCATTTCTCCCATGTGTTTATTTCTTAAGCTCACTTCTTAAATTGGAAATTCCCTTAGAGTAGAAATTAAGATTTCAGTTTTTGACATATAAATGAAACTGTCTCGAACTAATTCTCTGAATTCATTATACTGCATGTTCCCATCCATTCTCCGCATACTTTCAGAGTAAACTAAAATACAAATTGTCCACAAACCACAGAGAATATCTTGATAAATTTCACTGCACATCTAGAATCTCTATGGGAAAAAAATGTCTGCAGTAAAGGGGCATGCCAGTCAAAAACCCAACGAAAATACAAAAGAGAGGTAAACTATTTATTGTTTTAAAAAGTTTAAAAGAAAACAATTGGACAATGGGGAAAATAGGAAAATGGGCAAGGCAGTTCAAAAAGAGCCAAATAGCATAAAAAGATGTTATGCTTTAATTTTACTCGAGTAAATGTATATTTAAAAAAATAATAGTTTGACATTCTACCAAAGTGTAAAATAAAAATTTACAGTGCTATTGACCAAATAATGATATCACTGGTGCACTATTCCAGAGTGAATATATTAGCCTATTAATATATTCACAGTTAATATTAATACATTTTTACATTTTACTCTATGTATTTTACCTCAATATGAAATATTAAATTAGTACAATACTTTGGAGTATAATGCTACTATAATAATCAAAACTTTTGTAGAATTATTTATTTATGTTGGTACCGGGGATCGAACTTGGGTCCTTACGCTTGTGAGGCAGGCGGCGGAACCACTGAGCTAAATACCTGGCCCAATAATCAAAACTTTTAAAAGAAAAATTCTTTAATCCAGTGATAATAACCCTAAGTATTCTCCTATGGAATCTTGTCACAAATATGATAAGTATAAAAGGGAGTAACAGGTTCAAATTGGACATACAGTAACCTAAATAATAACCCTAAAAACCTATCTATATATAGCTAACTAAAAGTATTATATTGCACATAGATCAAGGGTTGGCAGATGTTTTCTACAAAGGGGTCAAACAGTAAATATTTTAAGTTTTAAGCCCCTACAATTTCCACCATAACTACTCAGTTCCCCAATATATAAATAAATGGGTATCGATGTATCACAATCAAACTCACTTTACACAAACTACGGCTCATGGTCTGCAGTTTGTCAATGGCTGATCTAGACAAAAGGATCTTTAAACTGAGAAAATATGAAAACTTATTACATCAGGACAGCCTTCCTTATACATCATGTTTTCCAGAAACTGCCTGTCATGATCCCTGGTAAAGGGAATGAATGAGTGTACTCCAAAACGAAGTAGGAGAGGCAGACAAGAAGGCCCTGCCAAAGAGGAAGGAGGAAAAGATCCTTCCAAGCTCAGTGGAGGAGGGATGGAGAACGGATAAGGCGAGCAGGCAGTTGAACAGGTGGGCTGTTTTTCTCCCCTCTTTGGAGCAGAAGTCCCAAAGAAAAGGTCATTAGAAAGATCGGGAAATATGCGGGAAAATCTGAAAAGAGGTATCCTGTGATCAGTTTCCTTTTAAAAATTCCAGAAGGAGACTTCCATGTTGGGTATGACCATAGGAGAGGGTACACAGAAATGAAAAGGATGATACAGGGAACATAGGGCCTCCCGGGCTCCTTCCAGGACTACCTCAACTCCAAAATGCCTTTGCTCCTCAATGCACATGGATACTGCATTTACTAATTCATTTACTTGTTAAAACAACCCCAGGATCATCACTCATCATGTATTCTCGGGAATCTGAGGATATGTCCACAGTGGTGAAGAATTTTACCCTCCCAACATGCATGTTCCCAGCTGGAATCAGACGAGGTGAGTCCCGTGTCTTCTGCTTTCTTTTAGTGAATTTGTTGTTTAAATGTGCTCTAAACAGGGCACCAGAATGCTGTCTAGTATTCCTAAGCACAACAAAGCTGCGATATAACTTAGCAAGAAGAAAATACATGTGTTAGACAAACTTTACCTAGACATGAGTCACAGTACTGTTGGTTGTGAACTACATGTTAATGAATTAACAATATATAGTAAACATTGTGTCACTGCACAGAAACACCAATAAGACAACTTTATGTGCTGATTAATAATCAAAAGATTCATGACCAGAGGCTTGCATGGACCTAACTCTATATTTTCTCTAGAGAAATGCTTCTATATTCTCTAATTTGGTGTTCACAGTGACGTTATGGAACATAAATACTGTAGATGATGAGAATCAGTTGCAGGACAGAAAATAGCAACAGATATCCATATAACTCATAGGAATAAAGAACATCACTGACCTAAGAGTCAGTCTTTTCCCTTGGATCTTTTGAAGAAGAGTTGAGTAGATCCCAGAGTGGCTTAGCAGGTAGTAGTCAACAGGCAGTATAATTTATATAAGGCCTAGATAAAGAATGCAGCCTGATTTAAGATCTATAGCACCAGGTAGAAAAAAGAAAATCCAAAATATCAAGAACATTGCCCCAGATTCTGGTCCACCATATGAACATCACTGAATATTAGCACATGGTTTCTGAAACACTAGGCTAACCAAGCTACCTCACAGCAGAGGCCCTATGGAAACCCAGATAATAGGATAAGGACACTACTCATGTCACTGTGAAGTCCTGATCTCTTTCTGACACATTAAAAGCCATCCTGGAAAACAACTTGGAGAAACCCCAAAAGAGCACTCATCCACCCAAATGAAATGAAGTTCATCACGGGGATTTTGTAAAACCAAGAGGAACCACCTTACTCTTAGATTCAGGGTGTTGGCAGATGTTTAAGTTTTATCTCCTTCCTTCCAGCCCATATACTCCATAAAGTACTGCAGAAGCATGGCTCGTCAGAAAATTGAGTTGAGTTATAGAAACTGAAAAACTACAATTCCACATATATTTGTATGTATCGAAGAATGTCTGTCATTCTGCCACGATTACATGGAGGATGTAAGGGAAGCAAAGAGTTTTATAGGTGGTACCATAAAAAAATGTCTGAAACACATTTTTAAATATAAAAAGGCCAGTTTCAAAGCCTTATGTAGATTGAATATTATGGTTTGAATGTTACCCTTTCTAAGAATCATGCTGGAATTCAAGAGCCAATTTAATAATGTTGAACACTGTTAGATGAAGGGCTTTGGAGAGTGAACCCTCCCTTCTACCTTGCCTCTCCACCTTGCCTGAAGTACACCTTCACTCAACAATGCTCCCTTCACCATGGACTTTTCAGCTTCCAGAACTGTGAGAAAATAAAGTTCTGTTCTTTGTCAATTACCTAGTCTCAGGCATTCTGTTAGAGAAGTACAAAATCGATGATGAGAGAGAATGGTAGCGAGAGGGTGGTGTTTTAACAGATGACACCAAAATATAGCAGTATTGTTTTTCTGGGGAACCCAGAGCCTTCACAATGAGTTATACCCCAGCTCCGCCTGTTTATTTTGAGACAAAATCTCACTAAGTTGCTAAATTCCCCAGGCTGGGCTTGAACTTGTGATCCTCCTGCCTCAGCCTCTCAAAACTGTGTCCGGCTAGAAGTTTCAGAACTGGATAATGAGCAGAGGCTGGAAGAACTTGGAGAAACAAGCTGAAAACTCTTGTACTGAACAAATAATCTGGTGAGGGTGTAGAAGAGGAGAACTGTAGGGAAATTCTGAAAGTTCTCAGAGATTATTTAAATGGGTTGATGAGGATATTATCAGAAACATGGACAGTGGAAAAAATACCTCTGATGAAGTACTGTTACCTGTTGCTCTGTCCCCTAGGCTTACCACTCTCCCACAAAAGTACAGTGAAAAGAAAAAGACTTTGCTCACAACTAGCACTGGGGAGTAAGAGAGGCCTCAGGTTGCCACAAGTCACCATCTCTTCAGGTGTGGAAGGGCCTTCTTCTCTAAGGAACGGGAGGAAGAGAGAATACATTGAGACAATAGCAAACTCCTAGCTTCCTTGTCCTCCCTTTCTTGTGGAAATGAACTGGACCTTGAGGTTCTGGGGCAGCCTCTGAAGAGAGGAGGAAGTGACGGTTCTGTCTTTATTCGGAGGAAGTTTGGAGAAGCCACTTGTCTCTACAGAAAACAATTCTAACTTTTAAAGTTCTGTTTGTCCTGCACATCACGGGATCAGACGGAAGAAAGGATTATCGTATCAGAAACCAGAGTAAGGGCCATCCTTGCTGTCATGTGGCAAGATCTTGGGTAAATTGTGTCATGTCCAAGGTCTTTATGGGAGACAGTAGAAATAGCTAAGCAAAGCAATGAGGGAACTGTCTGAATTTTCTTAATTGTGTGTAGTAAAATATGAGGAGAGAGAAATGATTTAAAGATGGAACGAATCATCAGAAGGGTAGCAGAACCGAGAGACTGGGAAAATCCCCAGCCTTCAGAGGAAACAGTGAATTTAAGTGAGAAAAGGCAAATGTGTGGCTAAGCAACTGTTTGATAAGCAGATATGTAGGAACAGAAGGGAGCAAGATTATTTTCATCATGACAATGGCAAAAGGACCCCGTAAGTGCACCAGAAACTCAGAATGCTGGGCCTTAGCAGCAGAAAATTTCCAGATGGGACACAGGGTAAATGTGAGAATTCAGCTTTCACCACCCTGAATGACCTCAGTAAGCTGCTCCCAGCACGTGATCATAGCTCCTCCTCTCTCAGCTGTTGCAGCCCTGGCTCACGGGGGTCCAGTTGTAGCTCTGGCCTCCACTCCAGAATGCACAAGCTGTAAACCTTGGCAGCATCCCCACAGTGGTAATTCTGAAGCCACACACTGTGTACAAACTCTATGGCTACCTCCATCTGATTCTAAAGGTGGACTTCTACAGTCTCCAGGAGGGTAAATACGCATAGGCGAAGCCACCTTTGAATTCCCAGAACTGCGAGGTCAACAGAGAGCAACACCGGCCTGGAAAACCTGTAGGTTCGAGACCCTATCCAAGGAGAGCAGTTGGGCAGGCTAAGTGGGGTGTGGCTGCCTGGGGCCTTGGAGACCTGACCCATACTTGATTTCCCAGAAGGCAGGACACAGAATATAGGAAAATTATTCTGGAGCTTTAAGATTTAATGTTGTTCACTCCATTAGGTTTTAGATTTAATTGAGAACTGTTACTTCTTTCTCTCTTCTGTTGCTCTTTTGGAACAGGAATGCCTGTTCTACCATCTTATTTTGGAAGGAGATATCTTGTTTGACTTCACCAGCTGTTATCTGGATGACAATGTGCCTCTGAATAGATACACCTGGATTCTCAGCCACATCAGATTCCGGTGAGGGTCTGGACATAAAAGTTTTTGATTGAATGTTGGAAGCAGGGACAAATTCTGGGGCTACTGGGATGGAATGAACACATTTTCTATGTGAAAAACACATGATTTTGGGGTGCGGGAGGCAGAATTGCAGTGTGAGTGTCTGTCTCCTCCCAAACTCATGTGGAAACTGAATTGTTTTTGTAACACTGGGTCTTCTGAAGATGGTTAGGAACAGAGGCTGTGCCCCAGAGGGAACTGATGCCGCTGACGGGGATTGAGGTCCTCCCTCCTCACCTTTCTGCCCTGCCGTCCTCACAGAAAATGAAGCAGTGGTTCCTTCTGGGGGACACAGCCGTCCTCTTCCATCTGGGACCCAGAATCGCTAAAGTCCACCAGCATCCTGATGTGGAACTTGCTAGCCTCCTAGACTCTGAGAAAGAAATCATGCTTTTAAATTCCCGGATCGATGTTATAATATAACAAAGAGACTAAGATACATATTAAGTGCACTGTGCATTTAAACATATCTATACACATTATAAATGTGCATAATGTTTTTGGAAAGTTATACAGAAGACTTGTTTTTAAAATGTTTTTGACCATTGCTTGGTAAAGTCAGGCACATGTCTGTCTTATCCTCGTTTGCTATGCCCAGCATGTTACCTTGTATATACTATGTATCCTTTTAATATTTGTTGAGTGAATAACTGAATGCGTGAATAAGTAATGGGCTGACCATGAGCAGGGAGAATGGTCTGGAAACTTTACTTTGAATTTTTATATGCCTTACTCTTTGCACGTATTAGTATGAGCATGTATGACATTCAGAACAAAATATAATCTGAATGACTGACTATACCCCTGTTTATCCTTCAGAGGCTGCTCAGCACCTTTCAACATCACCACAAAATTCTGTTCCTGCTAACTATTCTTGCTCCTCACTCTCCCTCCTATAATCCACCGAGGCACAGAGTGGCCTCTCTATAATCTTGTTTATATTTGGGACTCACCTTTGCTGTAGCTAATCTGACCAGAAGTAGATGTTGGGTGCAATCTACACTGATCTGACCCTCTTGCAGGTTCATATGAACTTGTAAGAGCCTTGGGGGTTTCATGTTTCAGTTTCTGCTGGATAGAATCATAAGCTGTGTCCTGCCTACTCTGGAGTTATGGATCTCCATCATGCACCCAAGTAGAAAACCAAGCCAATCACGCAGAAAGAAGGAAAAAGCAGATGGGCACAGAGAAGCCTTGAAGCCACAAGAGGTGCAAAGAGGAAATGGCTTAATCTCTTGGCATTTTTCTGTTTTTGTGGACTTTCTGAGATCCACTTGCATCCCTTCCCCTCTGGCACAGGAGATACGCTTTTATACTTATAACAAAGCAATCAGCTACTTAACATAAGCAGCTTCAAGTTGGTTTCTGCTAGCAGTCATTTAGAATTCTGAGCAGTACATCTCTCTGTGGCCTCAGCCACCTGGGTGGAACCTTCGTGCCTACACACAAAGACACACAGACTTTTCAAGCTTTCACCCTCACCTACATCTGTATCCTCTTATCTCCAAGCACCTTCACACGCTCCCCACTTTCCTTGGCCTGAGACATTATCACATCTTTTTTCACTGAGTTAACCTGAACTTGGTGTAGTATTTGTTTCTTTGGAAAATCTTTCAGGGCCACCATGGCAGCCACCATCACAACCATCTTTGGGGGAGGAGCCATATGTGTTGCCTCTAGAAATTAAGCATTCATCATACTGAGATACATTGGTCTTACTAGATTGTAGCTTCCTCAAGGATGAGTGAGATCCTTTTCTATTTGTTGTATTATATCCAGGGTCTAACATGGTTGGTGCCTTTCACGTAATTGCTATTCAGTAATTTCTAAGTGAATTGCTTTAGTTATATCCATGCCCTTGGATCTTCACATTGTATTTATTAAAATACATACGGAAATGTCAGGACAATAAAAATGTGGCCAATCTGGTACGTTTTTATGTCTTACAGTCCTAAACCTAAAAGACACAGACAGAATTGATAGATGCAATAACCACAAAAAAATCTACATATATCAAACAAGAGAATGCTAGGGATGAGCTAAGCTAGTCACATCTTATTTGAAACACAGTAACAACCAAGTATCAGACAATATAAACAACTCTCATCACTGTAGATTTTTACAGCTATAAATTCAAAGATAAAAGTAAGAAGAAATATCTCAAATCAAAATAATTCTTTTCCTTTATTTAACCAAGTTATACTTTGATCTTTTTTGCATTCTGCCTCACGTAAAGAAACTTTCTAATCTAGACTCTCTCATGGTTTTAGAGATGAGTAAATGCATTTTTAGATAGAAGTCATATGACCAGGAACAGAAAGGTAGTTAGAGTAGAACTCCCTGCTTTCAGCTTCCTTACTGGGTCCAAACTATTTTCCTTCACCTTTAATAGCTGCAGCTCAATCTCAGTCCCCTTAACCCCTGAGTCCACCTAGAATTTAATCCTGCAGACTTGTCAAGCTCCCGGCCCTGGACAGCCGAGGTATGTAACAGCCAAAACAAATTTTATCGGAAACTGATTTCACAGGCGGAAATCAAGATGACATCAGCTGAAATAAATAACTGCAGCACTGTCTGGAAGGAAAGGTTGACTGCGTCTGGAACAAGGTCAACTTTTAGCATCCACGTGAAATAAATATAAGGCAGCTTATCTTTTTGAAAGAAGGAGACTATAAAAACACAATTGCCAGAATGGGAGAAAATTGAAGCTGATTTCCATGGCAACAAAACAGTTATGTGGATGAAGTAGGGGCACATAAAAATCTATGCATGCTACATTAAAGGCAGAAAAATGGAAAGTAAACAACAAGGGACTGGCATTCATCAAAAATTCCCTGAGAGGAGGCCACCTCTGAGACTCGAGAGCAGGAGCCAGCAGGAAAACGCTAAGCTGAAAACTCCAAGTCAGGTTTCTTGGACTCTGCAAATCCCTTGGTGTTAAAATCCCACTTCACCAATATATCCTGGACTCTTCCCTTGTCCTTGGAGTATATTTTGTGTCAAACTCTTACAGATTTACTAAACCTTTGGGTGAGAGACTTGACTGAGGTTTTTCAGACACTAACGATCTTACGGATATTTTTAAATTACGACTTTCTTTTAGTGTACTAGACTTACCTTAGTTCTCCTGTAGCACCTTCATGGTCAGGGCCTTTTCCCATTCTTACATATATTCCACCACGGATTTGCTCTCATGGATTTGCTTTTCTAAAATGAGCCTTCATCTGGACCTACCCTCAGCCATTTCTATGGATTCTCAGGTCCACATCTCTTAGTAGGACACAGAAGCTTTTTATATTTTCACTCCTGGAATGTTCCCACACTCTGAGCTGATCATGTCGTACTCTTAGCACCCTGAGCAAATGTTTCCCCATAATTTCTTGTTTTCTTTCAACTCTAGACTTTTTGCATGCTATTCAAATCACACCATCTATGTCTTTGTGGTCCCCAGCCCCCTCTCTCTTAGCCCTCCCTCGTGTGGCCTGGGAGTAATTTCCACCTAGAAGCCTTTATTTGTGTTCCATCTCCCTACATGGGACAGATATTCCTGGAGCTCTCTGCATGGGTGGACTGCAAATGCTTATTGCACTCTGTTGAAATTGCCTGCTCTCTTGCCATTCCCCCCTGCTCGGCTGAGATTGTTGTGATTTATCTGCCACCATGGCTCTGGTGTCTGGCACAGAGTACATAGTCAATACATATTTATGATCTGAAATGAATTCAAGATAAATATTCCCTGTGACTATTTGCTCAGGCTCCTGTTACATGCCATTCTTAACTTGAGGGTTATTTGCTCTAATGCAATCTCAATCCACTCTTCAATAGTTTAAACACGCAGAATTTTCTTCCTAATTTTCACTTTTACCTTCATGTATTGCAACTTGTACTCGCCATTACTTTATGTTTCATTATTTTGAATTCCCATGACCTCTGTGCAAATTCCTGATGGTCTCTTTCTATGACTCAGCTGCTCAGGGAAGAAAACCTATAGAAATGTACAATCTAATACTCTACACGCCATATTGTTATCTACCCACTACCTTGAGCTATTCCTTAGAATAGCCTAAGGAGAACATTAGAGAAACTGAGAGAGAGAAAAGAAGGCATATAGCCACCTAACAATTTATATAAACATGTTTTTAGCCACTTTTCTCATCACTAGAACAACATACCCGACACAAGCAACATAAAGGAGAGATATATTTGGCTCACATTTTAGAACTTTCAGAACTTGCATGGTGGGGGGCGGGGGTGCTGCTGCAGGCAGAAGTGGCACGGTGGAAGGGTCTGGTGGAGAAAATCTGTTCATATCTTGGCAACGAAGAAACAGAGAGAGAAGTGAAGGAAGAGCCAGGAAAGGAGGTTTCCCTTTCCAGGTCACACCCAGAGTGACCCGCCTCTTCAGAGGAGATCCTGCCTCTACCTCAAGTCAGCTGCAAAGCCCCGTCACCCAACTGCCTTCCAAAAAGCCTCCCCGCCATGAGCACATGAGGCTTTGGGGAACACCTAGATATAAACCATTACAGTTGGGGTGGTAGATATGATACCCACCCTCCCTTGATGTAGAACGTACACATAAGAGCCACATCTTCCTGGTTATCCATGCAGAAGGAGATTTGGAAGAGGGAAAGAGTTGGGGTAGGGTGGGCTGTGCTAACTTCTATGTTCCTCTCTTGTATGAGGCTAGTTTGTGAAGGCTAGGAGAGGTTATTGCTTTACTGAATAAGCACATGCAAAAACCGAGGGTAAAAATGATGAAGAACCAGCCAAAGATATTCCAGAGAAGGAACAAGGTGACAGGATTTCCCAAAGCAGATGCCATTGAAATGGAGTTTTATATTACCTGGTGGAGAATTAAAAGGAAATTGAATAAAGTTGTCCACCAAGGTCAAGAGAGCAATACATGAACAAAACGGCAATCTGAAAGAAAGCTAGAAAATACTGAAAAGTGCTGATAAGAAACTACAGAGGTGAAGAATACAGTAACTAAACCCAAACATTCAATACAGTGTTTCAGCAACAGACTAGATTGAGCAGAAGAAAATACTGTCAATCTCAAAGATAGGTCACTGGATGCAGTTCTGTTAGAGAAGCAACAAAATAATTGAAAAGAGGGAAGTAAGTTAGGTAGACCAGTGTATGACTTATGTGAATTAAAGAAAGGAAGCGACTGAGAAACAACCAGAAAGATTACTTACATAACGACTGAACACTTCCCAATTTTGAAGACCAAAATGGGAATGTACGTAAAAGAAGCTCAAAACACAAAATAAGATGACCCTAAATTATTCTCATCGATACACATCATAGTCAAATTGTCGTAGTCAAAGACAGAAAACTAAAATCATCGACTGTAAAAAAACTTGTTGCACACAAAGAAACTTCCGTGGACTATCAGCGGAATGTTTAGCAGAAACTCTTTAGGCCAGAAGGCGTTGGGATGATGCATTTCAAATGTGGAAAGAAAAATATGACTAACCAAGAATACCATGCCCAGCAAACTGACTTTCAAAAACTATTCACACAAACACAATCTGAAGGAATTCACCACAACTAGATCCATTTTATACAATAATTTGAAAGAAGGTCTTAAAATTCAAATAAAAGGGCACTGAGCAGAAGCACAATAGCATAAGAAAGTGCGCAATCCTTGACATAGGTAAATATCCAGGTAAGTGCTGAATACTGTATTTCTATGATGGTGTTAGATAAATCAGTTAATTTCCACAAAACATTAAAACAAAGCAGTGTTAAAAGAAATATAGCTGGCACAGTGACTCATGCCTATAATCCAAACTACTCAGGAAGCTGAGACAGGAAGATGGCAAGTTTGAGCCTAGCATAGGCAACTTAGTGAGATTCTGTCTTAAAAATAAAGAGGGGGGGCCAGTGATTTACCTCAGTGGTAGATTGTCCCTGAGTTCAATCCTCAGTACCACAAATAATAATAATCAAAATATGTTAAAAGTTATGCGGTATGAATAAATGTACACGGTGACAGTACCAATATAAAGTGAGCTTGGGAGGTTAAAGTCTAGAATTTTTGTGTGGAACTGAATTTAAGTTATCAATTGTTAAAATATAGTTCTAACTGTAAGTTATTTTATTTAAACTCCAGCTAACCCATTACTCTGCCCACAGGGTCAAAATGCTATGGAAGTCAGATATACACAAAAGAAAGGAATAAAAGCACATCAATAACACAAAAACATCTTCAGCCATTTTAAGGATTGGAAGGCTCAAAATTATTAAAATGTCTATACTATCCAAGGTAATCCATAGATTCAGTATAACTCCTAACAAAATCTGAAGAGCAGAGCAACATAAACGAGATGATAGGACAGGAAATCCCTTGTTTAAAGTCTCTCAAGACAAAAATTCTGCACCCATCCACAGATCAGAGTGTCACTGGGCGAGGCTTGAGATCCAGGTGGAAGTTGCCAAACCCCACAAGAGCCCAAGAAGCAGCAAGAGGGTCATTTCCAGAGCAGAGGCTATGCAGCCAGGTGACAGACATGGACAGGCCTCGTGCAACCAGATTCAAACTCAGGACCTCCCTTGTTCCCCACAAGACTTAGCTTCAGCCACATAATGAACTACTCACTTCTTGGGCCAGCATGCCAGCTTCTGTCTCACAGCAGATCCTCATAGAATTCTGAGAACAGGCTCCACCTCTGTCACACTAGGTAGTAGTTGCCTCACTGTCCACCCCATCTCCACCCAATGAGGGTGCAAATCCTTACTGTGCATTTCTACTCAGCATAGAAGTTGATCTATCCTTTCTGATCCACATAAACATGGGGACTCTTCTCTGAACCTGTCCAACTGCTGGACTCAAATAATGGTACTTTCTAGCCAAGGAATGCATCCCACGTCCAGTCAGGTGAGAGAAGATTTTCATGCCCATTCAGTGTCTCAGCCTAATTGTAGAGCTCAGCCCATGTTCTCAGATAGCAGAGCCCAAGGACCTTCCCCGCATGAATTCAGAACAAGAGCAGCAGCCCAACCATTCAAAGAGTCTGAAAATAAGCTCAGTATGCTGAGGGGCATGGCCATTGGTCTATACAAAATCATGCATTGAAATAAAAAGTGAAAGTCTGCTCCAGAAACATATGTAAAAGCCAGAAAAGTTGGCTTTCTCTACAAACAAACAAACACTATAGCAAGCATACAAGGGTGACAAAGCTTAGGAAGTAATGACATAGGCAAATAAACACAAAACTAACAGAACACCAACAATGGATGCCCCAAAGAGGGAGACTTATGAAATAAGAGAAAAAGTCTTCAAAATAATTGTTCTCTCAAAAGTTGAGTGAACTTCAAGAATATAAGGATTAAAAAAAAAAGAGATTTGGAAAGCAATCCAGGAATAAATGAGGAATTTGACAGAAAAATATAGAAATAAGTAAAACTCCTTCAGATGGAAAATACCACGGCTAAGCTAAAAAGTGCAGCTGTAAGCTTTATACCCAGATTGATCAAGTCAGAGAAAGAATCAAGAAATTAGAGACAGAACATTTGAAATTATTCAATGAAAGAAATATAAGAAGAATTGTGGGAGAGATTCAAGAAACCTATCCTGTGCACAGCAGGACTAAAAAGAGGAGAAAAGGGACCAGAAGGCTTACTTAAAGAAATAATGGGCTGAGCACGGTGACACACACCTGCAATCTTAGCTACTTGCAAGGCTGATCACAAGTTTGAGACCAACATGGGCAATTTAGTGAGCCTTTGTCTCAAAATAAAACCTTTTGGGGGATGTAGCTCAGTGTTAAAGAAATTGCCTAGCATGAGTGCACCCCTACATTCAAGCTTCAGCACTGCAAAGAGATGAATAAATGATAAAATTTTTTTCTAATCTGAAGAAAGAGGTAAATACTCAGGTAGAAGGGAAAATAAATCTCCAAACAAATTCAACTCAAAAAGGAGTTCATCACGACCATAATCTGTTGATGTTTACCAAATACAGTAAAGTTTTAAGCTACGAAATTCACATATAAAAATCAGTTGTGTTTCTGTGCACTAAAAACAAAGTATTAAAAAGAAAATTCAAGAAAATAATCCCAAAGGACAACCAATATGTCCCTTACAAAGTAGTCCCAATACAAAAATTATCACTTCTCAGCAGAAATAATACACACCAAAAGAAAGTAGGATGTTAAATTGAAAGTGCTGAAAAGGGAAAGGAAAAAAAAAACCCTCCCAACCAACAATACTTTACCAAGCCAACCTGCATTTGTGAAATAAAGAAAAACATAAAAACTTCCCTAGACAAACAAAAGCTAAAATAGGTGATCAACATTATCCCCACCTCCCTTCTAAAGGGAGTTCTTTAAACTGAAACGTACGGCTGCTAATTAATAGCATAAAACTTACAAAAGTACAGAACCTAATGGCATAAGTAATATGAAGCAATATTCAGAATAATCTAGGACTGAGAAGGTAGGCCACAAATTTATCAACACTTAAAGAATGAAGGAACAAAATTTTTTTAAAAATTAATTTTATTGGTACATTTAAGGTATGCAATATAATGACATTCATCATTGGAAATTTGCACCTTTATGTAATCTCTCTTGGTTCTTATGTTTTCCCCATTCCCCTGCCCTCCCTTCAACCCCTCCATCCCTATTTACAAAGACTTTGTTTCCTTTTTTTCATTTTCTCATATTAATTCCATTCCCTTCTTTTCTATCCCCTGCCCCTCCCACTTCCCCTTCCCCTTTGCCCCTTTTCTTCCTATTTCACATTATCTATTATACCTTTAGGTCCTTATTTACACTTTCAGTTTCTCACACAAAAGAAACTATTCAGTATTTACATGTGTGTCCTATTTATTTCACTTAAGAGTATGGCCTCAATGTGCATCCATTTAGCTATAAATGTCCCTAATTTCTCATTTTTATGGCTGAGTAGTACTCCATTTTCTTTAAAAAAAACCCACATTTTCATTTTTTTTTTTTTTAGTACTGGCAATCGAACTCGGGACCTTGGGCTTGCGAGGCAGGAGCTGGAATCACTGAGCTAGATCCCTGGCACCCCACATTTTCTTTATCCAGTCTCCAGTTGATGGGCAATTGGGCTGTTTCCAAGTTTTAGCTATTACAAATTGCGCTGCTATGAACATGGGTGCACATATATCACTGTGGTATGATTCTTTTAATTCTTTGGAGAAGATCCCCAGCATGTGAATAGCTGGGTCAAATGGGACTTCCAGTCCTAGTTTTTTGAGGCATCTCCATACTGACTTCCACAGTGGTTGCACCAGTCTACACTCCAATAAAACTATAACTAAACTGTCAAGGGACATATTAAAAATTGATGTGAATTCAAGATCAAAAGCAACAACATGGGGAAAGGATAAAAGTATAGACTTGTTCTATGCAATCAAAGTTAAGCTAGCAGCTTAAAATAAGCTGTTCTAAGTGTGAGGTGGTTTTGGTAAGCCTTGTCATACCCGAAAAGTAAAAATAAAACAAAAGCAAGCAAACCTACAAAAATATTCAAAGGTAAATTGTTGTAGAAAACCATGAAACCACAAAGGTAGAGAAAGAAAGAAACAAACAACAGTCATATATCATTTAATGACAGGGCTGTAGTCTGAGAAGTGAATCTTTGGGTGATTTTATCACTGTGAGAATATCATCCAGTTCATGTACACAACTTATATAACTGTAACTTCGTGTGTCACAAACTTGTAGGGCCACTGTTGTGATGTGTTCCCTCACTGACTGAAATTTTGTCTTGTGGTGTATGACTTTACAAACAAAGCCTAGAAAATAATAAAATGTCAGCAGTGAGTCTTTTCATATTGACAATTACCTCAAATGTAAATGGATTAAATAGTCTACTAAAAAGATGTAAAGAAATGGATTTTTAAAAAATCTATATGCTTCCTATATGAAACTCACTTCACTTTTCACTAGCATACATACACTGAAAATAAAGGGAAATAAAAGACATGCTGCACAAATGAAAACCAAAAAGGAACAGAGACAGTAGTACTTATCTGAAGCAAAATAGACTTCAAATCAAAAGGTGTAAAACTAGCAAAGAAGGAGATGATATAAGGATGAAGGGGTCAATTCATCAAGGGGAGATAATAAAAAAGCACATACATTCATAATACATACCTAACAATGGAGCATCTAAATGTATTATGATAAGATTTCAATGGGAGAGACAGAATACAAAACATTAATAGTAGCAAAATGCAAAACATCCCTTATAATAATGGATAGATTAACCACAGAGAAAATTATTAAGGAAATATTCAACTTGAATAATACCTTTTAGACCAGTGGTGGCAAACCTATAGCATATGTGCTGCAGCAGGCATTCAGAGCCCTCTTGTTGGCATGTGAACCATGTCACCCTCCACTAAAGTTTGACAAATTATCAGCATGCATACAAGAGCAAAGATCACATTAACTGTGCAAAAGCACATCAAATGCAAACTTTTACCTTTCAATAAAAAGTTGTTTGTATCATTGAAAAATCCATTACTGTGTTTTCCTTTCACAACAAAAGATGCTAATATAGGAGTTATTTTTATTTTCTAAAACCTCAGTATTGGGGTTAAGTTGCAGTGTTGGCATTTTGTGATAAATAAGTGGCTTTTGGGTTGCAGTTTGGGTGCTCATCTCTAAAAGGTTTGCCATCACTGCTCCAGACCAAATGGACCTAAAGATACATACAAACTATTCTCTACAATAGCAACAGAGTACAATTTTTTATCAACACGATACATGAGCAAAATGAGCTTAACAGAAAGATTAGTGTCATCAAGAAGAAATGAACATAAATCCTGGAACTAATGAATGTGAGAAATTGCAAGAGTAAAAATAGCCAAAGTCCCTGAGCAGAAAAAAGAATCCCTGAAACTGGAAAATATAGTTAAGGAAAATAAGGAGACTTAAAAGCTATGAAAAAAAAAATCCTATGGGATGTATTGGACAGCATGAAAAGAGCAAACGTTGTAGTCATAAAGTAAGTGGTGAAGAGAAAATATAAGGGTCAGAAATCCTTTTTAAAAGAAACATTCCAAAATCTAAGGAAAGATATAAACATTTAGGTATTGGGAGCTCCAAAATCAAAGACATAGAGAGAATATTTAAAATAGCAGGAGAAAAGTAATTTGTTACATGTAAGTAGAGGTCTTATAGCTACCAGAAGGTTTGTTAAGAGAAAATTTTCTGGTTAGATGATGTTTTCAAAGTACTGAGGTGAGAAGGGCTTTTTCTGTTAGTCACTTTTCAACTGCTGGAACAAATACTTAAATTCACAACTTCAAAGAGAGAATGTTTCAATCTGTGGCCACAAAAGCAGAAACACTGCAGCCAAAGGCCATGGCTGAGGAAAGGTGATCCTGTCCCAGCAGCTGGGAAGCAGATTATAAAGAAAGCCAGAGAAGAAGGGACCAAGACCAGGTACAGTCCCAAGGTCATGACACAAGCCATAGTGCCTTTTACTAATCTCCTAGCCCACTTTCAAACAAAACGAGACCACACTCAATATTAACCACTGCAGGTCACATGGAAGATGCCGAATCAGCCCACTGCAGACAGGCAGGCCTGTGCACACCCTACCGAGGTCCCGAGTCACACCAAAGACGCCGAATCGCCCCGCTGCAGACAGGCAGCCACCTGGTTCCACATTACAAAGACACAGAGGACACCAGACCACCAGACCA
>NW_004624733.1:36053518-36079153 GCF_000247695.1 Heterocephalus glaber | reverse complement strand
ATGAAGGAGAGATAGACTTGCCCACACAAAAGGTGAACACTGCCAGTGTATTTGGAATATGAAAGAATATGAGGAAAGGAAAAGATGGAAACAAAGTCTTTGTAAATAGGGAGGGGTGGAGGGTTGAAGGGAGGGCAGGGAATGGGGAAAAAATAAGAACCAAGAGAAATTATGTAAAGGGATAAGTTCCCAATGATGAATGTAACTGTATTGTATGCCTAAAATCTACCAATAAACCAGATGGAAAAAATTCTAAAAAGGACTTTTTCAAGCTAATAAAAATATGCTTATTTGTCACAAAATATGTAAAAGTGTTACATTCATTTGCAAAAGAAAGCACATGATCAAATTCAGAACACACTAGTGCTGTAAGAGTAATGTATAAATCACTTATATTGCTAGTATAAAGTTAAAGGACAAAAGCATGAAAATAACTACAGTTACAATAATTTTTAAGCAATACACAATATAAAAATATACAAATTGTGACATCAAAAACATAAAACGTTGCACAAAGAATAAATGTGCAATGTATTTTATGCAATCAAAGATTAGTTGTCATCAGCTTAAAATAACCTATTACAACTATAAAATGTTTTATGTTACTTTCATGGTAACCACAGTACAAAAGCCTCTGGTTTATATGCAAGATAGAGAGGAATAAATGCATATCAACCTAGAAATTCACATCACAAAAGATGGCAGCAAAAAAAAAGCAACCAAATACCATTAATAAAATGGTGGCAGTAAATTCTTACCTATCAATAATTACTTTGTAAGTAGATTCAATTTTCCAGTAAAAAGAAACTAGACTTACAAGTTGTACAACTATACACTGTCTATAAGAGATTCACCCAAGCCACAAAAACATACAGAGGATAAATGTGAAGGAGTGGGGAAAAAAGATATTTCATGCAAGTGGGAACAAAAAGAGCAAAGGCAGCTATATTATATTAGATAAAATAGATTTTAAATGAAAAAATTACTAAAACAAAATAAAAATGGTTACATAATGGTACACGTGTCATTCATCAAGTGCATATAACATTCGTAAATATATAGTCATAACATCAGAACATCTTCATGTATAAAAGTGATTATTAATGGATTAGAAAAGAGAACAAGATTGCAGTTTAATAATAGTAGAAGACTTCACAACTTCACTTCCAGTGGTTAATAGTTAATGCAAATATAAATCAAAGAGGAAACACTGGACTTGGACTGCACGTTACACCTAAATAGGCCTCACACTATAGATCACTCCAGTAGCAGCGGAGCACACCTTCTTAGGGACATGCACAGCATTCTCCTGGACAGATCACATGTTAAGTCCATAGAGAAGACTACGAAATTGAAAAATATTTAAATTATATCTTTTATGATTTTACTAACAAGAAACTAGAAATCAGTAACAGTAGAAAATTTGGAAATTTTATGCATATGTAGCAGTTAAAGAACATGCTTCTGAAAACTCACTGGGTCAAAGAAGAAATCAACAGGGAAATTTTAAAAATATATACAGTGTCTCGAGACAAATGAAAAATAAACGAAAAACCCCCAGCATACTAAAAGTTATGGATCAAAATTTATACCTATAAATCCCTATATATCCAAAAGGAAAGATCACAAAGAAATAATCTAAGTGTTAATTGAAAAGAACTGGGAAAAAAACTGAAGAAAAAGTCAAAAGTAGAAGGAACAAAAAAATACATATCGGAACATAAAAAAGAACTTCAAAAAAAAAGAAAATTTAACAAAACCAAGAGCTTGTTTTTTTAAAAAAAACAAATATTCACAGACTTTTAACTAGACTAAAATAAAAACAGGGGAAAATTCAAATAAATAAAAGGAGCTATTACAACTGACACCACAGAAATACCCAAGATCCTGTGACTAACATTAACAATTATATGCTAACATACTAGTTAACCTGAAGAAATAAATCAGCATGCAATTGTACTGAAGGGATATTGGCACTTCTGTGTTTATGTAACATCATGCACAGTAGCAAAAATATGAAATCAACAAGGTGTCCATCAATACATAAATGAAAAAAACTGCAAGTGAAACCACTGAATGTTGAAAACCATCTGAATATAAAATGGAATACTATGCTCCCTTTAAATGGAATATTTCGTACAAAGTTCAGTGGCCTGTAATCCCAGCACAGTGAGAGTAAAACTAAATGAAATAATCCAGTCACAGAATGACAAAAATTGTATAATTCCACCAAAAAGTGATACCTAAAATACTCAAATCAAGGAAAATAAAAAGGCATAATAGGTAGATAGAAACCAATTGACAAAGTTTTTTCCAAGCTAAATAAGTTCTCAAAATCTGCCTGAAAAAATTTACATATAATTAACTATAAACTATTGTCTATGTAAATCTCATATTTTTCACCACAGCTGAAAAACGCCAATGAATTGTTAGCTAAAATGAAAAAAAAGAGAAAGACCCTAAATGTGCTTCAAAAGGTGAATGGATAAGCAAAGTGCAGTATAGCCATAGTATAAAATATGAAAGAGTCATAGAAAGAAAGGAAATTCAGTAGTACATGAAACAATGTAAATGAAACTCAAGATAATACTGAAGAAACCAGATTAAAAAATAAACATATACAGTGTATGTTTATGTGGAAACATAAACATAATTCCATTTACATAAGATTTTAGAAAATGAAAACCTCCACGGAGACAGAAAGTAGTTTAGTGATTGCTGGATTAGGAAAAAGCAGAAGATATTACAATAGTAATATTTTAACAGTAATATTTGGGAAAATTTTTGAGGGTAAAAGTTTTAAAAGTGCATATACATGTTAAAATTCAAATGTATACTTTATGTGCATCTTATTGCATGTCAATTATGTCTTCATAAAGCTATATTGTAGGTAGGAAAATAGTCAAAATGTTTCCTAAAGCATAGATAACACTCAACTGACAGCAAAATACATACTTAAAGACAAAAGGAAATCCCAATGTATGCATTAAAAACTAAAGCCAGACATGAAATCAATAGAAGAAACTGACAAAGCCTGAAACTCATTCTTACAAAGATGAATTAAGTTAAGAAGTCTCCAGGGAGCCAATGAAGAAAAAAACAGAGACATCACAAATTAATATCAAAAAGGAAAAAGGGGACATCACTACAGATTGCAGGAACATTAACTGGACAATAAAGGAATGTTGTGAACAACTCACACATTTGATAACTCAGATGAAATGGGCCAACTTTTAATAGATGCAGGAGACTGCAATACTGATTATACCCAAAGCAGGCTGCCAGCGGTGCAGGCTGAGAAGAATCAACCCCACAAATGGCTTGTTATAGAAGTGAGTGAGGCAGAAGCCCACATGCTGAGGTCAAAGTAACTCACACCCAAATTCCAGTCCCAAAATGAAAACCTTCTTAATTAGAAGGACAATGTTCTAATTGCAACTATATATTTTGTCTATTCTGTTCCTAATTCAAGAATTCTTTGTCTTTTAGGAGGCTTGTTTACATTAATTTCCATAGAAATTGCACGACTGTTCATCCTGGTATGTAGTTCTGCCCTTGCCTATAGCTCGAATTTACCCCAATTGATTACCAATAAAAATCAGTGGCTTGGACTGGACAGTGCCTTTATTGATTACACTGGTATTGGTTGTCCTGGCACCTTGCTTTCTGTCTCTCTTAGTTCTGTCTTTAAGTTTTATTTTCCTCAGGCCTTCATAGTACACTGGGCAGGAGACTGGAGCCTACCGCAGAAGTTTCTGGTTACGTTTCAGGCATCCTCAGTAAATAGACACAATCTACCAAACCCACAGAAAAAATAAGTAATCTGAATAGATCTATATCTATTACAGAAATTCAATCAGTAATTGAGAACCTTCTTTAAGAAGTTCAGGCAGAATCAGGCACGTTGACTGGTGGATTCCATGAAACATTTAAGGAAGAAATTATATCAATTCTATAAATCTTTTTCAGAAGATGCCCAGAGAAGGAATGCTTTCTAACTCATTCTACGAAGCTAACATCATCTTAATCTCAAAACCATAAAGATATTACAAGAAAAGTGCAAAAACATTTCCACTCTCTCACAAAAACATTTGCAAATATCTTAAACAAAGTATTAGAAAATTGATTCCAATAATGTATAGAAATATAGATATACCATGAGCTAGTGAGACTTGTCTCAGGTAATGCAAAGTTGGCTCAATAGCCCAAAACTGTTTAATACAACCCACTGTATCAATGTACTAAAGACCAAAAAACAAGTGGTCATATGATAGTCAAATTGATAGATGTGGAAAAACCATTTGAGAAAATCCAATGTCTGTTCTTGCTAAAAACTCTCAGTAAACTGAGAAGACAAGAGTTCTTCAGTTTGATAATATCTATAAAAAAGCTACAGTTAGCATCATATTAGAAGGTGAGAAGTATTCCCTCTCAGATCAGAAACAAAGAAAAGACAATCTCTTCTCACTACCTTTTTCTGGAATACGCAAAATTATGTAGACAGTAAAAATTTTGTTGCTTCTAGCAGTTGGTAAACATGGGGTTGAATTGGCAAAACACAGAGTGTTTTTAGGATGGTAAAATTATTCTCTATGATGCTACAAAGGTGAACAAACATCATTATACATTTATCCAAATCCACAGAATGTACAACACTCAGAGCGAACCCTAAAATAAAAGTAAAATATGAACTTTGGTTGACACATCAATTGCAATAAATGTGCAACTCTGACGAGAGATGTTGATAATGAAGAAGACTACATATGTGTGGATGTAAGAAGCATTTTGATATTTTTGTCAACTAAAAGTTCTCTTTTTTCTTTTTATTAGTAAAAGTTCTCTTAAAGAATACAGTTTTACAAAAAGAATGGGAGTTTTCCATTCATTAATCATACCAGGATATTAATTGGATCATAATTTTGGGCAGTACCTCATTGAAAGCAACAATTTTTGCTCTCCCTCCATTGCCTTCTTTTCTAACGACATGTAAATATGCTATTTCCACAACTGTGATGAATTTTCATCAACAGAATGAAGGCTTCATCTCAGTAGATATTTGAAGAATCTCTAAACACGACTGCAAAATACTCAACAGTTGTATTGCCCATTTCCCTTTCTCTTCATCAGGCCACACCAATTTTGTTTTCTTAGTAATCAACCCCCTTCTTTTCAGCTTTCATACCAGCAATTACATAGAACGCCAACAAAGGAAGGAATTGCAGGTGGAGAAGGGATCGTAAGAACCATCATTCAAATTTTACTCCATCTATATTGATTTCTTATTGCTATAAAATATCATAGCCTAAACCAACATAACTTCATCACCTTACAGTTCTAGAGGTCAGCAACCCAAAACGTGCATCTCAGGGCAGAAATGAAGGTGATACCAGGGATGTGCCCCTGCTGGAGGCTGTGGAGCTGGTCTTTTCTGGCTTCCAGAGGCTCCTTATCTCTCTTTCTCATAAGCCCCAGCCAGCAATCAGAGAACTCTGCTTCTGCTTTTATCGCCACATTCTTCTTGGAGTCTTCTGTTTTCCTCTTTTCCTTACAAGGATCTTTGTTACTACACTGGACCTATCTAGGCAATCTAAGATAATTTCCCTAGTTCAATGTCCCTTAATTTACAAATCTCTTTTCCATGAACACACATTCTCCATGGATAAGAACCTGGACAGATTGCAGATGACAATTATTCTCCCTAACACATTGCCTTTCTCCACTATGATAAAGGTGATGATTAGGGTTAAGGACGTAGTGATAGAGTTCTAATTGAATGATGACCATTGCAAAAAGTGATGCGTTTTGCTACTCAAATCAGCAAATATTCATATATACTTTCATATTTGGTATTATCTCATCAAACATTTTAAAATGCATTTCCCCTCAGCCCCCTTACTCCTATTACCAAGACTCTACATCTCATAACAAGTGGCAAAGGTATCACCATAAACTCTGAGGGAAGCAAGACTCTTAACTCTCCAAGTCCTGAGGTATTTAGCTTGTTTTATGAACACTGCTGGGACTCCGGGATGATGCATCAGATCAGCCTGACCTGGTACAATCAGCTCCATTCAGACAGACCAAAACACAATATAGTACTGAAAGAAATACAGCATTAAAAGTCAATGACCTAAATTCCAGTTCCAGATCAAATTTTAGCACTTTGTTTCATTAGTGGACAAGTCACTTGGGTGTTCTAGGCCTCAATATCCTCAAATGGGAAAGGGGGTGAGTAACCTCTCTCCCTCCCTCTCAGGAGGAGTGAAAAGACCAGATGAGATAAGCAACACAAAAGTGCTTTGTAAGCTGTCAAATGCACAGCTACATGAGCAATCAGTGTAATAATTATTGACAAAGATGGCGCAAAGCACTGTAGGAATATGAAGATACAGAAGACAAGGGTTCTGCTTCTCAGAAAACTGCAGTTTGATAGAGATGAAGAAATGAACACAAATTAGCTTCCTGCTGTAACCATGATCTAGTTGAAGGATTTTCAAAAATCCCAAACTGAAAGGTAGTATGTCACAAAATACAACAAACCTGAAAGGAGGATTTAGTTAGGGTTCGGGGGAACACTGAGGACATTCTAATCATGTTACACCACACTGTTTAATCTCCTTCTTAAACTTCAATGCAAAACTAGTAAGAAGTATGGGCTGGGGATTTAGCTCAGTGGTTCCAGCACCTGCCTTGTAAGCACAAGGTCTCGAGTTCGATCCCCAGTACCACAAAAAAAAGTAGTGAGAAGTAATGACACGTTATGTTAATGGTTAGACGTTTTCTACTTCTGATACTCACTTCTTAGGATTCAAGCTCAATATAAACCCTGGGTTATTTCCACGCCTTTATGCACTCCATCCTTGAAGTGGTGGAAAGGTTTTTCTGACCGATCGGTGTGGTTAGAGTAACTAACATTCTGTTCAGCTCTTGTTTGCTACACAGCACCAATTCTCAGCACTTCAACATCCTTAATACCACCGAGGATTTGCCTGTGAGGGAGTTGGGGCCAACACTGGAGATCTGCTCTGTTTCCCGACTACTGGCCTCCCTTGATGATCCATCCCAGAGTCACATTCTCCAACCTAGGGTGTTCAGGAGGTAAGGTGATACTGTGGCTCCGGATTATTCTTTTATTTCTCAACCTGTTCAACATAACGTAGGAGGTTTACTCCGGGGATCTTCATCAGTAATGTGTGCCGAGAGCCATACTACATCTTTTCATGTTGTATTTCAATGTAATCTCCATAACACTCCCCAAAGCACTTATTATTATGGCCACATGATTGAAGAGACCGAGTCAATAAGGTTACCAGCTAGTGAGTTAGGAGCTGTCACGGACTATTTGTGCTCCCTGCCCCACCAAACACATAGGTTAAATCTCTAACCAGTGATATAATGGTATTGGACTATGTGGCCTTCTGGAGGTTATTAGGCTTAGATGTCATAAATTTAGTTTTTCCTGATGAAGACAGTGCCCTTGCAAGTTGACCAGCCGACAGCACTTGGCTTGCGCACTGCCTCTTGCTTTGGCTTTCCTGAACCTGACATACTCTCCCACCCTCCTCCGTTTTCTTTTCCTTCTCTTCTCCTCCTCTGTCTGCTCTCCTCTCTCCTCCTCACCTCGCCCTTTTCCTCCTCTCTCCTTCCTCTCCCCATCTCCTTCCCTCCCCCACACAGGAGGAAGATAGCCATCTGCAAATCAGGAAGATAGCCCTCACCAGAGTCTGACTTGGACGCACCTTCATCTTAAGACTCCCTGACCTACAGAACTGTGAGGAAATAAATAGAAGCTACTTTGTATATGGTATTTTAATATGATTTTACTGTGGCCACCAGAGCGAACGAAACAGGAATCGAGCCAGGTGTGGTGGAACACTTCCGTAATTCCAGCTCTCAGGAGGCTAAGGCAGGAGGACTGCTGTGAGTTTGAGGCCAGCCTGGACTACATAGGGAGATTGTGTCTCAAAACACACAAAAAAACAAAAAACGAAAACAAAAACAAAAAACAAACAAAAACCAGGAATCAAACTCAGATCTCTCTAAATCTGAAGCTGCACATTTAGCTGAGCTACTTGAACATAATTTATTCATGAAAGTAATTCTACAGTTTTTACTAGAGATAACAGGACAAAAGCAGTGTCCAGTATTCCGGACATGACACTGTCTCTTGCTTGCATGACCCTGAAATTTCATTTATTTTTACAATAATAATAATAATAATTAAAAATAATAATGAGGATGATAATACTGAGGCTGCCTAGGACAACTGGCTGTGGTATGGAGCCCAGGAGATGGTTATACCCAGACCCTTTGGAAATGATTCCAGAGAACATGGTCAAGGTTACTGCAATACTTCCTTAAGATGTTAAGACCAAAGTCACATATAGACATATTTTAGGAACTGAGTAATGAAATTTAATTTCTGTACAGGACAATTAAATTTGTGGGCTGCTGGGAACTGCGTGTGGAGCCTTATGCACACTAGATAAATACTTTACCAGTGCGTCTGGCCCTCCGTACAAATTCTTGATCAGATTTTTTTTTTTTTTTTCTGGTACTGGGGATTGAACTCAGGACCTTACGCTTTCAAGGCAGGTGAGACGGCACTGAGCTAAATCCTGGGGTCTTGACCAGATTTTTGAACAAAAAGCCCACTGCTCTTGTGCCAGGCTCCTTGAAGGCCTTGTCCCCATCAATCAGCATTCTCTTCCTACTCGAAAGAGCACTGCTTTGAATCTGCCCACGGTAACAGGCTCACCTCTGTGTTTAGTGACTGACAACTCTGCAATGTCCATTCAGATTCATAAATGTATTTTATGTGTAGACTACAGCTTTCTTGTAGTGCACGGAGTTCAAGAGATCCTCAAAAAGAGTTCGTATGTCATAGGTGTGGAAATTCAAAACAGTGTATGTTTCTTTTATAAAGATTCGTGGAACCACAATCCTCATTTTGATGACAATAATGAAGCCTGAAATTAGGTTCTTCTACTGCAGATGGGTTTCAGGTCATGACTCAAACTTTTCTAAGCCACCAGAGAATTAAATACAGAATTAATTACAGAGCAATAATATTCTACCTCCCAAATTTAATATTAAAGCTAAATAGTGTGTTGATTTATTTAATTTTATCAACTTTGGCTGAAAAGTCAAGTGGAAAAAAAATACATCTTTGATGAAGACAAATTAATCCTTACACATAGCAAAATGACTCAAGGCACATTCTGAGTACGATTTAAATTGGGCTTTAAATAGAACAAGGAAACATTTGTTAGAAAAAATATAGCCAACACATTTAGGCTTTACATCTTTTAAAGGTGAAGCTCTTAACTTTGGGTAAGCTGATTACAAGTCATTTAATATTATCTTACACATTCCATGACTTTACCAACTCAGGCTCACATTACGGTAGATATCAGATACAAAGGGATGGAACTTGTAATTGCTGCAAGGGTTACAAGTTCGAGTGTCAGATTAGACCTGTAAGATAGGCACTTTCTTAAAATGAAGCACACTTGTACATAGTTCTGACTCTGGCCTTGGTCATGTGACTCCCCTGACCTGCCGGAAGTGGCTGAGTACCGAGTACGGAGATATCTGAACATAGTAGCGGTAGAACATGGAAACAAATGTAGGACCCGTCTTAGCACAGGGCCCTGCCTGGCCACCTGGGTTACACATCCATGAAGTGACCCTGCCCCGAAGAGCTCCAGTTCCCTGAAAATGCCAGCAAGATGTACCATGTACCGGTACAAATTCCCTAGGATGGATGTATCACTATGCGCATCTAAAATATACCAATAAAATTAACTTAAAAAGAAATAAATGTTTGTTATTGTCAGCCACTAACACTTTGGAGTTATAGCAGATGCAAACTGATGCAGCAGACACCTAAAATGAGAAAAGCAATCAGCTGTGAGGGTGCCTGTCTTGGAGCCCAACTGGAGGGGCTCCTGTCCTATCTGAAGCATGCAGCGGCCACTCCATCCCTGTCCAGCAGGGCCCTGCTGCAGGCTTCACCTGCCAGTGTGCGCCCCAAATGCAGTGTTTCTCCGCTGTTCAACGGTAGAGGGAGATCCATGTTTTATGTCCATTGTCCTCATTTTAAAACATGAGTAACTTACTTTTTAAATATTTTATACAGAGAAAACAAAATATATCTCTCATCTGGATCTCGTAATTTCTTTTCGAGTATCATTTGTGTTAAGCCTAAGCCTCTTAGAGCCATAAACCATAAGTTATGGTGCAAACTGGGAAGAGTTAAAGTGAGCACTATATTGTGTTCTCCCTGTTTACAAACAGGTTCGGCAAAAACAAGAGCTTACTTGTCAAGGAGTAAATCACAGGGTAAGAGAATTATCATCTAAAATGCTACACAGACAAATAGACCCATTCTCCAAATGCAGAACGTAAGACAAATGAAGTTTTACTGAAATTTAATAAAGGCTGAGAAAACAGCATAAAAGATGTCCTTTAAATAAATGAAATTAGAGAACTACGGCAACCAAGATTCCTCTTTCTCTCTCTCTTCCTGTCTCCCTCGACCTCTCTCTCTCTCATGCATCAGCTACACCATATTTAAAAAGCATTTACACAAAACTTGGCCTTCACAACCTGTATTATGATTCTTAACTCTGTGGAGTCATACTTTCCTCATCAGAAAAATCTTGATTTTAAAAGAACCGATCCTATAGGGTTGCTTGCAGGTTATGTAGTGCGTGTAATGCTTTTAGCACTTTTCTTGCTACACACTAGGCATAGTTATTATGATATTAATGGCAGGGACCTCATTTGATTTCACTTACCATTGCATTTCTAACCTTTAGAAAGCGCCTGTCATATAGTATATATTTAATATTTGTTGAATAAGATAATTAATTCTGTCCAATAAGCAATGCTGCTCATTTCAGATCTTACCAGCCACTGTGAGAAATGCAGAGCTAGCTAACTCAAAGCTGTCACAAATATTATTTCACCTGCTGAATATAGATTCAGTCTATTCAAATATTCTTAACTGTATTTAATAGAGCCATTTCCTCCTTGATTGCTCATAGAACTCTAATTTTATTCAGCATGATTCAGGCAGATGGCAATGTGCTTACCAAAGATGGTTCCTCCCTCAGCCCAGGGGGAATGTTGTGAGCAGTTTAAACTTCGTTCTATACAAGTGGTGATAATCCCATTCTTCTTTTCAAGAAATTAGCTTGAGGTTGGGCATAAGAATCAGCTCTAGTTAATGACACTTTAAAGGACTTCTATTGGTGAATTTCAGGGCAACAGTTTCTTCCTCGATAAAAAAACAAGTTTACAGAGGCAATAAGTTTGCTTTCTTTTTGTCCTTCCTTCTTCAAATGTTGATCTCTAGTTAGTAACTTATTTAAAACAAGAAACAGAAAAAAAATTATTGTGCTACTGTTATATTGTAGAGAGAGAGGTTTGGAGCTGCACCATCCATCCTAGGTTCATGAAGGAAAATCCAAGAAATTCACAGAAAATAATCCATAGGCACAGTATTGTTGAGCAGTTGAATTAAATACGTCCAGAAATCTCTGTTAGTGTAAAACTTCTATTAAATGATATTAAAAATGCATTGCATCATTTGTTAATTTTATTGCCTCTCTGTTTCCTGGAATTCAAAGCATCCTAATTCATATAATAATCACTATCTTGCAAAAGTTCTGGCTCTAGCAGATTGAGACAGGTACAGGGAGAATATTACATAAGGCAAATGTGTTTTCCAAGCTTAAATGCCATGGAAATGCAAAGGCAACTGCAATGACTTCCAGTGTTTTGTCTTTGGTGGGGGAAGGGCAGATGCATAAGGTCAAATAAAAGGATCAAGGAAGATGTATGTCCAAGATGGCTTTTGAAATAAAGTCTGGATGATGACTCAAATTGCATTAAACAAAGATGGTATACATGTGCAGATAGATGATATATCAGAAGCAAGATGTGAGATTATAAAATTCAAGATCCAGGAAATAAATTCATGGGTGGCATAAATGCAATGGATTACTAAGGAGAAGTTATCTTTAAAAAATTATTAGTGACTAGAGTTGCCCTGTGGGATGATCTATGTCATAAAGTAGCACCATCAGTGATTTCATACTGAAAAATCAGTTTCCTTTCATAAAGGAGAGAATTTCTGCTTATTGGAATTGATGATAAGAACTTAAGAAATCCACCCCATGGAGGGGGTGATTTCTACAACTGGAGGCTGATGTTAAGCAAGACAGAAGCTGTGTTCTAAGCCACATGAAAAGCAGAACCTAACCAAAAAAAAAAAAAAATGGTGCACAGATCTGATTAGGAATTAAAACCCAGGTGATGGGAGGCTTCCTAGCCACCTCCGGGTGAGGGCATGGTAGCCCTCATGAGTTTGTATCATCTCCATTGGTTCTTGTGCCCAACCCCTAATCACGTAAAGGTTTAGAATCTATGTCATAAAATAATACAGAGTTGCGGTAGAAAATTAGACAGTATTGTCCCTACTGGCATTATGTCACAGTGGGTACATAATGTGCTTGGAACTAAAATGACCTAAACTTGAAATCCCAGCTCTGCCTCTTAGAAGGTATATAATTTGAAGTTACTTAACCATTCTTAACCAATTCAAGTGAATAACGGAGATAATGCTGACCTTGGCTGTTCCTGTGTGAGGTGAACAAAATGATGATGGAACATCAACATCATGCTCAGTGAGGGACCATTGGTGAGCACCCTATAGCTCTTAGGGAAGACGAGTAAGGAACTCTCTGCATATTCATGAAAATACCAGAACTAAGCTTTCTTTGAATGTGAACAACAATAACAACCAAAACCTTAGCACTCTTGGAAACTAGAAAGGAAAGAATAATTTATTTCACAAATAAAAATTACAACTCTCTAGTATTGAGAAAGCAGTATGTATACCGAGAAGCTTTGGAAAGCAGTCTGTCATTGAAAGTTGAACAGCACGGAAGAAGAAAGGAAGGTGAAAAGGAGGAGGCCAGTGGCCGCTGTGAGCTCATCCTTCCCATTTGGAAGGATTTAGGTGTGAAGCCTGTAGCCGCAGCCTCTGGGGTAGCCATGGTAATGGCCAAAGTGTTATACATGAAGGGATATTAGGCTCAGAATTGGCACTCCCAATACTAAATAATCTGTGACTCACGACGAACCTCACAGCCACTCTCTGCTACATAATCATAGACTGGAACAGGACAGGCTTCTCTGTCTCAGATGGCTGGCTGTGTCCTTCCCAGCTATAACATTCACCAACTGTGTTTGAAAAGGTTTCTCTCCTGCAACTGCAGCTTAGGGTGCCAGATACTTTTTTTTTTAAGTCTCCACAGAAACAGTAGTCACTAATGTGCTTATAAATTTCAGCAATCCATTATTTTAACCACGAAATAAACCCAGCCTGCAAAAACCAGAGAAAGAGTAACAGCACTCATGTACACTAAAAGAATATGTAAATTAGGGGCTTCCTATGGGGCATAAAATTGCTATTTAAAAACCAGTTAGCACCAGGTATCCCAAAGAAAAAAAGTAGTTAAGTGAGGTTCTTTGCCCCTACGAAAACCATCTGTTATGTGGCACCTACTGATATGATTATTTATAGAGATAGTAGAGATGGAAACATTCAGTAAAAGGGATAACAGATTTGGGGAGTGACTTGCAGAGTTATTTTACTTCATAAGTATATGAAGCTCAATATTCAAATTGGATTTAGGGCAAGACAGACGTGAATTGAATCCTAGCTCTGTGGCTTTGGACACATCTGCAAAATGAGGACAATCCTAATATACCTGTCTCAAGGTGGTTGTGGCCATTAAATGATGAAACAAAAATAAAGCATGCACTAGATAGTAGGGAATAAATATTAACTGTTCAGAACTGAAGACTCGAGATAAGGAAGGCATGCAATAAAAAAGAGGAAAGGAGCACAAGAAAATATCAGAGAGTAGATGGCTCCTTCTTTGTGACTGGCAACAAGTACCCAAGGGTGTGGATTCAGAAAGCTTTGGAGGTAGAAAGGAGCACAAAACTCTACAAGGACCTCAGCTTCTTGATACCAACGCGAGCAGGATAATCAGAACAGAGTGAAGGGCCGGAAGATGGAACAGGAATAGGAATCTTGTGCAAAGAGGGAACTGTGCAATAGCTGTCAAAGTTGGTGGGAGAATAAAAAGAGCAAAATAATCTGTTGGTAGCCCTTGTGGCTAATCTGAGATAACAGGCTGCGAGCTTGCAAGAGGGCCACCCCCACAGCCATGAGGTGGTCACAAGGCAGCCTGGCCTCTTGGATATGCACAGAGAGAAGCAGATAAAAGTACTGAGCCAGGCCTGGGATATTCTGGGTAGAGGGAGGTGAGTGACAGAAATAGAGGGTGTCAAAAATTGGCTATTCATGGGGTAAAGGCAAGCAGAGCTTTCTCAAATATTTTTACAATATGACAGACAAGCAAAGAGATGAGAATATACTATATTTTTCTGGTTACAGTAGAACTGAGAGCAAGAGCACGGAATTAACTAGGAAAGGCCATAGGATACCTAATCTTGTGAAAATATCTGAGGAAGTGCATTTTAACAGGTCTCACCTATTGGGGGCTGCATCAGGTAGTGTTCACTAAAAGAAGAGATTTAAAAGGATTTACCAAGTGGACTTACAATGGCTGCCCGTGGAGTCAGGGCTGGAAGTGTGCAAAATGGCCGTTGTATGCCAGGGAGCCAGAGGATGCAGGCAAAGGTTGAAGGCCTGAGGCTCACTGCAGGTCAGTGTCAGAAAGCCAGAGTCTGTGTTGGAAGGCTGAGGAGTCTTGGTAACAGCCACAGAGGCCCCAAGACAGTAGTTACACAGCAAGAAAGAAATGGATACGTTCTGGCCATGTTTTGCAGGCTGTGTTGTGAGAACCGGGAATGGGTTTCCTTGCTACTGTCCTTTATGTGCCATGTATATTTTTACATCATTTTTGCTCAGAAAAAGACTTGTTTCCTACAATACCTGCCTCCCCAAAAACATTCCTTTTGAAGTTCAGAAATCTAAAAATGTAGGCATACTTTATGAACAGACATAAAACTGCGAGCAGCAGCACACGATTATCTTTCCAGCCTTCCTGGTGACAACAGAAGTTGATTGAGCCACATGTAGGTAGGCATACCATGAACTCACTTCTTTTAATTTCTTTAATTCCTACTTTTCAACCAGAGAGGTGGTATTATTATGTGATGAAATAAAACAAAAACTTTCAATGCAGTTAAGTGATGTGCATAAATTGACAGCTCTGAGAGCAGAAAGCAGTTTGTCAATTATCCTCATCAAATAGGCTCAGGCACAGTGTTCATTTCTGCAGTGAAAACATCAGCCCTACAAAGAGATCAAAGAACTCAGGACAGCTGTCATGCCAAGTCGAGAACGTGACCACACGTACATCATGTATCCCTCTATTCTATCTCAGTATCCCTCAAGTGTAACGCGGAGATGGTAATTCACTACTACAACACAGAATTGTACAGGCATAAATATGTACACTGAAGCTGAAAGCACACATAAAAGCACAGAATGACCTCTCTCTCTCAAAGAATAAGTAAACAGAAGCTGGTTCACCAGACAGGATTACATTGAAGGTCTTTTACAAGGAGAAAGTGCATCAGGATTTTAAATTATTAGGTAAACTAAGAGCTTTATCAAGTCCAAGTAAATAAACATTTACCACATTATTTTAAGCTGTAGTCTAGATTATAAATTTCTGTTTTCCAATTTTCCAAAAGGTTTTTGTCAGGTCATTTTGTTTAGGGTTTTCTTCTTAGATTAATAGTTTTGTTAACCTAAGGAATTTTAGAACTTGGGGGAAGGAATGATAAACTATCCACACTAACTACCTTAAAAAAATTAAAACTAAAAATTGTTCATGGAAATTATCTTACTTGTGCAAGATAATAATCCTCAAACCTAGTCGTGTGTACCTTTGAACTCCATCTTTGAAGTTTGTTGATATTTGCTTCAATTTAGCATCATGCATAAAAGAAATGTCTTAGAACTGTAGGGTATCAAGTTTGTGATAAAATTTAGAAGTTCAAAACGACTAGACACATTTACTAGTTCCACTTCCTTCCTTTCCTCCTTCTCCTTTTCTTCTCCCAGTGTCCTCTCTCTCATCTACCTTGAACACAAAGAACTTCTCTTCTGCGTCTTCATTGGAGGGCAATACAGTACTAGCTTTGGATGGCTAGATTAGAAATTTTTCTACTTTTTCATAAAGGACCACTTTATACTCTGAAAACTTACTGCAGACTCCAAACAGCTTTTGTGTATATGGATTTTATTCTATCATGTCCAAATTGGGAATTAAAGCAGAAAAACATTATGTGCAAGTTAATTTTAAATTATATTTCAACTGCTATGTTGCTGTTATCCCTTGTTATCTGCATCTTTAAGGTTTTCATTAAGTGCATCCGATATGCCATGTACTACGAAATGGGATTTTATGAATTATTACTTATTCCCATTTATAGACAGGATAACAGGATCTAACACTCCCCCCATGTCATACAGCTAGCAGAACAGAATTTCACCCCTGTCTGTCTGTTTCAAGTCTCAACAATCTGCCTCCTTGCCTCCCTTATCATTGTTCAGTTGGCACTGGTGAACTCCCAAGCTGGTCGAGAGACCCTGTGGTGACCAAGTACCCGCGTGGATCATCTGCAGTCCCAAGTCGCGTCTGTCTGGTTTTTCATTTCATTTTTCATTACATCCACCTGACCCTGGCAGGTTCTCTCCTGTTCGCTCTCATTCTCTCTCTTTTTCTCGTTCTCTCTCTCCCTCTCCCTTCTTCTCTCCCCTATCTTCCCTCTTTCCTTCCCCTCTCTGCCCCTTCCTTCTCCCAAGGTTCAGGTTATCAGGGATATATCCTCTGAATTTAGAAGGGAACAAACATGGCTTGAATCACACCTGACCCTTTTTCTGACCCTACAGTAAGTCCTTGACTCATGAACATTTGAGTTGCAAACTTTCACAGGTGTACTGTATAAGACTCACTTTGTCAGATTATGAATGAATTTGACTTATAAATGTTCTACTAGAACAGAACTCATTCATAACTCAGAGACTTACTGTATTTGACTCCTTCATTCTTAATAGATAGAAGGAGAAAATGACACACTGGTTACATGATACACATATTGAGCTAGCTCTATTATCAATGACACACAGACAGACACACACACACACACACACACACACACACACTGCTATTCTGCTGCAATGCAATATGATCCCAATTTTGTGATCATTCACACAGCCACAAATGTATAACATGCACACACAAGGACCGGAAAGGCATGTGCTAAAATCTTCAGAGATTCACCAGTTGGGAAGAATCAACATATTTCTAACTTTCATCTTTATACTTTCCCTTATCTTTTTTTTTCCCACAATAAGTATGATAGCCTTATAATCACAAAAAATTAAGCATTGAATACTATCTAGAATGAGTCACTTAATTTCTCTCAGCCTTGGATTCCTCAACTGTAAAATGGGAATGCTGATTCCTAAAAGTTTCATAAGAAATTGCAAGTGTTACAGAGAGAATGTAGACGAAAATTTGTTTCCCAAATTGCTGATGGTATCACTATTATGTAAGAGGGAAGGCTATTACTTGAGAACCAGAATAGTTTTGGAACCTCCATCCCATTGCTAAATCTAGCAGAGATCTGAGCAGTGGTGTCCCTGGAAACAAATGAGTACTTGTATTCAAAATTTCAAAAGGATACAGCTTCCTCTGAGAGGTTACACAATCCTTTCATTACCCTTGATGTTTTCTATCAGATGGATGTTCTCAGAGACTCTAATGGGTATAACCATTATTAAGGGAGGGAGAAGAGAGGAAAAGAAATAGCAAGTACTTTGCTAAAACATGCTATTTTTCCCTAGATGTAAATATCTCAAGACAGAATTAAGTTGCAGAGGTGGAATGCCCCCCAAAGGGAAAAATTAAACTTTAAAAGTGCTTTGTTAAGTGTATTTTTATTTTTATTCAAAATGTACATTTTTCAACCTCTTAATGTTCTGGGTATTAGGAAAAGTAATGAAGGCTGAAAAATGCCAAGTACATTAAGTAGAGGAGGAAGAGTAAATGATATTTAAAAAGAAAAAATGCCATCTTTTTCATTACCCTAGGCTTTTTCTCTAGACACTACATTGAAATTTGTGTTTTTTTCCCTAAATGGATATACACTAAAGGGATCTCATTAGGAAAATGCAAAGATGAAATTTATGTTTCAAGTGTAAAATAAGGAGCTGAGAGTGTAGCTCAATGGTAGGGCACTTGCCAAGTATGCATGAGGCTTTGGGTTTGATCCTCACCACTGCAAAACAGACCAAAAAAAAAAACAACCCACCAAAGAAACAAAAATAATAAGTGCAAAAAAACCAAAATCAACAGTGTTTTTCATAAAACCTGAAGGCTACATTAAGAAAAAGCAAGATGATTAGAACAGTCGAGATGAGAAGCGTTGCATTCTATGCTTACAGAAACCTTTCAAAAGATTTAGCTTTTGTGGGCCAGGGATTTAGCTCAGTGGCACCACGCCTGCCTGGCAAGTGCAAGGTCCTGAGTTCAATTAACTGTGCCGAAAAAACCCTCCCAAAAAACAAAGATTTGGCTTTTGCACAGAAGAGAGAACATCTGTTTTATAAAAAAAAAACTTTTAGGAAAAAGAATAGGAAACTTTTAAAAATATTTGTGTCAAGTAATAAATAATCTGAAATAAGTTTGGTGCTACACACTGGTAATCCCAGCATTCTGGGAAGGTGAGCCCAGGCTACACAATTTATCAACTTAACAGGACCCTATCTCAAATTAAAAATAGAAAAAGGGCTGGGGATGTAGCTCGGTGTTCAGGGTCTGGATTCAATCCCCGGCACCATGTAAATGAAAACACTTTATAGTATTAAAATATGAAGAGCAAATTAAGATATTAATTCTTTTTAAGAGCATTTTACTGTGGGAAAATATATAGAAGATAAGATTTACCACATTAACCTTTTAGGGAGGCAGTAGGAGTGGTTGAACACAGGGCCTTCAAAATGAACTGTATCAAACGAGCTCTTTTTATTTTTATTTTGAACAGGATCTCTTTAGATCATTAAGTTCCGCAGCTGCACTTGAGTTTGCCCTCCTCCTTCCTCAGTCGCAGAGTGCTGGACATACAGACAAGGGCCACCACAACTGGCTTCACCCACTTCTAAGGGTACAGTCTGGTGGCACCAAGTGCATCTGCACTGGGTTGTGCAACCATCATGAAGGTCGGCCTCTAGATCTCTTCTTTATCATCCAAACTGAAACACTGCATCCATTCAAGAACTCCCTAGTCCCTGCTGAGCACTACTATTCTAGTTTCTAGGAATTTGGTGACTTTAGGTACTTCATGCATTATACACAGGTATGTGAGGGTTCACTGTTGTGTCCACTTGAGTAAGAAATGCCTGAATGATTGGATTATCGCAGCTCTGGGTGTGGCTGAAGGGATTCACTGAAGACAGAAGGTACAGCATGGGTTCCAGGGGCACCAATAGGCTTGCAGCCTAATGGAATAAAAAGGGCATGGAAGAAGGAAGCTTCGCCTCAGCTTTTCTGGAGGAGCTCTAGTCCTTGCCACCACCTTGAGAGGCTTCCAGGGAAGAGCCTTCATCCTCCTAGCTCAGACTCTTCAGCTGACCAGCACTGACCCTTTGGATGCTGACGGGACTCTGCAGTGAGCTCCAGGTCTGCCACCTTAGGCTGGATCATTCAGGTCTTCAGGGTGCAGACAGCCCTTTTGCATGTTACACCTGACCCACAGGTGGACATCGTAAACCTACCTTGTATATCATAATATATAGATATTATAGCGGTGGTGCTAAGTACATTCATTTGCACTGTCGTATAACTATCACCAATATCTATCTCCTGATCATATGTACATGGCATCATATACATACACACATTAATTATATGAAGTCTGTGACTCTAGTGAGTCCTGATTGACACCAGGCACTTCATATACCTAGAGTCATACAATACTTGTCCTTTCCTCTGACTTATTTCACTGAGCATGTCTTCCATATACAAATGTAGCATGATCAAAAATTCATTTATGAGGCTGTATTTATATACTACATTATATACTGCATTTATATACTACCATTGTATTTATGCACTACATTTGATCTGTTCATCCTTGAATGAACAACTGGGCCATCCCACCCCTTGCTACTGTGAAGAACATGGACATAAATGTGTAGATACAATATCCAGGTCATACTCTTGCTTTCTGCTCTTTTGGGTATAAGTCTCCCCACAATAATGTCATCACAGAGACTGCATCGTTCTAACATTTCTATCAGCAAGATACCAGGGTCTCAATTCTTCCACAGACTCACCTGCACCATGCTTTTTTATACTAACCACCCTAATACGTGTGAAGCAATCAGGGTATTATTTTTAAAGCAAGGGTTAATATTTGGTTTTTTAGGGTTCCTAGCCTATGTTTGACATGTCATTATGTTAAATTCAGACATAAAATTCTGACAAGCATATTTTCTGTTGAAAACATTCCAGCAAGGCAACTATGTGATTTTCCACATACACTTCAGGTCTTTGTCCAGGAAACATGGCCAAGTCCAGTCAATTAACAGACATCTTCATCCAGGAGTCAGTACCATAGGTTCTCATCTCAGCTTTGCCCCAGAGAGAAATGCAACCTTGGACAAGCTTATTTTATTTGAGGCTAACACCTGTACTAGAAAGCACGGCTTATGTGGTTCTTAATTACTCTTACAGATGTGGTGCTTAACACAGCCTTTGAGGCCTTCAGTTCTATGCCATCTCTACATGTCCCTTAACCTGCCATCTCTCAATGACTGCTTGGTTTGCACAGGTCTCTTTTCAGTCCCTGAGGAGGCCGTGGCTCCTCCTACAATGGGGCAATTGGCCCCCACCTCCCCAGATCTGTGCAGTTCTTCTCTTTGGAATATTTTGCCTTTTCTGTGTACCTACTTAATTCTAAGTCGTCTTCCAGATTTCAACTCCACTGTGACGCTTTTCAGAGTAGTGTTCCCCACTGTTCTCTTCCAGTCTGTTACACATACCCTTTAAACGGAGTGCTAAATTTTAGAGTGTGTCTCTTTTGGAAATGTTTATTCTTCTAAACCATCCATTCCAAGAGCACAGGCATCAATCAGTGGTTGTTTTCCACAGAATACCTGGAGCTGCAACCAGTGTCCGACCTAAAGATAGTGCTTTTATTAGTTAGGAAGCTATGGTTGCAAGTAACAGAACATGCAAACCTAACTTGCTCAAGCAAAAAAGTAATTTAAAAGTCATAGATACCATGGAAATTAGGCATCTTTTTTTTTTTTTTTTTTGCTTAAATTCTTTTATTGGTACATTTCAGGTATACAATACATTTACATTTATCATTGGGTGTACCTGTAAAGGATGGATCTTGGTTCTTATTTTTTCCCCATTCCCTGTGTGCCCTTCACCCCCTCCACCCTTCCCTATTTACAAAGACTTTGTTTCTATTTTTTTCTTTTCTCATAATTTTTCCTTTCCCTTCTTTCCAATTCCCCTGCCCTTCCCACATCTTTTAAAATGAGAGACAAATTCAAGAACTATTTCTTCATCCTTTCGAAAGCTGCGGATGTCGGGTTCATCCGTTATCTCCTTAGTAACAGATTTTGAGCCCCAGAGGAAACTTCAGAGAATGTAGGAGGGAGGTCCCGATGAGTAACATGTCAGCTCTGGCTTTATTCTATTAGCACTGGTGTGAGTACCACTGCACATGCGAGCAAAACATGAGCTCTACTGTGTAAACGCACACCACTGGAAAACATCGGAGCTCCCCCGTAGGGGATTAATTTGCATTGCCAGGAAAAAGTGAGGCCAATTTGCTCTGCGGAGAGCCTACTTCTTTTCCTTCCTGTGGTTCTGTCAGGTGTAAGGGGAAAAACACCATTCTTGCATTTAGATAAAGGAAAAGAACGCATGTTCTCTCATTTTGACATGTATATTTTACATTTATTCAACTAGTATTTTTAAAAGCAAAAAAATTTAGACTTTCTGATTCTTTGATTCCAGGGTGGGAAGAGATCTGAACTGGAAATCAGCACAAACCCTCAGGAACTCTTGCCATTCATTCATTCAGTGCAGCATTGTTAATGTCATATGCCATCCAAAAAAACCTCTTCTGTAACATTTTTTCCAATTTCAAATCAAACCCCAAATTGCTGCCAATTAATATTAGTTCTAGTGGTCTGTTTGTTGTCTTTTGTAGTTACTGAGGTTTACTTAATTTCTGCTCAATAAACAGCGGGAGATAATCAAGATGGATTAAAAGCTAAGAAGGGAATTCTGAGATTTTTACAGTTGATGCAGACTGAATATCACATGCAAGTAATTGTAAGTTAGGCTCTACTTTTAAATTATTTTCAAATCAGCTTTACTCCTCTGTAGAATACTTGATTTTATCTAAAGGATTCCTACAAGATTTGTGGGCATTAAGCATTAGAGTTTCTAATTCAGACTGGCTGAGATAAGCCTCATTAAACCTCACCACTCATGGTTACAGGTTCAGGACAGGAAAAGAGGATGTCTAGGGAATAACATGCAAAGACATCTTTAGCCAGCTTCTGTCAGTAGACAGATTTTACTATCTGCGTACAGTGCCTACTTGGCACTGGGCTCAGTATTTCAGAGAATCATTGTATCTCATATACCTGGGGAAAAGAAGCTTCAAGAGTTAGATTACATTCTTACAATGACACCATTAGAATCAGAAGAGTTTCTCCTCAACTTCAAAGTCTTCAATTTACAAATATGATGTGGTCTCCTACTAGGATGGACAGCTGGTCTTTAGTAAAACTTCCCTCTTTTCATAGACTAAGGTACTCCTGGGAACCCAGATCTATTCTGTAGGCTGTAGAGAAAACAAACAGAAGTAGGAAAGCAATTCCAAACAGTTGAAAGGTCAGCCAGTGAAAGTAATTTAAATAAATTCAGCAAGCTCAAGCATCTATTGTTTTAAATGGAAGAAGCAATATTTATTTACAGAATTTATAGAATGAAAAGCACAAGAATGCATTACTTTTTGTGGTGCTCACTAATAAACCCGTATTTCACTTCTGGATGCCTCTTATCACTCATTAAACAGGATTAACCAGCCAATGTAAATGTTCTGGCAAAAATCAGTGTTGCGTTCACTTGTTTAAGACTCATTAAACTGGACACTTGACATTTTCAAACCTTCACTCGGGAAAAGGCAAGTGCCCACTACCCTCACAACATTCACCAGCTGCTAAATAGGCAGCACAAAGCCTTTCTTCATCATACCATGCCCACTTGTGTTCCTTGCTTTTGTCCTTAGCAACTTTTCAACAGCCAAGCCAAAGGAAAATCATGCAGACATATCGCACCCTGAGGTACATCCTCAGCTCCCACATCAGTTTGGAATATGGAAAATGGGAGCAGAAAGCAAGAGCACTTGCTTCCAGAAGGTCCAGGGAACATTTAGGTAGACCAGGTGCCGAAAAATCAGTGCCCCTTCCTAAAGGAGCTCCAGGGCTTAAATGGTAAGTCACAGTAAACCCAAGACCTGCAAATTACTGGGAATGCTGTGTTTATGATTTGTCCTAAGCTCCTAGGGTTAAGAACAGATCTGAATATTTCTGCTACAGGCCAAGTCCAGGAAGGCAGGGGCTGTACAATCCTGTGAGGTAATGGTCACCTTGTGAGAGGAGCACACAGCCCAGACCAGGACTCCACCTCATTATACTGAAGGTGACCTGACCATAAACTGGAGTCAGAGCTTCTTGCAATGTTACCATATGTGGAACCTGAAATAATTTCCTATGCTATTTACAAACCTATAAATTAATATATAAAATATAGAAGAATAACACTAAGACCTAATGCTAAAGATGCTAACAACACATCATGATGGAGCTAATTGTTTACACTTGTTGGTTTTTTTCAGGAGCAACGTGTGACACAGGTGCTATTATGATGCTCCTTTTACAGTCAGAAATGAGGGCACAGTGCCAATACTGCTGCAGGTCACTGCAGAACTCTGTTTATGGTGCTCCGCTTGTGCCATATGGGTTATGGAAATAGGCAGGGGCATTTGGAACGGATGAGCAGAAGCTCTGCACAAACAAAGGATAAAGAGTGAGACACTAAGGGGGTCCTCAGAATACAGAACCCCCCACAGGAAAATGCAGACCACTGTCTAACACAGCTCTGGGCAGTCACAGCCTGGCTTGTTCACCAGGCAGGTGGATTAGCTCAAAGCAGCATGGAGCACTTAAAGCAGAGCACATAGATGGCGTCTAGTACAGGGCCTGGCACAAGGAAGTACACAGCGAATCAGTTTATCTGGCACCCAAATGGATGGTCCTCGTGATTCTGCCTAGATCCCGAAGACAGAGAAGAATCAGAGTGTGCAGTGGAGGGAAGGCTGCACTGAATAATTCCAATTGCTTTTCTGTCCCTACCTGTCACACTGCTCTTACGTAGAACCCCAAACACACACACCAGGAAAACTCAATGGATATGAAATCAGTGGTGCTTTGGGAGAGACTTCCGTCTGTAATACTTAGATTGAATTGTTGACAGATTTCCTTTGGAATTTAATTTTTCCTGTAACAACGTGTTGTTTGGGAGACGTTACCCATTCCCGTCAGTTAAGATGCTTCACAGTAACCAGGAGTGTGTACAGGATATAAGACACAGAAGAAAAGGAATGGCGCACACTTAGTGGAATCACCATGTGGAATAAGGGGCCATGTGTTTTCAGAGAAAGCTCACAAGCTACTGAGCATCTTTCACTCTGAATTCACACACTTACTACATTTGAGGTGTTAGAATATATTTTTTTAATTATAGAGATTGTAGATGATAGTATGGGTTTTTTTATTGTTTAAAGGTTTAATTGGGGTTCACGTCTTCCCTGCCAGGGATTTATTTTTTTAAAAAAATTTCACTCCTGAAATACAAATATGTGGGAATTAGTGATGTCACCCAATATCTCAAATAGTATGATGAGTAGAAATAATCTGGAGAAAGTATTGTACTAAGTCCAGCTCATGTGTAAGCATTAGTAGCTTTGCCCTCTTCGATTGTTAGTGACACTACCATAATAGGCTCCATGGCCCTCAGTAGATATGTTGGCTTGTCAAACAGGTTTATCTAAAAACTGTGGGGCTCAACCATCCTCATTGGAGGAAAGATAGCCTATTTAATAAATAGTGTTGGAAAAACTGGATTTCAACCTGTCAGAAATTAAAACTAGACCCATACCTATCACCACACACTAAACTAAGATTGAAGTGGATTAAAGATCTAAATATTAAGTCAAAAACACTAAACTTGCCGGAAGATAAGTTAGGCAGAACTTCTGAAGACATTGGCATAGGAAAAGACTTTATGAACAAAACCTCAGTAGCACGGGAACTAGCACAAAGAATCAACAACTGGGATCTCATCTTATTAAAAAGCTTCTGCAATGCAAGAGAAACCACCAACAGAGCTAACAGACAACCTACAATGTGGGAAGAAATATTTAGCAGCTGTAGCTCAGACAAGGGTCTACTATCAAGAATATATAAAGAACTGAAAAAAA
>NW_004624733.1:36032130-36052572 GCF_000247695.1 Heterocephalus glaber | reverse complement strand
TAAGTTCATGAATTCCTCCTGATATTGTTAGTTCCTAGTCTCTAATAATTCTTCCTTGAAGACTAGAATTAGCCTTTCTTGTAGATAAGAAAACCATAATTTCTGACAAGTGACTTGAAGGCAACTAAGACAACAGATCAGTCCTCTCATTTCTTTACACACACACGTGCGCACACACACACACACACACAATTTAAAAGGAGAAAAATATGCAGTAATATAAAAATTTTTAACATACCCAAGATCAAATTCATGTAGTCTTAATTCAAGCACCTCTTTGCTGCATGACCTCAAACCAGTTTCTTTCCTACTCGGATCTCGAAAATGAAGTTGGATTAGATGATCCTTAAGGTTCCACCTGCCTCCAGAACGTCGGCAATAATGGCTTATCAAGCACATATTGACATGGTTGCAAAGAGCTTCTCATATAATCCTCATATAATCCTCAACTACTCTACCAGGTAGTTACTTTTATAGCCTCTATCTCTAAGAGAATGAATTTCAGACAAGTTAGATACATTTTCAAGTCTACGCTTACTGGTAAATGTCACATTCTGGATTAAGACCAGAGTTTTCCTTAACAACTACACTTGACAGCCTAAAATTATTTTTGCTGGATTTGGTAAAGAGCTTATGGTAGCCATTTCCATATCTAGAAAATGGGAATGATAGCTATCATAAAGCATTTAGCAGCGTACCCGGAATCATAGTTATTACTGTATAAAATATTGTTACAATACATAGGCAGATGTGCTGATAGGGCCCTTAACCTAAAGAGGAAAGACAAAGCAAGTAAAAGTCGGATCTTTAGATACTTGTCTGAGTCCTGCTAATGGCATTTTTTTGACCCTTTCTTTTTTCCATTCACTCTATACAAGCACTCATCTTCATAGCGCTAAAAACCGACTGACCAATCAACCACACAAACAAAAACCACGGGGAAGTTCAAATTAAACCTCATAATTTACTATCATTTTAACCTGGAAAAAGATACTGAAACTTTCCAAGTCAAAATGTGTAGAATGAGGAAAACAGAGCTTCCCAATGACAACCCCTTAAAGAATTTAGCAGTGTCAAGAATATTGTTACATGGCCGGGGATTTAGCTCAGTGGTGCCACTGCCTGCCTCACAAGCACAAGGTCCTGAGTTTGATCCCTGGTACCAAAAAAAAAAAAAAAAAAGAATACTGTTAAATATTCCCCAGCCACTGGGGTTGAATTCCAGCAATATACCAGCTGTGCAACCTTCATACGGTACGTCAGTGTGCCTAATTTTCTCACAATTATAATGTTAATAATAATGACGGACGCTGTAAGGGTTAGTGTGAAGATTAAGTTAAATAATGCATACACAGAAAACGCTTAATTCCCTGCTTAGCACTGAATAAGGGTGTTAGCTGAAAATGTTACATGAGCACTATCCTTACTGCAAAGATCTTGGCTGAGTCACTCTTCACTCTCTCTGGAACTCATTCTCTTCTTCTAAACAAGAAGAAAGAGTATTTTGTTCACCTCTTCCTTAACCCATTGAAGAGTGGAAGAGTACTGTTGTAGAGTGCTGAGTGTGGCCAAGCCAGACAAGATGAGCTGCAGTTGATTAATCACAAATATTCAGCAGCCCAGGGAAGGGGGACATCACGCTCCGTAAAGGGACCAACACACTGCTTTTAGCAGGGGACAGGGGACAGGGAACCTGCCGGACTCTGTGGTCATAACAGGACGGGGTGTGCCCTGGCTGCCTTTGGGAGGATGGGATTTCTTGTTTGAGTAGCTTTACAGGCCGGCAGGAAGGGTGAGCACCAGGTGGAATACTTCTAGTACGGCTGACAGGGAAAACTCGGTGCATGGGTGACACACATGGTGAGAGCAAAGAACTTAGAATGTAGACCTTCAGGGCTCCATAAGGTTTAAAGACAATGTTATGGGAGCACAGAAAAGTGTAGGCCTTAGAATATAGGGTATCTTGGGATTATTCCTCCAGGACCCTAACTTTCAAAGGTTTCTTTGCCATCCAGTTTCATCTCTCCCATAACCTGTGCCTTTGCCCTTCAGTGTTGCAGCTCTATCTTCTTTAAGGTCACCATCTTGGAAGTACTTTCTGTTTACAGCTGTTTGACTAGAGCCATGATGGTGAACCTTTTAGAGCTTTCAATAATAACAAACAGCCAGCTGCAGCATGCGTGCCATAGGTTCGCCACCACTGGCCTAGAGCAAGCAGAATGTACTTCTCCTGCTGACATCCCTGCCCAATGAAGGGGAATCAGGAAAATTCTGTAGCATCTCTGGATTGCTGTCAATCCACAGGGAAAAATTAGTAACTTGAAAGCTCCCCAAACCATGGCACTGCAATACTCCCGGCACTACTCATGCTTCCTCTCCCATTCTGGACCCTTCGTCTCATAAAATATGAAATAATTTTATTACTTCATTTCAAAAAAGTTTCTGGTAAACCTTTTTAATCTTGAACCATTGGTGTTCTACTCTTTCTAATTGCACAATCCAAAGTATGCTATTATTCCCCCAGAGCATAGGTGAAGGAGATATCAGAAAGATAATGCAGCTTTGACATTAGCAGGTGGTTTTACATTGCTTAGGGTTATGCTTGGGAATAGAACCAGTACTGTCTGGCAAGTATGAACTGTGAAATCAGCTGGGAGAAGCTGAAAGAGTGTTCTAGAATACATGATACTCTCTCAACAGTACCGTCTCCTTTCTGTTTGTCTTTTGGCTCCAAAGCACACAAAGGAAGGTCATGGGGCACCACTCTTCCTGGTCATTGTAGCATCCTCCCTGTCTCTAAGTGGTCTGCTCTACTGGAAAGCATCTAGTACAACCCTTTATCAAATGAGGAAACAAAAGTCCAAGATATTAGTGTCTATGGCAACCACCAGTACCCAGTGCTCAGAGTACTTTCAGAGTACCACGTAGTGAGTCAAGTAACTATAGTCATATCCGTGTTGGACCAAGAAACTCTCTAAGGCAGGGGTTATTCTCATTTTTCTTAGGATAAAAGTGGAACATATAGAACATAAAATGACTGATGTGATGAGCCACGGCTGGCAAACACTGGATTGGCTTCTTTGAATTCTTATACAGTGGACCTTTGGGTTACAACCAGCCAGATATACAAAGAACTTGGGTTATGATCAGAATTTTAGTTTTAACTTACAAAGTCTTGAGTTACAATCCAAATGCTGGCCACTGGTGCTTCCAGATGGTCTCAGATACAAATTGAACCCTTAAAGAGTTCTGGAAGGAACATTACAGCATCCTTTCCTGTGTGGGGTTGAGAAATTCTGGGTCGATGTCTCTCTAAGGACACTGAGATCTGCTTGTGCACAGGAGAGAGATTTTGAAGGCTGTGTAGAGGAACCGAGCCTTCATTTGGTCAACGTGAGTTACAACCAGCCCTAGCAAATGAACTGAGTTTGAGTCAAAGGTCCACTGTAAAATTTTCTCCTTCCTCTCTTAAAGCATGAATTATCCACCGAATACTGACTTCATCTCTGAACCCTTATTGGAACTACCAATTTGGTGGGTCTAAGCAGACGCTCTTTATTGCTGAGGAATTATATCCCCCCAAAAGAAGTCCCACACCCTGATGAACATGATCTGCTTTGGAAAGAAGGTCTTTACAAATACAAGTTAAGATGAGGTCATCCGGGAGTGAGACACCCTGCGTGTCGTGTCTGGTGTCCTTGTAGAAAGAGATGAGACACACAGATACACAGAAAGGAGGTCTCATGGGACATGGCTATGCAGGGGAAGGACAGCAGGGACTGCAGCGTAGAGACTGGAGTGTTAAGAGTAACACCCAGGTGCTAGGACAGTGAGCAAGATTTTGGACTTCAGACCTCCAGGATGGTGAGAAAATCCCTTTCTGTTGTTTCAATCAGTTGGCCGGCCTTAGTTTGTTATGCAACCTGAGGAAACGAATCTGTATATTTGTTGATTGCATTTTTGAGGATAGCTGTGAAAGCCATTTCCCTCCCCTCTGCTCACTCAGCATTTTCTCTGCCCTGGCCTCCCAAGCCCTGTGGCCTGCATCAACCTTGCCTCCACTCCTCCCCTGAGAAGGTTCCCGGCCACACCCAGAAGATGACTGCAGAGAAGGGCTCTCTTCCCTGGAGCGGAGGAATGGGCAGGGACTCCAGACAGGCTAACTGGAAATGCACATCCTCAGAGGGTCTGCACTTTTGAAAAAGTACAGCCTGCAGGAGGAAGGAAAACGTTAATCTCGTCTTTTTAAAAACTTTCCGATTCTCCTCCCATTCTTAAGTACACACTGGGTGCTCTTGTGATCTCTCAGAACTCCTAGGTTTATCACCCTCTGCCTGTACTTTCTCATGACTGCTACCGGAATTGCCTATTGGCTCTGTTCAACTACCCGCTCCTGGGACAGGGCTCAGTTTGCTGTGTTCTCTGCTGAGCAATTTCGGGGCACACAAGAGGCAGTTCACCTGAAGACACAGGAATGAAGTGCCAGAACGAAAAGACTAAGAAATGAAAACGCTGACAACTGTCAGAGGCGAGCGAGTTCTGATGGAGCCAGCAGAAGGTAAGCTTGACTTCCCAGGAAAGTACGAATCCGTAAGGGCAGAGATGATTTCATGAGACCAACAGCTTAGGACAGTGTTTGGGGCCCAAGCACACAGCGGAGCTCACAAGGAAACTCAGAAGCCGAAGGTCAGCTCCTTCCCCCAAAAACCTCCTTCTTGGGGCACTGAGTCACGTGACCCTATTTAGCCTGCGGCAACACCTGAAGGAGACATTTTTTAGTGGGTTATTAGCAGACACTAAGCTAAAATCTCCTCTTGAGGTGGGGACAGATGATTTCAGGGCAGATGGTGAGATTCCAACACAAGGTGCTAAATCAGGTGGAGACAAACGGTGTTTCTGGAAGGAGGCTCTGAGCATTTCATTGCTGCTCCTTATAATACTTTCCCAAACTTCAACTTTAAATCGTCAAGTCAACTACTGAATTTTTAAAAGCCACAACAGGAAGAGACAGTTGGTAGGAGTTGTATGCGGAACAGATTTGTGGAGACTGGTCAGAGGAAGGATACAGGCAGGCACTTACTTGAGAATCTGCCCTCCTGCGGGCTTTGTTGTACTTTTACAGGAGAGGATTTAGCTGGGAGTGAATTTCCGCTACAGCCCTGTTTCCTGTTGGTTTCCATCAAGTGTGATGAGATGGGTGGAGAGGACAGAGGTCATAACGGCTTGTAGTTCTTGGAACCAATACAGGAGGGCTTTTCAGCAAGGTTTCTGCTGTGACCTTCACAGCAGGACAAACAACACAGTTGGGCAGAGGGCCTGTTAGTCCAGGGAAATCCACTTCGAGCAGGCCAGGCCAGGATTATAGGTTATATAGCGAACTCTAGTTGTGAAATTGAGATGTGCATAACAATTAAGTGGAGGTCTTCTTAAAGTGCAGATTCTACATCAGTAACCTGAGATGGGAACTCAGATTCTACATTTCTAATAAGTATCAGGCATTGGTCTGTAGACCCTAGCAAATCATACGGAATTTGGCACAAGTTCTCACTTGTAAAAGAATTCACATGATTATTTTACATACAAATATACTCCGTGCATGATTTTTCTTTAAAACAATGCACATTTTACCATATTTCATCTTTCCCCAAACACAGCTTTTTCCACCCTTTGAATATCTATGAAATGAGGATGCAGTTTGCAAACGAGAACTGCTTTATGATCTCTGTCAGCCAAGCCAGGCTACTGGAGTTCTCCTTGCCTGGGCCTATGCAAACATCAAAAGCAAAAGCATCTGAATTGCAAAGTGTGTGTCAGTGCTTAGAAGAAAGCCCCAAAGGCAGCAGAGAAAGTCTTCTAGCCACAGGGAGACTCACGGTTGTGGGGAAGGAAGGAAGCCGAGGCCAATCTGTTTCCCAACATTCCGGGCCCCATCCTTGCAAGGAGGCTTCTCATATCCTCAGAAGGCCGCTGTCAGAGCCCAGCACCTGCGGCTTTTTTCCTGTGCTCATTCTTAACGCTGCACTATCTCAATGACTCTTGGTAGCCAGGAAAGTATCCTCATTGGTCAAAACGCATGTGTGGTCAAAGGGGAGTCATAAAAGTTGATTTGGAGCTTGAAGTGTTAGGAATAGCTTATTTATTTTTTATACATGTACAAGAGTAATCCAGGGTAACAATGCCTCCAAATAAATCTGAAATATATATAAAGATACAGCAGGGGGCACAGCTCAGTGGAAGAGTGTGTGCTTAATATATGCTGGCCCCAGAGTTCAAGCCCTGGCACCAAAAATTAATTAATTATAGTACTTAATTAAAATATAGACAGATATTCTAAACGCAATACAAGCTATGCGTCAGTCACCATTTAATCAGCAGCTTTTCTTCCATAGCACGTGTAAAGTGCTGGTGCATCGTGCAATGTGTGCACAGCGGGGAATTAAACAAGGGCTATTACCGAGCCATCACACAGCAGAAGAGACACCAAAATATCAGTGCTTAAACTTTGAGATAGGTAGCATTATGATTCTCTCCCATGGTAAAAATAGTTTTTATTTCTTTCTTCCGCTCTATAGGAAAGGATACTCCGTCATCAGAATGGGTAACTTTCTGATTCAAGGTCACTTGGTAAGTTTGATAGGCCATGGCCAGGGAGAACACTCCTAGCCTTTTCTGCAACAGAGAGCATCTTCACCATAGCGCTCAACATGTGAAGCTACCTGCCACCATCCAGGGATGTTTGGAAATGTTACTTTGGTTTGTAGTACAGTGTGTATAGGGTTTACCTGTGGTCATCACAGGACTCACAAGAGTTTCTTTCCTTCCTGTCTGTCTGTCTATCTTCCTACCTACCTACCTACTTACCCACTTATCATCTATCTATCTGGGAGTGTCACTCTGCAATCCATACTGACCTCAAACTCACGATCTAGCCTGCTGAGTGCTGACATAACAGGTGTACATCACCACACCTAGCTTGGGATTCTAGCTTTTAATGGGTACAGCCAGGACTCAGAACATGCTCCGTGCTTAGTACAGTACTGTAAGGGCAGAAGGATCCTCCCAGCAAACTAACAAGTCCCCCTCTTAAGAAATGCTATAAGCGGTTTTGACATCAGAAAGTGTCTTACTGTGGAATCCATAAGGACATTGTCCCAATTTACTCAAGATTTATTGCTGCTTAATTCTTGGACTTGGGAAAATGTCCCTCTACATCTAAAACTACTTGTTCTGTAAGTTGTCATTGTGAATTCAGAATGGCTAATGTGAATCTGTAGGTTTTTTAATTCAATAAAAGAGATGACAAGAGTTAAATCTACACTCTAACATGTGGCCTCATCTAAGGGGCTCTTGGGAGCCCAACTGAGGTACAGGGCAAATATGTCTTGAGAAGAATGCAAAACTATTTCTGCTGATCATTAGACAGGAGATTTGTGGACGGCATTACTAAGCCTCTGGGACAGCCCAGACATAAGGAGGATTCGCACAGCTTTTGCACTGCTTTGCGCGTCCCATCAGTTCAATCCCATTGTCAACAGCCTCGGGAGTGAGGCTATGGTCATTATCATCATCAAAGTACTCATCGAGAAGTCACTACATGCCAAGCTCTATATTAGAGCTTTAAGTAGGTAATTTTATGCCTTACAGTATCAATACAAGTTCTCCCTACTTTACAGATAGGTAAAGCGAGGCTTAAAGAGCCACATGGTTTGTGACAAGAAAGTGGCAGAGCTGCCATGCAACACGGGCCAGGCCTTCCGAGCTCTCCACTGTCCTCCTCGTGCTCAGTTGTGTGGTCCACACTGCAGAGCATCTCCATCGCCCACAGAATAACCTTCTCTGTTCATAATGGGGCATCTGGAACCCAGAACAATGGTACCTGCTTCCCAGCCTTACCTCATTTTGTCCCCTTAATCTTTACAAGCGTGTTCAACACCACCTTGGGTGTCTTACCACCACCTCTAATTTTACTTCAATTCTGTCCATCCCTCCACAAGGCCACATCATGCTCAGCTTGCCACAATCCTAGTACACAGCAAGGCTCAGAACAAATGAACACTTCACTTCCTCCGGAAGTGAAGGAGGCCCAGATCCATCTCCTGACACATAACATATCCTTCGTTCACTTTCTGCACTACTCAAGTCTTCCGCTCTCCAGATCTTATTTGGCTTTATGCTCTACACAATGACTTCTCAATAGCACTCTTCTTTATTGAGTTTACATTACCGATGGATGAAAATAGTCTTAATTTTGCTTCTGCTCAATATCTAATTAATGTGCTACACAGAGTAAATCGTAGAAGAGAATGGGAAAGAGGGATGCAGAAACACCTTTTTATATATTTTGGAGTCCTAGTGGAAAAGGACACATCTAATTTACCTTCGCGTAAGTAGAATAAGAAAGACTGTGTATTCACTGAATTTTCATTCTTTCTAGCAAAGGTCACTCAGCCTCAATTCAGTGATCCAGTCATCAGGAATGACCCACCCGCTGGGCAGCTGGTGACACTAGGTCACCACTAAGCGGGGAGCACTTGGTGGGTGACACTGCACACCCACCTGCTCCCAGTGCTGACTTCCGGTCTCTCCGTCCTCCATGTGATGACCTTACATGATAATCTTCTGTGGATTTCTCATCTGAAATGCTTCCTAGGCCCTCTCCACTGCATGTCCCCTCAGAGCCGATTAATGTACAGACCCTTCGCTCAGCGTGCTGACTCAGTGGACCAGTGGCTGAGAGCCGAACAGAAGCATCGGTTCCTCTGAGCTGGTGACCATTCCCACCCTCACGCTGAGCGATGCTTGTTCACACAGTGGTCAGCACACTTGTTCTAAACAGCCAAACTGTCTGCATCTGTACACCCCCTCCTGCATTTACTAGCTACAACTCAAACCAGTGCTTCTAAACACTAAATTACCTATAAATGAACTTGGCGGTTTATTAAGACTCAGTAGGTCTGGGGCAGGGTCTGTTCTTCATTTCCTACAAGTCCCCGAGTAATGCCAGCGTTGTGAAAACAAACCATTGCTGATCCATACTCATTTTAAGAAATACTATGTGAAGTTCTGCTATACTCATTAGCCAGTGTGCCCAGAGATTATCTTTCAAAACTTTAGCATAATATCTTGACCAGCTCACTGACACTGTCACAATCAAAATACAAAACTTTCTCATCAACAATGATACCTCCAGTACAATTCCATAGACACAGGTTACTTCTCCCCTGTCCCTAGGTCCTTCTCAAACTTTGACAGTCACTCATCTGTTGTGCATTTCTAAATTTTGTCATTCCAAGAATCCTATACAAATTGAATCATCTAGTATGCGACATTTTAGGGTCAGGTTTTTTATAAACTCATACACTTTGCTCTAGGTACCAATAATTAGTTCCTTTTCACAAGTGAGTACTATTCCACAGTATGGCTATGCTACAGTACCCTTTTACCATAGGAGACACATTCGAAGACTCTAAGACACATTCTAAGACTAGCAGGTGCTGCAAGGGGCAGATGTTACTGAACCATGCGTGCGGGGTTCTTCACCTACACATACATACCTATGGTAAGTTCAATTCATAAATTCGGCACAGTAAGAGTTTAACAGTAATAACAATTAGAACAGCATATTGTAATGAAACTTATTTAAATTTTGTTAATTATTTCTGGACTTGTCCATGTCATTTTTTTTTGGACTCTGGTTGACTACATGTAACTCGAACTACATGGAGCAAAAGCCACTGAAATTGTCCTCTGTGGTTTCTTAAACACTTTAAGAATAATGTGAAACCAGTCTTAATACATTTCACAAAGAAATGTTTGGGGTCTGATATGCGGCCGTTACACTTTGGCTCTGTTAGGCTCATTTGCTAAACCGCTGCGCCCATTTGTGGAGCCACGTAGCCCTGGCGATCAGCTTCCTGCTCGGGGAATTGTGAATAAAGCTGCTGCCATAACATCCGTGCACCGGTTTTCTGTGGGACCCTAAGTTTTTTTTCTTTGTGATAAACCCCAGGAGTGGTCATGGGAACTTTTCATGTATATGCATATTTTTTAACTCTGTATTTTCCAGAGTCACTGAACCATTTCACACTCTCACGAGCGATGTATGAGGGATCCAGTTTCTCCCTTTCTTCAGCAGCATGTTGGGCTGGCTGCATTTTTCACTTAGCAATTCTGATAAGTGTATCACGATGTCTTAATGTGGTTTTAATTTTCATCTCCCTAGTGCTGAGTGATGTCAAATACCTTTTCAAGGGCTTATTTACCATCTTCAAACTCAAGAGAGAAAAGTCTCATCACATCTTTTCCCTATTTTCTAATTATATTTTTTGCCTTTATACTATCGAGTTTGAAGACTTCTTATACATTCTAGAAACTAGTCATTGGTTATGAGGTGTACAATGTTTTTTTCTGGTCTTCAATTTCCTTCCATCCTTTTAAAACAGTCTCTACAGTGCAAGTTGCAATGAACAATTTTCCTTTTTCAGACTGTATTTTTAAAGCTGAGTCTGATAACTTGCTTACCTAGGCCTGGAATTAAATTCTCTCTGTCTTTTTTTCTTCTAAAGCTTTATAGTTTTACGTATTACAATTAAGTTCATGATCTGTTTTGAGTTAATGTTAAAGGTGTGCATGGTATGGCTATGCATCAATACCCAAAGATGAATGTAATTATTATATATTGTGTATAGTAATATAAAAAATGAAAGTAAGACAATGTAATTTTCATTTTTTCTATATGGATGGCCAATTGCTCTAGCACCATTTTGTTGGGAGGACTGAGTAGTTGGTCTATTACCCCTCTACATTTCAGACCCTTATGCTTATTTTATAACAAATGCCCGGGAATTTTATTTGTACTTAAAGGAAAGAATAGTGAAAATTACTTACATTCTATCTGCTTGAAGTCAAAAGTTCTACTGAATGCTTATTTCTGAAGAATCACATGAACAGGTTTTACATACAATGGTGGAGACAAGATATAGCTCATAATAGGATTTTAGGTTCAGATAATGGTAGAATGTGTGAGAATACATATAATATTTATAATTAGCAAGCTAAAAATGAGAGAAAATATTCCTGAATTGCTTTAAGACATGTCTTTGAGATTCACCCTTTTTTTTTTTCTCCCTTAAATGCTTCTAATGGTACATTTTAGGTATACAATACATTTATATTTATCATTGGGATCTTGTACCTGTACATGATGTATCTTGGTTTGTATTTTTTCCCCATTCCCTGTCCTCCCTTCACCCCCTCCACCTTTCCCTATTTACAAAGATTTTGTTTCCATTTTTTCCTTTTCTCATAATTTTTCCTCTCCCTTCTTTCCTTTCCCCTTCCCCTTCCACTTCCCCTACCCCTTTGGACATTTTCTACCTATTTCAAATGATCAATTATTCATTTTAATCATTTTAATCCTTATTTATACTTTCAGTTTCTCACACCAGAGAAACTATTCGGTATTTACATGTGTCCTGTTTATTTCGCTTAAGAGGATGGCCTCAATATGCATCCATTTAGCTATAAATGTCTCTAGTTTCTCATTCTTTATGGCTGAGTAGTACTCCATTTTATTTTAAAAAACCCACATCTTCCTTATCCAGTTTCCAGTTGATGGGCACTTGGGCTGTTTCCAAGCTTTAGTTATTACAAACTGTGCTGCTATACACATGGGTGCCCATATATCACTGTGGTATGATTCATTTAATTCTTTGGGGAAGATACCCAGCAGACGAATAGCTGGGTCAGATGGAACTTCCAGTCCTAGTTCTTTGAGATAGCTCCATACTGATTTCCACAGTGGTTTCACCAGTCTGCACTCCCACCAGCAGTGGAGAAGGGTTCCTTTCTCCCCACAGCCCCACCAGCATTTGTTATTGGTTGATTTCTTGATAACACCCATTCTTTCTGGGGTGAGATAGAATCTCAGCACTGTTTTCATCTGCATCTCTTGAATGACCAGTGATGTTGAACATTTTTTCATATGTTTATTTGCTGGTTTTACTTCCTTGTCTGAGAAATGTCTGTTTATTTCAGATGCCCATTTTTGAATTGGGTCTTTGAATTTGGGGGGTCTGATTTTTTTAATTTCAACTACATTCTTTTCTAGTATTTTCTCCCCCATTCTCCTGCCCTCCCTTCAACCCCTCCACCTCTCCCTATTTACCCAAAACTACATTTTTAAGTAATTTTGTTATATGCACATTTTAAAATTTCTACCATCAAAACTTACATGACCCAGGGCCAGGGATGTAGCTCAGCAACACAGTGCCTGCCTGGCAGGTGTGAGGTCCTGAGTTTGACCCCTGGTACCAAAAAAAAATAATATGATCCAAGTGTGGCTTTGATGAAAATTCAGTTTTTCAATTCTATATGTCCTAAAGCATCAAACTGAAAGACATGTCAAGATCACCAAAATCATGAAACAACCTTGCATGTCCATTTCTGGGCAGAAAATTAAATGATTCAGTCTTGTCCCATTCTGGTCTAAAGGAAATCTAGGTTCAAGGACTTATTCGTCTCACCTTGAAAAAAAGTAACTCATGACCCATAATTACTTCCCTCATCTGTAAAATGAGACTAAGAATACTTGCCTCATAGAAATCTTGAGATTAAAGTAAAAGATAAAAGCTAAAATATAGGTCCATTGTATAATGCTGCTTCGCAGTACAGAATTAAGGGTTATGGAAACCTCTGGTAGGATTAATGCTGCCTTCTTAACCATTTCATATGTAAGTGTGTGCCCGGGGGGAGTAGTTAATTAATCAATGAGTCCTTATAAGGAGTCTCATTTTTATGAAAAATAAAATACCTTTTGAAGGTTAACTTATTAGTCTTTTAGTAGTCATTGACATCTTGGGGTAAAGTTTACATGAAATTAAATGGGAGGTGGGTTGGAATCAATGACCAAAAAGGAAATTTTCACCTAGGTGAGAGATGGGAGAAGATACTATGAAGAGGAAGAAAAGAGTATGTCCAGGAGAAAACCTGTCAGGCTTCACAAGTGGCTTGAGCCAGGCCTACACCTACATGGCAGGGATGTGTACCCCTAGGCAGTTAATGATTAGAGTTATTCATATATTTAACAAATAGTTGTTTAATGCATTCCACGCAAATGGTTCTGCCCTGGCTATAGACAGATTGCAGTAAACTCTTGCTAAGGATAATTTCCCAAACACTGCATTAAAGGAGAGCTGTCACCAAGACACAAAGTGATCCCATGTTAAAATTGTATTTAACTCAACATTAATGACAAATCAGGTGCATGTTACAACCAGTACCAAGGAGCATCCAAACAAGAGGGATTATTATTGATTGATAAGAATTAAATGAATTTGTAAAGAGATGCAAACCTGCCTTCTTCGACAGTAGAAGGAAGCCAGAACATCCTAGTGGGTAAATCAACAAATAAGATAAATATTTGCAATCCATGCTAGGTTTAATTATGTGGAGCGGTAAGTGTTCAAGTATTGACCGGCCGGCCAAAAGGGCTTTGAAAAGGTAAAGGAATTAAGGGAATACATGGGTTTCTGAGCCCATGGGTTTTCCCCCTATATTAATTTCAGGTACTGGACTCCAATTCCAGTACATGTGAGGTGTCTTCCAGCTCAAATATTTTAATGTTTCTATAACGTTGTCCCGGTGTTGTAAAGGCTAATTAGGAATATTTAATTATTTGATTCAAGGTTCTCCCATGTGTAGTCTTGATAATAGAAGCTATTGATCCTCAGTTGGAGGAGAAGCAATAAGCATTCCCATAAGGCAGCACACCACGAATGGAGGAAATCTCAAAATAAGAAATCACAGCTGGAAAACATGCCTCACAAAGCCCCCTAGAGTACCAGACTCTGCTACTCCTGTTCCTTATTAATTTGTCCTCTTTCATCATTTATTCATTTGTACTTTCACTCAATCTCTCAGACCTTTATTTCTTCATTCAGTGTAGGTGAGGACCGATAAGCGATAACATAATTTATAGGAAGGGTCTCTAGCTTTGGTTGCTCAGATCGGAGGAGATGCCTGTACACACCTATACACAGCCATGCCACTCCATGGACACACGGCACACCATGCAAACAAGAGATACAACAGGAGGAAGTGTTCATTGAGGAGCCAGGGGAATCAGACAAACTCTGTCATAAGGGATAAAAAATACTGTGGATTTTTTAAGGTAGAAGTATCACTGGAAAAGTAGAGAAAATGAGAGCATTCATTCCATCATACAAGCAAACATTTCAAATCTAAAATGACCATACATAACAATGAATATTTGCTCTTTGACCTATCCATCCATTATTTTTATTCTGGCATAGAGGCCCGATTTTCCCTTGGGGATCGTCCTTAGGTGAGAACACATCCTTGGCTCCAGGAGTGGCCACTGGCATTGGCCTGGCTAATGAAGCTGGACACCTTCTCTGTGGCTGCTGGCTTCAATCCAAACAGGAAGAGGATTCTGAACTATTAGGAAGAAAAGCGCTCTTTTCAACAGTGAGTGCTAGGCTGGCAGGGCATAAATCTGGAGATAGAGCAGTGGACGTACTGACCCGTGACTTGCAGAGGGAGCAAGCACAGAGCTTCAGAGCCAGGCAGAGATTTCTGATGAGGGAGCCTAGAGCTGGCCATGCCTGAAACTACTCAGTTACCCCTCTGGGTATCTCCACTGCCGACTCTTGTTGAGCCAAGGAATTTCAGTTTTGTGCCAGTCCATGTTACTTAGGTTCGTGTTACTTAAAACTGAGCTATTCTTTAATAATGCATTCTCATAAATCAATAAAATAGTTGATGAATCAAAGGGCCCATTATATACAACAATATGGAATAAAATTGGAAAGTCAGTGGAGGCAAGAAAACCATGCAGTCTGACTTTTCTTCTGAGGCACCGATTCTCAAAGTTTAGCACATACCATAATTGCCTGGACAGCTTGTTAAGCATATGTTACTGAGCCTCATCAGCAGTTTGACACCAGGTCCACCAGCTGTTAATCCATTGTTGGGCAGTGATCTCTATGATACAGGTTAGTACAAGGAGACCAGTACATTAGGACTTCCTTTCTTTGATGGTACAAGTTACAGCAGGTGACGAACAAGCCGACTGGAGGGAGAAGCTGAACTTTGTGAAAGTAGATACAAGGAAAAGCCAGTGTGGCTCTGAGAAGCTACTATCAAGCTCAAGAGTTAGAAGGAACTTCACCCTTTGCTAATGGAGGGAAGGAAACATTCAAGGCTCCATGTCTCAGCTCCACTTATTCCCTCCAAGTGATTTGTTCTTAGGTAGGCCTCCCATCCCACCAAATCATGAGGACGACTGTCAGCTGTAAAGCCAGGCTCTCATTTTCATAGCTTAGGAGCCACAGGAAAAAGTTGGCTTTCCTGACCATTCTTAACTAAAGTCCCAGCATCACATCTCATTGGTTTGCTCATCTGTCCATGTCCAAACCCATCACTATGGCAGGGAATGAGACAGAGTCATTGGCTAGGACTTCTGTTTCTCTCTCCTCAAACTGGAAATGCAAAATAACCTTTCCTGTTCTGCATGTCTTAAGAGCAGGGAGAGGGATAGCTTTTGCTAAGGAAATCGATTCTGAGCAGCCAAAAACTGTAATGTCCATTTCAACATGTGGTACAAATTGCCTGCCTCTTCTTTAGCTGCTCACTTTAAAGAGATGCCCCTTAGGCCTTCGGGATTTGTACCACTGGAGTAAAATAGTATTAAGGGACTGTAACTGAAAACACACCACAAAAGCATGTTAAGGCTGCTGCTCAGTGAGGCATACGGCAGAAATATCACTGGCAGTCTGTATTCTGAGATTCTGATGAGAAGGGAGGGAAATGAGGGTAAAGTAGGGAGGAAGAGGATGGGACTGTAGGGGAAGACAAGAGGAAAAGGAAGGCTTGTAGAGAAGTCCTGCTCTGGGTCATGCTGGGTCAGCAGGGCTTCTCTGCCATTCTTCACCTCAGCATGCCTATGAAGCAAGTGAGAATGTACTTTCTTTGTGAGAACTGTACCTTCTAATAATATCTGGATTTCACAGGGTACTTTGTTTCCTAAGACCTCAAGATGTGTGACAAACCTCAGTGTTCCTGTGATATTTGACTTCTTGCTCTCAAGAGAGAGAAACTGAGGCAGAAAAGCTGGGCAAACAGAAATTCTAGAACAAATTGGTGGCTAGCATCCTAAGGCATGAAGACTGTGCCGTTGCTGTCAGACATCTTTCCCTTATAATCCTTTAATTTCCTTTTTAGCTGTGGCCATCTCTTTCCAGGCAGGGAACACACAGCTCACCGATTGCAAGAGTCAGCTAAGGGGATGCTCAATCCTTTTTCATCTCTAAATCATTTTTTCCTCTTTCTCACTTCCAAGAAAGAGTTTATACTGAACAAAAATAATCATGAAGCTAAACTTTATTATATCGAAGTTTATCTTCCCACATCTATTTTGGAAATAACCGTCACAATCTTTCTTTTAATAAAGAAATAAATAGAAACGTCGATGGTGCTGCCTGCTTTAACCTCTGGAGATGTGGAGAAGACATACACCAGACAACCCAAGTTCACTGCCCATTTTGATACCGGTCTGCTGGTGGCAGGCGAATTACTCAAGGAGACAAGAATGACTAAGAGTGTTTGGTTTTGATGTGGGTAGACCAAGTCAAATAAAAAGATAAGTGGCTGAAACTGATCAAAGAATCAAATGAGGACACAGCTCGCACATATACCATGTTCTTGGTCCAGTAAATGATGGCTGCATTACCAAAAAGAAGTCAAAGTGGCCATTTTTTTGTCTGAAAACACACAAGAAAAGCTATTATGATAGTAGTAGGGTAACAAGAGTTCTTTTCTGCATGGAAAGTCTACCTACCCAGCATACAATTACTGACCTCTCACAAATCTTATTGAAATAATTCCCCTTTTCTGACTCCTGAACCTTTGGACCTTCCTACACTTCACTCCTGACTCTTACATAATGTGCCAGCCAGGATAGAAATTATATACTTCCCTGGCTGTCTCATTGGAGGGAGTATTTAGTTACCACATTTAACCCTCTTTCCTTTTGGTTTCCCTGACACACAGTGCCCAACACATACGGAATTTTCAAGATTGTGAGCAAAGTAAATACAAAGCCCAAGAAACCCTTGTACAGTTTCCTAGGTGACAGGAACCCTGAGCTCAAAGTGGCAACGCTGAATTTTCTGGGAAATGTTTAACCTACACCAGGCTCAAGATATTGATTTCCGAATTAGAGACAGTATCACCTGAAATAATCTACTATGCAAATGGCACATATTTATTGTGCACATACGATATGCCAGGTCCCAGGCTAGGCGCTGCTATGCAGGGATTGTTACCAATCAGCTGAGGATCTTTCTGTCCCATTGGACCGACATGTCCAATTGGGAAACTGTACCCTCTAGAAGTCAGTGGCTCCTGGCTTTGAGCTCTAGTGACTCTCTCAGCTCTTAGAGCCAGGGCTGGAAGCCTGGGAGCCTTGAGTGTCAGCCCCTCTTCATTCTTATGTTGTGGCTCCTTAGAGTTCCAGTCCTTAGCACAGTGATGGCGAACCTGTTAGAGACTGAGTCTCAAACTGCCACACAAAACCCACTTATTTATTGCAAAGTGCCAACAGTGCAATGAAACTTGCATACTGAGGTTTCAGTTTAGAAATAAAAACTCTACATTAACATCTTCCATTGTAAAAGAATAACACCCATGCCACAGGTTCGCCACCACTGCCCTAGCTTCTAGGCCCCATAACCAAGCTCTTAAATCCCATTTGCATTTTTCTTGAGCCTTATCACAACTCTTGATGCCTCTCTGGGATATCTCGACCCCACCTCCACTGAGCTCTCTGTGACCTGGCATCTCAGCCTTTTCTCTCCTCCTTTGCCAGGGTCCTCAGACTTTGGGTCTCAGCCCTCGGGCTCCCCCTGGGATTCAGCCTGGCTCCACCTCGGCTTCTATCCTGCCCCGGCTTGTGTCCCTAGGCCCAGCCTCTTATCAGTCTTGTCTCTTCTGGTCTCAGCTTCTTCAGGGTCAATAAACCCTGGTGTTAACAAAGACCTTTTAGAGTTGCCCACTTAGCCCACTCTACCCTGGATACAATCACCAGCAGGGAAGAGGACGGCCCATGCCAAGCCTTTGTTCCACTTTGAGTACTGCTGCAGGGCAGATAGAGCAGAAGAGGGCGCCCTCCAGACTGGCCCAGGAAGAGTGAGGGAGCACTGCTTGTACATAGGAATGGAGCATGGAAACGTGGGCCTGCTGCACTCTGCAGCCCTTTTCAAAGATTTTGGAATAGTGTCAGAGAAGGCTGGCTCAGTGTCAGGGTAGAACTATCCAGAGTGGCCATAAGAGGGTGCCATCTGGGCAAGGCGTGTTTCTGAAGCCTGTTGCAACCAGGGCCTACATCTTCTTGGCAGAGGCAAGGTGTTCAGGATGATGGCCTCAGATGCCGTGGGGAAGGCTCCGTACACAGTTTAGAGACTTCCCAAAATGGCTTGGCTGAGCTATGTTTGTGGCATCTCCAGGAAGAACTGTAGTGTTAATTATGGCCCACTGGGTCTAAAGGGACCCTGAAGAATGTCAGCAATGGACCCTGGTTCCTCCCCAGTCTTTGTCACTAGGTACGGTTTGGTGGTGCCCCTCAGACAGAAGGCAGTGGTGTAGGGAACAGTTGGCCCGTGGGGCACCAGTCAGGTCGGGGAAGGGAAGAGTTGGGCTTCTTTCCTGTCTCTGGATGAATGAAGAGAATACCGGCTCCTTGGTGTTTTGAAGCATCCTACATGCCATACCATTTAGTCAGCAGGGAGCAGTGGCAGGGGCCTGCAATCCCAGCCCGCACAGGGGCTGAGGCAGAAGGACCTTAAGTTCAAGCCCAACCTGGCCACCCTGTTTCAAAATAAAATAATTTAAAAATGGCCAAGAATGCATCTCAGTGCAAGGTGCCCTAGGCTAGAAAAAAAAACATCTTAGGATAGTCCAGCAAAATTACATTGCTCTTAACAAATTATACTTGAGTTTCCTGCCTTGGATCTGGTCCCCATCATTGCAATTTAAGGTTCCCTGGAAGAGAACAGCATGACCACTGATTCCTGACTTCTAAATATACCACCCCGGACACAGTTTGACAATTAATATCTGCTGAAAGTCACCCAGGCACACCCATGAGAGCACACACCTGAGACCCCCTTGCACCTGAGCTGTGTTAACAGATGTCATTCTCCACAGCTGGACAGTGACAGGAATCGGTATTTCTCAAGAACTTTGCTAGAAAACACACACCTACATTTGAGGGTAAACTTTGAACAGAAAATAAAAATAAGCAAACATATACTGAATCTTTATATATGTCAATTCTGTTTGAAACTGCAGGGAACAGGGAAAGGGAACTTACTAGAACTTCTGCAGTAAGTCCTAGTCTCCTGAGAGCCACGGCAGCACAAGGAGAATTAACTTATTATGCAGGAAAGGTAGAAAAATGAGACTTGGAGAAGCTGAGCTTTGGGCCTGGTCAGTGCTGCTCTGGGCAGCAAAGATGAAAGCCCCCAGCTTACTGCACCTTTTATTCAGTACATCCGGGAGAAACTAATGTAACAAGTGAAATGTAGAGAGTTCAGTACTTCACATTGGGATAAACAAGGTGTAACAAAAGACTAGGGGGTGGAGGAAATCCAAGAACAATGAGGAACTAGGCAGATGAAGACATTGTTCCTCCCAGGATGTCTCCTGCTGGTGTAATCTTGTCCTGGAGCATCACAGCATCACCGGATCACTCAGGTCTCAGTTGTGACCCGAGGCCAAAATGGAATTATGTCTTGGGATTCCATAGCTGGGCTGTAGGCAGGAGAACTAGGCTAACCAAATGATTTTACCCTAAAATTATGTAGCCTTGCTCCCGACAAGAAACAATTTACTCCTGTTATATATATTTTCACAATGCCTCATCTAGTAGGTGTTCAATTATTATGCTAATTTCAGAAAGGAGAAGCTTGAGGCATGAACTTAAGACATTTTACTTAGACGGGCAGCTAAATAAGAGAGGTAGCCAAGCTGAGAAACAAACCCAGGCCTATTATATTAAAAACCTGAGCTACTAATCATCATATCTTATTATCTATCTATAAAAACCACCTCAAACCAAAAAAGTAATAATAACAAAAATAAAACCTCTGGGAATAGATAGTCATACAATACCAATTTTTTATACTCAGAGCTACCAAAACCAGCCAGAAAACTGTTTTAAAAAATCTATCTTGATCTTGCTTTAGGGGAATCCTATCACTGTCAACTGCCCCAGTGATTCTTTTTCACTTTTGTTGTTTTTTTTGTTTTTGGTACCGGGGATCGAACTAGGGTCCTTGCGCTTGTTCAGCAGGCGGTGAAACCACTGAGCTAAATCCCTGGCCCCTGAATGGAACTGAGTGTCTTTTTTTTTTTTTTTTTTTT
>NW_004624733.1:35888914-36032030 GCF_000247695.1 Heterocephalus glaber | reverse complement strand
TAGACGGGCAGCTAAATAAGAGAGGTAGCCAAGCTGAGAAACAAACCCAGGCCTATTATATTAAAAACCTGAGCTACTAATCATCATATCTTATTATCTATCTATAAAAACCACCTCAAACCAAAAAAGTAATAATAACAAAAATAAAACCTCTGGGAATAGATAGTCATACAATACCAATTTTTTATACTCAGAGCTACCAAAACCAGCCAGAAAACTGTTTTAAAAAATCTATCTTGATCTTGCTTTAGGGGAATCCTATCACTGTCAACTGCCCCAGTGATTCTTTTTCACTTTTGTTGTTTTTTTTGTTTTTGGTACCGGGGATCGAACTAGGGTCCTTGCGCTTGTTCAGCAGGCGGTGAAACCACTGAGCTAAGGTCTTCTCTCTCCCCAGTTTGGACTGTGTGGAGAGCCCTTTTTTTTTTTGGTACCAGGGATCGAACTCAGGACCTTGTGCTTGTGAGGCAGCCGCCAGAACCACTGAGCTAAATCCCTGGCCCTCTTTTTCACTTTTTACATTTAAGGCTAAGCCTTACCTGCAATATGTCTTCTCCTTAAATCCATTTCCTTCTAGGCACTAAAGCTGAATTTCTTGCCACCTAATTACATAATAGGTGAAAGAAGAGAACAGCACTTTGCAGTCAGAACCTCTTCCATTCCAAAGGACTCCAGGATAATATTGGGCTTCTCTCAGGGAGTGTAGCATTGTAACTTTCATAAACCCCAGGACCTCCCGTGGCCTTATGAAGGGCAAACTTGTTTGTAAAGTTATATATTCCGGCATCCAAAGATGTAAGTAATACAATATTAAGCCAAATCTCACACAGTCTCTGAAAAGACACAAGGAAGCTTCTGAAAGCTGTCGCATTACACAGACTCTAGCCCTCTGATTCTCCAAACACGTGCATATTCCTGCCAGCCTGGGTTCTCTTTTTCAGCCTGGGTTTGCCTTTTCTCTAGAGTCATTCTCAACTTTGCCTGGTGAAAACCCGCCACTCCAGTTTTTCCTGAGTACTCGGAGTGCTCTTCTTACAAACGCCTCTTGGCTAAAGAGGGGGAACGGGGAAGCACCAGCAACAGTGAGTTAATAACCAAGTCACCAAGATCCACCAAGATCCATGTCACTTAGACAAGTGTGAGCATGGAGGTTTAGTCCCACAATTTTTCTTAGGTTTAAGAGGAAAATATACTATTTCTCATACCAGCTGTTCTTTTAAAAATTGAGAATCCACAACCCAGAGAGGCAAGGACAAATTACACCACCACACAGTTGTGTATTTGTGCAGAGGAGCCCTATCTCCTCCGACTCGGCCCATGGGACTCCCCAGAATCTTACATGGGATCGGACCAATGACCTGGTTTACTGAAGTCACAGCCTCTCAGGTCTCTCTAACAGGGTCTCCTGGTGACTCTGTGCTGCAGACACTGACCTTCCTTGCTACAAACCACCAAGGGGCTGCGGAGCAGCAAAGAAAGAGCCCGAAGCTCCTAAGTAATCAGACCGCCCTTCCAGCTCTGCACCGCACGCTGCACAAAATGGCTGGGTTTTTTATTTAATCAATTGCATTACGTGTTTATTGCCTCGTTTTTCACCCAGTTGTAGAGATTATTACTTGAATAAGTCTTAGTGAATTGGAAATGAGCACAGAGGAATCACTTAAAGACTTATTAGGAAGACATGTTTCCCTTCATTGATCTAAAAGTCTTCATATACTGTGGATAAACTAAATCCTCCCTTGTTTATGTCAAAGAAGAGAACGAAATGTTGCCCCCATATACATATATAACTGGAAGATGCCCTCTTAGGAATTCTTAGCCAGAATACTTTCTCGGGGAAGAAGACTCCTGCTATGTAAGAAGAGGGGATGTTGATGGGAATCAGCCTCAGCCCTGGTAGCAGCCTGTGTCAACCCTACTGAGAAGTTATAGCAGCACCTGACATTTTTATCTCCCTCCCTGCTGGTCTCAGGTGCTTTACACACACTCTCGCCGGTACTCATAATACCTAGCAGGAAGCAAGGAGCATCGTCCCTCCTTAATCAAGATCATATAATGAATTCAACCCCAAAGAAAGCCCTGAATATACATCCTTTATTACTTAGGCCAAAGCTCCTGTGAATTTAGAAAGTTTTGAGTGGATAAGAACAGAAATACAACAGTGTTTAATGGATATAGACTTTTCTGAGCTCCTACCACTGGACTAGAGGCAGGAGCAACTACTGAAGTCCTGTACCCAGCCCTCTGGAGGAAGAGAAAGGAGCAGACAGAAGGAAAAAGAGGGGATGAGACAGATAAAGAAAGGGAGAGGAAAAGGAAGAGAGGGAGGCAGAATAGTAAGTGACAGAGAGGAAGGGAGGAGGGCAGAGGGGACAGATTGCTCAGAATAATTGGGTGAAGTCCTTCCTAGAACAGACATGGGGCATATTTGTCGATCAGGACAGTGACTTTGGAGCGGAGAGCCTGCTGCCCAGGAAAAGAGGGAGCTGCATTGCCTGCCACATTCACCAACCTAAAGGACAGAGAGGACCTCAGAGGTTTGGTAATCAGAACTATAGAATTTCCTACTCACCGTGCTCCGGAAAGGCACATTTCTCTCTCTGTAGAGCTCAGAATCACCCAAGCACTTCAGACAGAATTAGAGTAGGCAGAGGAGGAGCCACAACATTTAGTCTAGACTTCAAGAGAAATGAACTCATGGCTGATTTTCTGCCCTAAGGAGTGATAAAAACCTTTGTCCTTTCAAAGCTAGATGAGCAAAACATGAACAGGTCTGCTGTGGGGAGCTATCCTGTTTGGCACTGAGACGTAGACATGAATGGAAGATCATCTGGAATCCAGGGAAGCTTTAGCTACCTGCCCCTAACATTTGTCCTCTGCCCAAAATCCTTGAGACTGTGCTGGAAGATGCTGTTGCCTGCCAGAGGCTGGGGAGGCCACACACACACACACACACACACACACACACACACACACACACTCTCTCTCTCCTACCTTGCTTTTGAAAACCCTTGTAATGCTCTTTCTCACTTGAACTTGAAAAAGAATTGTTGCAAATTGATATTAACACAAAAGGAAGTGCAGAGAATCAGAAACTAGTGAGACATAGTTACTGGCCTATCATCTGGATTTAACAGTCTAATATTTCTCATGGTATTTTTCAAAATTTCTACTTGGGAAAAATATATTAGAAAACAAAACCCCTGCCACCTCTACCACTGCCCCATTGTCCATTGCATTCACTCCCCCTGGGAAAGACCACCATCACAAAGTAGGTGTATATCCTTCCCACTAGGGTCTTTATTTTAATTATGTAGATGTGTTCATAACTTATAATCAACGTAATATTTTGTGTATTTTAAATTTTTTATAAAGATCACATCTTTTTACCACTTGTTTTTTCCAATGCAACACGTTTGAATTTGAATCTGTTGACTCACACATATCTGATTCACTTATAAGCATCATATAGAAGTGCACTGCATGGAGTCATTAAATTTATCAATCCATTCATTGATCAGTGAAGATTAAATTGTTTCCAGTTTTTACCATGACAATGATGACGCAATACATATTTTTAGACGTGTCTTCTCATGTACTATGTGCTAGTGTTTCTAGGATGTATACTGAGCCACGCAGCGTCTGGTGATGGGACATGCATGTTCTCATCTTCATTAGACACTGTCAGATTAAGTGTGATGCCTCAGTTGCACTGAGCTGCACCAAAATGCTCCCTCCCCTTGATGGAGGCCACAGTGCTCCCCCTAGTGTTGTCTCCTTCCCAGAAGACCAGTGATTATCTACCACAGATCTAATGAAAAGACTAAAGTGCTTCAACTCGGTTCATGGTGGTATACAGTTACAGATCTGTACTCTACTATCCTTTCCTCCAGTTACGACCCATATGACTTTAGACCAAGTCATTTTTCCAAGTCTACCACCATATGTAAAATGAGGACATGACTACTATCCCCTACCAGACAAAGTTGCTGTTGGGATTAAAGGAAATGATATACATACAGCCCTTGGCCAACATGTCTGATATCTAAGGAGCAATAAATAATTATCTTTTTTTAAATTGCTATTTTCCACACTACAGAATCCAAGGTGCTTTTGGAATGGCCCAGGAGATGCAAAGATGAAGAGATTTTGAGAAACCAGCACCAAAATCTTAATATCATTTTTTCTCCCATGTGATGAAGTTTGATGAAAGGGTGAAGGACAGTATCATGGGTGTAAAAGCCTGGGCAGCATCGATAGGAACTGCAGTGTGTCCTGCTTAATTTCTCCTCCAGGAAAATGTGTGGGCTCTTTCTTCTTTTCATTTTCTGTTAGGAAAAAAAGAAATTCCTAAGAACATCTCACATGGGGTTCTTTGAAAAAATACTCTAAGAAACCCAGAGTGGCAAAAAAAAAAAAAAAAAATTCTGAAAAGAAACACCTACTGCATTGCATTAAGCTCCAGGAAGCTCCTGATTGCCCTGCATAAACCTGGTTTAGGCTCCTGCAGCTCCCTCCCTCCCAAGGCAGCCTATTTCTCTGGAGGCTGCAAGAATAAAAAAGTGAAAAGGCTCTCTCTAGGATGTTATTAGAGGATGTCAGCACTTAAAAAATGAGTGGGAGGGAACCCAAGAAGTGGAGAGAAATACTGAGAGTGAGAGAAATAAAGCAAGTAACAACTGAGAACATGAGAAGGCTGAACACCTATGTTGCTATCTGTATAAGGAAACCTGCAGAATACTTCTTCCAGTGAAGAAGTGGGTAATGGATCACCTGAGCTGATAATGCATTCTTCTCTTAACTTTACAAGAAAAAACAGCACAAAGTAGATGCCCAGAAATGTAGTTATTTAGGAGACCTGATCAGGAGACAAAACTAGGATATGAGTTTATTTGCTCATTAATAAATTTATTGGAGGAGTTGGATACAAGGATGTGAGGATTTAGAAGAGAACCATCTTGTGAGTTGCAAGGTCTAAGGGAAGGGACATTCCTTCCTATTACAGGGGAATTTAACTAGGAGTAAAGATCTTGAAGAGAAAGGTCAAAATAAGCATTTCAGGTACTGTGCCCTTTCTGCCATCCCTCATCTCTCTAAGTGGAGCAGGATAACATCTTCTGAACCTAAAATTGTAAGACCAATTAGCAGGATGGATGAGAAGACGTTACGGGAGAAATGTTCCCTAGTCCAGTAAAATCTCATTAATTTAAATCACATTTGATAAGGTGAGCATAAGCCAGGATGAACTTTACAATAGAGCACAGCTGTGAAGATAATGAACTCAAGGAAGAATGGCCCTGTGGTTACTTTCCCTAAGCCTCAGTCTTCTCACACATACAATGGGGATTATGAGAATATTTTCTTAATTTTTAGGCAAGGTGAGATGGTTAGATTGAACAGGGACTGCTGGACACTCAGCATAAAGCCCAGCCAGTAGCTAGTGTGTTCAGTAAACTGAAGATATTATTTTCCACTATCTGCAACCATTAGAATAACTCTAATGACAGAACTGTAGAATTTCTGAGCCTTAGGGTATTTTAGGAATAAGGTGGTGCATGCACTTCATTTTCCAGAGAATACAAATGGAAGGGACCTCCTCAGGATCAGTGATTTCCTGGAGGTCACTCACCTGCCTCCTGTCTTCCAGCTGACGTCATGCCAGAAACTGCCATTAACGAGTCACAAGGTGTTTACACCTTTCAGACAAAAGGAAGCTGCCATTAGAGAGGACTTAAGGCTTCATAAGACCGGAGCTTTCTATGGTATTCTACTTAGAAGCACTTGATAAGCAGTTAGTTCAAGATATCACAGCATCTGAAAGATAGAACACTGCTTTAAAGCTGACCTTGAAAGAAAAGCAAAAACAAACTCAGACTTTCAAACTGGCCGATGGCACTACCTTTCCTTCCACAGGTCCCCAATAGTAGTATTTGTCTCTTGTTCAGTTTTTCTGCCTTGTAGAAATAGTAACTCAACTTAAAAAAAAAACAAAAAACACTTTTAAAGAAGGGCAGCTGGTAGAAGAAAGGAGATAGGTAAGTGGAAATAGCTAGAAAGGTTAGAAATCTACCCAGGAGGGCTTTGTGAAGAACATGTCCTTGTAATAGTGTCATAGGAAGCTGAAGCCCGAGTACTATGGACAGGATTACACAGATTTGACTAGTACTTCCCTTGTACAGAGAGACTCCTCCCAATCAAGGCTTTATACTTATTTTTTTCCCAGTACTGCCGATTGAACCCAGTGCCTCCACACTGAACTACATCTCCAACCCTTCTTTCTTCTTTCTTTTCTTTTCCATTACGAGACACTGTCTTGGGAAGTCATGCAGTTGTGCGGGCTGGGTTTGAACTTGTGAGCCGTCCACTCCAGCCTCTCAGTGCTGAGATTACAGTTGTGGGCCACCACACCTGGCTGCAATGCAGTTACTTTACAGATATAAACTTAAATGATATTTGACTTTGCTGCCCGTCTGTTTGACAGGCTTAAGATACCCTTTTATTTATTTTTGGATTTTTAACTGATGGTCTTCATATCTGGCAAGATAGGACAAATCCCTGATGTTCTCTGGTGTGGTTATTTCCAATAAGTCTTGCTGGGTGTGGTAGGTACATGTGTGCACCAGGTAACAGGGCATTGTGATTTAAATGTAATTGAAAAATAGGGTGGCTATTTGTGGACATTTCTACTTTCACTCAAAAAAACTGTTCCTTTTTGCTTTTTATTCTTTCCTTCTTTCCCTCCCTCTCTATTTCTCATGAGGGATATTGTTTTATCTGGCTAGAAAAGCCACTTGTGTTGTCCTGAAGGTGGAATAAAGGATTCATCATTTTTCTGATCCATGTCAATTTATATTTGCACCACCCTGACCCACAAAAACACAAAACAAAAAGCCAAGGTTGCCTGAATCCCTTTTTTCCTATCCTGATATCTGCATGCTGGACACCTGGGCCCCAGTCCTATTGGCTTTAATCTGCACACGAGCTGCCAGGCCCTGAGTACCCAGCTGTGCTGGGATCTTCACTCCTGCCAGGGCTGCTTGTGGCCCCAAGAAAAGGAAAACAAATGTGGCTAATGAGCTGGAAAAATAGCACACTTGTAAGAATCAGCACCGAGATTAGCTGTTTCCTATTCTTAGAGAAAGAAAAGAAAAAAGGGACCACAACCCTTACCATCTCCAAAACATTCAGACCACAGCTAGCAGCAATGTGTATTTCTCTCCTTCTCCCTTTTTAACAAATCCAGCCTCCACAGCACCTGGATTTGGACAAGCAATGCAGCCATTCTTGAACCACATAACAGAAACTGCAGCCTCGGTTGTCCCAAGGTAAAGTCTGTGCATCTTCAGAGTCCCAAATTGACAAGTGAAAATGGCATGGTGTAAAGACAAGAGAGCAGCCTTGTCCTGCAGCCATTAGCCATGTGTCTGCTGCAAGACAGGCTCCACAGTCCTCCGGGCCTTTCTCTCATTTTCTTCCCTGGGTTCATATTACCTGTTCAAGGAGGTCTATCTAAGGAGGCTAACAGCACAGCTAGATTCTAAGTGGACCAGCTTGAGAGGCAAGTAGATACAGGCTGGAATAATACAAATCTCTACCTGAGTTGCTGGTGGTCGTTTGACTTTGGGGATAACAATCCATATCAGAAGAACTCATACTTGGTGAATTTAGTAACCTCAGTTGTTTTTATACACTAGTTTCCTAGGATTGAGCTAAATATCATAATCTAGTAGCTAAAAACCTAGAGATTTATTCTTTTAGCATTCTGGAAGCAGACAATTTAAAACTCAAGATGTCAGCAGTGTTGGTTGGTTCTGGAGGCTCTTACGGAGAATTTGGGCCATCCGTCTCTCCTGGTTTCTGGTGAACACGAGCACACTCTTCACTCCTTGACTTAGAGATTCATCACCCCAAGCTGTGCCTTCATTTTTACATGACCTTCGTCATGTGTCTTCGCCCCTGGTCTTCTAAGCACAGTGATAGTTGAATTTAGGGTCCACTCAAACTTAGGATAACCTCATTTTGAGATCATTAGTTACATATGTCAAGACCTTTCTTCCAAATAAGATCATATTCACAGCTTCTAGGAATACATATCTATGAGGGAGCCACCACTGAACCTAATGTAACCAGTGTCTGCTCTCCTGCCTACAGAGAGTAATATCTCACTTCTACTTTAAGGAATCCCAATTCCTACATTCCCTATTCACGGAGCTCGCTCAGGCTTACCTGGACGTCAGGGGCCAATACGCAGTGAAGACTAAAACAATCAACAACCTATCCCAAGAGCCTCATTGCCTCCATCTGGAAATACTAGGGAAAAAATGGATTTTTTGAGCTGACACTGCCATCCACACTTTCTGCCCTGGGCTCCATGTGCTGAGCCAGGAAGGACACGTGAACTGCCCATGCCTGGCCTCCAGCCTCTGCCACCCCACTAGTCTAATGGTGTCTTTGAGGGCTGACACTGCTGCTACATCCAGCAGAAATCAGTGGTCTGAAATAGTATAAGTCAATGTACGGGTGGTCTAATTGCCTTCAACAAAAGCACAGTCTTCTTTTTTTGGTTAAAGATGTTCATGAGCGGTTACTAGGGTTTGTCAACATCCACTTGACATCTGATGACACTGAGGCACTTGACCTTCTTATCGCCAAGGTGACATAGTAGTGGCTGGCAATTGTTTTACTATTTATACCAATATCTGGATTTCCTGGAGGCCATAAATAATAGGAAAGGGATATACATCTGCATATGAACATGAGAAATCAAGGCAACAGAAGACCCCTAACATCTCTCAACTCTCCTAAGGCACATCCATGGGGTACAAATTGAGAGGAAAGGAAATACCAACTAGCAGAACTCTATGAAAAGGTTTTGAAGAAACTGGAGGAGGTCAAAGAGGAAATAAATCAAAAGTTCACAGAAATATCATGTAAAATATCCACAGTGGATATGTGGAAAATAAGCAAAATATTGGAAGAGCTGACCAAATCAGTTCAAATTACGAGTGACAAATTTATCACAATATAGAATCCTTGAAAAGTTATTAGACGGAAATATCTGAAATAAAAAACAAAGACTGTATAGAATTCATAAATTGCAGAAATGACCAATGTGAAGACAGAGTACCTGAATTGAGGACAAAATGGTAAATTATGAAGTACTCAGAGAAGCCTCACACACACAAAAGGACAAGGAAATAGCATCCAGTGCTACTAGATGACACTAAAAAGACCAACCTGAGGCTATTTGGAATTAGAGAAAAGCTAGAAGATATCACAAATTGAATTAATATGTTTACAGAGATCAGCAGAAAATTTCCCAAGCGTGAGAAAAGATTTCAATATACAAGTAAGCAAGGCTTCCAGAACATCTAACAACTATGCACGATGAAAAAGGGAGCTCACTAAGACATATGCTCATTAAAGTGCCAGATAGCCAATGAAAAATATTGTATTAAAAGCAGAGAAAACCCAAAAAATCACATGTAAAAGTAAACTCATTAGAATTACAGCTGATTTCTAAACATAAACCTTAAAGGCCAGAAGAGCTTGGAGTGAAATATTTGAAGCCCAAAGAGAAAACAACTTCCAACTCAAATTAACATACCCATCAAAACTTTCCTTCAGAGTAGATGGAGAAATAAGGACGTTTCATGAAAAAGACCAGCCCAAGTGATATATGACTTCAAAACCAGCACTCCATGAAATACTCAATAATATCCTAGATAGAAACTATATGACCTGGACATACATCAGTAAAAAAAATGACTGAAAAAAAAGAACACCAACAGAAAAACAATACAATGGTAGTCAATAATTCACACATCTCAGTAATATCTCTCAATGTTAATGGCCTCAAATCTCCAATTGAAAGACACAGAATAGCTGACTGGATCAAACAAACAAACAAAAGAGCAAAACAAAACCAACCCAGAATACAACAGTCTACTGCATTCAAGAAACTCATCTAACCCAAAAAGATGGTTAAAAATCAAAGGATGGAAGATAAAATAGGTAAAACATTTGAAGTCATTAGATACAAGAAAGAATTTCCTCAACAGAACCGCAGTTGCATATGAAATAACCAATGAACGGGATTACATCAAATTAAAAAAAAATCGGCACAGCGAACAAATCAATTGATAGACAACCTATAGAATGGGAAAAAAGGTTGCCACCTATTCCTCAGACAGAGGACTGATATCTAGAATATATAAAAAGCTCGAAATAATTAGGCCACCTAACGTAAAAGACTCAATCAAGAATTAGGTAAGTGAAGTGAACTGACACTTCTCAGAGGAAGGAATACAAATAGCTGACCAATATGTTAAAAAAAACCTTCAACAACCCTGACCATTAGAAAAATGCAAATTAAAACAATGTTAAGATTCCATCTTATACCAGAAAGAATGATAATCATGAAGAAATAAAAAAATAACAAATGCTGGTATTCCCTGAAGTGAAAAAGGAACACGCTTACATTGTTGGCTGGAATATAAACTAGTACAATCTTCATGGAAATTCCCCAAAGAACTAAAATTAGACCTAGCTATCCCTCTTCTAAGTATCTTCCCCAAAGAGCTAAAGACATCATGCTAATTGATACTTGCATACCAATGTCTATAGCAGCACAATTTACAATAGTGAAATCCTGGAAGAAGCTATCCATAAAACACATTTGGATAAGGAAAATGTGGTATGTGTGCATAATGGAATACTACTTGGCTGAAAGAAGGACAAATTTGAGACATGTATAGAAAAATGGATGCACCTGAAAAATACAATATTGAGTGAAATAAATCGTACGCACAAGCTTATATACCATACCATAACTCTCATTTGCATAAGGCAAAGTACAAACAAAGAGCATAATAACGGATAGATATAAGGAGACAAGTAGATTGATCTTTTGCAAATGAGAAGGGATCCAAGAGACCATGGGTGAGAGCAGATGGGGAAGGGGAAGGAAAGGGGAAATAAAGAGGATAAAAATATGCCAAGGACAAGAACCTAATAACCTCAATAAATGTAAACATTATATATCATAAACATGAGATAAGCTTAACAATATCAACAAGAATGAAAATGGGGAAAGGGGAATTAGAGGAGGACGGAAGGAGGCAGGATAGAAGGGGAAGAGGTTTAAAAAAAGAATCAAGCTATATTATGTGCAGATACTGACTCCCGGAGATGACTGTGAACTGCATGTACTGCCGACATGTGCTAATAAGAAAAAATTCCTTTTTTTTTAATCTTGGAGTTGCTAGGCCTACAGTTAATAGGGAAGGTTAGAGGAAAGATATGTCTTAGGAAAAATACAATTCTCAAGGGAAGAGTTGGGATGGAGAAGGCCCAGAATCCTCCTGACCTTACCTATTCTTTTTTTTTTTTTTGTATTAAATTCTTTTATTGGTACATGGTAGGTATACAACACAATTACATTTCTCATTGGGAATTGTACCTTTCCATGATGCATCTTGGTTCTTATTTTTTCCCCATTCCTCACCCACCCTTCCCTATTTACAAAGACTTTATTTCCATTTTTTCCATTTCTCATCATTTTTCCTTTCCCTTCTTTCCTTTCCCCTACCCCTCCCACTACCCCTACCCCTTTGGACCTTTTCTTCCTATTTTGCATTACCGATTATTCATTCTAATCATTGGTACATTTTAGGTATACAATATAATGACATTCATCATCGGAAATTTGCACCTTTACATAGTCTCTCTTGGTTCTTATTTTTCGCCCTTGCCCAGCCCTCCCTTCAACCCTTCCATTCCTCCCTATTTACAAAGATTTTGTTCCTATTTTTCCATTTTCTCATATTAATCCCATTCCCTTCTATCCTTTCCCCTAGCCCTCCCACTTCCTTCCCCTTTGCCCCTTTTCTTCCTATTTCACATTACCTGTTATACATTTAGTCCTTATTTACACTTTCAGTTTCTCACACCAGAGAAACGATTCGGTATTTATACATGTGTGTCCTATTTATTTCACTTAAGAGTACTGCCTCAATGTGCATCCACTTAGCTATAAATGTCTCTAATTTCTCATTTTTTATGGCTGAGTAGTACTCCATTTTATTAAAAAACCCCACACTTTCTTTATCCAGTCTCCAGTTGATGGGCATTTGGGCTGTTTCCAAGTTTTAGCTATCACAAACTGTAGCACAGAATTCTTAGAATGATAAAATGTCCAACCGTTCTGTGGACCGGAAATGCATGTTACATCTCCTCTCTAAGTTCCCACGCCCAACCGATTTGTATTGCTTTTTCCTCCTGCACCCCACGGTATTCTTGGAGATTCCATGTGGATCCATTTTCTTCTCTTTCCCTCTTCACTGGTTGCCACTTTTGTATTTTTTTCTCATTCCCTTAGTGTTCTGTCTGTTCTTCTGCCTCTTCCTTTTCTTTGTTCTTTTCCTGCCATCCATTGAGAATTCTGGCCCATGCTCATAGCCTGCTTTCTTGTTCCTTAAAGGTACACAGAAGCTGGGAAGAATGCATTATTGGCCCTGAAAACTACAGGTACAGCGCTTGAATAGGCTTGCCCTTTGCCTTGATCCACACCACGTGAAATGATGGCTTCATTAAAACCAAAACATTTATTGTCCCCAGCTGCTTCACAACAAGCGATGTATATTCTCATCTCCTTGGAGAAAATTTTACTCCATAAATGCACAAAGCACAATTCATTTAACTATTTAGTTTCTCTTCTTTCTTGGACTTAAATATTATTATTCCTCTAATAGAAGAATTTTTTATTTTTTAGAAAACACTGCTAAATGTTACTCAAATTCATAAGACATAATTCCTACAGGAATTTGCATTTTAATAGAGAAGTATATCAATATATAACACTAAAATAATGATTTCATTGTAATTATGAGGAGTGTAATAAGGAAGCTTGTACAGTCTTGGGAGGTCAGGAAAAGTCCACTTGAGAAGTACTACTGAACATGAATTAAGAGACAAACTGAATGGCAGAGCATTTAGCGGCCATGCAAAGGCACTAGGTTCCATCCCTAGCAGTGAAAGAGGAAGAAAGAAGAATGGCTATGACGTAGGAATCTTAAGGGAACAGTGTTTTGGTGGTACATTCCTGTGATCCCATCATTCTTGGAGACTGAGGCAGGAGGATGACAACTTTGACCATAGCCTGGGAAAGTTACGTAGTGACTTACACCCTGTCTCAAAATGAAAAAAAAAAAAAAAATTTAAAAAGAACTGGGAAAGTCGATCAGTAGGAAACCCCAGCATCAAAAACGGGACTGGGGGAGCCCTTAAAATACCCCTTAAATTTACTCAAAATGATCAAGACTTAAGTATGTGGTAAAGAAATGCAAGGATCCAGGAGGGGCAATTGATAATACTGGGAGAGAGTGTAGCAGAAGGTACAGGCTAGGTGATGGCTTTTAGGAGATTTTATATACTGTCTGTACTGCCAAGGGCAACCTGGTGATGGAGGGCTAAAAACTGCAGGGACGGCTGAGAGGAAGAGGGAATATGAACTGAGAAAGGAGTAATTATTCCAGCTTCTGTACTCGTCCCTGTCAGCCATGAAGGCACAATTAGGAAGGACTGTGACTGGAGAATCGAAGATCTTCAGTTCCTAGAGATTCAGTAGTATTTAACCGAAAGAAGCAAGATTCCAAACACTGGTGCAAAAAATGTGCATTTAAAAATAAATGGATAAACTACGCGAGCAGCTGGAGAGAAAATTTGTGTTTCTATGGAAACCTCTCCTAAAATGTCTCCTTCATGCAATGGAGCCAACTTCCCAAAGGCCAGCGAGGAGTAGAATATGGACTCAAGAAATCCTCCTTGGGTTACGCTGAGTGCAACATTGGTCGCTAGAAGCAGAGAGGTTTGAGAAGGGCGAAGGTGACTTACCTGATATTTCTCTTCTTTGGATGATTGGGGAAAGGGAGAAGGGGGTGTGGGAGTGCCCAGGGTTATTTTTCTGTAAGGGACTAAGGCGAGGATGGCCTGAGTGAAATCAGGTTGCCAACAAAATGAAAGAAAATAGAAAAGTATTATAATTCGGCCACCAGGAAATGATGTGCTGCTTTGTTGTGAAAATATAGGCACAGGCTTGGAGCCCCTCCCTGCTCAGAGCACTGTGAGATGTGGACCCTGCTGCATCTCCGAAATTCCTTTGTGTAATTCTTCCCCCTGCACTCAGCCTCAAAGGTCTCCCTGCTCTTTATCACTTGCCAGATGGGTTTCTCTTTCAGAGGGTTTGCACTTGCTGTTCCGGTGTTGCGTGCATTTCCTGTATTGCTTTCCCATGCACAGGTCAGTGCAAGGTGGGCTCCTGTCACTTATCAGAATTGTGTCTTCAAAGAGCCATTTCTTGTGGCTTCTGTCTAATGTAACAACTCTCCATCATTCCCACCCCGCGCTGTCTCCATCACCCCACCTGGTTATTTCACTTATACCATCTCCTCTGAGCTGGCCTTTGTTTGTATATTGGTTGATAGTTACTTCTCAGAATGTAAGCTCCATGAGACAGAATAACCCAACCTGCCTGAAATCCCGAGGTCCGAGAACTATCAAGCGTCACCTGGAAAATATTGAATGAACAGTCCTTACCTTCAAGAAGCTGTGACATAATAATTGTTATAATGACAAGTACTATGTTATTAAAACATAAACACTTGATATTAGACATTACAAGGCCCTGGAAAATCTAAGGTTAACTGATCTCCACGATAGCAAGGAGAAATCTGACACGGAGTTCACTAATAGCAGTAACACACACCATATTGAAACCAGCACTAACAAGTAGAATTTATTAAGTGATTTCTTTATCCTAGGTTTTAACAGGCACAGTACTTTACATTTGTAATTCATCTATAAAAAAACCTCTGAAGTAAGCCATAGGATCTCAAATTTCTGATTAAGAAAATAGGACCTGAGAAGCTAAATATGTAGAATTGGCCAACACAAGTTGGCCTAATTCTTAGCTCTAGGAGAATTGATTGATTGATTGATTCATTCATTCATTAATTCATATATTATAGGTATAGAACTTTGGGAAACAAGACATGAACCTATCTGAGATCAAAACTATGTGGGAGGAGGGCTGGGGATTTAGCTCAGTGGTTTTGCCGCCTGCTGCGCAAGCGCAAGGACCCAAGTTCGATCCCCAGTACCCAAAAAAAAAAAATTTGTGGGAGGAGAACAAATGCCAGACTAGATCTGAGTGCTAATGGGAGAAGCATGGTCCGTGGTACATTCATTTCTGTAGAGTTGTAGGGAGAAATGCATGTGGGATCCTATGAGAGAAGTATCAGAAGGCTCAGCTCATGGGCTGAGTTCCACACATCCCTGGGTTTCCTGTCTCTGAGCTTAGAAGTGCCTGGGGCTTCAGGGTGTGGGAGGGCTGAGGAATGATGCAAATGAGGTCAGCTGAGTAGGCTTGGATCATGTGATATGAAATCTTTGCTCTCACAATAAGGAGTATAATGTAATACAGAATATTTTGTATTTCTTTATAGATTTTCCAACCTCATTAGCTTATTACTTTATGTATATGTCTGTGGAATGCTTGGCAATCTGTGCTGAATTTATCAACATCCATATCCCTTTTTCCACCCAGGTATTATTATTCTGATTTTCAGAAAGAAAAAAAAAAACAGGACTCAGGAGATTCTTGCCTGGCTAAGGCTGCAGCAGTGCTGGCTCCAGAACCCAACATCCAGACTTTCAGTGTTCCATTCTTTTCTTTATGCAAATGGTTCTCCAAGTTGAAAAAACCTTCTTTATGTTGCTCTACAACACTATCACATACCTGTCTTTTTAGGGTTAAAAGTTAAAGATAACAGTGATGAATCCTTTTTATGAAACTGATGTAGATGTCAGGATTCACTCTTCAGAGCATAAGCAAATTTTCCAAGAAATAAAAATCTTACACTGTTCTTCCCTTCAACCTATTGGATTTAATTCTTTTATGGCGGTATTTTTAAAAGAAAAAAATTTCACTAGATTTATCGTGTTTTTTATAAATGATACTCAACATGAAGGTTCCCTATTTTTTCCATAAACTGATGAGTCATTCTTCTCTCCGCTTATTTTTATGAGGGTATTGGTAAGCATGCAACCTCTCAGTCATCATCATTCACATTCATTCTCATTCTCCCTTCCTTTTCCTTCCCCCATTAATGGTATTAATAACTTTGAGACTATTTTCAGAATTTATCGTGACATCCAAGGAGACAGATATGAAAAAGCCTTGTAAACTACAAAGCATTGTATAATTCTAAATAATGATCCTCCTTCCATCACTGACTCATATCCTGCTAAGTGTGTCTGTTTCTAGAACCGTTCCCCAGTGAGTACAGCTCAGCTCCCTTCAGCACTGCATGGTGCCAGAGAAAATCTTGGCATTTAGTTCCATGTTCCTGAAATGCCCCCTCTGGGTTCCCAAGACTCCTGCTAAGTCAAGAGTGCACTGTGACTGGGACAGGACCAGAATGTCTGGATAAGAACTTTCTAAAGGATGCTAGGAACCAGGACCTGTCGGGTTACTGTAGAAACGGCCTGCCTGTCTCTGTGCTAAATCGGCTACTTCTTCGAATGCTGATCATGTGATAAAGCATGAAACAGAGCAAGCTAAAGATGGCACTGCTATGTAGTTTATTCTATACCCCACTGCATAAGAACTGAGTTTGGAACAGGCTACTGTGGGGTGCTGTAGTCCAACTAGACACCCCTGGACATTCTTTGTACCTCTGGCAACTTTCCTGTCTAGTGCACTGCTGCTGAATTCTATCATTTTTTTAAACCTATAAACCTCAATAACTTTGTTTCATGATCCTTTTTGAGGTACTTTCTAAAATATTTTGGCAACCTACTCCACTGCCTACTCCACTGTACCAGGCTTATGGATAAAACACCTACTCTAGTTTGCTTGAATTTTTCACTATCTCCTTTAACTGTCTGTTTTAGAATCCTACAAGGCATAGGAGAAGAAAAGGGATTGTTACATTACATTGGGTTGTAAGTGGCTGTCTCACTGTGGTTGGGTCCAAAAAAGTGTGATACGGGAGTCACAAATGGGCTGCCCTTGGAGACAATGGGAACACAGAAATGTGTTTAATATGGTTCATATATTTAATCTAGTAAAAGTCTTGAATCATTTTCAAAAGTTGGAAATAGGTATCCATACTTCTAGCTTATCTTGAAAAATTGGAGCAGCTAATAATACTACTTTTATGCCTGAGTCCGTATTCGTATTAGTCAGGACATAACCCTTCAGATGGAGCATGAGTTCTCTCATCTACAAGATCACCTATCACGTCTCCGTGAAACCAATACCCATTGGCAACTTCTACTTCCTATTATATTTGACTTGCTGTTTTCCTTACTGGACAAATGAAAAATAAATTAACAAGGATGCCATGTTTCCAAAAGCGAGACGGATTATTTCATCATGGAAGAATATTTCTGTGTTTCACTTTCTGGCAAAGTTTCTCTGTGTCTTGTTTTTCTCATATCTAGACTACCTCATGCATTTGCTTTAATTGTCCATCTCCTGGAGGTATTTGATGCCCTTGTCTTGGCATTATGCTTCTGTGTTGATCACCCTTATGGAGAGGGGATATAGCTGGTGTGCTATATTTATTCTCCCACCCCTGGAAGGTTACTCTTTCAGCTGTATCATGCCTCATTGCCTCCATATATTCTGAGGGAGATGTTTATTTCTGATCCCAAGCTCTGGGGCCACTTATTCCACACCACTGCCTTCTTGTCTCCACCAAACGGAGTGCTGGGCCTGCTCTCTCTGGAGACTGGGAGTGAAACTTTCTCCCTCCTTTTCTTTTACCTCTGAGTTTGTCAGAAATTCCCCCACAGCCAGGACATCCTCTCTGCCCTGGATCTGTAAATGCTCTTTGTGTCTTCAGTACTCCAAATGGTTTAGACCCATGTTTTACAGGAGTTTAGCAGTGGATATTCTAACAAAAATGTACTTTTGTAAAAAAAAAAAAAATTGTACTTTGGAATATTCGAGAGAATCCAAAATAGGAGCCACACACACTCCGAACAATGATTTTCTTTGAGTTTAGACATTGAGTGGAATGTATACTGCTTGTCTTTTTCCTGGCTTTTTTATTTTCTAAATTAGCTATATCACACTTAGGACTATTGTGATTAGAAAATGGAAACTCTGATTGATAAACAGGAAAGTATGTTGCATGTCTCATTTGAATGATATTTTGAAAAAGAATTTAGGTTAGCAAATAAGTAAAACATGGATATAAAGCAAAGAAGTTTTGTTCCCCTATCCCCCTATACACTTGTCAGACTCTGACCCATTGGCTATAATCTTGAAATATAATCTGAAGTCACTGGTTTTATTTTATTTTGGACTTTTGTACTGTGGGGCCAGAATACTTTTTCCACTGTTGGGGCACTACAATGTAAATGATTGTATTGCTTCCTCCATTTGCTGATGGTTCAGTAGTGCAGTTCAGTGGTCAGAACATGATTGAGTGAAGCAATCAGGGTGTGGGACATAGCGTTGCCAGAGACTGGGATAGACTCTGTCTAAACATAGCAGTCTGATTGGGTGTACTAGGGTCCAGCAGGACTGTAGGTTTAGCTTAACCTTACGTTGTGACTTTCCAAGTGAATATACAGGTCAGAAAGTAGAGATGCCCTGATTATTTTTACATGCTGTATTCACAAGGTAATGTGAAATAGGAAGAAAAGGGGCAAAGGGGAAGGAAGTGGGAGGGCTAGGGGAAAGGATAGAAGGGAATGGGATTAATATGAGAAAATGGAAAAATAGGAACAAAATCTTTGTAAATAGGGAGGAATGGAAGGGTTGAAGGGAGGGCTGGGCAAGGGTGGAAAATAAGAACCAAGAGAGACTATGTAAAGGTGCAAATTTCCCATGATGAATGTCATTATATTGTATACCTAAAATGTACCAATGATTAGAATGAATAATCGGCAATGCAAAATAGGAAGAAAAGGTCCAAAGGGGTAGGGCTAATGGGAGGGGCAGGGGAAAGGAAAGAAGGGAAAGGAAAAATGATGAGAAATGGAAAAAATGGAAATAAAGTCCTTGTAAATAGGGAAGGGTGGAGGGGGTGAAGGGAGGGCTAGGAATGGGGAAAAAATAAGAACCAAGATGCATGATGTAAAGGTACAATTCCCAATGAGAAATGTAATTGTGTTGTATACCTACAATGTACCAATAAAAGAATTTAATAAAGTGCAAAAAAAAAAAAAAAGAATTCTGTCCTAAACACAAGCCAGGAGGCTGGCATGTGAGATGATTTCTTTAAGCTTGCAAGTCAAATTTACTTATCATAGTCAAGAGTCACTGAGTCCCTGTTACGTGGGCTGGGCACCTTCTTTCTTTGACTTTTATTGTATTATTCCCCTAGTAGAACCATTTTTTAACTTTTCTGCTGGACTAAATCCTCACAAACTTGTTTCACCAATTAAAGAATTGGAAGCTCAAAAAGCTTAAGGCACATATGTGGAGTCTGTCTGTCTCCAAAGCGGAGCTCATTTACCATGCTACCTGGTCATTTTACAACACAACGGTGAAGCTCCTACCAGGTACACGTAATGTGTGAATTGAACTTTCTAACAATGGAAAGCTGTTTGAGAAGGGACAGAAAAGCTCTGAGAAGTAATTTCACTGAGGGAGTTCGGCCTGATGTTCTTTATAAAAAAAAAGCAAGTCTAATTGTGCTATTTCCCTGTCTGACACCCTCCAGAGATTCCCCTGTGGACAAAGGGTAAAATTGGGTCCTCTCCTTGGACTGGGCCACCTGGCCCCCGCCTATCTCTGAAGCCACAGCTGGCACTCTGGCCTGGGTTCTGCCTCCTTCTCAGCCGTGCAGGTCTTTCTCTCCCTGGCCAGTCCTCACACCTGCCCCAGGGTCTTCACAAAGAGCCATTTGCTTTCATGGAAGGGTCTATCCTGCATTCTTCACCTGGCATGAACCAGGTGACCCGGGTCTCGAGGAAAGCCTTCCTGGACCTTGGGAAGGAACTCAAGCCCATGCTTTCCTCTTCCCAGTTGCCTAATGCACTCTGCCCTCATATCACAACATGGCAATTCCCTCTGCATCTAAGCTGATCTTGTTCGGCCTACTTGCCTTCCTAGATATCAGGATCCAAGAAAGGGGTAGCCCTTGTTCAGTATGGGTCCCAACCTACACTATAGCCATGGTAAGAACTCAAGTATTTCTGAGTGACTATTACAATGAACTTACTCAGGAATGCTAGAGAGAAAATATCCAAAATGACTGAGATAGAAATATGGATGAAATACTATTAAAGGCTTTGCTAGTCATGTTTCTCATAATCACAAGAAATTTAATGTAGGAATTATTTGGAAGAGAGTGGAAACGGTCTCACTCAACTCCTTCCCCTATTCACACACTGTGGTCTGTTCTAGCCTGTTTTACCTTATACGTTTTATATGTCATTGCTCTCATATTTATTCTGTATCCATTTTGTCTTTATTCGCAATGCCCCTGTGAAAGCCAGGGCCCTGGTCCTCAGGTACCATTTAGAAAATAAAAAACTCAATGAGCAACCACCAGTATTAATAGGAAAACTGTATCTAAGTTAGACTGGGTCCAAATCTGCTGTGAGCCAAGGCATTTCTGCACAAATGATTTTGATATCACAATCCTAGGATTTTGAATGTGCATGGGGCTGAAGGCAGAAATCTAAACTTCAGGAAAACAAAGAATCTGTTATTATGCAAATAACTTGAGACACAAAAAGAGAGGAAATGAGAAGATAAGCAAACAGACTGCATAATGCCACCTGGCTCTAAAATAGCTCCCTCTCTAAGTTTCAATGGGTGTCAGCTCATCTGAAGCAAAGGTCTCTAAATTACACAGAAAGTGTTTTACTCAAATGATTTCATTTTCTATTTTCATAACTTTTCCAATGGTGTGACTGTGTTTCCAAAGAAAAGAATCACAGGAGATCTTGGATATTCTCCTTGTATTGGGAAAGATTTCCATCTCTTCTGCCAAAAACCCAACTGGCAGTAAGGCCACATGCTTATTCAATCAGCCCTGAATATGTGCCCAGCACAGTGCTTGGCGCTGGGGGAGGAAGCAAGGCCTGTCCTTCTTAAGTCAGAAGTCTCAACTCTGAACACACGTGCAAACTTACGTGTCCCAAAAACCTTCCTTGCTATAAGAATCCATGCCTTAGCCTGGCAGGATGGTGCACTCCTGTAACTCCTAGATGCTGAGACAGATCTCACATTCAAGCCCTGCCGGGCCAACTTAGCAACTTAGTGAGAACCTGACTCTATAAACAAACAAGCAAATGGCTAGAAATGAGCCTAGTGCGAGAGCCTAGGGTTTAAGACCCAGTTTCAAAGAAAAGAAAAGCAGTGTGGAATATTATTATATTTTGTAGAGTTCTCGCACAAATCACTTCTTGCCATTCTCCCAGCAACTCCCTAAGAATGCAGGGATCTCTGTTTAAAAATCAAAGGAAATAAAGAGCTGAGAGTAGTGGTGCACACCTGTAAAAGGAGTATTCGGGAGGCTGAGTCGGGAGGCTGAGTCAGGATGATGTTTCTGAGTTCAAGGCCTAGGCTACAAAATGAGTCAAGAAATACTCAAAACTGCATAGCAAGACCCTGTCTAAAATTTAAAAAAAAGAAAGAAAAGAAAGAAAATAAAAATACTAAAGTATGTAAGGCTTTCAGAGGTAATCCCAAATCACGTTTTTTTCTACCACTTTGATACCAACAACACATGGAAAATTTTAATAAGCATTTGTAAAAGCTAAACATTTATTTGAATTCCCACAGTTAATTCTTCTAATGAACTTATAATTCCCCCCTTTAAAACATGATGCAACTAAGGATCAGACTTTGAGTAACTTTATTGTAGATCAATCATTCAGCTAAAAACAAAGTGTTGAACAAAACAATGACTCCTGAGTTGGCTTTCAACTATAGCAATAGAGTCTCGTGGTAATATATACTAGACATTTGATTGCAATTTGAATACCTATCATTATGATCAGTTTGAAGGTAAACTAAGGTCTTCAAAAATAAAGAGCTACTTTCAAGTTCATACAATCATGACTGTTGAAGTTAAACACTTATCTAAATTCCCTATATATGAAATCCAACCCAGTTTTCCTCTTGTCCCAGGGTTCTCTTTTCAACACAATTGGAGGAAAGATGATATTATGAGAGCCCATCTGGTCTAACACTGTTTCATGTGATGTGAGTGGTCCTATCACACTGGCCCTTGAGTTGATCAGCATGCTTTGGTATAAGCAAGACTGGAAGCTAGAATATTCAGTCAGGAGTGTGAGATCTGTCTAGTAGCTCTTCGGGGCTGGATTGTGTATTCCAAATGAATTTGGCTTTGGTTGATGAATTGAAGTTTGCCTGTATAAAAAGAATGACTTATTCCCTTCTTCTAAAATCAAAAGATACTAGGAGAGCAATTCTTGTGAGTAGCAGTGTAAGATATCGGAAGATACATTTGGGTGACTTATAGGATTTATGCAAGAGAAAATAGGGAGATAAGCCGGGGAGCAAGTTGAAGTTCTGGTCACTCCTCTACCCCCCCAAAAATCATTAATATATTCTGTCTTATCAATGCTAGGCTACAAAGATGAACCAAACAGACATAGATAGATCATGGGCCTTAAAGTCTAATTGATGGTGAATCAGAGAGCCAGGGAGTTGCTACTTTTTTTCTTCAAATACTAGAAATTTACTGAAGGTTTTCAAGGAGAGGATAACAGGACGACAGCTATTTTTCCTACAGATTCCAGCATTCTGAGTTGAAAGGAACTTCAGAAATTTGATGCAAAAATGCCCTCCACAGCTTTCCTATCCAGTACAACTGTCACACTGGCCACTGATCACATAAAATACAATTCGTCCAACCAAAATTTATTGTGAATATAGAAAACACACTGAAATGTAAACATTTAGTACCCCAAATGAGGTAAAATCTCATTAAGACATTTTATATTTACTAGATATAGATAGATAAATAGATATATGATAATACTTCCAATATCTTGGATTAAATCTATTACTGAAAGTAATTTTATCTATAACACTTTCATGTTGTTGGAAGAAACAAGCCTCACAAATTAAAGAAAGAGGCTTATTTTGGCTCACAGTTTCAGAAGTTTCAGTTCATGGTTAGATACCACCAAGGTAAACATGATGGAAGGAAAGCTGCTGAAACAATTTCAGCTGGGAAGAAAAGAGAAGGGAGAATAAAGGGAGAAGACTACACTTTTCCCGGCCATAACCCCAGTGACCCACTTCTGCACAGCTCCCACTTCCTAAAAGCACATTCAGCTGTAAACTCACCAGTGGACTCATCCATGATGAGTACAGCACACCCATGATCCACTCACCTTCCAAAAGCTCCACCTTTGAACACGTAAAACTTTTGAGGAACATTTTACATAGAAACTATGACTCACCCCTGAATGCCAAAAGGCTCCTGCCTTTTTACTGACCTCTCAGGAGTTCTGTTTTGTTGCTCAACAACTCTGGGTATGAGGAAGCAGATTTTGTTTTCATCCACTATATAGTCTGCAAATTTTATCCATTGAAAATCATGATACTCTAGGGTGGTCTTGCAACAGCAACCTTTGACTACCCTTAGTTTTCACGCATCTGCCCCATACCTACAGTTCTCTCTTGTATGATAATATGAAGTCAGCTTTATTATCCCTCACAGAGTATACTATCAGACCCCTTGGTTCAGCTTTGGTTTTTATAAACAGACAAAAACCCCTCTAAATTAATAAATTTCTTTTATTGCCTAAGCTGATGTGATCTTACAACCAAAAGCCCTGACTAATGCATTATGATGTTACTAACATAATTCCAGGTCCTCTAACTTATTTCAAGCCAGTCTGATTTTTCACATATGAAAGTAGCCCCATAAACACATAAGCATAAACACGCAGCAAGGCTTCGTAAGTAAACACAGAACAGACGCGGGGAGATTGCAGAAGGCAGGGTGGTAGGCTCCTGATTCTCTGAGTGTTCATGTTTTCCTCCAAAGAAATCTACCCATCAATCGCTCACCCGCGTCAGGAAAGAACCATGTGGTCAACATTCCATTTCCTCAAGTTGTCATTACAAATTAAAATGATACTTGTTATATATTTCCCCTGAGATGTGTGGCAATTAAATAACATCACAGCCTGCTTCATCTCGTAAAATCAATCTGTGTACAAAAACAAATCGACTTCCATTAGACTTACCAACACAATTTTATCTGCACTTCTGATGGATCTTCACTAGCTAACATGTAAGCCTCTGGTACTTTTCCCATCTCATGCCCAGAAAACAAGTGGATTTTATAACACTCTGGAACTAGAAATGGGTTTCAGTAACGGCTGCTACTCGACTGCAAGAGCAGATGAGTACCAGATGATGGAAAGTGACTCTGAATACTGTGTGTACAATATGGTTGAAGATAAAACCTACATAAGAGTTTCATGTTCCTGAAATAGGATATCACATAGCATCTGCATTCTATTTTTTTTTTGGAGGGGGGGTACCGGGGATTGAACTTGGGACCTTGCGCTTGTGAGGGAGGTGCCACAACCACTGAGCTAAATCCCCGGCCCAAGTACCTGCATTCTAAGTAACATCTTCTCTCTAAATCTTGCTTTAGATTGTACTTATCATCTTCAAATTTAATTTTCATGAAATCAGATTACTACATGTTGATTTTCACAAAGTGGGTCTATCTCTGGATGAGTAGTTGTTATTATTTCTGAGTAACCACAACTATTTACACAGCTGGTACCTAAAATGTGCTTTGCTGGCACTATCTGGATCCATTTTTAAGAAAAATCCCTCTAAGCTTGGTACTTCACTTTGAGCATACCCAATTGGAAAATATGAAACCTGACATTTTCTGAAATCCAGAACTATTTGAGCCTCAAAAGGTTTCAGACATGAGAACATTTCAGATTTCAGATCTTCAGGCTAGAGATGCTTAATAAGTTAACTCTTTGCAAATATCCCAAAGTTTGAAAAGCTCCAAAATCTGAAACCTCTCTGCTTCCAAACATTTCAAATAAATGATAGTCAATTTGCATTAGATTCTGCCTTTTACTGAGACAGGAGCCAGGGTTTGGAAAAGTCATGCATTTGGCCTAAATCGGACATCTGATAAAAGGACATGGTTGATTCAATTTCCAGCTCTTAGTCCAGAGCCCAAGACATTAACATGAATATTCTACATCCTCAGGAAGATTAAGAAAACCTTTTTGTTGGCTGTCTAAAAGCAGACAAAACTTTGAGACTAGAGGGATCACATCCCAAATTCTAACTGACCCCTACAACCTTTCTATACATTGCCATATATGTTCAGGAGCATTGCTGAGCAAGTCCTGCAATATATTATTTAAATACACAAAAGGAAAAATTTTAAGATTCATGTATGTGTGGGCTCTGTGCGCACTATGCCTTTGTGTTTTTCAATTTCAGAAAGGCATAGAAATGTACAAGAGACAGAAGCCAGGAGCTGTATCCTTGCATAGGACTCCTTCAGCACTATGGCTTCCTTCTTCACGTCCTGTAGAGGTATTCATTCACCTGTTTAGTGGACTGTCACATTTTCAATACCTCGAGAAGACTGCACCTGAGCCACTCTGCATTAGTAATCTATCGCTGTATAATGAATCATTCTCAAACTTAGAAGCTTAAAATAATAATGATCTTTAAAATTCCTATGGAAATTCAATGGACAAAGAATGCAAAAGTGATGTTAAAAGGAAAAACAAAATGAGAACTCACAATTCCCAATTTCAAAAATTCCTACAAAAGGTACAGTGACCAAGACAAGCTTAAGGACAGACATATAGATCAATGGAATGAAATTGAAAGTGTCCAGAAATAAAAACTCCAACTTAGATTCACTTGGCTTTTACAAAGAATGGCAAGGCAATGGAAGGGAGAAAAGAAAAAGTCTTTCCAACAAATTTGAGACAAGTGGATATCTACATGCAAAAAAAAAAAAAAAAAGTGAAGGTGGACCCTTACCTCACTACCTTACAAAAAATAACTCAAAGTCTATCAAAGATCTTAATGTAAACTCAATATTGTTAGATGGGAACACAGATGTTAATCTTCATAAATGAAGCAGTGGTTTCTGGAATATAAAACCATGCAACAAGTACATGCAATAAGGTAAAAAATATATATATATAAATGGCATGATCAAAATTAAAAACTTTTGTACTTTAATACTCACCATCAAGAGAGTGAAAAGACAATTGACTGATGGGAGAAAAAGTTTTCAAATCATATATCTGATAGCACATTTATATCTAGAGAACATAAAGGAGTATTGCAATGCAGTTACAAAACCCGCAATCCAATTAAATCGCAAAGTATCTGAGCAGACAGATCTCCAAAGAAGAAACATAAATGGTTGATAAGCATGTGAAAAGATGCTTAGCATCACTAGCTGTCAGGGAAACGCAAATCAAAATCAGGGTTAGATATCACTTCATATCCATTAGAATGGCCATGACAAGAATGAGAGAGACAATAGCAAGTGTTGATGAGGATCAGGAGACACAAACTGTCATATCGCTGGTGGGAATGTAAAAGGCACAGTCACTTTGGAAAACAGTTTGGCAGTTACTCAAAATGTTAACAGATATATTACTATACGATCCAGCAATTCTAGTCTTATTTGTACACCCAAAAGAAATAAAAATACACACCTGGTCCAGATGTCAAAGAAAGTGAGAGAAATCTAGAAGGACATTTTGTTGCTACAGGTTCAGTGGCAGTCCCAGGTCGTCAGATGATAGAGCGATAGAGCAGATGTGATACTACATGTGTGAGCTCTGGTAAAACCTCCTATATTGCTAGCCAGCCTTTGAACTAATAAAGCAAGACATTTCCATTTCCATTTCTGACTTGAAATGCAAAATGTCTCTTGTGGTCCATGCCAATCTATAACTATCCAAGAGAGGGATCTCTGGCAAGCAGAGTTCAAGGTTGACTAAACTGGGGCAGTCCAAAGATTACAATTGCCATTAAATAATGTGGGCATCAGATAGGGAATGTTATATGGTAGAAAATTAAATTTCATCCTTAAGCAGAAACTTGAATTTATGGTAACTTCCCTGGTCAGATCTTCTCCTGGAATTTAATAGAACTGCCCCAAAGCATCCATTGTTGACATGAAGATTTCTCAACCTTGGCACCATTAACTATTTGTGCAAGATGGTTTCTGTTGTGTGTACTACAGGAGGTATATCAGCATCACTGGCCTCTACCAATTCAATGGCTATACGCCTCCCTAGTCTCAGAAATCACGTGCATCTCCAAACAATGCCAAATCACCTTCAGCTGAGAACCACTATTTCAAGTGATGCTACACATGCAACAGCTTTGTTATAAACTCACTTTTAGTTGAAAAGATATTACACATTATTGCTTATATACATTTAATTCCCTATACAGTACTATATTTTTATTTTATAAATCCTACTCCACGTAGATATTAATTTACTGCATTGGAAGAGATGTTATCTGTTGGTTGATTTTGAGTCAAAGCTTAAAAGCAAGACTCAGTTGCCAAGGTCACTAATTAAAAAGACTATAAATATGTTAGCTTCAGAAGAGTCTACCTTTAATCCCAACAAGGGGAAGGGTAGGGCAGAGCAGGCATGTCCCTAGGCAATTCATGCCTATTTCAAGAAAGTTTAGTAAACTCAATTCCCTCAATGTTGTACTAAAAGGCTAGAGTGAATACTTCTACAATGGTGAATAATCTCTTTTGGTCATTTCAAATTATTTCTCACTATGATATTTTTTTAGAGTGAAGATGGTTGGTCTCACTCAGCCATACGGTCTTTAGTGGCAGACCAATTAACATTATGCAAGAGAACTAACTAACTGCATCTTGCCCATGTCAAACCACACTCTACCCCAAGAACGTAGAACATAGGCAAAGTTAAAGCCGCAGTGAGGGATAGAAATAATGCCGAACTATAAACTCTATATCCCACCTAAAATGTCAGCCATTCCAGTTGAGGTTCAGAAATACAGGTCTTTGTCAATCGAGCCAGGAAAATCCATATTTATATAAAATTAATTGGTACCTAATTTAGTCTTTAAATTTCATCCCAAGGCATTAACATAGGGAAGAAACATACACGTACATATTCTTCTATGTACATATATATTCACCAATATATGTATTCATACATACACATACATTTTCATGGGTATGTAGGATGAATTCACTCATTAAGATGCTAGATTGTTTCATTGTAACCAATCAACCAAACTGCAATCAAATTTACTAAATAATGAGGTAGGTGGGGAAAGTAGCTATTTTAGAGGGCTTTTCTCTCTCCATTCAGCCCTAAGTTATTTGTCAATAACAGCATCAATAACTCAATACTAACTCACATGGTCAAAGCAGCCAGGACGAGCTTACCGTTCTAGAAAGAAGTAAAACATATTTCCAATTTCACAAGAGAAAACTGAGGAGCCAAGTCCTAATATGCCATGTTCAGGGTCACAGAGCATGGAAGCAGTGGAGCCAGGGCTCAGACTCAAGTCTCCTGCATGCAGCCCCTGTGTCCTTCCCCTGCTGGGAACTATCTAAGGTGCTGCCGACATTACCTGACTTAAATTAACATAAATCTACCAGGGCTGTGTGTGCAATCCACATTCTTGAAAAAGCCTCTTTCTGGCCTTGTAGATCCCTAGGTGGAAGTCTGACAAATGTTTGCTGAAAACAAATTATGCTGTATGGATGTGCATTAATTTCTTGGCTAATATTTTCGTTTACTACATTGCAAACCCCTTCAGAGCCATCGTGATTTGGAAGTATGCTCTTCATTGCTTCTAAATATTTGAATTCCAATTTCCAAGGCTGTCAATCTACCAAAATTCAAGGTGGCTTAACCTGATTTTCTCAGCTTTATGACAATATTGTTTACTACTTGCCAAGATGTATTTGACATGAGAAATTTTTACATTATATTTAATCAAATAGATTGAAAGCTATTCAAATGGTCCCCCTCCCCAAATTGGCATAACAAGTTTTTCCTTTTTAACTCTTGTGAATCTGCTCTCAAAGCAATTATAGAGTTTATCTACACCGAGAAGCTGTCAAACCATAAGCTTCAGCCTGATGTGACTCTCAAGCTTTGAAAAAGGGGATTAAAAATTTCCTGTACTCTCCTGAGACCCCTTCCATAAAGGAAGCACAAGTCCAAAGGTAACTTGACTATTTCCTAGCTTCTTTTATGAAACAGAAGTACTATTTACAAATCAAATAAACCATCGCTTGCTTCTCCATACCCTGCCTAGCCATTTTCCGTGTTGTTTTTCTTTCTCACATAATAGCACCACTAAATAACAAAGAAATAGGCTAAAAAATCACGTCATCCCCAATTTTTTGAATCCATGTTCCAGGGAGAGGGAAATCTTAGCACATTATATAAATATTGAACTTAAAATAGCTCTCAGGATCATGCTTTCTCTATCTTTAAATTTTAACCCCTTTACCTCGACCCCAGTCTGGTTTGAGCCAGTAATTTTAGCCCTCTCCACTCTGTTCATCACACAGCATGTGTGGTCAAACTGTTGCTTGCTTTCCCAGTGAGTATTCTTACACAGTAACAGAAACCTGAGTTGCTTCACGTAGCAATGTACCTCCAGCAACGTACTCAGGTATAATGGTCTGTATTTCCCAGGATCCTTTGCAGTTAGAAGTAGCTACTAACTGGGATGTCAGTGGACAAAACTTCCACAGAATGAAGCCAAGAGACAGGAAGGTGTCATATACCTTTCTCTTTTCCCTTGTCTAAGAGATAGAAGGGATGCTGTATTTTACCACCTATCTTATATATGTGAAAAGGCAAACTGAGCGGGAGAGGGGAGATAGAAAAGAGAAGAAAAGGAGCCCTACGACAGTTCCATACAGTTGCCACACAAGCCCCTGTGACTGTGTTTTTATTTTTCCTACGTAAAACCTAGTGCTGTTATTCCCAAATCACTGTCTTTCTCGTAAAAAAAGCAAAGCAAAAACAAAACAAAAACTTTGTTGAACAACCATGCAAATTGACGGTTTTAAAATCCAAATTAGACCAACTCACTAACCTCTGTAAATTGTTCAGATTCTCTCCTACTTGGATGGCTGGCAGCACCCTGGGTGTTTTCATACCCATCTCTTCCATTCCTCTGGGCTCCTCCTTTTGGTTCCTCATACTTTTTCAGACATTTCCCTTTGCTCTTGCTGCTCTCAGCACCCGCACAGTGGGGCTGGATCTTCCGTATACTACACGTGTCATCCTGAGCCCTGCTGCCTTACACGAATGTTGCCTTCGACCACGTCACCATCTCGTTCATTCTCAATGTAGCAAGTATCACAATCTTTAATTCTCTTATTTACTCATGTAGGAGGTACCTTTCTCCACAGAGCAGAGGTCTTGTTAGAGAAGCACATAAAATCTCAACAAAGATTTGTTAGACGAATGCTGTGCGGTGTTTCTGCTGCCCCTCTCCACAAAGCCTCATCTCCAGCCGCTCTGCCCTGATCGTAGGTAAATCTGACTACATGATGGCTCCAGCTTAAACACTCCCTAAGTTTTAAGGCAAAAATAAATTCCACCATCAAGTCAATAAATCCTTTCACTAAACAACCTTGCATCCTCCATCATTATACTTCCTGAAACGTATCATTTTTTTCCCTCTCCTTTTGCATGTGCTCTTCCCACTAATTCAGAGATTAACCTGGTTGGATCCTAAACCCTTGAAAACTTCCCTGGGGCAGGAGGTCCAGAAGGCTTGCTGGACTCCATTTTTCCAATGTAAATCAGTTGTCCGACCTTATAAAGGTGTATGACTTATCACTTGAAGTCGAATGTTTCCAGAGCCATTGCACTGGCTTTGGAGTCAGACAGCTTAAGCTCAATTCTCCAATCAGTGATTTAATGATTGGATGGCCTATAAGAGCTCCAGTTGTCATCGATAAAAAATGAGTATTGGCAGCCTAGGGCAGGATATATGACTGGCATCACATAATGCCTGTAATATACTTGCTAAGGTAAGTTTCTAATCAACAGTGGCTGTATTACCATTAATAACAGCCACTGCTACCTAAACAGCACATAATACCCTGCGTATGCTATCGTAGTTTTAATAGTATAATAAATATTGTGTATCTTGACAGTGTCCCCACTAAATTGTACTTCCCAGGAAAGAAAGGGGTTTTTTAACCCATAACATCAAGCATTCTACCTTGCACAAGGTAAGTGTATCACTGATAATCAAATCCACTGTGATGATAATATGGATTCAATTCAATGAAATAAAATCCTGTGCAAGGCACTGTGCTAAAGGCATAACAGTTACAAATTTTCCATGACTTATACCTTCACAGTTGATTGGAAGAAGACAGTGCAACAAGTAATTTGAACTGTGCAAAATATAATGAAGGGCAAAGTAACAGCAATGATGGGACATAAGACATGAAGGTTTAACCATATCCAGAGGGACAAGGATTCGTTGTCCTCTGTGTGATCAGATCTCCTGGACCCCATCACAAAACCTTACCCATGGCAGGTACTAATGATTGTTCATTAGTTTTTTTGTAAGAAGTATCAAGATTATACTATCCTATTTAAGGATAATGCCTTTCAAAGTGTATCTCTAAAGATATATGCATCAGGTCTCATAAAGCTGATAAAGATTGATATCCAGCAAACGACATGTTTTCTTAGAAAGAGGGAAATGCAAACAAATGCAAACATTTTATCTGATCTCACTTAAAAGGCAGTCTGTCATGTTGCCAAAGCACAGAGTGGGCAAGATATATTTTCTAAATTAAATAAGGAATGCTAACCATGGGGTCGAAGCTGAGGAGATGGCAAAGCAGAGATGTAAGAGAAGAGAGAAGGATGCATAGCAAATCCCAGAACTAAGTGTAGACCCTGGAAGGCCAGTGGGCTAGCACACTCTCACAACAAGTAGCTGATTTTCATCACCAATTTGTACAAACAAGTTTGGACTTGAAATTTCAGAATTCTCTTTAAAACGTAAGAGGTTGACACCATGAAACAAGCCTATACGCTCACCAGCCATCAGTCTCAGCTCCAATCTTATGTAAGCTTCTCTCTGAATGAGAACGACAGACAACAGGATAATGAGCTAAATATCTGCTTAACAGAATTAGCTCTGAATTCTGGCTGTGCTGCGTAATGGCCAGGTAACTTAGATAAAATAACTTCCGGTCTGAACTCCTTCCTCTGAACAACAGTCTAACCCTCATTTCACAAGGCAAACACCCACTTTGAAAACATGATAGGAAACTATGGAGAAGGTTAAATATCTTATCAATGATGCAAATTAGTTTTCTCTAAAATTCATCAAGCTTTATAAAATGCAGCGGATCTGAACTTCCCAGGGGCACCCAGACAGGTCCAGGTGAAGCAATTACCAAGTTGATTGCAGGGGCTAGGAACTGCTGGAGGGAGTCGCTGATTTAGGAACCCGAGTTGGATTTCTGTTTGAGCTGTTTTTGATTAGCTGGTCCATGACAGCGAGTAGTTCAGTCTCCATGGGCACATTCTACTGGACAGACAACTGCTCCATATTCCCAGGCCCACGTGCCACTCAGGAAAGAGGCATAAGTCGGTGTCATTAGCACATGTTCATTTATTTTAATGGGGCATTAAGACTGATTTATACGGCCTCACTAAAGGAGAAAAATTATTCCAGAATTACACCAATATAAGAGCACTTAACATTATCTTGCCAAGGGGACTTCTTAAAGGATAAATGACAATGTCCCCAATTCAGGAAACTTTTATTTCTCTTTGCCCACGGACTGATTGGTCAGCCAATTAAGGGGACAGGCTCACACAGGAAATCAGGTTCATTTGAAAGTTTTGTGTATTTTTTTTTTCCTGCACTGACGCTATTATTGCTAGAGGACTCCACTGTTTGCACAGAACAAAATCCCACTCATTCCAAATTTCTAAGAACAGCCTAAAGGCTATGATAATTTCTTTTAATAGAAATGCTTCTCTTCCCTTTATTGGTAATATTTTAACATAATACTATAATCATTACTGATTTTACTACTACACATCGTGACAGCATTGAGAACTCGGCTCTTTATTTCCTTACAAGAAAAGTCAAGAGAAACACCATTGTAGATTATCAGCCTTCCTGTACACTTTTCCCTCTTGGCATTAGTTCCTCCCTAGCTTCTGTTCGCTATTCTTCCTTCCCACTGCTAATGGCTGCCTCTGAATCCCCATCATTAATCACCAGTGGTCCTGTGAGAAAAGAACTGTGCAGGGGGAAACAAATCAAAAAACACAGGCCGGCTAACTCCACCGAAAACAGGGTGACTACTAAGTTTCAGGGACACGATCAGAGGAGAGTTTTCAGTGATTGTGTTTGCATTGATGAGAATAAAGTAAATATTTATTGATTTATTCATAAGCTATTTACTTAATCTCTGACTTACCCATTAACCTTAAACTTTTTCAAGACAAGATCTGATTCAATGTTTACAAGTGAATCTGCAGTTCTTTTCAATATTTGACACATACGGTGCTCAGTAAAATACATCAAAGTTACAAAGGAGCAGGGGGACTTAGTTTGCCGGTACTGTTTCTCCCCTTTCACTATGGTCCTTCTTTGCTAAGGACTAAGAAAGACGGGCAGCTGAAGGCCTTCACTGGCACCTCATTCAGACCTTCCTAGGCTAAGAGTATGCAAATATGGCCTCAAAGCTGTCCCAGAGCTGATACACAAAGGGTCATCCATTACATAGAACATTTTCATAAGAGTGGACAATAAGGAAGGGCAATCTGAGAAGTTGAGAACGGGAAAGGAAAGAGAATTCCCAAAGTCGCACCTCCACTGAAGGTGCTACTTATGTTCTGACCCAATAAGATCAAAATTCTATTTTCAGTCAAGTCATGAAATCCAAACCAAATATTAAAAGAATTCAAAAGCTGTGAAAATTTTAATGCAAGATCCCCTTCATCATCATCTTTATCCTCCTTCTCATCATAAGATAAAAGCATCTGAAAATAAGGGAGACTATTTATATGTGAAATCAATTTATCCTAGCATTAAAACTCTGGGGATATGCCAGTGTATTAGTAGCACCTTACCTTCCAAAAATAAATGCTATCAGTCTCCAGATACTTCAATCTGATTGTGCTTTTACTTTCCACCTGAACCCAAGACATCTCTCTGCTGTTGGTTATCATTATGTATTAAAAATAAGGTTTAAGTTTTATATACAATGATCTTCCCCATCTCTGATACTATTTCTCATAAGTTTGAAGTGAATTGATTTTCATTTTGTCTTTCTCAGTCTAACATTATCAGCCATCTCATATAAGAATCAACTCTAATATGCCTGTATCTCCTCAAGAAAGATAGTGGTCTCACAAAATGAATATAAACACATAGTACATCTTCAGTGAAGCAGAGCTCTGTAGAGGAAGGGCAGCTACAGTGACATTTCTGAAATTCACAGACTTAACTGGCCCTGTCGTAGTCTCGGAAAAAAAAAATGGTTCCGTCAATCAGGGAAACATCAGATTTAAATTGCTTATTTTGGTACTGCTACCTATAGATTCCCTTTATTGGTATAACACCTAAGCTGATGAATTTATTGTTCAATAGTTGGTGGTTTCATCCATTCTGTAAAATGAAAACAATTGAAGTAATCCCAAGAAGAAAATTATTATCAGCTCATAAAACCTAGCTGTCTTCAAAAATATTTTAAACCCTAAAATCTTTTGAACTGACAAACCGATGGGAAAAATTTATGATTTCTATTTTAGGGAAATTGTATAAGAAAGAAACTGTGCTTCTGCAAGTGGGTAGAGCAAAGAGGAATGTTTTTGGAAAGACATGGCAACTGGCCATATCTAAACACAGTGTGAGAGGCTGCAGCAACAGCAGCTAAATTCTGATTCTATTTACTCACATGCTAGTCATCCAGATGCAGCAACAACCCTGGTTTTGGGGAACCAGAGAAAATACAGCTCCAGGACTCCAGTGTCCAAATGACATCAGCCAATTGATGAAAGATATCTTTCAAGAAAAAAAAAAGTTAACCATGATTCTTATACAAATATAAAAATGAACACGTGTTAAAGGTTTTAACTCATTAGGAAACCAGCCAAGGTTGTTGTACCCAGTGCAAAGGAAAAGTCAAAGGAACATAAATGTATATGGAGTTAAAGAATCTTAAAATGAATTTCACATGGAGGCAGATCGGCTTGTCTGTTAGATACCTACAGTTTCCTGAGTTTTAAAAAAGTTTTCCTAGAGTTAAATGTAAGATACAAAGTGAAGTGTGTGCTGTGGACCTTGTACAGTTCTGTAATGAAGTATAGCCCATGGGCCTATTAGGAGAAGGACTGAACTGGATGAAGGAAGTCTTTCAGGCAGTAGCTTTGGAGATTATACGTTGTCTGCAGCCCCTTCCTTCCTGACTCATTTTTTCCGCTCTCCTTCCATTTCCTAGCTACCATGAACAGAGCAGCTTTCTGCCCTCTTGCTCTTCTTCCCTGTTTCCAACTTGGAACCAGTTGACCATGAATTGTAACCTCTGAAACCATGAGGCGAAAATCCAGCTCTCCTTCTTTCAGTTGTTTTTCTCAGGTATTTGGTAACTGAAAGCTGACTGACACACTTGTTGTTGCCTCCGTTTTTGACATGCCTCATTTATTACTGCTCAAACTAGGATTTGGCCTTTTCATATTTGCAATGAAATAGTGGCAAACATGACACGTGGAATGACTACCTAGGACTCTAACAATAATGTGCATATAAAGAGCATTTATTTATTTATTTATTCTTATTTTTTAAAATTTGTATTTATATGTAAATTGGTACATTTTAGGTATACAATACATTTACATTTATCATTGGGTGTTTGTACCTGTACATGATGGATCTTAGTTCTTATTTTTCCCCATTACATGTGAGCCCTTCCTTGTTTACATAGACTTTGTTTTCATTTTTTTTCTTTCACATAATTTTTCCTTTCCTTTCTTCCCTTTCCCCTTCCCCTCCCACCACTTCTCCACCTTTGGACCTTTTCCTATTTCAAATTATCAATTATTAGTTTTAATCATTTTCATCCTTGTTTACATTTTCAGTTTCTCACACTAGAGAAACTATTCGGTATTTACACATGTGTGTCCTATTTATTTCACTTAAGAGTATGGCCTCAATATGCATCCATTTAGCTTTAAATGACTCTAGTTTCTCATTCTTTATGGCTGAGTAGTACTCCATTTTATAAAACAACCCACATTTTCTTTATCCAGTCTCCAATTGATGGGCAATTGAGCTGCTTCCAAGCTTTAGCTATTACAAACTGTGCCGCTATAAACATGGGTGCACATATATCGCTGTGATATGATTCTTTTAACTCTTTGGGGAAGATCCCCAGCAGGGGAATAGCTAGGTCAAATGGGACCTCCAGCCCTAGTTCTTTGAGGTATCTCCACACTGATTTCCACAGTGGTTGCACCAGTCTGCACTCCCAGCAACAATGCAGCATTTAAAAACTTACTTGTTTCATGAATCCGGACTAGAGACCTGCACAAAGACTCTTCCAAGATTACACCATTTCAATGTCATAAAAGAAACAATAGTTCCTCAAGAAATTTTATTGAGAAAATGAGACGAAAATACTTTGCTGCCCAACAGCACCCATAAAGGGTTTATGCCTGATTAATTGCCCAATATCACTATGTCTCTTCTCGTTTGCTCCCAAATTCACTTCCTCCTCCTCATCATAATGTCCCACACCCCATAATTCTCAGAATGAAGAGACTGTGGATTTGGCCTTCCTGAGCTGTTTCAGATAGATCTCATAAACACCACACCTCTAAATAAGATGTGAGAGCGGGAATCACTGTTGGCCAAGCCAGATCGACCAGTTTCTTGCCATATTTAAATCTGGCACTATGTTTTAGAGAAGCCACTAAATAAATCTAAATATGTATACCAGTATACATATATGACAAACAAAGTCTGTGTTTGTATCAGGCATCCATTAAATCGCATTAATGAAGGAAGGGGGGAAATGAGAGTATGCAAGATGTACAAAAGCAGTTTCTTAACAGAACCAATTAAGACTATTAGTGAAGTACAGGTCATTTACCCTATTCCAGATTGAAGGAAATAATCTCTGATGTCTGGTTCTTCTGACTTGAAGTTATATTACAAAGCTATTGTGATTTTATAAAAAGCATGGTACCAGCACAAAAACAGACATGAAGATCAATGGAACAGAATGAAGGATGCAGAAACAACTCTAAGTACATTCAACTATATGATCTTTGACAAAGGGCCTCAAATGCACTGGAAGAAAGACCAACTTTTTAATAACGAATAGTATTAGGAAAACTGGCTATTTCCATACAGAAGACTGAACCTGGTCCACAACTCTCACACATACTAAACTAAAATTAAATGAATCAAAGAACTAAAGATTTAACAGGCACACTCACCTGCTGGAAGACATGGAAGGTAAAAATCATGAAGTCATAGGCATAGGCAAGGACTTTCTTAATGGAATCCCAGTTGCACAGGAAGTGGTTCTGAGAACCAACAAATTGGATGATATTTAAAAAAAAAAAGTATACTTTGGGAAAAGACAACCTACAGAATGAGAAAAAAATTTTAACAGTGATTCCTCAGACAAAAGATTCATATCTAGAATATATAAAACCTCAGAAAATTAGACCCCCCCAAAATAAAAGATCCAATCAAAAAATAGGTCAGTGAAATGAATAGACATTTCACAGAGGTACAAATGGCCAATAAGTACATGAACTAGGGTTCAACATCACTGGTCACTAGAGAAATGCAAATTGAAACACTGGGATTCCAAGTTTCCCCCCAAAAGAATGACCATCTTTAAGAAATCAAATAATAACCAATGCTGGAGATGCTATAGGGGGCAAAGGATCCCTACTACATTGTTGCTGGTAATGAGAACAAATAAAACCACTATGGAAATCAGTATGGAGATTCCTCAAAAAGCTAAAACTAGAAATTCCATTTGACACAGCTATTCCTCTTTATAGGTATCTTCCCCAAAAGTGTTAAAGTCATATTACAGAGGTACGTGCATACTCATGTTTATACCAACACAATTCATATTAGCTAAATCTTGGAAGTGGTCCATATGTCCATCAACAGATGAAAGGATAAAGAAAATGCAGTATTTACATACCATGGACTACTACCATGCCATAAAGAAGGATAAACTTGAGTCATTTGCAGGAAAATGGATGTACCTTGAGACTATGTGAAGTGAAATCAATCAAGCACCTAAGCTTAAATATCACCCTGTTTCTCTTATATGAGAAACAGAGTAAAAGTAAACAGCAAATAAAAAATAATACAAAGTAGGGGAACAGATAGTTCTCAGTGGAGAAGGAGATCAAGAGATTGAGCGAGGGAGAAGCAGATCAAGAGATTGAGCGAGGGAGAAGCAGGAAGGAGTAAGGGATGCAAAATAAAGGAATTCAGATGTGTTATGTACACATACAACTTTCCACAAGGAATCCAAACATTATATACCATACACACTACTAATAAACTAAAATAGGAAATAAAGTTTATATATGCAATTTAAAAATTAGTTCAAAATTACAATTTAATAGCAATTAAATGAGCATATAGTAACAAGATCAGTTAATCCCAAACAAAAGAGAGCTTATTACATATAAGCAAAGCTTATTTTCATTCCTAGGCCACATTGTCTGGCTTCCTGTTGCCACCTGATTGATAAACTTGTCACATTTCACCAATACTGTAGGGCGATGGCTCTCATCTGAAGTCTACGTCTGCCCTCCTTCAATGTCACCTGGGACTCTTACTTCTGGTGCCATGCACTTTTTATTTGAAATGAATTATCTTTACTTACAAAGGAAAAGAAAGCAGTAGACTCCTTCCCTATGGAAGTTTCCTGGATAACACAGTGAACCTGAGTTCTCTTTGCAAACTTAGAGTTGAAAATTGAAGGCAAACCTCTCAAGCAACAAGAAGAGCCCACTCTGTAGGGCAGAGATAGAAAGGTCACAGGCCCTCAACCCCTTGAAATGGAAAATCAACTTCTTGGAGTTCATATAGGAGCTATTTCAGAATGAAAACTGTCTCTCGGGGAGTCTGAAGGCATCTTTTGGGGAGATGAGTCTCTTTATTAATAATTCAAAGCAGGGCAGTTAGCAAATAGCAAACTTCATTGCCAAGAGAACTTAGTCCACCCTTGGTTGTATAAATTGGATGGCATTTTATTGACTTTGCCATCTTTTAACAGCTCCTGACAGTTAGGCAGGAGTCATGGAAGGCTGAAGCAGAGGAATAGCAAGTTTAAACCCAGCCATGGCAACTAGGTGACTTAGCAAGACCCCGTCTCAAAATGAAAAATTTTACGAAATGGTTGTGGATGAGGCACAATGTGAATGAAGGCCATGGGTTTAACCCCTAGTATTGCCAAATAAAATAAAATTAAGAACTAAAATAGGAAAGAAAAAATCTATTTAAATGCATGTAGAATAGTGCACATATTCAGTGATAATCCAGTTTTATTTCCATACTGATATAGATAAAATGCTCTATTGACAGACATTTATTTTTCCCACACTGGAGCCAATTTGCACTGTTACCATTGGAGGAGAGGGTTCCTAATGGAACACTAGTGGTAGATGGTGACAAACATCCTACACAGTACAAGACACACTCCAAAATCAAAGTCATCTAGCCAAAAGTGTCAACAGTGCAACAATTGCAAAACCCTGTTCTAGGACAATGGTCTTTAAAATGGGCAACTAGAATAAAACACTAAATTTCTATTCATATACTGAAATACATGTTGATGGTGACTGCACTAAGCCTTGGATTCACATTTCCCTCCTGTGTCCACTTGTTCCCCAGCTGCTGCAGATGGCTGCTAATGGCTTCACCTGCATGATTATCTTGCTGGACAGGAGGTGCGTTGGAAAGAAGATACCTGGGAGATTATGACTTTCCTTGGGGTGGCAGTTTGAATGAATCCTTGATGCTGGGATATAACAACCCAAAGTTCCTTACCTCTGGTAGAACCAACCAATATGGTATCATTTATATGCTAGATCGTGCCATGAAATCAGGCTGAAGCTAGACTTGCCCTAGAATCATGTCTTTGCCAATTTCTCCTGCCTAGTTCTACTTCCCTCGCTCTCTTACAGGTATCTCTTTAGAATATCCCTCAGTAAGTTACTTGCCTAGAATCACTATCTTACAGTCTGCTTCAGGGTAAACCAAACTAAATATATTTAACATAATCTAATTTAAATATTAAATTTTGCTGATATTTAATGCTTATGTTAACTCACACCTTGCTCTAAATGTTGGTTGTTTCAAGTCACACATGACATCTGTGCAACCCAAGTAAGGCTGGGAATTCTATGACACAGAAGGGCTGACCAAGATGACCTCACTCGTGTTTGCTATTGGTGTGTTGCAAAATATCACATTTCTACTGTTACAGGTTAAGCAGGTTTATAGATGATCTTCTCTAGTTTTAGCTCAAGTAAACTTTAAAGAAAGAACTAGTTTCGCTGCCTGCTGTGCAAGCGCAAGGACCCGAGTTCGATCCCCGGTACCAAAAAACAAAAAGAAAGAACTAGTAGCTTTAAGAAATCCCTGCAAAGAAACCACAGATTAAAGATAGCATTGATGGTACAAGCACAAGAAAACATAGGAAAATAGTCAAGCTGCCACTTCCATAGAGCTTTTCATTTGCCACATGATGATTCAGTGAATATCCAATCAATCCTCATAAGAGGTCAGTAAAATATACTGAATCTTCAAGGATGCTTTTGAAATACAAATTTATACTCATAACCACCAACTTTCATAAGCACTGGATATCTGACATTAAATATTATCTTTTGGTTTATACCATTGTCCCTTGGTATTCATGAGGGATTGAGTCCATGCCCCTCATGGATTCCGAATCTTCGTGGATACCAATCTGAGAATGCTCACATTATATGAAGCTGCATAATATTTACATGTAACCTATGCAATCTTCTCATACACATTCTCTACATTATGTTTTCTAGTAGGATGAAAATGCCATGCAAATAGATAGTATACTATACTGTTTAGGGAATGATAAGACAATGTCTGTACAGTACAAACACAATTTTTATTGATTTTTTGAGCTAGGGATGAAACCAAGGGCTCTCATAATGAGCTACATCTCCAGCCCTTTTTTAAATTAAAAAATATTATGTTTGTGACATGTAACGAATACTACATTATGGGATATTTGTGCATGTACATATTACATTTTGTTTCTTTTTACTTATTTTCTTTCCTTCCAATCTCTAAATAGAAATTTCATTTCACCCAGCTATATCGCTTTGTGGTATCTCCCTGAAAAATTTAAAGACATCATATTACAGTGATACATGCATATCTGTGTTCATAGCCGCACAATTTGTAATAGCTAAATTATGGAAGTGACCTATATGCCCATCGACAAACAAATGGTTAAAGAAAATGTGGCATATATTCTCAATGGAGTAACATTTTTCCTTAAAGGATATATTTGAGTAATTTGTTGGGAAATGGGTGCACCTTGAGCCCATAGTGCTAAGTAAAATAAATCAGGTACAAAGGCATACAAGAATTTTTTTTGTTGTTATTTTGAAACAAGGTTTTGCTAAGTCACTAACTTTCTCAGGCTGGGCTTGAACTTGTGAGTCTTCTGCCTCAGCTTTCCAGATCCACAGCTGAATCCACAGATGTAGAAACCCTGGATGCAAAGTGCTGCCTGTGATTGTTACTTGAATTGTGTGATGAAGGTAAATAAGACAATGGCAAATGGTTCTGTAGTAGGCTGAAAATGGCTCCCATAGTATATACATTTCCTCATTCATAAAACTTGTAAATGTTACTTTATAGGTAAAATATATCTTTGCAAATGTGACTAAATTAAGGATCATGAGATAAGGAGATTATCCTGGATTATCAGACTGGGTTGGTATGGCTTAGATCTGAAATATCCTCCCCAAAGTTGCATGTGTTTAGAAGATGAGTGGATCATGTAGGCACTGTACTCATCCACTGAAGAGTTCAGTAGCTAAATGTGATATTAGGAGGTCGGGGCTAGTGGAAAACTTAAGGGATGACCTGAAAGGTTGTGTTCTTGTCCCTGGTTCATCCTTCTCTTTCTGCTTCTTGGCTGCCATGCAGTGAGCAGCATTCCTCTACTATGTCTTCCCACTACACTGCTTCTGCCTTGTAGCCAACCAACCATGGACTGAATCCTTTGAATACTGTAAAGCAAAAATCAATCTCTCTTCCTCTATGTTGTGGGTGTCTGGTAATTGGTTCCAGCAAAAGGAAAGCTTATTATTACAAAAGTGGTAACAGGAATGGAGCTGTTGCTGTGATTGTACCTGATTATGTGATTTAGAAGTCTAGACCCTTTTTGGAGTGGTTTGAAAAAATCTGCAGAAGCAGACTAGAAAAGCCTTAGGATGTTATAAACAAAGCTTAATGGAGGATTCTGGTGAGAGCTCAGAATATCAGAATGCTGATAGAAGTATGGACAGTAGAGGCTAGGATCAAGAAGTTTCTGTTGGGAAAAAGGACTCCATTGGCAGCTGGATAACAAGCCATGTGTGTTACACTCAGGTAGAAAATTTGTCTTTATCATGGGGTTCAGAGACTTTTTGCTAGTCTTTGTGTTAGACTAAGGTTAAGGAGAGTGGATTAATTGATCTGGCAAAGAAAATTTCAAAGCAATCTTATATTTAAGCTGTGGCATAGGTATAGCTCTGGGGTTTTAGATAGATCTACAGTGAGATTCAGAAGGAAAAAGCAGAGCTAAGTAATTTTTAAAGTTTTCAGTTTCATCAGAAAAGAAGCTCCTCTAAAGTTGGGACCAGGAAGAGCATGATAACTAAAAGGAGTGGTGAAAAGGGTAGCATTAACAAGAAGCCAATGGCTTTACATCACAACAACAGAAAAGATGGTTTGAAGATATCTCAGGAATCAGCAACACCCAGGCCATCACAGACTCGAAAGTATAAATATTTCACTTGAGATGAGATTCCCTGGGTCCCTTGCTTGAAAAGGGACACGGAGGGAATTGATTCCTTAGGGCTAATTTTCCAGAGTTCAGCCATGTAGCCATTCAGAGGCCACTGCAGCAATGAAACAAGGGAGCCATGTGTTTGCTCCCAATGGTGGCTGGCTTCCATCATCCATCTGGTGTAAGTTCTTTTAGGGATTCCAAATGCAGGAGTTATGAGGTTGGGGAGGTCTCTACCCAAATTTGAGGGGAATAGCTAGGAGATCAGGATGTGAAGCTGTGAGAGTAAAGCACAAATTGCAGCAGAGACCTCAGAGAGTTGGAAATGCCAGGAATGCAGAACATCCTTTGAGGAATGCTACTGGGAATGAACAGAGCCAGTCCAAAAGAGAAGCCATGTGTGCTGGGCCCCAAAATGCTACAGGTACAGGGCTGTCCAAGCCCGGTGGAACTCACATCTAACCACAGCCTACCCTGGATGCTAGATACAGAGCTACAAGATTTAATGTTTGCCATGAGAGATTTCAGTCTTGAAATCTCCCTTTTCTCCCTTTTGAAATAGAAATATTTTCCTTGTACCAATGTATGTAAGTGTTTAACTTGATTTTTTGATTTTTAAAGAGGCTCACAACTAAGTTTGCCTCAAGTCTCTGAGGAGACTTTAGACTTAGGTTTTTCAGAAATGCTGGAACTACTGAGACTTTTTTTTAACTCTTGGAGGTAGACTAAATGCATTTTACATAATGAGATGAACCTAAGCCTTTTGGGAGTCTGGGGAGGAATGTCATGGTTTAGATCTAAAATGCCTTCCACCAACGTCTCATGCATTTAAAAGGTACATTGGAGAATTAGTATGATTTTCAGTGGATTCCTCTGCTTTGCCTTTCTGCCATGCTATTTGTGCCTTGAAGTAATCAAACCATGGGTTAAACTCTCTGAAAACCTTGAGCCATAAATCAACCTGTCTGCCTTTAAGTTTTTGGTAACATATATTTCGTCTTAGCAAAGGGAAAATTGACCAACAGAGGCTCTAAATTCAATCACATATCTTACAGAGGGAAGAAGATAGAGACTTCATATAAACAGGAGAAGAAGATGAAAACATAGGGTAAAGAGAAATTGACTTTAGAGAGAATGATGTAGCCACAAGCCAAGGCATGCCCACAATACCAGAAATTCCAAGAGTTAAGAGACAGATTCTCCCCCAGATCCTCTACAAGGAGCATGGCTTTGAAAACATCTTAATGTGGCCCATTGAAATTGATTTGGGTCTTCAGGCTCTAGAACTGTAAAAAAAATTCTCTAAGTTTTACATCACTTTCGCTGCAAGAATGTTACAGCAGCACCAACAAACAATTAAAGTTTTTTACTTTGCTTTTGGACTCTATGTTTAAGAATTTATATGATTATGGAAATGTTTTATGTATGATCTACAAACATTTTTCCACAAAAAAGGTGCATAATTTTTGACAGTTTGAAAGTGACTCTTCCTAAGAAGTGGAAACATTTTCTCGTAACAATCTACTAAATGTCTTAAAAAGTTTTAAGTGAAAATTGGCAAAGTCAGATGTCCATATTCTCTTGGAAAATGGGATAATCTGGCAGCCTGACACCCCCATGTTCAGTGTCACATCTGGTGCCCATGTTCCCAATTAGATACTACTGGGTGATGAGTATTAGTTTTCCCTTCAGGGATACATGTTCTTCTATTGCCACCCACCTGCTCACACTCACTCTACCTGCCTAGACCTTGGACTCTGCCTCAGCTTCCTCCTCCCATTACTTTGAGGTTCCTCACCCCACATCCCATGTTTTTCTCTCTGCTCAGCAGTAACAATCCCAAGAGAGGAAAAGAGTGGGTGTCATAACAGTTCAGTACAATAATACAGAAAGTCACATATTTATAAACTAAAAACATTTTGGATAATTCCACTCAAATCTGTAAATCTTCTAAAATCTATTTCTGGGAAACATGGGCAATTGGAAAGATCACTTTACAGGAGCTGAGACACCAGGGTTGCAGGCCAGATTTGTCTCTAACTTATTGGAGAGTCTGGGCACCTTCTAAGCCATATGCCTTTTCCATGTCTCAAGGCACCACATTTTCTCAGCACAGAGCTTGAGAGAGTGCCAGAGAATAAAAAGATATGACATTGGGTCAGTGCCCCGAATGGTCACTGTGCCTGGAAGCTAAAGTAGAAAGACCAAGTCCACAAGCTGTGTTGCAGACCCCCAACCCCACTTCATCACATAATATCATCATAACCTTGACATCACATACAGGTTGTTGCTCGATCTCTCTCCCTCTTCATGGAGAAGCCGTATTGCAGCTCATTCTCTTCTCCAGCTTTTTCTCTCTGGTCATCCCTATCTACTTCTGTATCTGCCAAGGCTTCAATTTGATCCAAGGCATTGTGCAGATCTGATTACATCAGGGACTTGCTTAAAATATTTTTTAAAGCACCCTACACCTAGGATCAAATTCAATCAGCTGGCCACGGCCTCCGACCCTTCCAGGATCTGACATTTGCTTGCATTTCCAGAGTCATTATGCACTAATTTCCCTCTCATTTTTAAGCCCTATTCTATACTGTTCAAATTTCCATTTTACCTATATGCCAAACCAATCCAATGTTGCAGTCCCATTTCCTGGAACTCCATTTTATGTATTTATTTATTTATTTATTTGTTTTTGTTGTTTTTTTTGGTACCAGGAATTGAATCCATTTTTTTTAAATTAGCAACTACTTACTCTTTATACAGAACCACTGAGGGTCTTCATCAGGGAGCCTCATTATTATTTAGGATGTTTTCAGGTGCAAGTGAGAGTAAACTGATTTAAATAGCTTAAACCATGACAAATATATTCCTGCACAGAACAAGCTATCTAGAGACAAAGAGTACAGGGTTAATTCAGGCGTCCTCGGGTTTCTCGCTATTTGGCACCTTTCTCTTCTCCCTGTAGGTCACTGAGATAGCCAGCAGGACCAGGCAACTAAGGGGGACCGCTGGGTCCAACAGTCCCTCCGTATTTGTCCTTATTAGTATGTAAAACATTTCCCAGAAGCACATCCATAGAATTCTCAGCTCTAGCAGGCTGGCATTAATCACATGTCCTTTTCCTAACTGTACAAAAGAAAATGACGTATATTTTTGTCTATAAAATGAGTGGCAAAGTCTTCTAGGAACAGCAACAAAAGCAGCAACAAAAAAAACACTGATAAAATCAAGCTTTCTTAGTGAAACCATTTTCAGCTCGCTTCTTTCAGAATATTTATCACAATGATAATCACGTAATTATTTTGCTAACTGCTCGGTCAGTGTCTTTTCCCTCTACAAAACTGTAAATTTCTTAAAAACAGGCACTGAATATTGCTTACAGCTGTATATCTTGATTTCTTCTGATATTATCAATTGCAAGAGCTTCAGTTGTTCCCAAATTTTTATAAAATAAGACATCCTTATTCATAATTTATGACATCCACACACCAAAAGTCTTAATTTAAATCCATTCACTAAGCCCATGAAAGAATATCAACGGAATCCTTGCTAATAAAGCCAACCACAGAGTCAGAAAACAATAGGATGGCTTGTGGGCATGGCATTAATTTGCAAAACAACCTCAGGCAACTACTTAACCTGGTGAACAGTCATTTTTCTCAGCTAAACAATGGTGATCATGACAATAATGACTTCATAGGTTTCTATGGATGATTCCATAATTGTGTGGGCAAATTTCTTGGCCAAGACCTTGGCAATGTTTACTTCAAATGATAGTTATTATCAAGAGTATCGTAATGATTACTAGTAATAGTTATATTGTAGAAAGATATTTGGTGTACATTTTTTGTTACTTAGATCCTATATCTCAGGGATCTCAGCAATCGCTGCCTTCTCTGATATTACAGGGGACAATAATGAAAATAAAGAGACCTCATAAAGACTTTCAGGCCCTGGAGAAAAGAGAATTCTTCATTAGTTGAAGCTTGTAGGGAGGTCAAAGTCTAAAGGCTTTTGTGATTCCGTGCAGTTCAACCTGGTTCTGTTTGAATATTAGATCTCCTCTGGGCAAACAATGAACCTCTTTCACACCTTCCAACTGAACATCCTGTGACTCTATTGAAAAAACCAGCTAGTTTTCTTCCCAGCACATTTAACACCATTGTCATCCTTGCCCTAGCCACTTCTGAAATTCAATTCAATATGACAAACCCCCGGTATTGCTTTTTTTTCTTTTAGCAACAATCTTCTTAGAAAATGTAAATATCTGGAGAGGGAGAGCAAGTGGTCACTTGGGAGAAAGAAGATGCTTCAAAATTGCTGTCACACCTCGCACAATCACATTTTCTCCTGCCACCGAGCCTGGCTTTCAGAGGGCTCTGTGGCCTCCATTTCCCCACTGTGACTTCGGCCGCCCCTGTAAAAACCGTCGTCACCACTTTGAGAAGTGCTACAAGCCTAGGCAAACATCAGCAAGAATAACTGAGTAAACAAAGCCAGGTGCAACTTGAACGCGGGTTTAAAATAAGAACACCTTTTAAGGGAACAGACTACAGATCTAAGTTTTATAACAGACTGCTTTATAACTCAAATCAGCAAGAAACAGTGGATGTAAAATGTGCACAAGGGAATAAGGGAAAGATAGGGAATGCATTTCTTTTTCGTAATATTAAAGTTCTCCTTGATTTAAAAAATCTGACTCAGCTAATATTTTAGATTTGGTGATTCTTCCACAAATGCTAAGAAATTATTTGTCACTTAACCATTGTGATGGATAGTCTGGTCTTGACTGATTTGACAAACCATCAATAGACCGCGCCTATAGCAAATAATTTATATGGAAGAGGGATATAAATTTAGTTAAGTTTAAACGTAACAGTTAATAAAAACATTGTTATGAATAGATTGTATGTAATCTGAGGATCTGGGTAATTAAAATAGTAGTCATTTGTATTAAAAAATGTTTAACACTTTTTCTCACATAGCAAATTTAAAAGTCTAGATGAATGTACTCCCTACACAATACACCAATTGATCTGGGCTCATTATATGGGAAAGAATCATTCGTGCTTCTTTATTAACATCCAGTAGTTTCAAGTTTTCAGCAATAGCTAAAATGGAGAATGTCTTTCATGGTGTCAGATATAAGTACAGACTTAAACTCAGAACTAGTCTCATTAATTTTACTTGACTTGAAATTCTAATTAACCTAACCCTGAAAGTAGGTACAATATAAGCCACTGAATTTGACATTTAAATGAACATAAAACAATGAAATTTGTGAATACAGCTTCCAAATGAGAGAAAAAAATATTCACAAAAGTGAGACTCAAGCAGGTATTTTTCTTCCTCTGAAACAATTTTAAGCATTGCTTTATATATATATATATATATATATATATTTATTTATTTTAGGCTCTGCTTATTTTATTAGATCAAGGTAGAAAATTATCTTAACCTTATTTTATTTCACCTAAAGTGGAGATATAAGACTATTTCTTTTTCTAAACTTTTTTCATTTTTTGAAAAAATAATTTTATAATAAAACAAGGACATTAACAATAGTTACTGTGTATCACTATATGTCAGTATCTTCAACATGAGTATTCACTACTATGAATTTCCCTTGTAAGACTGGTTTCATTGCATCCCACAAATTCTGATATGTTGTATTGGCATTGTCATTTAATTGTGGGAACTGTCTGATTTCTTCCTTAGTTTCCTCTGTGACCCATTGGTTATTCAGAAGTGAGTTGTTCAATTTCCATGCGTTTATGAAATTCTTGCCTCACTTATCTGTATGTCAAATTCTTTTCTCCTGCTTGGGAAGTTTTCTGCCATTACTTCTGTGATCAATTTTTTTACATTGTTTGCATTATTTCCTGATTCTTCATTGACTCCAATCATTCTTATGTTATTCTTCTTTGCATCATCTAGCAGTTCCTGGGTTGATTTCTCCTGGTCCCTTGCTATTTTTAAGAAATCTTTTTTTTTTCTTGATCACTAATTGCAATCCTGTCTTCTATTTCTGATATTCTGTCCTCACATTGGCTCATTCTGATGGGTAAACTTCCAATGGAGTTTTTAATCTCACGAATATCTGTTTGAATCTGTTTTATGGATTCCATTTGTTTCCTATGCTGGAATTCCATCATGTTCCTCAGCTCCTCTACTTTTTTTTTAAATCATTGTCTACTGTAGATTAATTAATCATGCCTTTCACTATGGACACAATCTCCGTTGTTATCTGATAAGTTTTTTCTGATTTTATTTTTTCCAGATCCTCTTTCATTGCCAGGTCAAGGAGTCCAGGTGGTTAAGTTTCAGATTGTTCCATCTTGTTGCCCCTTGGGGTTGCCTTTTGTGATCTGGATATCTGGTTTTGAGTCTTGTATAGGTGTCTTCTCATTTCAACCAATGCAGTCTGGTGTACTTTTATTGAGGTGACTCTTTGCTCTCCCAGTGGGGTTCAATTCTCAACAAGCCTCAGAGAGGCCTTCTCTCTGCTGCTCACCACTGGGTCAATTCCTGGGCTCAGAATGATGGCCTTCTGGATCCCCATGCTGGGCTGTTGTCTGGGTGGGCTTCTGGCTGTGATCTGTGTGCACTTTTTCAACACTCAGTATATTTTGAAGAAATATACAACCCTTGCCAAGTATGGAGGTTTGAGAAGAAAATGTATTAAGGAGGACAGTAAAAAGAGAACTATTATGAGACTTGCAATCCTGGAAGTTTTGTCAATAGTATAGATGAGACCTTCGGTGGGTCATTGAAAAAAAAATCCACATGCACACACACTCAGACAAAATGTACTATAAACATCATTTCACCCCAAACATTGCCTATACACACAATGAGAATTTTTTTTTTTTTGTACCAGGGATCAAACTTGGGTCCTTCCACTTGCAAGGCAGGTGGCAAAACCACTGAGCTAAATCCCCAGCCCTACACAGTGAGAAATTTAGCTTTTGGAAAGATGGAATAAAAAAGGACAATTAAGAGATGTAGATGACAGACTGAGAGACCTAACAGGTATTTGACAGAAATCCTAAAAGAAAAAAGAATGAAGGAAAATGGGGTGGGGAATAATCAGAATTTGAATGAAAAATGGCTGAAATTTTTTCAGACTAAAAGACTAAATGAGAAATGGGAAGAAAATGTACAAATGGGAAGGGGAACAAGGGAAGAGGGAGGGAGAAAGGAAGGAATGAATAAGGAAAAAATAGGAAAAATGGAAACAAAGCTTTTGTACATAGGGTGAGAAGGGGCTTGAAGTGGGGGGACATGGGAAAAATGAGGTGGGGTGTATCATGTACAGGTGCAAATTTCCTACAATAAATGTTAACATTATGTATGCCTAAAATGTACCAATAAATGTTTTGCTGTTAAAAAATGTCAAGGAAAGAAAAATTATAGATTTCAGATGAAAAGAAAGCTGTCGATATTAAGTAGGACAAATAAAAAATTCATAAATAATCTTATTTATCACTGTGCAGGAAGACAAAACAAAACAGTAAAATGTTCAGAGATCACCTTGGAGCAAGATCAGTTATCTTCAAAAGAACACAAATTAGATTGAGAGTGGACTTTTCATCAACCGTAATGGATGTCCAACCCTAGAAGTGCCAGGGAAAAACAGTTAACCAAAAATGTTACCCACCCAATCCTTCAAAGTCCAGAACAAAAGAATTTTTAGGCTTCTGAAGACAACAATTGTTTACCTATAGCCAAACAACCATTAAGGAAAAATGGTCTCAAAATGAAGGCAGGGAGTTTAGAGGAGTACAATGAATGCAAATATTGACATAAAGTATTGGTAAGTTTTCAGGTGATTGGAGAAATAACTGTAAGATTGTCTATGCTAATTTTTATTTTAAACTCTTATTTTTCACATTAACATCCAGCTGCAAGAAAGGACAAGGTGTAGGGGAAGGGCTCCCATTCAGAGTGGAAAGATTTCAGATTTGGAAAAGCATCACAGTAGACCAATTCAGGCAAGAATCATTAAAGAGAGACATTATATTGATAGGCACAGATGATTTCTGTAATAAAGAATCTGACTCTATTGCTGGATGCTTTTCTATTGACAGGTTTTTCAGCTTTACCTCTCCCTCTCCACTTCCTTTGTTCTACGCATCTGGGCAAGCTGTTAAGAAAGCCCAGGAGCTTCCTTCTTCAGCACTAGGAAGAGTTTGAAATGTAACTCATGTCAATCTTCTAACCACAATAACATATCCAATGCAGTTTCCTTTCCCTACTCCTTTCCAAGCCATTTTTTAGGCCAGAGTTGGAAGCGTGCACTGCTCTCCCCCCAAAAAGTTCCTTTATGTGAGCAGTATCTGTTTTCATACCCTTTTGATATATGTGTTGCAAACAATTTTAACAGCCAAACCCAATTTTGGGTCTGAGTATCTAGTCATAAAGAGGAAACATATCCTTTTGTAGGGGAAAAATAAAATGCCTCGGCAGGTGGCTGTATGTAAGCACCCTATGAATGTCATGCCATCTCTGCAGTTTTCCAACTGAAAATGCACAATTGAAGACCAGTTTCCAGGAAACAATAGGTAAATTCAAACTGAGAAAAATCCATCAGAAAGGGAGAGGGTACAGATTTTATTCTTCACAAAATGTCAATGTCTTCAAAGACAAAGAAAAGCTACAGGAATGTTTCAAGTTAAAGAAGACAACCAAATGGAGTACCAGAATTGAGATTGGATTCTACACCGAACAGGCAAAAATGCTGTAGGGACACTGGAGTAACTGACAAGAATGGAAGACATGGTATACTAACTAATTCTATCAATGTTATCTACACTCAATTTCATGACTTTCTTATTATTTAAGAGAACTTCTTGCTCTCAGGAAATACATATATAAGGATTTGGGTATAAAGAGCCAGCATGTAAACAACTTACCTTCAAAAAGTGTAGAAATAACACTGTGTTTCTATATACACAGACACAAATAGAGCAGGATACAATGAGGATATTAACTAAGTATGTAAGCTAAATATCTATTTTTCTCAATTTTATTAACATATGTTTGTGGTACATAGTAAATACATTCATATTGTGGGTACTGGTATACATATATATATGGTGTGTATATATATGGTGTATATATATATATATATGGTGTGTGTATATATATATGATGTAAATATATATATATATATATATCACATCTTGATCCTTCTTATATTCCCTTCTCTTCCCCCATCTTCAGAATCCCTTTTTATCCTTTCAAAGAACCAACTCTTTGATTCACTGATTCTTTGTACTGTTTTTACAAACATGTTTTCATTAACTTCTGCTCTAATCTTTGTAATTTCTTTCCTTCTGTAATTTCATATTTTGATCATTCTTGCCTTTCTAGGGCTTTGCATGTATCCACAGCTGTATTCTTATGTCTGCATTTACAGCTTTAAACTTCCTTGTTATAACTCTTTCAATGTATCTCATAGGTTTTGCTATGTTGTACTTCAATTGTCATTGATTCTAGAATTTTTCTCCATAATTTTTTTCTATGATCCATGTATTTATTCACTATTATTTAATCTCCATATATTTGCATAGTTTTGTGGCTTCTTTTGCTGTTGATTTCTAGCTTCATTCCACTTTGATCTGATACTATGCAAGGGATTGAATTTTTTTGTATATAAATTTTATATAATTTTTATATAATTTTTAAATTTATTTAAGCATTGCTTTATGGCCTAAAATATGGCCCACGGATCTCTGTTAAGTCTATTTGTTCAATGATATAATTTAATTCTGATATTTTTTGTCTGCTTGACCCAATTTTGAGAGTGAGGAATTGCAATTCTTCCCACTATGATTGTACTGGTGTCTGTCTATCCTTTTATCTCTGTCTATCCAGGAGTCTGTTTTATGAAGTTGGGTGTGCCAACATTCAGTGCAGATATATTTACAATTGTTATCTCTTCCCATTGAATTGTTCCCTTTACTAGTATACAGTGTCCATCTTTGACTCTTTTGACCCATTTTGGCTTGAAGTCTGCTGTGTCTGAAAATGAGAGAGCTACTGCTACTTGTTTTCAGGCTCTGCTTGAATGGAGTACCATTCCTTTCCTTTCCTTTCACTTTCCATTTATGTGCTTTTGGATGTGTTATGTCTTCTGTACACAATATACGGTTGCATTTTGGTTTTTGATCCAATCTGTGTCTTTTAACTGAGGAGTTGAGAACAAGGGCATTGAGAGTTATTATCATAAGATGTTTATTGGATCCTATCCCTATATTATTTTTCCAGTGAAGATTCATTTATTCTTATTTTCCTTTTGTTAAACTATTATCCTCATTGGACATATACTTTTCTTTAAGCTTTTTTGTGCTAGCGAACTCCCTGCCTTTGTCTAGAATTCTCTTGAGTATTTTCTGCATTTCTAGTTTCTTTAGAATTTCTTTGTTGTGGAATTCTTTACTCCTCTAGTCAATTATGAAGGCAGGATAAAATTTTGAGTTGACAATTTTTTTTTCTCTAAGGGCTGAAAAGCTTTATTCTGAGCTCTCCTGGCCTTATGAATTTGTGCTAAGAAATATTCAGTTATGCTGATGGGTCTAACTTTATAGGTTGTTTTTCTCTAACAGCTTTTAGTATTCTTTCCTTGTGTTAAATATCAGGAGTTTTGATTATGATGTGTCATGGAGAGGTTCTTTTCTAGGCATGTTTATTTGGAGTTCTATATGCCTCCTGCCTTGCATATTAAATTCTTTCTGAGCTTTGGAAAATTTTTGCTATGATGTCAACAAATAAATTTTTATACTTTGAGTTTTCTTCTGATTTTTCCTTTATTCTTATAATCCTGATTAAGTCATTTTTGACTCATTTAGCAGCTGTTGGAACCAGATTGCTTAGTATTGTGTAGTACTTTCAGGTTATCATTGAGTTTATGATTTGCTGCATCCACCTTGTCTGTTTCTGACACTCTCTTCTCACAATGTTCAAGTCTGCTACCCAAGCTTTCAACTGAATTTTTCACATCACCTCTGTTTGCTTTCTTTCCACAGTTTCTAATTCTTTTCTGAAGTTTTCATTCATTTCTTGCCTTGGTTTACTCAACTCGATTTATTATATGTTTGTTCTTTAAGCTCAATGAACATTTCTTTAGTAAATTTCTTTATTTGTTTAATTAAATCCTCTTTGACCTCACTAAACATTTTATGCATTTGCTTACATGTTTCCTTCATCTCTTCAAACATTTTCACTATTTGGTGTTTGAGTTCTATGCCTATATCTGCCTCTATTTCAGTGTTCATGGGATCAACCTTTGGGGAATTAGGGGTTTTAGGTGGCATCTTATTGCTGTGCTTTCTCAAGTTTCTATTATTTTTGTGCTGTTGGCTGACGATGAGTTAAAATATAGAAAATGTCACTACTATGGAGATCTCTTTAGCTACGTTCTGCATCCCTACAATAAGTGCTTGAGTTTGATAAGGGTTTGGTGTTTATAGCCCTCTTCAACCCATTCACCACAATATCTGAGGGTCTTCTTAGTGTTTAATCTTTTTCTGAGGGCTTGTTGCCAACCACCACTCAGAGAGAAGGTAACAAACTGCAATAATGTGAATGGCACAAAGATAAACCAGACTTACAATAAAAACTAATTAAATGCAAGCACTATGCCACAATTAACAATGGAAAACATCAGTAATAGTCATATAAATAAAAGACAAACCAATTACTAACATAGCCAAAGAAGCAATAATAGTACAACCATACCATTCTTAACAATGGAGATCTGCAATAATAAAACAGACACAAAGATCAAATACCGAAATGCAATAAATACCTACTAAAAGCAACAACTATACTACCATTTACAATAGAAAGGAATTCAGCATTAATAGCATAGACTCAACTAAACTGCTAAAAATTAACAAAGTTTAATAATAATGATAAAAACGGTGTGGGTAGGGCAACTTTTAGAAGAAATAAAAGGAAGATGAGAGGGAGGAAAGATGAGATGAAAATTAAACAATAAAAGTTAATTGAGTTTGACAAAAACTAAGGGAAAAGACAAAATATGGAAGAAAAAAAAGACAACAAAGAACAAAAGAAACGAAACTCAAAAAGTCAAAACAAAAGACAAATAGTAAGAGACATGAGTCCAGAAAACTGCTCCATGTGTTTGGATGAATGATTCTTTTCAGGGCCTGCGATATTGGAATCTACCAGCTATAGGTGGGGGATGGTGAGTTATAACAAGGACCCACTTTGTTTCCATGACCACTTAATTGTGTGAATGCAGAGTCTGGGCCACCTTTCTCATTGTGTGTGGTCAGTCAGTAGCGTGTTATCTTTTGTTAGGGCTGTCTCCAGTCCAGTGGCTCTTAGCGTCATGTGTGCCCCAAGTCACTGCCCTCTCCAACTATCTCCATGACCCGTGGGCTTGTGAGGTCCCTCCCTTGTTCCAGAGGCCCCTTGGACTGTACCCCCAGGAACAGTCCAACTGTCCGAGCTGGAGTCTATCCCTGATCATACTGGCAGATGGGAAAGCGACCGATCCACTGAGCTCTGGGCTGGCAATAAGCAGTAAGGGGAGCAAAACATTCTGTTGGACTTCATATCAGCACTGTCAGACCCAGCCCTCCAAAAATTAAAGCCACACAACCAGCCTGGCTTCTCACCACAGGGGATGGGACCATCATGTCCTTCATAACCTGACCTCACAGCTGCTTCAACTTCTCGGGGATTCTAAAGCAGCCTGTCCTTTCTCTGTGACTGCTTTGTGTGACCGTCTACCACCCAACCTCTGTGGTAGGATGACCCCACAGACACTGAAGTTCGTTGTTTTGTGACTTCGGATTTCCCGAGTACCTCAGTCTTAAATGAAAAACTCTTTCCCAAAATGGCTTCTGATCACATTAGGCCCAAGTTTGGTAGACACTGCAGGGATTTTTCTTCTCCAACTCTAGCCTCTCATGTGGAAGGAGTCATTTTCAGAGTAAAACCCATTCCATATTTGCAATTTACAACAACCTTGGGCTTTTGTTGGGTTTGTGCTGCTGGTCCACTGTTTCTCCCTGTAGCTGTCAATCCTCCAGCCATGCTTACAACATCATAGGGTTCCTCTAGCTGGCATCGCTAAACCTTTCCAAGTTCCTCTCACATACCAGTTGGAAAGGCTTCTTAACCACACATTCAGGTATAGTCAACAACTGTCCCATTTCTCTGGCACCAATTTTCTGTATTAGTCATGTTCCCATCACTAGGACAAGATACATGACCCTCACAATTTAAAGGAGAGATTTATTTTGACTAATGGTATCAATGGGTTCAGTTCACAGTTGGCAGGTTCCAAGGCAGAGGGATTGTGGAACTGTGTGGTAGAGGAAAGCTACTCAATTCATGCCAGCCCGAAAGCAGGGAGAGAAGGGAGGAGCTGGGGATGAGAACAGACCCTTCTAGGTTATGGCCCCAGTAACTCACTTTCGCTGACCAGGTCCCATCTCCGACCGACCAAGACACTGAGCTATAAATTCATTAGTAAATTAATCCACAGATAAGGATAGTACCTCCTTGGTCCACTCATCTTCCAAATGCCCTATCTCTGGACACATGAATCTAAATCAAATCAAAGGAAAATGACCTAATATCGGAATAAACAATAATTATGAAAACCATCAACAATAGGAAATCCAGTCTCCAGTTGATGGGCAATTGGGTTGTTTCCAAGTTTCAGCTATCACGAATTGTGCTGCTTTGAACATGGGTGCACATATATCACTGTGGTATGATTCTTTTAATGCTTTGGGGAAGATCCCCAGCAGGGAAATAGCTGGGTCAAATGGGAGTTCTGATTTCCTAGTTCCTAGTTCTTTGAGGTATCTCCAGATGTGGTGTTTTTTTTATAAAATGGAGTATTACTCAGCCATAAAGAATGAGAAACTAGACATTTATACCTAAATGGATGCACATTGAGGCGATCCTCTTAAATGAAATAAATAAGACACACATGTGTAAATACCGCATAGTTTCTCTAGTATGAGAAACAAAGTGTAAATAAGGACTAGAAAGTATAGTAGAAAATGTGAAATAGGAAGAAAAGGGGCAAAGGGGAAGGGGAAGTGGGAGGGGGAGGGGAAAATAAAGAAGAGAATGGAATTAATATGAGAAAAAGAAAAAATGGAAGCAAAGTCTCTGTAGATAGGGAGGGGTGGAGGGGTTGAAGGGAGGGCAGGGAAAGGGGGAAAAATGAGAACCAAGATGGATTATGTAAAGGTGCAAATTTCCAATGATGAATGTCATTATATTATATACCTTAAATGTACCAATACAACTAATAAAGTTTGAATTTTAAAAAATAGTAGGAAATTCAAACAAGCCAATTAAAACAACTCAAAAAATCAGTACGCAAAAGTATCGCATCTAATTTCCCTAGCTTGCCAAAACCCATAAATAATGTAAAACCCACTGAATTCTGGAAGCAAAGATGCCACTGGAATATCCAGTGATGATTCAGTGAGTGATCCCGAGATAAGAGCCTTCAGTCCAAAGAATCAATACTCCACGACTCCATGGCCCAGAAAGAAGAAATGAGATAGATAAATGAGATATCTTCCTGATGAAATTTTCTGTCATATTGACTATTTATTGTACTAATGATCTTCATGGAAGCCCCCTATTGTACAAGCACCATAGCCAGTTGTTTGTTATCTAAAAGGATTGCCATCGCTGCATTAGAGTATTACTATAAGATGGCAAAATGAGTTGAAGAAATTAAAAATTAGCCATTTATTAACCAGCTCTGCTTATACTATGTTTGGTTGGGTTTCCAAATAATTTATGTAAACTATTGGAAGCAAACTGTCTTACTTTCTCCTCTCTGATACATAATACCTGACCCTCATCACTCCAAGGAGGAGAGGTATATTTGACTCACAGTGTGTAGCAGTTTCAGTTCCTAATTGGCTGGATGCAAAGCAGGATGACATGCCAGAGAAGAAAGAGCTCAAGGCATGGTAGTAGGAGGCAGAGAGAGGGATCAAGGGAGGAAAGAGGGCCATAGACCCCCAGTGACCACCTCCTCCCACCAGGCTTTACCACAAGTTCTAGGTGAACCCTAAAAGATGAAAGAACCACATGATCAATGTGTTAGAAGGTAATGGTGAGGTACAAATAGTATCGCTCTAATGATGATCTCATGGAGAAATCCCAAGAACAAAAACAACTTTCCACTCCCTTCACCATATACCATTATATAATCATCGCACCCAGAGGGTCCAGCACATGGCTCAATTTTCCCTTCATAACTTGGTGCTCTGCAGGTGTGGATATAGAGAAGAGTACCCATGACAATATCCTGGACACGAGAAAATGTCCTGTACAGGGAAGTAGGAGGACAGATAGGTGGTTATAGAGTGCTGCAGACTTTATCCAGAGAGCAGAGCAGCAGTTGGTTGAAAGTTGAATTAATTTTGTCGAAGAACATCCATATGATCTCCTCTGTTCTCACAGGCCATTGACCAGGACCAAAGTTACTCAGTTTCTAACTCTTTTACTACAGAGAGATTTCAGTGGGAAATGAGATACCAGTCATTTGGAAAGCAATGAAGATTCTATAGAGGGAGGTAGGGTTACCCTTAAATATTCAATAATGAATTAACCTGACACATATTTTTATTATGCAAAAGACATGTTGGAAGAACATGCTCACCAATGACTTTTGCATGGAGTTTCTACATATGTTCTACTTCGACTATTTCAGGAGCATAAGAATATTACTGGGGTAAAATTTCAGCATGGTTTGCTGCTGGGACAGAAGCATATTTCTCATCTACAAATATTATCTTTGAATCCCTTTGAAAGTGATCTCCTTGTTAGAATTGGGTGACATTTTTTCTACGTCTCTTCTCAAAATTTTTTCTTTTACGGCTGAGGCCAGGATATGTTTGCTTCTGATCTTCTTTTAGCAATCATATTTATTATACTTATAGTAATCTCAGGGTGCACAGGCACTGGGTTATACAGACAAAAATATAAATTACTGAAACCGAGTAACAAATATTAGCTGATGACCTCTACTGGGGCCAAACAAACTCCCTGATATCCAACCATGTAAGTAGTCAATACAGAGTCCATTTTAGAGTTGCTTACAATTGATTTGGGGAGAGCAAACATATGCACATGAAGCAATTGGCAAACAAGCCAAAACGGTTTATAATTAGATTCTGCTTTGTGTGACTCAGTCTATTATTGAGTTGGATAAGAATAGGGAGAGATCAATGTGCTTTGAGTCACTGAGAAAGTTTGAGAGGCAGCTAAATTTGGGTTGGCACCTGAAGAATGGGCAAGAACAGTAGAAGAGGCAAAAAAGAAGAGGTGAGAATTCCTAAATTCTTTTTGGACACCCAATATCTGAATTTTTTCCCATGTGTGAAGAATTTCTTACCATGTAAGACAGAGTTGGACTACAATCATAGAGGTTAACATGCCATAGACTCTGTGTTTTTAAATCAGCCCTTTGAGTTTAGCATGGGCACAGGACCTGGCTTTGTCAAATCAGATATTTCTCTTCTAAACTATCAAGCAGAAGATAGACTGCTTGCCAAGAAGCCAGCTGCAGAATATCTTCACCAGAAAGACCAGTTAGCGACATAATTTTGGACATTTTTCCTGGCTTCATGGCCTCACAACTTGGCTTTCTGGATTTTCTAAATATTCTCCTAAGCTACCATACATCCTATTAATAAACCTAATAACCTACTTAAACCTGTTAGTTCCTATTGCCTTCTATTAACAATTCTGAATAAAGTAGGAATGTTACACAGATGGAGACATCAGAAACAAGCTGAGGAGAGAAGAATTAGCCTATGGCATAATTTTCAGAAGCCATCATATCTGAACAGGAGAATAATGAAAAAAAAATCCTTTCCCTGGACCTACCTGACACATCCCCTTGGACTGGCCCAAAGAGCCCCTGAACACCAGGTACTTACTCAAAAGACAGGAAGCCCACTGTTTTTGGTGAAGAGAAAAATACACCTTTGCATTATTCTTCTTTCAACTGGCTCTGAATACATGATAGACTCATAACATATTCATTCTCCATAGTTGGCCTGACTAGTGAAGGATACAGATCAATGACTTCTTCCATTTGGGCCTTAACATCCCTTCCCTGGATCTTATTTGGGTACCTCTCTGGAAATAAACCAAGATGATGGGTCTAAAAATATGCTATGTTCATAGGCTGCTCCCCACCAAATACTCTGAAAGCTTGTTTAAAAATACAGATTCGCTGGCCAGTCCTTTCAAGATTTGGCTCAGTTGTTGGCTATAAAAGGCCCTGGAATCTGCCTTTTAACAAACCCTGTGAGCCATCCTTCAGAGTATTAAAGTAAGAAAACCAGGGACCCAAGAGATCAAGCTGGCTTTCAGTACACAACCCCAAAATGGATTGTGAGTTGACAGGGGCTCAAGTTTAAGAATTTCTCCTCAAATTCCACCCCAAAGAGGCAGATTTTGTGGTTCTCTGATTTGTTTCCCCATCGATCATAAGTTTAGAATCAGGATTTTGTTCTACTACTCTCCTCACAGAAAACGGATATCATTTATTATTCACCTCATTAATTTTAGTTAGGGTTGCCAAAAGTAATGTTGATATAAGAACATTATCTCATGGCAAAGCTTCACTGAACAAGGCAAACAGTCTCTACAACCTACCCACGGTGCCATACAAGTAGACTGGTGTTAGGTAGCGGGGCTCATCTCCAAAGGAGAGACAGAGTCCAACAAAACGACTTCTGTAGTCTTTCTGGATCTCTCCGAAAACTAGGAGGCCGTCCCAAAATGTTATCAGACCACACTGACTGTCGTATGACTCTTACTAATCAAATACACTGACCTTCTACAATCCCTTCCCACTCAACCAGTCTCACCCACCAGACAGCGACAGTGACTGTATGATTTCTTCGGTCCTAAGCAATTAGGATGGGATTGCTCTGAATAAATGGCAACTATGAAACTCTCCTAACCTCTTTAATCTGACGAGATGGTGATACGATGTCAAGGGAGAGAGCAGAAGGCATAAATTCACAGGCAAAGCAAGAAATAATCCGGGTTTCATAAATGCGGCCAACACAGTTCCTCATTTCAGAGGTCCCTCTTCTATTCTCGAGACATTTCCCATTCCCAACGTAATTTATCAATTTTAATTTGCAATCACTATGAACTCATCTACTGTTTCTGAGGCCATAGTTATATCTGTAAAACACTAGTAATTTGCCATTATTGTTAAACCATTTTTATAAAATATCTCCCTTTTAATTATATGCTCAGATATACAAACGTGTTAATTTCTTTTTTCTAATTCTCAGTAAAATAAGTAACAAATGTTAGAAAGTGTTCATGAATTATCTCAATTTATCTATACAGTGGTATATTACATCTTGAGAAGCACTGCCTTCACTAATTCATACATATTTCTAATGAGCGTCTTTTATATATCCTGACCCAAGGGCATCAAATGGTATGGCTGTTTGGATATCCCAAAGCAATTAAAAGACTTAAACTGATTTAAAGAAAAGTCAACCAATCAAAGGACAATGCTCTTCGAGAGTCATTTGAAGTACTATGTATATGTGATTATTCTGTCTCTTGAGAAAGCTGTTATAGAAAAAGAAAAGTTTCCAGAAAACCAACTACCAGTGACTCATGAATTCCTTGTCAGGTTGTCATTTTTCTACCCATTTAATGAAGTCCTGCATGGTAAATCAGTTTTATAACTCAGACTGCCTGATGCAAACTGGGCAGTCCTGGAAGGCACAACCCCCAGCCTTACACTTCCTTGCAGAGAAAAAGGTTATGCCAGGATAATAGGAACACACATGGTACTGATGAAACAGCAGGCGAGGAATGAAGAGAAATCACTACTCCATGTTGACATGGAGAATGGAAATGAGACTATGTGGATGAAAAGTCCTTGGGTTCTTACGAAAAACAAGACTAGAAAGGGAGGAGATGGAGACCATGGTGAAGTATCAGTGCTCTAAAAAAATGTAGAGACCAAACACCTTGGAAATAGAGTCTAGAGCTGGGGGAGGAGCCAGAGATGTACCATAGCGAATTTCTACATTGCTGGTTTGGGGCCTTCCTTTCTGCTCTTCTGGATTCAGGTACTTCACCCATTTACTGGACAACTATCAAATAAATGAGTCTTGATATGCGATGATTACCAGATGATTACCAATAGTGCAGGCTCAATGATCAAATTCACCTGTGTTCTAATTTTTGGCTTTGTCATTTCACCCTCTTAAACATGCAACAAGTAGTTTTAAGCTCTCAGCCTCAGTTTCCTCAAATATAACACGCATACTTGTAAGAATTAAATGTGAAGGCGCTTGAGCACCTGGCCCAGACCCTTACGCCACAAATGCTCAGGAAGTTTAGCTAACATTTTCGCCATCCTATTAACTGGCACAATTCAGAAATCAAATAGGCCTGGATAGTTAAGAGATTGTGAGTGACATCAGAATCCCCTGGAGAATCCGAAAGCCAGATTTAGGGGGCCAGAATTTGTGATTCAGTAGGTGTGAGACTGGGTCACAGATTTGTTCTTCTCAAAATTTGCAAATAATATTGGTGTGGCTTATCCAGGGAAATGACTGATATAGTGTATAAGACCTCCACTGAAAAGGAAGAAAATAAAACTTGAATTACACTCCGTGTCCAATTCATTATCTTAAGTACGCTGCTTTTCCTTTGTGAGCTTCAGCTGAGACAACTAAACTAAAATAATGTTTCTCAAGTGTGTTTCTTAAATCATCTGAAAGCCAGTTACTCAGGATACTCGGCACAAACCCAGATATGGTGCCAGCAATCTGGCACTGGTGCCTGGGAATCTGTATGTTAATCACCACCACCATTGCTGAGTCTCACAATCATTAAAGTTTGAGAACTGCAATCTACTACTTCTAGTGTAGCCATTAGCACAAAAATGTCATAAACACTGATTATGAAAGAAAAAAAATGACATTTTTCTGCCTCCAAAGAGGCAATAATCATCATCTTCACCTAGTATAAGTAGTGTAGATTAATCTCCACACTGCAGTGGACTCTTGACTTACGAACTCAATCTGTTCCTGAGGGCTGGTTGTAACTCAAGTGCATTGTAAGACAGTACAGCTGAGATTTAGATGTTTACCTGGGTACACACTATAGATAACAAGAGGCAGATGAATCTTCCATTAACCTAATTAACCCAAGATGTTCGTATGTCAAGCCAGTCGTGAAAGCATGAGCCAAACAGTGTCTACATAACAAATTCACCTGTACTGTCGGTAATACAAAAACCTCACAGATTCTCAAGCTTAATCCCAAATTTTCTAAATCAGAATGTAAGGAAAAGAGATGAAAAAACTTCCATGGAAAGCCAATGAATGGACTCTCAACCACTCCCACTCCTGGCTTTTGTCAAAATGCTTAATTTCCTGTATTCAGAGTTCTTCAGAGAAACAGAACCAAAAAGAGATATCTATCTGAAAAAAAATACATATATATATATGAGAGAGAGAGAGAGAGAGAGAGACATATTGAGTTAGAGAGAGAGGAGAGGTATTATTTTAAGGAATTGGTTTGCACATTTATGGAGTCTGGCATGTCCAAAACCTGCAGGCCAGGCTTGTATGCTTGAGACCCAAATAATGTTGAAGGCATTGCTGGAGGGAGGTCAGTCTTTATTCTGTCAAGAACTCAATTTACTGGATGAAGCCAACTGGCATTATAGAGGGTGATCTGCTTACTCTGTTCCATAAATCTACATGTGAATCTCATCCAAAATCACCCTTATAGAAATATATAGAAAAATGATTGATCAAATACCTGTGCACAAGCATGTTGACACATCAAATTAATCATCACATCACCTTTTAACCTACAGTCTACTTATTTGCTATGCTTATTGTCTGTATCACACCAATAGAACTTATGCTAGCTTCATGGGAACAATGTTTCTCTGTTTTATTAACAAATATAAAGTGGACCCTCAAGTTACAACTGGCCTGACGTACGAAAAACTTGGGTTAATTAAGTCGATGGAAGATTCATCTGCCTCTTGTTATCTATCCTGTGTATCCAGGTAAATATCTAGATCTCAGTTGTATTGACTGACAGCCAACTTGAGTTATGATTGGCACTGAGAAATGATTGAGCTCATGAGTCAAGGGTCCACTGTGTCTCCATAGTTATGGACAATGTCGGATTCATTGTGGGTATATACTAAATTCATGTTCAATAAATCATTATTGTCATCAGTACCCTCTGTCTTCAGACAACTTCAGGTGGTAATGTTTGAGAGAAATACAGAATTTAAACCTCAAACTACTATTCCTTATGGCCCGTGGTCTTTCCATTTGTATAATGGAAAATCTTTCTTCAGAAATATGATTAAGCTGTACGAGTCTCTCAAGAAAGATGGGTGCTTTGTACTTGTGAAATGGTTCTTTAAAATCTAAGGATTATCTTTGGGCTGAGCTCTGGATATTTTATCTTTTCTACCAGAGATGGCCTGAAGGTATTTCTTCAAAAAGGTGAGGGACATCCAGATTTCTCTGTTACCCACGGAAATCTCACAGCTGAGCAGCCTAGCACATAGATAATAATGCTAATTGGAAATTATTTACAGCTTTAATATCCTTTTTATATCCTGGCTGTCTGAGTTATGAGATTTCTATTGCCAAGATTCACAGTGACAGGGCTGTGGCTCATTCTGTTCCTTTCTTTCCTCCTTTCCTGGATTCAGATTCATGGCCCTCAACCTACTGGTGATTTATGGAAAATCCCTGAGCAGGGCCCTCCATGCTGAGGAAAGAGTGGGTGATTCCAAAGAGCTCTAGATATTCATAACCTGTCCAGGAACACGGTTTAATAAACGACTGCTCAATTCCGTCAAAGTAGAATGAAAATTGATACACTATTTTGGAAACCAACTGGCAACAACCTGTGTCAAGACATTTTATCACAGGCCTTATACTTTGACCCAGTAATTTCACTCTAGAGAACCTCAACCAAATGTCAAGAAAGATTTATGCTCAAATATTTCCATCATGATATTTGCTCTAATAGCAAATACTGGTGACAACTTAAATGCCCAATGCTGGGTTTTGCTTAAATTGCAGCCAATAAATAGAATACAAATAGAGATTGTAAATATTGTTTGCAAGGTTTACAGCATTCCAGATAGAACCCTTCACTGGGGTTAGTAAAATGTCAGCACGTAAAATTATTTATAAGATATGATCTAATGTAAAACTGATGAAAATTGAACTAATCTGAAAAAGGAATAAAGAAAAGATAATGGTGTTTTATTTGGATTGAGAAAGTATGAGTGATTTTTCTCTCTTCAGTTTTCCAGCTTTTAAATACAATATATACAGACAGATACTCATACAGTGTTTTGACCCCATGTGGAAGAAGGGCTCATCTTTATTAACTTTTAGAGGGCATGCTTTTATTAACTTAAAATCTTTTTTATCCCTGTGCAACACAAAGTGGAAATGGCATGCCTTGACTCTGTGGCTGCTGGAAGCTATTTTTGTTTCCTTGCCCATCCTTTTACTAAGTAGCCTTTGAACAGAGGGAAATGTAATTTGTCGTTCTAATCTACATATTTCTGAAGGGGAACCAAGTGCTATTAATAGTCATGAAAAGACTCCAAGCACAGAGAGGACAGTCCCTGGCAAGTAAGCATGGAGGGCCCCCTTTCTTGAGAGTCCCCTTTTAACCGGTAAGGACTGGGGTGGAGTGCCTTTTCGAAATGTCCACAAGGTATCTGAGTGGTCTGGTCCTTGCTTGGGAGTTAGAACCCACAGGGGAGGGTCCTGGTATCCCTGAAGGCAGCTACTGTTTGTGGCTGAATTTGTAGGTTTCATGCTCTGGATTTTGCCTTCCTCTTTGTTCTTGCAACATGTGGATTTTCTTCAAGGTCTTGCAAGGTCAACAGTATTTTTAAAGTGTTCTATTTTACCCAGGATCCTTGGTGTTTTATAGCAGGACGGCAGTTTCCATTCCAACTTTCTAGATCACCAAACTTCCAAAAAGTAGAGGCCAATTAGTGGTTATGAAAGCTCCTGGGGACTTTTGGGAAATGTTTTCAAAGCTTTTATGCAGAAATTCATGAACCACATGGGAGAAACTGGTTTAGATTCCAGAGTCTATGGTGCAGGAAGTATCACTGAATTCACAAAGCCTGGTCTTTCATCTGGAAAGCAATAAACAAATAAATACATGCTCATTTAATATGTAAGGAATAAAAGAACAACTGAATGCACAATCATTTACCAAGCTGCATAATTTTCATTGTGCTTTATAGTAATATCCTCCTTTCCTTTTATCTCAAGTATGTGATTCCATTCCTTAACCAAAAATAGTTTAAACAATGGCATTAGGTTATTACCTGCTTATAGCCCTTGTTAAAGAAATGTGTTTATGTGTTTCTTGACTAATACATTCTATTGCATGTGAATTTTGTGGAAAAGCTAATACACAAAAGATCTGATAGAAGAATTTCTTTTTCCAAATTCTGAATGAAGCATACTTTATATTAGTAAACCACAGAGACCACTATAAGAAATTATTTTGACTCTCCTAAAGATATTTTATTGGGGGAAAATGTGGACAGAGGTGAAATGTTTGACAATAAATTCTTTCATAAATGGCACTGAGAGGTAGAGCTAAGTCAAGAAAAACCTCATTTGCTCAACTCCCTCTTAGATACAGCAGCTGTGAATGATCCTCATCACTGTTTTTAGGGTCCTGTCTTCTGAGCCTTTTCTCCTATTTCCACCCAAACTGCCCTTTAAAAAGCTCTTACCTCATCTCTACACTTTTTATGGCTTTCACTTTATTTCTTGATCTTTTTTACAAGATAATTTTATCACAGTCTTACTTCCTTGAAGAGTGCAATAAAACTGAAACTCAAACTCCAAGCTTTTTTTATTCGGAAGCAAACATAAACATGTAAGTAAATCTATTCAATTTGAAGCAAAATTGATTTAAAAATATTAATCTAACATGTACAAAGTGTCATGTAGTGTTGTATCACCTAAAGTAATTCATATGCTGCCTTTCCCCATGAAACTGACTATCTACAAGGAAAAGGGAAGAGAAGAAACGTGAACAAGATAAGAAATAAAGGAACTACAATAAAATTCATAAATATTATCAGTTTGGGTCCCAAAAGAAATAGGTGGCATATATATTTTATTCAGGCTGCTACAATATAAATACCATGGATATCATAAACTGGGTATAAACAATAAAAAAAATTATTTCGCATAGCTCTAGAGACTAGGAAGCTGAAGCTGAAGGCTTTGAGAGATTTAGGGTCTGGGGATGGTTCACAGATTGGGTTGAAACCTTGGTCCCCAGCAGATGGTCCCACTGGGAGGTGTTGGAGACTTTAGGATGTCCAGTTGAGCTGAGGCAAGAGATTAGGGTATGGCAGAACTGTCTAGGGAAGTAGGAGTGACAAAATCCCAGGACACATGCACAGAGAAGTTCGCAAAGCCCTGCACATGGACTTCTTGCCAGAACTTGAGCAGGTTTTTGATAGGGAGGCCTAACCTGACATCAGCCTGAGGAGTGGGTGTTACAGAAATTGCTACTATATCCCTTCATTGTAGCCTTCTCTCTCATGTAGAGTATACTTATTTTCCTACTTTTACTTGGTCCAAACTCACTCTGCAAAGCCTGTTTCTTTTTTCTGTCTTTAATAGATGAATAGATGTAAAACCTTATTGCCATTTGCATTTGTCTTGACCAATTCTTTGCTCAGGACGGAAAGAGCCTGGAAATCACCTCTAGAAGGAGACTCCAACAGACCAAAACCTGGTAGCAAAGCGGAAGGAAGTTGGGTCACTGGGAGCGTGCCCATGAAAAGGGTACTGGGACTCTGGCCCCTCGTCTCTCTCTTTGCTTCCTGACTGCCGTGATGGGAGCAGCCTTCCTTGGTACACGTTCCTGCCATGAGGTACTGTGCTGCTATAGGCCCACGAAACTGAGCCACAAGACCATGGACTGCAACTTGTGAAACCATGAGCCAAAAGGAATCCTTCATCCTTTCAAATTGTTTATCTTGAGTGTTTTTCCACAGCCACAGAAAGCTGAGTAAAACATAAATGGTACCTTCTGGCTGTGTCTTCACATGATAGAAGGGAAGAGCTGACTCTCTGGATCTCTTCTATAAAGTTACTAATCCCAATCACGAGGTCTCTGTCCTTAATCTAACCACTTTCCAAAAGCCCTACCTCCTCCTAGCTTTATGAGGAGTTAGGATTTCAATATAGGAATTTACGGGAGACACAAACGTTCAGATGATGGAAGTACTAAAGAGCTGGTTTCCCCACAGCCCTGACCTGAAGCAGCAAAATGATAAAGACCCAGCACAGTGAAGCGAGTGTCTATGAAGGCCCTTTCAACAGCTCTTAAATACATGACTGGACAGCCAGAGGAGGAAATTCTCCATGATGGGTGCAATAATTGCCTAGGATCTAAAAACTGGGCATGACTTAGTCAGTTAACAGCGTAAGATGTCCACACAGAGGAAACATCCCAGGGAAAGTGTGGAAGTGAGGGAGACTACAGATTACCAAAGGAGCTAAGGAAACTCATTATACTGAGACCAGAGAGAACAAGAGCGAGGATAAAAGGAGATGAGGTCTGTGACAGTCAGATTTCCATCACTGTGACAAAGTACCTGACATAAACAACTTGAAGGGAGGAAAGATTTATTTTAGCTCACAGTTTTAGAGGCTGCAGTCCATGGCTGGCTGGCCCCATTGCTGTGGGCCTATAGTGAGGTAGAATGTCATGGTAATAAGCAAAGCTGCTTGCTTCCTGGTGGCAAGGAAGCAAGGGGTAGGGAGAGAACTCAAGAGTAATAGGGCCAGAAACAAGATATAGTCCTCAAGGTCAATGCCCCCATGACCTGTTTCCAAATGGGCCCAACTCCTAAGTGTCCATTACCTCCCAATAATGCTACCAAAGTATGATCTCATCAACGGATCTATCTACGAATATGGTTAGTCCTCATGATCCAATCACCTTTGGAAAGCCCACCCCCTCCCCCGACCCATGAGCCTTTTCAGAGAAAATTTAGATCTAAACCCTAAGAAGGTTGAAGAGAGGCTTTGATGGGAAGCTATTGGAGTGTTTTACATACACAAATGCAAGGCTGACTTTACTGGGTTCTGTGAGAGAACTCACAACGCAGAACTGACTCTCAAACGAAAATCCTGGAAGCCACAAACAAAAATGTATCTCAGTCAAATCATCAAATCACATTCCAGCTGGAGAAATTTTCCATTTCCTTATGAGGGCTTTTCTAACTTCTGTCCTAATTCATTACATGTATATATATTGGAAGACAGTGCTAGGAAAGCAGCTCACGCCTTTTGCTCTTAGCTTCCTGAAGGGCACCTCATTATCACCTGCACAGGGCCTGCAGACTCCATGGCCATCCAGGTCACTGGGCATGGCTCCTACAATCTGATGATTCCTTAATGTTGCACAGGGTATAGGAATAAAGGACGAATGTGAAGTTGAGCAAAAATCCATAGGGTAGAGAGAATCGCTGTCCTCCTTTGTGAGTTTGTACTTTGTTCATAAAACAGCTATATTAAAGTTCTCCTTTAGATGAGAAAGTTGTTATGCTTCATTGTCATGCAGATGTATTGTTCCCAACTCAAAGGTAGTTCTTCTATTGGAATAAAATGGGAAACTCAAATTCTAATATTCCAACCAGCAGGGGATTCCTCCTTGTCTCTCTGGGGAGCTGACTTTGTCCTCTTCCTTTGTCTTTAACTACGCTAATTTGTTAAAGCAAAATGCTCCTCTATAATCTTTACACACACATCCACTTAACAGCACCTATTTGAAAATGCATCCTGCAGTGGTAATGGGAGGGGAAGCAAAGCAGGAATCAAGGCACATAGGTTCTAGGAGAGCGAGTCCTCTTGCTAGGGAATTTTCAAACTGACCTCTGAAAAGTCACTGTATTTCTCTGGCCTTGTGTTTGCCCACATATCCTATCAAGAGTTTATTCGTTCACTCATTCACCTGTATACATTGAGGGAATACCCTGTGCCTACTGACACCATGTGAACACAGCAGTGACCAAAATATGTACCCATGAGGTGTACATATTAGTGAGAAGATCAGACAATGATCAAAATGAGGAGAATTCATAGTATTTCATAAAGGCTATGGAGAAAAATACAACAAGGGAGGTGCTATATGGGTGCAATTTTAATGGAGTAAACAGGAAAAAGGGAGTTCTCACTAAGGATATTAAACTGGCATGAAGCTCTGATGTAGCCGAGGGCTTGAACCATGTAGATATCTGGGTGATGAGAGGTAACAGCAAGTGCAAAGGCCCTGAGACAGGAGAACGTCAGGCATACTTGGAAAGCAGCCTGTACAGCAGTGTGACTGCGACAGAAAGAAAGGGGAGCAATAAAAGGAAATGAGGTCAAAGAGAGAAGAGGGAACCCCTGTAATACAGACTCCTAGGCTATTATAACAATTTGGGTTTGACACTTCAATGAGTTGCCCATAGATAACATCTATTCATTTCTGCATTACTTTTGGGTTTTTCTGAAACCAAAACAGATTGGATTGGGCACTTACTTCCTCTTCTTCAGAAGTTAGCACTGATTTCCCTAGGCTTTGGCAGTGCTTGGCAATGGCTTAAGACTGGGGATGGTTCCTGTACGTTAAACAGGCTACTCACTTGCTCCCGACTTTCTTCACGTATTCAGTCACACCTGGCAAGGGTCTCCCGGGGTTTGCCCGCTCATCACGTCACCGGCGTGTTATAACCCTTTCCTGGTGTCACAGCCTCTCCCAAAAATCCACTTCTTCCTAGGTCCTGGTGGATGGAACATGTGGTGAGTAGAGAAAGGGGCCTTCCTGATCAGCAGGTGTAGAGTTCTTTCCACAAACTATATTGGCTAAAATGATGTACTTTGGGTGGGTTATTGGGTTGTTTGGGGGATAAGTGCAGTATTTTTTCTTTATGCTGAAAGAGAAACACTTGTGTGCATTTTCCATCAATCAGACTCATGGGGAAGGATAAATCCTAATTTGTTCCACATTTAAATTTCCTGGCCAAAGTTAGAAAGGAGCTACAGTTTACAAATAGGAAGAGATGTTAGAGGACAGGAATATTGTTATAAGATTTGAAAAACCCAAAATGAACAAGCACATAGGAAACTTCAGTTGTAAGTATGGCTTTGTGCTGATAGGCAATTTCAGTTATGGAATCAAGCAACGTCCATTCCAGCCTCTATCCCACAATAAATTATTTGTAAGTCTCAAGATGCTCACTTAATTTATCTGCACTTCATTTCTCTCATCAGTAAAAATGGGGGAAGTCCTATTTATTTTTTCTGTGAACATTGATGAGATAATGTTTGTGAAAATTATGCAAAGAAATAAAACAACTACCCTGTTTCTCCGAAGATAAGACAAGACCTAAGGGGAAAATAATCAGCCTTCAAAACTAGAGATCAAAAATGCCAGACCCAGTCACCTGGCCCTGCCTGCCATGGCAGGGTAGCAGCCAAGCAAGAGCTCAGTGAAGTGTAATCCTTTGCATGACACTGGCCATCACCATGGTAACGATCAGCACTTATTTTCTAGTAAGGTCTTATTTTCAGGGAAACATGGGTATCGTTCCCATATACATTATTACTTTTAGTAGCATTGTGGTTATTGAAAGGAATAGTTTCTGTTTCCCCTTGGGCGTATTCAGTGTAGTATGATCACGGAGTCTCGAAAGCCAAATCTCAGAAAGAGGCAAACTCTCCCTTTCCTGGGGATTCTCCCTAAGCTAACCAGTGATAATGCCAATGGCAGTCTTGGTGATGAAAACAATAAAAACACAAAAATAATATAGAAAAGTGATCCTGGATTGGGGCTTCAATCAAGCTTCAAGAAAAGAACCATTAGAGAATATAAAATACTCTACAACCCAGCGCCAAAGTGCATAGGACGAAAATACTGTACACGCTCTGGGAGCTTCAAGAGCAAGGTAGACTGGAATGGGGGGGTGCTCTTCCTTATCTTCTTCCTCTTTGAGAAATAGAGGCAAACTTCCTCATGAAAATGTTTTCATTTAGTCACCTCAGTCTGTTCTGGTGGGAAGTTTGGGCAGTTTAAAGACAATATGGCTTTTGAAGAGGGTAAGAACCCTTTACCAATTTATGAACATGCTGTCTCATTGAGGGAGGGGTAAGAGATAGGGCCTTTGCCAAAGATGAAGGAAATCAGTTTTAAATCCACATTTCTTCAATATGGCCAAGTTCAGTAAAATGTGACTTATTATTTCCCTCTAATGCTTGTACTCTCACTTTTAAGTTTTAACACCGTATTTTATAAGCAACATGTACGTTACAGAGAAGTCACAATAAAAACAGAAAAAAATTAAGTAACATATTATCCTACCACCTATAAATTCTTAATGTTACTCTTTGATTACGTATATTCCAGTCTCTTTCTAATGCATCTATACCTACCCAGTTCCATTTTATTTTTCAAAAATTTTAACCTACTATCCACTTAAAACATGTATTAGTTTCCTCCTAGTAATTAGATACTCCATAATACTAAGCTTATAGTTTACATATGACTTTATGTAAATGAACTGAAATGTATTTAATCAGTGCTCTATTGATAAATCTCTAAATCTTTATCAATTTTTCATTGTAATGAAGTGGTATAAAGAACATCCCTGCAGCTAACTTCTGCATGCATTTATATTTACTTCATTAAAATAAGTTTCTAAAAGTACGATCGTTATTATAGCAAGAATGAATTAGTCTATATTACTCTTGTACTATAGGTACAGTATCATTATCTCTTAGATGCAATCAAACCCAGCCATGAGCTCTCACTAGGTTTAAAATTCATCATTCAAATCAAACCCAGCCAGCCATGAGGTCTCACTAGGTTTAAAATTCATCATTCTTCTTGGTACTTTAATATTCCCTTGAGTTGTAAATTCCCTGGACCTCAGACATCCTAGAACAAGAAGGGGCAAGAGGCTTCTACAAGCCTCAGTGCTTTGGTACTGTTATCACCCCTCCTCCTGACACACAGGGTCGTAAGGTCGTAACAAGTGGCTAATTCTACTCATTGGTGCAACAGTGTCTTTGAGTACAGCCACTTGGGTTCTTCTGGGAACGGTAGAATGTAACTGAGGTTCAGGGTAAAAATGTCCTTACCATATGTTCAGCGGCCCTTGAAAGTGCATTTCAGGCCCTTCTCCTCACCTATTGGTAAAAGGCATGGAGCCCAGGTTTTTTGATTCGTCCAACTTGGTTCCTCACTCTGCTCTAGGCAGGCTACATTGACCCTTAAAGCTGCTTCCACCCACGTGTAACCTTATCCGGAGCTTCCACAATAGTACATGTCTCTTGGCACTCCAGTGCAGGCGATCTAGAGCGGGGTTTGCACTGTCTAGCTCCCTCATCTTCCAGCCCAGCCACCCAGATCAGGGTGATGAATGGTCAGTGCCCACGAGAATCCATTCCGGGATCCCCCACTGAAAAGAGTCCTGCCTTACACACACTATTTTGAAAGATCTGGGCTTTTGCCCCAAGAATCCACAAAAATCTAAGCCTGGAGTAGTAGGAAAGCTTCTGGTTGCTGCCTCCCCTTCCCCTTTTTCGTCCCCTTCCCGCCCTCTCCTCTGGCTGCTTCTCGTTTTTCTACTGCTGCCGCGGGTCCAGGCCATTTCCGGGCCAGGCGGGCCCAGTATATGACCTGCTGTCCGACCACCCCCCCTTCCCCTGCCCCAAGTGGCTGCGGGCCACAGCGGTGCTGCCCACTATGGCCTGGAAAGCAGTTACCAGGAAGCAGAAAGCTCCTGAGCGATGGCCAGGGTCCACAGCTTGGCTAGGATCACTCACCTCACAAAAGGAGAAGGCTTCCCCCAGTGAAGAGATCCTTAGTGCATTACCTGAAGAACCTGGAAGTCAGGCTACAGGATGAAACCAGCTGTTCTCGATTGTTGCATGGTTATGCAGCACAGCAACTTCCCAGTCTTCTGAAGGAGAGAGAGTTTCAACTCGGGGCCCTTAATAGTGTTTGCTTCGCAGTGGTTGAATCATAGGCAAGTGGTGTGTGGAACAAAATGCAACACACTATTTGTAGTGGACGTCCAGACAAGCCAGATCACCCAGATCCCCATTCTGAAGGACTGAGAGCCTGGAGATGTGACCCAGCAGGGCTGTGGCATCTGTGTTATTGAGCTGAATCCCTCTAGAACACTGTTAGCCACAGGAGGAGACAACCCCAGCAGTCTTGCCATCTATCAACTGCCTGCTCTGGATCCTGGGGGCGGGGGGAGGTGATGGACCCAAAGGAGTGGATCTTTTCCATCACATGCAGTGTCTGGCTGTGTGATGGTTCTACGGGACTGTAGGAGGTGACAGATGATGTGTTGACCAAAAGTGATGTGAGGCACAATGTGTCACGGGTCCCTGTGTATGCTCACATCACTCACAATGCTGTAAAGCACATCCTCAAGGAGGACACAAACTCTGACAACTGCAAGGTCCAGGCTCTGGCCTTCAGTAACAAGAGCAAGGTATTGGGAGCAGTGTCTCTCGGGAAGGCTGAAAACACATTGCCTAAGCTCCTCTCCACCAAAATCCCACATCGGTGGGAGAATGTGTGTCTGGCCTATGGTAGTGAATGGTCAGTGTATGCAGTGGGCTCCCAAGCTCATGTCTTCTTCTTGGATCCACGACAGCCATAAAATAGTGTCAAGTCTGTGCGCTCTAGAAAACAAGGCAGTGGGATCCAGTCAGTGAGCTTCTATGAGCACATCATCACTGTGCGCACAGGGTGGGGCTCCCTGCTCTTCTATGACGTACAAGCTCAGAGATTTCTAGAAGAGAGGCTCTCAGCTTGTTATGGGTCCCAGCCCAGGGTAGCAGGGGAAAATCTGAAACTAATCACTGGCAAAGGCTGGCTGAATCCCGATGAGACCTTGAGGAATTACTTCTCAGACATTGATTTCTTTCCCAATGCCCTTTACACCCACTGCTAAGACTTGTCCGGAACAAAGCTCTTTGTGGCATGAGGTCCCCTCCCTTCAGGGCTCCATGGGAACTACGCTGGGCTCTGGAGTTAATGATGACTAAATTTCTCCCAAAATGCAGATTTACACTAACATCCACCCTTAGTTTCCTTGTTTCTTCCTTTGGTTTGTTTTCCCCCATTGCGTGAGGCATTTCTGTTGTAGTGGGAATACCAAGTTTGCTGGTGGTTTAGGCACCTAATAAGAACAAGCTGTGTACAGAAATCCAGAGGGTGTTTTTTGTTGTTGTTTTCTTCTTCTTCTTCTTTTCCCATCTGGCACTCCATGTTTTATTATCATTTTTTTCTTTCTAACATCTCAGCCAAACATTGTTGCAAATCTTGTTTGTATTTTTTCTTAAGTGAGGCATACATACTCTTCCCTCTTTGGCTTCATTAGGCTGAAATGATATGGTCATTCTCACCCTTACTTCACTCTTGAGAGGTAGGGCTCCTTTATAATTACGTGGTTGCCATCAGACTTTCTGTGAAAGTTGGGGAGCTGTGTGTGTGTGCGCGTGTGCATGTGCGTGTGAACTTGTGTGCCTAGAGGTACTGTGTCACTGAAATTACCTGGAGTGAGGATCACTTGTAATTCAAGTATTTATAAAAGAAGCAACTTTATTTGGAGTCCGACTTTGGACTGGTCTGTGTCTTATTTTCTGAAGCCTAACAACAATGATAGTAGAAAGTAAAGCCAGAAAAAAGTTACTACTGGGAATACCCTTTGCGTTAGATTTCAGAGTGCTTGGGGCTTTCCATGCCAGGACTCCAAAGTGATCTTCCCCTACTTGCCTCCATACCTATGTGTTCCCCAAGTAAGCACACTTAGGTGTGTGTGTCACTTCTACTTGGCCAGTGGCCACTTCCTGAGAACATTAAGTGCAGCTCTGGAGGCCATAGAAAGATTTGGTAAAGAGAATCCACATCCCAGTCTCCTTTTCCTACCTTCAAATAAGACCTGACCTGGCATTTCAGAGGTCTGAGGCTGGGAGGGGTCGCAAGTTAGTTAAGATTCCCATGCATAGTCCTCTTGGCTTTGAGGAAAAATTTCTCTACCATCCTTCCAGCCTCCCTAGTGGGTTTTGCAGCTATCTTCTAAATTGGGTTCAGTCCAGGAGGGTGGGGTTATCTGTGTGTAGTGAGTGCTTCACGTGTGGAGTATTTTTCTCAATGCCGTGGGGCTTCGGGCTGGAGTCACCTCTCCTACTCTGTTGGCTCAGCCCTGGAATGGAGATAAAGTGCCCTGTAGCCAGCATCACTGTGCATGTAACAGGATCGATGTGATTAGTAAGATGTCTGTACCTCCCTTCAACTGTCTGTTTAGTCTGAAGTTTTGAAACTTGCAGGTAACTGACTGTGATACCCAGTTGTTCCCTGCTTTGTATACATCATAGTGAAGATAATAACTGTTCTATCCACAGATTCCTCCTCTAAGCAAATACATTGCTTCTTTGTGAATGAACATCCCATCCTGGGGAATGGAAAGGTCATATTTATTCCTGTACCCCAGTGTCTGTGTTGCTCTCACAGTTATCCCCTTCTTCTCTGGTGTAAGAGGGGAGACTGGAGAAAGGACCACTGCCTTCATAATGATGGGGGACTCATGGAGAGGGCAGACAAGTCTGTCCTAACTTGGTGGTACACAGCATACATCACTGACTCTGAAATTCTTATCTTCTAAAGAAATAGGTGCTATAAACAAGGAAATAAGCAAAATTCTGGATGCTGGAAATCTTTTGTCTTAATTTTTTTCCTATTAAACGACAGGCTGTAGATTTCTTAGTTCTCACAGAACTTCTATCATTTTAAACTGACTTGTGTATTTAAAAAAAAATCTTCAGTAGGATGTTTTGTATTCGCAGACCCTCTTCTGTGATGGGCAATGTGTTGGATCATTTGAGATTTTCTGTTTTTAAACATGTAGCAATTGAATTTTTGCCAAGGAAAAGATAAATATTACTGCATTAAAAATAAAATCTAAGCCTCTGTTATACTTTAGATCCCTGAACGGCTGATGTATTGAAGGCTTGGTCTTCCAAAGGCTGGAAGAACCTTTGAGAGTTGGCACCTAGTGAGAGGAAGTTAGGTCATGGGGGACGTGCCTGTGAAGGAAATCCCAGGACCAAGGCCTTCCTGGTCTCTCTCTGTCTCTCTCTGCCTCTCTCTCTCTCTCTCCCCGCCCCCTTCCTGGCTGCCATGAGGTAAGCAATTTTTCTCCATCAGACATTCCCCACGACGATGTCCTACCTCATCTCATCACAAGCCCAAGAGTAGTAAAGTAGTGTACCAAATCAATCATGGACACAGCTAACACAAAAAGCCAAAATAAACCTTTCCTCTTTTTAAGTTGCCTATCTCAGGTATTTTGTTTTGGTAATGGAAAGAAGACAAACACAGGCTTCTTTCAGGATCCCAATAGGTATGATCATCCACAGATTTTTTAAGATGTCCAGAGAACTCTGTGTGATTCCTATAACCACACTGTTTTCAAGTTGTTGGAGAAGAAACCCCACAAAGGACAATAGGTGATCCCTGGAAATATTTTTGGTTGTCACAACTAGGAAGAGAAATTATGAGTATCTAGGGGGAAACATTTCTATCCCTACTTCGCACAGACCTGTTCCCACACTTTAGGGGTAGTTGGTTTCCAGTGACTGTCATCTGCCTGGAAATTCCAGGGAATAATGTCACATGACAGAGTGCGCCTGCAAAGAAACTACAGCTTCTTGGATCCCACTGCTTAGATTGGTTGTCTCAGCTCAGAATATACATGATGTAATCATCTAAAGAACTTCTAAAAAACATCTATAATTACCCCTTATACATGCACCAATGAATCCATTGAATCGGAAACTTGAGTAGTCCTAGATTGGAATATTTTTTAAACGTACACAGCGGCTCCAATGTGCACCCGGTGTTGAAAATTTCGACTCAGCCTTTCTTTCAGGGTCTTCCCCCTGTCCTCACCCCTCATTTCTCAATGTACATTTAAACCTATCTGTCTCTAAGAACAATGCTAATGTTATTCACAAAGAGATATGAAAGAGAGAGAGGAGCTATAAGCATTGCTCCTGTCGGATGGATTTGTTTTAAAAATAGGGATCAGAGTCTGAAGCTACAGCCTTACACATGATAAAGAGTGGCTGAGGGCTTAGTCAGTGAGTGAAAGCGCTGAAAGCCATTCTGCCATTTTGGACATTTTCCTTCCTCCTATGGCTGACAGTAACTCTTTCGGTGGTATTGCACTGTACTTACTAGTTCTCATGTCTGTCCAAACCACTATAAATTTAAGATATAAAGACCAAGATGCAAATTAGATAGAGAAAACTTCCGTTTCCTTTCCTTGGGTGTGATCATTAGGTAACATCGCAAAGGTAAAAATGAAAAACTCCGCAACTACTCCTTGTCAATGAAGTATATTTCTCCCACATCTTCCCTGTCTATCATTCTTTAATTCTCGCCATTACACTATCCCTTCTATTTATCCAGCACTTATCTCTGAGTATATCCTCTAAGACATTCATTATTATAAAGGTAAGAAATAAGACAAGCAAACTTTCTGTACCCATCATTGCTCTTGCATTATAGTACAGATACAGGGAATAGAGAAGGCAGTACACTGGGTATGAAAGATAATTGAGATGATGTTTGATGTTGATTCACACTGTAAAAGAAACAAACTGAAGTTAAAGTTCATGCTGTAAGGAAACAAAGCAGAGTGAGAAGAGTGCTTTAGTCAGTGTGGTCTAGGATGAGCTGACCCAAAAGATGTTTGAACCAAAAGTTGAATGAGAATAAGCTCTTCACACATGAAGATGTGGAGGGAGAATACTGGAGATCCTAACAGCCAGATGAAAGACTCTTGAGGCAGGAAGAAGGTAGAAGTCATCAAGAACTGCAAGAAAGATCTGAGACGAAGTAAATATGGGATGAGGAAAATCCCATTGCACAATCTTCTGGGATTTCAGAGGTTATCAGTGGCCAGATGGTGAATGATCTCATAGGCCAAGAGAGAGTTTAGATTTTATTTCACTAAATGGAGGCCAATGCAGGCAGAAGAGTCACCATCTCATTTTATTACAAAATTCCCCGCTGCACTTGGAGAAAGAACTTGGGAGGGAGAACCAGGGCCCCCAGGATGGCCAGGACACTGCATAAGAGTCCAGGCAGGAGACAATAATACCTGAGATGATCTCGAGGACAATGAGAGCTCGGTTTCCTCTGTGGAAGAACATGAAGGCTTGATGTCTGCATACAGATAATAGCACAGTTCCCGGGACATGTAGGAAACAGAAGCAGATTCTGAGACATGCATGAGTGAATGTTCTCCAAATCTGCCCACCAACCTAATGAGATGCAAGAAGTGGCAGATGTGCGAGGGGAAATGGAAGGGGTGGCCCTGTTGGATAAGGAAGGCCCAAGATTGCTGGACTTGGATATGAAAAATTAATCATAGACATTTCCTCCTACTTTTAGAGACCTGTGGTTGACAAATAAAAGTTATATATATTTAAGATATACAATGAGATCATTTGATACGCTACACATATAGACTGTGAAATAAAGGCCACAATCATGCAAATTAACACAGCCCTCATCCCACATAGTTTGACCAATGTGTGTATGTGGTGAAAATACTGGATGTATTACCCTCAGCAAATTTCAAATATTCTATATGTGATTATTAAGTGTAGTCACCAGGCTGTACAGATGTCCAAAATGTGTTCATCTTATAACTACAACCAGAAGCTCCACATCAGCCCCATCTCCCAGCTCTGGTCACCTCTCTTCTACTTTTCCTTGACACTTAAAGTTATAAGGCATCCAAGACATTTTGGCCAACCTTGCCATTGCATACTTGGAAAGATAGAGTATTAGACAGGGATTGACTTGCCCAAGTCGCAGAGGGAGGGGATGCCAGAAGCCATCTCTCCTGTCTGCTGTCTGGTGACTTGTTCTGTTGTTACCTTTAGACATCAGAGTGAACCTGTTTCCATATAAAGCCTATGATGAGCCAGAAGATGAATGCACTTTCGAACGTTCTCATGTGAAGTTTGCCTTTCCCCTTCCTGTAATCCCTAAATCAGGCTCCATTTGCCTAAGCTCCTACTATCAAGGGACACTTTGCCTCCTCGGGGATCTGCCACTGTGTTCAGGTGTTCTTTTATAAAACATAATCACCGCCAGTTGCAGTCTCAGATTGCATCCTTTTTCTACCCACCTGCTTTTCCTTCTCTGACTCACCCCTTTTGGCCTGTTGGGGGCTGAGCAGGCCTCCCCTTCACCAGCAACCTGCAAAGCTCTCCGCCAGCCTGGTGCTAACCGGTGTCCAGGAGACCAGAAGGCAGGGAGAAAACAATCGTGGAGTGAGATGAAGTATTCAAGATTACAGATCAAAATAATTCTTTTTCTCTATCCACAGCTGACTTCCCTTGAATAAAGGAATTCTCTTGAATGTCCTCTGAGATTAAGAAATCCCTTTCATATATAACATCTGACAGCATTTGGTGCTTCTCAGATGATTCGTGATTTTTCTGACATTGGCGCCCTCACCCCTGCTGCAAATAAATCACTCCTTCCACATTCTGTAGCACCTCTTTTCCTTATACAAGCTTCAGGGGTGTTTTCACACTATTTTGAAATGCTGTATTTGTCTCTTTTCCCTATTGAAATATTTGCATTTCCAGTGTGGGTAGAAACTGTGTCTTCTTTATCAGAGCATCAGCAGCCCCTAGCAAAATGTCTGAGACATTATAGGTACCAGATCCATATGTGTTGACTTCTAATAATGGGCCTTAGGAGTCCTCTAAGTCCTGATACCGCAAATGTGGTTTGAGGACCCAGAGATTCAACACCATCCGGAAGCATATTAGAAATGCAAGCTCTCAACCCCGATTCTAGGCCTGGTGATCACATATGCATTTTAACAGAAGCTAGAAGGCATGCATCTGCACTTTAGAGTCTGAGAGGCATTGCATCTGAAACAGGTTCATCTAGTGGAGGGAAAAACTGAAGCCAGGGAGCACAGGGACATGTCTAAGCTCATTCAGCCTGTAGGTGACGCTGCTGTGGGCAGGACCTGGATCTTGCATGGACGTCTAGTGCTTCTGTCACTGGTGCTTTGCAATAGGGAGTCTGACTCATCGTCAGCAGGAACTGGTACAGATTTTAAAATGAAACCTCAAAGGTCACAGAAGAATTCTTTGTCATTTCAAAGGATCTATTATCTCCCATAAACAGAGTCCTAGTTGGTTTAACCTAAAGAGCCACTCAAACAACCTTGACTTAAATCCTTCAAGTCTACCTCATCCAGAATCTGAAATTTCCCCATTAAAAATCAGATATTTGTCCCTTAAAGGTAAAAGCCCTCAAGAGAAGAAATGATTGAAAGGCAGGCCTATTATTACCTTAATAGAAAATTACTGTATTCCTGGCTCAGCGGCAACAGGTGCTGTGTCTAAGACAGAAGCTTAGTAACTGGAGACAGTCAGGGCTGGGTGACCTCCAACAATATGGAGTCACCAACTATTCACTAAATATGTTGAGGTGTGTGTGTGTGTGTGTGGTTTACTGGATGGATCCCAGGATCTTCAAACTGAACTATATCCTCAGCCACTTGTTTCATTTCTGTTTTGAGACAAAGATGTGCTAAATTTCCCAGCATGGGTCCAAAATTACAATCCTCTTGCCTCAGTTTCCTAGAGTGCTGGGATTAGTGCACCACTACGCTCAGCTTAAATGTTATATTCTTGATGGGAATATACCACACGTCTGGGAGTTTGTACCACTTTGAAGGAATTGTGACCATTTGACTCCATGTTTCTACTGGAAGATGAGAAGTAACACTTGTCATTTCTGGGTGAATGTCCAAGAGCCAGCACACAGTTTTACATCTTCCATCTTTCCCTCGCCTCATCACCTGACGGTGGTTCAGGACATCCTCTCTGTTGGTCAGAAACCTGGGAGGGGACAGGTAAAATGGAACAGGCAACCCAGGATGGACAGGAAGAAGAGCAAGAAAGGCACCTTACTTAAGTCAAGGACCTTCACTTTTTGTTACCTGTTATGTTATTTGTTTTGGCTTGAACAAAGTAATTCTCTCCATTTCATTCTCCTAAACTATATACCCTTCTAGGTCAGTTCAACAATGGCTTCTTACACTGATACTTTACACAACAATACCTACCTGGAAACACCTTCATGAGGATTAACTGATAAGGTATACAAAATGCTTATTATAATGTGTGGTCCATACAAGAGCTCAGTAATTCCTCTACCTACTTTCTTTAGTTGAGTCAAAACTTAAAAGAAAGAAAAGCAGTATAGAAATCCATGAGGAGGGAATGGGAAAAGGAAAAGGAAAGACCAGGCTGTTTGTGATGGGGACCAGATGAAGCCAGATGAAGCGTCTGGCAGTATGTTTATCTGAGTGAAATAACATCAATTCTGCTCACCATTCACTGTCCTGGGAAGAGACAGAGCTACAGCCACAAGCCACATGATTTGGGCGGTGGGGGCATCAGTGAAAGCTGAGCAGATGATAACTGCAGGGTAGCAGGGTCTACACCACAGATACATTGCATTGTATTTACTTCCACCCTTCTCACATCTGTATTTTAGTACCTGCAGTCCTTTGAGGCTCAGATCCAATATTACCGGCTCTAGAATTTCCACCCTCCAAGCTGAAAGTTATGTTTTCCCTGAATTTCTATGATACTCAACTGGAATGGTGTATATTCTCCATTAGACTATGGACTTCCTCCTGCAGACAATGGCCATGTCTAATTCGAAGTAGTGTGTTCCACAGTAAGTTGTGCAACACTATTATGATAATAGCTTCTGTTTATTCAAACAGGCTGGCACAGAGCACTTAAAATGCTACATTCATTTACTCTCCTAATTACTCTATTATTATTTCCATTTTACACAAGAGGACACAAAGACTGGGAGAAATTAAGAAAGTACCCAAAATTTACCCAGTTACTAGACGCTTGACTTGACACTTGAGACTCTCTCTCTCTCTCTCTCTCCCTCTTAAATAGTATTTGTTGAAATGATGGATGAAAAACAGATAATGATAATTTTCTCTATCTAAGGAACAGCTTAGGCCCAACATTTCCCCTGCCTGCCATTGAAGTTCTAGGTAACATGCCAAGGTGTGTGTGTGCGCGCGCGCACACACACACACACAAGTAATCTAAGGTGTGATGGCTTAAAGTAAATAAATACATTTCATTGTGATGATCTGGAAGTTCTGATTCAACTTTAATTAGATTGCCTCAGGGCAGGCTCTCCTAGGACCTCAGGTGACTGAAATGGCTGTGTTGGCCTTGACCACACAAGTGAGTGTTATCATGATTGTGATTCCTAGGTCCTAGGGCACTGAGCTATCATCTTCCTCTTTGAGAAGATCCACTGTCAGTACCACATAGCTCAATGGCAACCAAGCTCTGGAGAAAAAGCAGAGCTCTGCACTCTCAGTCCATGTTTTTTCCAAGAAGTTCAAAGGACTTCTGGAGGCCATGACCTATCCTCGGAGAAGGCTGCCTGCTGATCATCCACAACACGCAAAAAACAGGTCTCACTACAGACAGCAGCTGCTAGAAAATTCTTCGCTGAGTCCTGATGATAGTTCTATTATGAGTGATCATAACATATTAGCTAAAATCAGATTGTGAATCTTCTCAAGAACTATCATTCTCCCCAAAATATTGATTGAGGCTGGATTCCTGCTAAGAAGCACAAGTGAGATTCAAGCACATCATTGCTTCCTGGCAGGCAGTAAAGGCTGTAATAAATTAAGATGAGCTCAGTCCCAAGAGATGATGATAGGCACCAATATAAATGTAAATAGGCTACTCATTTCTAAATGTGCTAAAATGTTATCTCTGTTATTGGGCATTAGCTTGAATTTGCTAAAGGCCCAGGCATGGCACTAAATATGCATCCAGGCATGTGACACCAAATTGAATCCTCTTTGTGGTTTACTTATCCAGTCATAAACACTGACTATGTAAAAACACTGGGTAGGTCTTATGCATTTAGTAAAAAATAAATACATCCCACTCCCCCCAAAAACAAGTCTGTTTGGGATACACTGAAAATATATATACAAATAACAAAGAAAGAGTGATAAAAGCTACTTATGCGTTTAAGTATTTTTTTTCTTCGGCATTGGACGTAAGTATGTGCATGACAGCCTAAGTAGTGGTAAGAGATAAAACTGCTCTACCAGGCTAGGAGAGTTTGGGATTCCTCAAGGTGACCCAATAGCCAGAGCACATACCGGGGAAACTTGAATCATTATTGTTTCTCTGGTCCCATCTCTGCCTCCAAAATGTCGAATATGAAACTTAGATACATAAATATATCTTGAGTTCATCTTTCTAAATAAAAGCACCTTCTGAACAATTGCAGTAATTTCATTCAATGTAACCTCATCGGATTTGCCTTCTAATCCTCTGATAACATCCCTCAACCTCAGCAAGGCTTCTGGATCTAGGACCGGCACACTAAGCTCCACCTCCAACCCCCTTTTTTATCTTCAGACAGGGACACACCAAGTTGTCCAGGCTGGGTTTGAACTTGTAATCCCCTTGCTGGGATTGCAGGCATGTGACACCACATCTGGCTGACAAAGGCTTTAAAATGTATCCCTTTGACTCCAATTGAATAAACTTCAAAAACCTATGTCTTTGATCTTTCACCGCATCCTTCTTTAATTCCTCCCTCCTGCTTGCTTGTTACATGGTGTCTCAGCTACTTTTCTCATTGCTGAGACAAAATATTCAACACTCAAAAGTAAAGAAGGAAAGGTTTATTTGGCTCACAGTTTGTAGAGTTTTCATTCCATAGTTGGCTGGCCTCAAGGGAGGGTGGGATCACAGAGGGGAAACAGTGCATGGCAGGCAAAGGGAGCAAAGGAGAGAAGTAGTGAAGGAGCAGCTGCAGCAACACCCTGCCTCTGCCTTTTATCCCTTTCAGGCTACCCACTCCTTGGGTGGTAGCATCCACATCCAGGGTGGGCCTTCCCATTATCCACACCCAGAACTATTCCAAACCAATCAGGGGAGTAATTTAGTAATCACACACCCTTAATCCCAGCTTCACAACTCTAGGTCCAGCCACCTCTGAAAGGCCCACGATGACCACATGAGGCTTTGGTGGGCCATCTAGACACAAGCCGTAGCACATGGCCTCCTCTTTCTCATCGCTGTACTTTCTCTAGGGCTTTGTTCCCTGGTACAGCTGTGCTTTGCTCCCAGTCTCTATATGTTGAAGGCTTAAACCTTCCTCAAAATCTCACACTCTTATGTTCTCCAAAAGACCTCAATGCTTCCAATATTTCTAGCAACACAAACTCAATATTTTCAGGCAATTTGTTTAACTTCTCTGTTTTCCACCATATATATATATATATATATGCATAATAAGAGTACCTACTTCACAGTGATCTGGTGATGACTGAGAGATATGAAATACGTAAAACTCTTGCTGCCCTGCATGGTACACCATGCACATTTAAAAAGGTTACTTTTAAGAGTACTGGTCATATTATTGCTGTCATTTTCATGGATATTTTATTAGTATTGCTACTTGTATGTTCTGTCCCTGAAATGTATGCTCCTGTTACAGCTCTGAGACACCAACTGTGCCTCTGGTTACAACCGTAAGTCGGTCACTAAGTTATGAGCTTCGGGTGCACAGGGGCTGTCATAGCCATTTCTTGCCTCGGCACTGCCCAGTGACAGACATAGCCTTATATTTAGCAAGCTCTTGATGAATGACTGTTAAATCTTAGTGAGCATGCATATTATGTGTGCTCTATAAGCTACAGCTTATATTCACAAAGAGGCTAATGGCAGCATTGCACTGAAGAATGAGATAATGGTTCACAGGTTAAATTGACTCTGACAGAAGAGAATATATTTTCATCAATGCTGAAGAATTTAATTTACAAGGTTAATGAAGAAAAACATAACCATGTTTGGTGTGTATGTATGTTTATTTCCTTTCTGTCTTAGTTATTTTCCTTCTCTTTAAAATCTCCATTCTGTGCCAAAAGGTCAGTCAGGACAAGGGTATAATTCTGTCTAGGAAGTGATGCAGGAGAAAGAATGATAAAGCTGAGGATGTACAGAATAAAGAATTCCTGTACTCTGATAGTGATAATATAATTTAATGTCCCTTGTCATCAGCAGTATGTATTAGATGCCATCAGAAAACACAATCTTTGACCCCTCAAGTCTGCCACTGGGAAATTATTTGAAGGAAATCATGATAAATGTGAATGTGGAGATTTTTTCAAGAATAATATTCATGAAACTGGAAATAAGTCAAGTCTTGAAAATTAGGAGATGGATCACATAACTTATGGCACATCCACAAAAAGTATAATCCCTTACCTATATATTCTTTCCACACAAGAATCTTTATGGGAACTCCCCACATTGCTAGGGCAGAGGCAACAGTGGCCCCAGCTTTCTTATTCAAGGAGCATTATACATACAATTAACTCAACAGTTGAAAAAATACAAGACTACAGTTAAGGCTGTTGGCCTGGTGCCCAGGCTTCTTAAGAAAGCTGTACTGAACAGACTTTATTAGGGAAGACTAGCCATCTTCCCAGGAGTAGCCATTTATTTCTAATAGCAATACTTTTGTTTTTCCTTTTAAGAAAATCTCAGTGGTCATGATGGTTGCTATCAAATCTCAGCATCTTCTCCTAATACTCATGGTGATCAAGTGGAGATTCTAACTGAAGGCTAACATTTTGATACTTTCAGAAATCTCAAAACAAAATGTCTCAATATATTACACTTGAGAAATCACTGTGACCTCCTAAGGGTTCAGGTAGGGAATAGGGCATGGATTTCTGCAGTCAGACACTTGTAGTTTTGTCACTTATTCTTTTTGGAAAAAATTCCCTAATATCTCAAACCTTCTCAACTATAACATTATAATAGTGGTATTGATTTTTCTGGATCCATACCAAGCTTAAGCACATTTATGGTTCTGATTGCATTTCCTGACATAATTGTCACAAGTCTCTCTTCCTCTTTTACATTCAAAGATATTACAACCTACATGGAGAAACAGTTTTAGTCACTTGGAAATTTTAACAAACAGGAAAGACCATAAAGGTGTTACAAAGCAGTACTGCCAAGGACAAACACTTTACGATGTCGTCATCCTCTTCGTCTTTGTCATGGCTAGTGTAGCCTTGTATCCTCTTGGGCCTCACCATTTCATTCCATCCCAGATTGCCTTTCAAATGCAAATCTGCACTCTTTGGCTGAGGCTTTTTCTAGCCCTTGGAACCTACTCTGCTCCCCTGCCTAGCAAACTAGATATCAAAAAGATGAGTCTTCATACAATCATTGGAACAGCCTTCAACCAATCATTGATAGGAACTGATAGACTCTAGCAGTTTTAAATTTTAGTGGGCATCAGATTATTTGGAGAATGCTTGATAAATCATTATTGTTGAATCCATTCCCAGAGTTTTCATCCAGTAGGTCTGGGGTATGCAAGAAACTTTACATTGCTAGTAAGTTTGCAAACACTGCAAAGATACATGCTCCCTGGCAGCCTCACTCTTCGGTGGTATCTGTACTGCTCTGACAGTATTCAGGTACTTGGGCTCCCATATGAAGTTTCTATAGGCTGAGTTTGTTAATCAATCAAAATTAAATTTTCTGCAGTTCTGGAGCTAGAAGTCTAAAGTCAAGGTGTTGGCAGGTTGGCTTTCCCCAGAGGCCACTTTGTTCTTGGCTTGCTGGTGTCCACCTTCTTGCTCTCTCTGCTTGGCCTCTGTCCAGTGTAGGTGTGTGGCTACTGTCTCTCCTGCGTCCAAATGTCCTCTTCTCATAAGGACTCTGTGAAGTGGGTTGCAGATCACCCTTATGTTCTCCTTTAATGCAGTCACCTCTATAAAGGCCCTGTCTTTAAACTTCATCACAATCGAGATCAAGCCTTCTACATATGAATTTTTGGAACATAAGTCAGTCCACAGCACTGGCCTGCAAAATTCTTCATGCAATTAAGCTGCAGGCATGCACTGGAATAATTTGTCTGAAAGTGCACCTTTGGTCTTGCATCCCTTCTGTCTCAGTTACTCACTCCCCTATTGGTTCCTAAATAAACCATATTATGTTCAACTCTTTGTCTTAGGGTAACCTTCTTTGATCCCAAACTAAGGTAATAAGTATGTATCTATCGAGGCCTTGCTTTACAAAGAATCCCTGGCCCACTATTTGACTTTTCTACATAGCAATGATGCCAATGTAGGTGAAGGTCATGAGAAATCAATATCAAGCCCATGAACTCTACGAGGGAAATCACCCAAGTGTGTCAATAAATTCGATATGTTCTAGGTGTAGTCTGCTCACTATAGATACAGTTGTATTAGGTACTATTTAATTTGATAAATATTATCATCAATTAGGATAGGAGGATTCTCACTCCTGAATGTGTGCTGCAGGTAAAGATGGCTTTCCATTTCCAGCAAGCTTCTGATAAAACTGGAGAAAACTGGGGCCAGGGATTTAGCTCAGTAGTTCCGCTGCCTGCCTCGAAAACACAAAGTCCCATGTTCGATCCCCGGTACCAAAAACTAACAAGCAAAAAAACTCGAGAAAACCAGAAGAAATCAAAATACTATTCACTACCACCTTTAGACCCACTCTTCACTACCATATTTGGACCCATGTTCTTGAAGGGAAGTAAGATAATTAAGCAACATCTGATTATCATGGTGTAAACTGCCGCAACACCAATTTTATATCCATTACATACCTAATGAATGATCTCTAAATGTGTCCTCATGAAACTGTCATGTATAATATGTACAGTAATAGAACAGAGTCTGACAAAAATTACATCCACAGGACTTCCCTTTGATTGTACAAAGGCAGCGAAAGAAAAGACCCGAAGGAAGAAATCTCCTGGTAATACTTGGAGCTCTGTAATGGAAAGGCAAGGTAATTTGATTTTCAGACATGTGGAGACATGACATGACAGAGAAGAATTACTTCTCATTCCCATCACACACACACACATACACACACTCTGCAGTTAGGAAGAAGGAATGTGTATGGGTGATTACGGCTCCAACTAAACATCTCTATTAAAGAACAAATGAAAAATGAAAGTGCTAGTGCTTTTTTTTTTTTTTTTTGAGACAGGCCCTTGCCATGTAGTTCTGGCTGGTCTTCAACTCATTACGTACTTTAAGCTGGTCTCGAACTTGCAGCAATCCTCTGGCCTCAGCCTCACAAGTGCTAGGATTACAGGCGTGCGCCACCATGCTTGGCAGTACCAGTGCTTTTGAAAGCACATAGTTTCATACCAACACAGAAGATGATTATTGTCCTCCTGTTATCATTTATTATACTTTTTATTTATTAATTCTAAGTGTCTTAGCAGAGAAGTTGAAACACTGAGAAGGAAACAAGTATTAAATTGGGGGCCTGATTAATCTCCATGATAAGGAGATCATCCAAGTAACTGTTTTTGGATGCTATAATTGTATGCGAAGACTATAGAAAGGTGCTGATCATTCTCATCCTCTCTGTTTTCTGAAGAATTTGTCTTGGTGGTGCTGGTACTTAACATTACTAAAAGTGAGGTTTGCTGTATTCCACCTCTGACTTAGTCATAACTTTGTTGTGGGACCTCCACATGTCCCATCTACCTCCTACACCCCCACTTCCCCATCTTTAAAAGGGGTTTTGGAGTTTGAACCACATATTTCACAACTAAAAGCTGAATGAAGAATAAGCAGCCCTACTACTGAGTCAGAGAGTCAATATGTTATAATGGGTTCCCATGGAGCTGACGCAAGGAGAGGTAGCTCAGGTGATTCAAAAGACAGAAAGAGAGAACGGCAGGTAGCCACCACTGTTAAGAAACATCACGGACTCCCATGGATAACACTCTAGCACTGAGAATCAAATTCTGGCCCTACAATGAAAGCCCATTCAATATTTCCATGAAGCTGTAATTGTCCAAATGGAGTACCATAGGTTGGTACTGAGCATGTTAGACTAGAAAAAGGAATTAAAAATAAAGCATATAGGGAGGCAAAACTGCCTCTCTATTCAATACCTTGTTAAATACAATAATCTTGACAGTACTTTCATTTGTCAGGAAACTGCAGAAACAATTTTGTCTTCATAAGAATGTGTGTGGGTGAGGGAGGTGCGGAGTTATTTATCAGACGTTAGCCTTTTTTAGCACTCTACTGATGATTTGTCTGAGCCTTGTATTTCTATGACACCAAATCAGATAAAGGTAATAATGCAATGGCAGCTTATGAAGTCAGAGAGTGAAAATTTTTAGAAATTCTTTCTCATCAGAGATCTGTGGTCATAGACTTGGATTTGGAAATGGAAAACAATGGACCCCTGAGAGAAAACCCAAATCACTGGAATAATCTTTCTTTCTAAGAACAAATGACTTACTTCCAGAAGAAAACAAGATTCAGGGTTAGAAGAGGAAGACGGATCAGAGAAGGCCCATTTTAATCATTTACCTGCATTTGAGCAGTGCCGTTGAAAAGCTTTCCGTGAAAAAAAAACCCAAAACTTTCCATGCACGTGGGAAATAAATTTCATAGTTCTTTATCTGTCCAAGACAATAGCAGGGACCAATTTTACCAACACAGAAACGAAATAAATGAAAAAATCGTTTCCAGATTCTGGATAGCAGGTGGTGATACAAAAACACGGTGAATCAGGTGATTGTCTCAGACCACATTATCCAGAAAGCTTTCACTGGCACAGGAACAGAGAAATGAAGTGGAGCTTGACAGACTCTCTGAGCTGAGAAGGCGTTACTGAGGATTTGGGGAAACCAACACAACTAATGTTTGTAGGGTTTAAAACCAAAAAGAGGAGGAGAACAACACCAAGAGATCAAGTGCTTCTCCTGAATATTCGGCAAAGAATTCATCAGCATGCAGTGCTGAAGGCCAGTGTGTTAGTCAGCTTTCCATTGCTGGGCAAAGTAACTGAGCTATTCAGTCTATAAGGAGCAAAGGTGATTTCGGCTGAGAGGTTTCAGTCCATGGCCAGTTTTCTCTATTGCTTTGGTCCCGGCACCGTGCATCATGGCCAGAGTGTATGGAAGAGCAAAGCTGCTTACTTTGTGGCAGCTGAGAAGCACAGAGAGGGAAAGGGCCCAGGTTTCCAGTACCCCCGTCCAAGGGACCCCCAGAGAGTCTAACTTCTTTCTCCAGGCCCCATCCACCAAAGGTTTCACCAGCTCCTAAGAGTCCCACAGGTTGGCAACCTGGCCTTCCAGCGACACTGCAGATTCAACCTGTAGCAGCCAGATGAAGGGATTAGAAGGAAATACTTCACTTTCACACTGCCATGGACATAGAATTCTTTCCTAATTGCTGGAAAGCCAAATTCCATGGGGTATTTATGGGGCACTGTACTGGAGATTAAGGAAAGTTTTGCCTCATTAGTAGGGTACAATAGTCCCTTACTGAGTGCTACTCTGAGCTCATTTAACAAATCATAAAATCAATAGCCTCCAAAATTAAATCATTTTCAAATAACTAAACTATACCATAGCAAAGCTCAAGAATATTTATATCAACCAGAAATACTCATCACCCAACAAGGTAAACTGACAATGTTGACAATGGCTAGCATCTAGTCAAGAATTACCAGACATTGAAAGAAACAAAACAACACTGGTCACAATGAGGAGTATAATCAATAAATAAAAACCAATGTAAAATTATCAAAGATAATAAATTTAGCAAATAATGACAGTGAGAGATTTGGTATGACTGTATTTTGTGGCATCAAAAAGTTAATTAGAAAATATTTGAACTGTAAGAAAGACCCAAATCATACTACTAGGGCAGAAAAATACAATGTCTAGAATGAATAAAAATACTCTGAAAGAGATTGATGACTGTTTAAAAATTAGAGAAGAAAACATTCATGAATTTGAGCTAAAGCTAATATGAATTGGCCCAAACAAAATATGCAAGAAAAAATAAGAATAAAAAAATGGAAAAGAATATCAATGAACTATGAAATTACCTGATTTATGTGACAGTGGAGTAGCCAAAAACCTGGGGGAAGAGATATAAAGTATTTTAAGAAATAACAGCTAAGAAGTTTTGTAGATTTGATGAATACTCTTATCCACAGATCAAGGAAACTCAAGGAAATGCAAGCGCGAGAAACATGAGAATACTGCACAAAGGCATACCATCAGCAAATTCCTCAAAACTAATGATAAAGAGAATATCTGAAAGGTTGCTACAGGAGAACACAAAACACAACATATTCAGAGAAATAAGCATCAGGGTAACAGCATATTTCTTCATAAGAGCAATGCAAACAAAAAGATAACAAAGTAAAATATTTGTAGTACTAAAAAAATCTGCCAATGTACGATTCCATTCCATGTGGAAAATCTTTCACAAAAAAAGAACTCCTTCACCACAGAGTCAAATTGTAAGAAGCAAATATTTAAGAGAGTCATTCAGGTAGAAGGAAAAGTACAACAGATGTAAATATAGTTCTACACCAACTAAGAATCAGACATAATGACTATATAGGTAAATATGTAAGATTTCTTTTATTGCTTACATTTATGTAAAACATGAAGAGTTATTAAACAAGCAAAGAAATGCATTCAGGGGATTATAATACATATAAAAGAAAAATTCATGATCAATAAATCAACAATGGATAAAGCAAATAGGTTATTATAAAATTTTATACAATATATGAAATGAGACATCACTTAATGGTAGACTGTAATGTACATTTCTCACCATTTTGAGGTATACTTAGCAAATAGCAATTGTATATATTCAAGGTATATATAATATTTTATATAATTATACATTGTGAAATGATCACCACAATGCAGCTAATTAATATATACCACCCCAGAGACTTACCACTTTGTGTGTTTGGGTTCAGAATACCTAAGATTTAGAAAAATTTAAATGTAAAATGTATTAACTACAGCCACAGTCCATTACATTAGGTCTCCAGAAATCATGATTTAAGTTTTCTACACATTGATCAGTACTTCTTTCCTCCCAACCCTTGATCTCTACTAACCACCCTGATACTATTTGCTTCTATGAATTCTACTTTTTAAGATTCTCTGGGTAAAAGTGAGAACAAGCAGTATTTTTCTTTTTACGTCTGGCTTATTTCACTTATTATAAATTCACCTTGACACAACTATAGCCATCTTGAATCATAATTGCCATGATTGCTCCGGAATAGTCTTAGTTGTGTTTTCCTATATCGCTTGCCATCACCTATAAATAGACAAGATGACTAGAGCGGCATGTAGAGACTTACAACTACTCCTGGGTGTCTGTGATATGCTTGACTCTTTGAGAGTAGGTTAAGAAAAACCAAGTGTCAGTCCCTTTCCTGTTACTGTGAGAAACACCCCATACCCACAGTTTGAAAGAGGAGAGCTTTATTTTGGCACACGGTTACAATCTATGGTCAGCTGGCTCCAAGCAAGAAACAGTATCATGGAAGGGTGTCCAGGAAGCAGAGAGAGAGGGGGGAGCTGGAGAGGGAGATCATGTCCCCAGTGACTGCCTCATCTCCCAACAGCACCCACAGCAGCTAAATTCATTAGTGGACTGATCCACCAATGAGTATAATGGCCCAGTGAATCAATCATCTTCTAACACATGGGGTTTTGGGGGAACACTCCACATCTAAACCATAACACCAAGCACATTCCAACCAGTAGGAAGTCACTTTTGTGCTAGTCCATGTATATGACGCTCCTTTTTGACCCACATTGTGGGTCCCATATTGCTGCTATGCAGGACACTATTTCTATCACAAAGTCTTATTTTCATTTGCATTCTGTGCTATACTAGATTTAGCTTCCCCTCTTTCTTTGGTCTCATGGCATCTTAGTGGAGGTTCTCATACTTTAAGACCAGCTTGTTCCAAAAAGCTTAACATAATGTCTTCCATGCTTATCCACACTGCAAAAATTGGCAAGATTTCTTTTTTCCTTAAAGCTCAATAACACTTTGTTGTATAGTAGAATAATATTTACATACAGAACATATATGTATATGTACATATATTTTCTTTATCCATTCATCTACGGATGGAGGCTGTACATAGTACTCCAAAGAACATAGAAGTAAAGATTACTGAAGTCATTTCCGGTGCATATGTACCAAGAAGTGAGATTGATGGATCATATAATAGTTTTAACTTTTTGAGTAGCCTTCATACTGTTTCCCAAGATGGGTCCAGCAACTTATATACCTAAACAAACAAGGAACCATTCTCACCAATATTTACCTTTTGAGTTTTTTATAATAGCTATGCAGGGATGTTATGATATTATGGGCTTTATTTTCATCCCCGATGGTTAGTTATGTTGAGCTCCTTACAAAAAGGTCTTGTCCTTCACCCAGTTTTTGTTTGTTGTGTTTTTGAAATAGGGTCTCACTATGTAGCTCGGGCTGGCCTTGAACTCGCAGAGATTGATCCTCCTGCCTCAGCCTCCATGTCTGGGCCTTCACCCATTTTTAACTTGGATTGTTTGTCTTTTTGCTTTCTAGTTGTAGGAATGCTTTATATAGTTTGGATATTAAAACTTTACCAAATATATGGGTTGTAAATATTTTGTCCCATTCTGATTGCTGTTTCCTTTGCTGTACAATTTGATGCTGTCCTGCTTATTCATTCTTGTTTTTGCTGCCTGTGCCATTGGAATCAAACCTAAACTATCATCGCCAAAACCAATACTGTGACGTTTTCTGCTATTTTTATTTTCCCTGGGAGTTTTATGGTATAAGATAGCACATTAAGTCTTTATGTAAGTTGAATTTGCATATGGTATAAATATCGAATTTCCTTCTGTTTGACATGTGGATATTCACTTTTATTAACACCATGTATTGAATGACACTGCATTAGACTTTACCTTTTGAGTATTATTAATACCTGTGTCAAATATTAGTTGATCGTATATGTTTGAATTTATTTCAGGGCTTTCTACTCTGTTCCATTGGTTCACGTGCCTGTTTTTATGCCAGTACCAGACACTTTGATGACTACATATTGTAAAATAACTTGAAGTCAGAAATTATGATACTTCTAGCTTTGACTTTTTACTTAAGATAGTTCTAGTTTTTTGAGGTCTTTGGTGGCCCCGTAAGAATTTTGGATTTCTTTCTAGTTCAGAGGAAAACACTGACATTTTCACAAGATTTTAATGAATCTGCAGATAGCACTAGGAAATATGAACATTTTGATAATTTTGTTTTTTCTAGTCCATGAACACAGGATTGTCCATCTATTTGTATCTTCTTCAATTTCGGTCATCAATGTTTTGTGGCTTTAAAAAGCTCTCACGTCATGAATTATATTTACTACCAAATATTTTGTTCTCTTTGACATAGCATGAATTATTACCTTAATTTTTTTCAGATGGATTATTATTTTAAGACAAGCAACTGATTTTTAATATTTTGTGTCACGTAAGTTTATAAATTGCAAAAAGGTTTTATATACCTTCTCACAGCTTTGGGGGCAGTTTTCATGGTATTTTACATTTAAAATATGTTATCTGTAAATAAAAAAATTTTTTCTTTCATTTCTATTTGAATGCCTTCTATTAACTTTTCCTGCATAATTGTTCTGTATAGAATTTCCAGGGCTATAACTCATTAAATAGAAGAGGTGAGATTGGGCACCCTCATGTTGTTCCTGATCTCAGAGGAAAAGCATTCATTCTTTTAGCACTGGGTATGATAGCTGTGGGCTTGTCGTACACAGGCTTTATTGTGTCGAGGTACATTCACTCTACATCTACTTTCTTGGCAGTGTTTATCAAGAAAGAATGTTGATTTTTGTCAAATGCATTTTTTGCATGTATTGAGATGATTTTATGATTTATATTCTTCACTTTGTTAAGGTACATCACATTTATTAATTTGCATATGCTGAATCATTTTTTCATTCCATAGACGAATCCCACTGGATCATCAGCTCTTGAACAATTCTCTAGAATTTTGTTGAGGAATTTTCTTCTATGTTTATTGGGACTTCTGGTCTATACTTTTTTGGGTCCTGGGCATACTTACATGCAAGCCTTTGAGCTTCCTTGGCACCAGGAAGAGAAATATGCCCTCAAGGAACGGACTCATCTTTCAACCTACATCATTGCCAGCTGTGGACACGTTAAGGCTGCGTAGACCCCTGCAGCTGTGAAATTCAGATGTAACACTGCTTAGCATCAGCCTAGGTGGCCAAGGCACTGATTTCACCAATGCTACCCCAACATTGGTGTTGGGGCAGTATATGGTGTGAGACCCCATTCACTGGGGGTAGAAAGTATAGTAAGCTCCAGGCTTTGCTTTGGAATTTAGTTCCAGGCTGTAAAGTCCATGCTGGGAAAGTCCAAACACCCTCATTCTCAGGACTACCAGAGTCTCTGAAATAGCTCCAATGCGAGAGGAAGACCCACAGCTCCAGTCTACTGGACTGTTCCAGCCAGCATCCCTGTGGGTGGTGGCATCACTTTCAGGCCGTAAGTCCATCTCAGTAACAGCCCAGCCCAGCTTGGACTTGGTCCTTCTCCAAGGCTGTGTTGCTCTTGATGGGCGGCAGGCTCGTGGTGAGACACAGTTTGGCAGTGTTGGTAACTGCAGTTGTGGCATAGAAACTGACAGTGTATCCATCCATGGTGATTCAGCCTGGCTTGGGCCAGGGCCTGACCAAAGGCTAGTGGCTCCGGATTAGGCCTCTAGACCTACCTTGGTCCGAGGGACAGGCTTGTGAGGATGGACTACTCCCCTAAATTTTTTTTTTTTGGTACTGGGGATCAAACTCTGGGCATTGCACCTGCAAGCCAGGTGCAGCACCACTGACCTAAATCCCCAGCTCTACTCCCCTAATTTTTTTATGAACATGCCCAATATGGACTTGAACAAACATAAGCTTGGATCACCCTCTAGTGCTGCAATAGTAATGACACACCAATAAGAGACACAGAAAATCTTGTTCTGTGTGCCATCTAGTGCTAAAATAGTGTAAGTGACTATAAACTAAATGGGGTGGCACATGCCAGTAATTTCAGCACTCTATGAGGCTGAGGCAGGAGGATCACAAGGCCAAGCCCATCTGGACAACTTAGTGACTTAGAAAGACTCTGTCAAAAGAATGTAAAAAGAACTGGAGATGGAGCTCTGTGTAAAAGTGCCGAGGTCTGTCCCTAGTACCACCACCAAAACAAATGAATAAATACATATGTAAAGGTCCATAAAACAATAAGCAATAGGCTAGGTACGCTAGGAATAAATACCCAGTCCTTCAATGTCCAGATGACATCACACGTCAATAAATATCAAGATCTTTCAGGGAACCATGACGTCAACTAACACTCAAGCTACCAGATACTGACTAATTAGTATGGGAAAAGTCCCTGAGAATTCAAAACAGTAGTTTTATGAAAATTCAATGAGCTTGAAGAAGACACAGAAAAATTGCTAAGAAACAACAAAGAGATGGAAATTTTTTTAAGTCAAGCAAAAATTTTTGAGCTGAAAAATATACTTAGTAATATTTAAAATACAAGAGAAGGCACTGATAGCAGGATAAATCAAACAGAAAAAAAAAAACCAAGTAGTGAGCTTGAGGATAAGCTATTTGAAAATTAATAGCAGGAGGAGAAAAATGATAAAAAGAATGAAGAAAAATGAAGATGACCCTACTGGAACTCTGGGACAGTATTATAAGAGCAAAAATTTAACATACTGAAGTTCAAGAGGAACTTGAGAGTAACAACAAGGTAGAGAACTTATTCAAAAAAGTAAAAACAAAAGTTCCCAAACTTTGCAAAAGGCAGCAAAATCCAGGAACAGCGAGGTCAGACATCACCAGTCCAATTTAACTTAACATGTAATTTCACAATCAAACTCACAAAAATGAATAATAAAACAAGGCTTTGAAAGAAAAGTAACAACAACAAAGAAAATAAGGGTGTTCTAATACCCATGACAATAGACTTCTCAACAGAAACCTTAGAGGCCAAGAGAGAATGGTGTACTATTTTCACTGTACTTAAGGGAAAAAACAAGAAATAGTCAACCAAGAATTCTGTACCCAGCAAAACTAACCTTTTAGAAATGAAGAAGGGATGAATACATCCCAAGCAAAGGCTGAGAGACTCTATCTCCACTAGAACTTTCCAGGAAGAAATGCCAAAAGGACTTATTTAGATTGAAAGAGACATTTATGAGTAAGTAGAAAACGTGCGAAGTATAAAACTCACGTGTGAAGTATATGGACAAATTAAAAATGTACTAATATTTTAAACATAATGCAAAAACCATTCATATCTTTACTATAATATTAGAAGACAAAACAATTAAAAGCAATAATTATATTAATATGTTGAGATAAGCAACATAGACATAAAATTAGATATCAAAAATTCAAAATATGAGGAGAAAAGAAGTATTGTTTTCTTTTTCACATATTTCTCTTGTTTCTGTTCTTATTTTTATTATCATGTTAAGTTGACATCATTTTAAAATATCTTGTTATAATGAAAGTATGATTTTACAAGTCTCAAAGCAAAAAAAGAAAAAGTATAGTAGACTAACAAAATAACGTAAGCATGAATCAACACGTACTATTAGAGTACGTCATTTGGCCACAAAGGTAGACTACAAGAGAGTGGCTTTTAAAAAATTTAAAGAAACTACAATAAAATTAGAACATAAGTTACAAAATGGCTCTAGAACACCTTATCTATTGTTAATTGCATTCAATGTAGAAGGACTAAATTCTCCACTTCAAAGACATACAGAGTGACTTAAAGGATAAAAATAAGACTCAACTAAACTCACTTCACTTTTAAGGACATAAATAAACTAAATGTGAAGAGATGGAATAAGTTAATCCATGCAAATGTTATCCAAAAGAAAGTACAACTAGCCAATAAAATAGACTTTTACTCAAAAGCAATAAAATGAGACAAGGAAGGTCATTATATAATGATAAAAGTGTCAATTCAGAAAGACAAAAAACAATTCTAAATATATATGCCCCCAGGGTTGGAGCAAACAAATATATACAGCAATAGGAATATATAAATATATAATATAAATATATATATATAAACATAAAAAGCTATAGGAAAAAATAGGTTCCAAAACAGTAATAGTTGGGAGCTTTAACATGCTATTTTCAACAATGGACAAATTATGCAAACAGAAAATCCACAAAGTAACCATAGAGTCAAAATACGTTCTAGACGCATAGACTTCAGAGATATCTATAGAACATTTCATCTGACAGCATCACAATGCACATTCTTCTTAGTGCATGGATTGTTCTATGGAGAATGTCATAGGCAACAAAACAAGTTTCAACAAGTAAAATAATTTAAAATCATACTATTTTTTACCATAATGTAATAAAATTAGAAACAAATAATGAGAAAAGTATGGAAATTAGCTAAAAACCCGACATTAAAACTGCTTTTAAGTGACGAGTGGATAAAGGAAGAAACCAGAAAGGAACACTTAAAATTTCTTAAAGTAAGATGGGACACAACATACTCAAATACAGGGTCAAGCAAATATGGTACTAAGGTGGAAGTTTATACCAATAAATTAGAATGATAACAAAGTTTCACTACATCTCAAGGAACTAGAAAAAAACAACAAGAAAAAAACTAACTTGCACATTAGTAGAAGAAAAGAAATAATAAAAATCAGAGCAGATATAAATTCAATATAAAATAAGGAATATAAAAGATGAATGAAACAAAGACCTGGTTTTTCAAAACATGAAACAAAACAGTCTCATAGCTGACTAAGAAAAAAAGAGAAAAACCAAAATAAATAAAATCAGATATAAAAAGCAAGACTTCATAACTGTTCTACAAAGATACAAAGGATATTTAGATATTACAATAATCACATGCCAACAAATTTGATAACCTAGAAGAAATTGGTAAATTCCAGGACACATACACCTTTATAATATTGAATGATAAAGAAATAGAAAAATTGAAGACTAATAACAAGTAATGAGCTGACCTAGACAAGCAGGCCCATGAGGAACAGGCTGCCAACCCCCTCCCCTGTGCAAGGTTAGTTATCCACCAACTCCAAACCAGCTCTATATTTTGCTTACTCTTGACATGAGGCAGCAGAGGCAATGACTACCCAACCAACCTCGTGCTGGACAAGGAGAACACCCAGGGAGAGAAGAGAGCAACCAGACCCTGTAAATGTCAACATTAAATCCAACAGGCACATGAACCATGCCCCACGGTCTACATCCTGCAGAGATCAGAGAATTGATCATAGTTTGCATCTTCCAGGGGAAGCAAAGAAGTTTGTATGATAAACACAATCTTTGGTCAACAGATAGAGAAGGCTCTGGGGCAGGTACGGAACTTTAAAAATCCATAGACCCTACACCTAGGCAGAGAAAATCATGACTGTCTGCATCTGAAGAGTGCAGATCTTGGAAAAAAACTACACACACAAAAACACAGGAGTTTTCTCTTTGACTAAATTGTTTTACGATTTTTGTATTTTTTACATTATTGTTACCTTTTTTATTTCCGGGGTTTTTGAAAGGTGGGCTTTTTTCATTTTTTCCCCTCTCTTAGCTTCTTTTCTCTTTTTGTCTTTCAATTTGTTTCTCTTCACTCTTATTTTTCTTTTATTTCCTATATTTTTCTCTTTTTCTTCTTTCTCTTGTTCATTCTTTCTTGGGACTGTTCTCTAAAATTATTAATTTCTATTTACTCCTGAATAGGATCCCTTATCTAAATTTTTCTCTCCTCATTTTTCTACTAATTGGTTAATTTTTCAAATTTTGCTCTTTTCATTCTCCAGTTCACCACTCCATCTACCTTTATTAGTATGACTACTAAGCTTTAAGAATTTCTAGATAGCTAGTGAAATTTACACTATTGCTGTTGAAGACTGTTTTATTGTTAGTAGAAGTAAAGTGTTTCATTTAGTAGATATTTACTGTAGGTCGACAGTAGATCACCATTTGCTTTGTCTTAGTAACCATACTAGAATTGTAAATCTTTTTATATGATTAAGTATGGTACATTATTGATCCTTAGGGTTGTCAACTTTGAGCTTGTATTTGATGTGGTAATTGATGCTGGATTTTTACTAGAGTCAAGATGACATAGCTGTGGCTATTAATTGGTTTTCTTGGGATGTCAGCATCTGGATTATTTTGGGATTATTAACAATACTTTGGCCCATTCTTGGAGAATTGAGTACTGGGCTAACTGTGCTGCAGTCTCCCATCCCACATAAACGTAGGTGTTTGGATTCTGGGACAGAGGCAAAGGCCAATGGTTAACCACACCCGGAAGACACCACTGAACCACTGAAAAGTAGACTTTAACCAAAGAGATCTTCATACTAGAAACAAAGCTTTCCACTACAATCCATGTGCAAGGCTCAGCACAAGAGAAAACAAACAAACAAATATAAGCATGAGAAGACAAGCCAACAAAGTGTCTATGAAAACTTCCATCTCCACCAAAGTTGATCGCTGGGGCATCAAGGAGAGGAAGTCAAAACCCACATACTCAAATTACTCAAAATCATATCAAGGGAGATAATAAAACTGATCAATAAGGCATTTCACAATCTAACAGAAGATATATGTAATAAGATAGTGGAACAAATAAAACAATCAGTAAATCCCACAAGAGTCATTAAGAGAAAATTAGAAGAGCTAAAAAAAAAAAAAAAGTAAAACATACATTTCTAAAAAGTTAGAATACATAAAAAGGTTCAAAATAGAAATTCAGGACATTAAACATTCTATCAAAAGTCTGGGCAGAAGAAGTGACCGATGAGAGGACAGTGTCAAAACTAAAAGACAGTCCTATGATCAGTGACGAATTAATGAGAGATACTTAACAAAAGAAACAAGAGAACATAAAAAATAGATCCAACAGCTCCTAGATGACCCAAAGGAGACAAATCTAAGATAAATTGGAACCAGAGAAGAATCAGAACACAGCACAAATGGCATAAAGCAGTGTTTACTGAAATAATGGTAGAAATATTTTCAAATAAATGAAAAGAATTTAACATATAGCTAAGTGGCACATACAGAAGCCCAAATACCCATGATCTGAAAAGAACATCTGTGACACATCATAGTCAAAGCCCCAAAACTCCAACCCAAGAAAATAATTTTAAAAGTCATTAGAGAAAAGAAAAAAATCACTTATAAAGGTAAATCCATTGGAATTACAGCAGATATCTCCACACAAATGTTAAAAGTCAGGAGAGCTTGGAATGCATTGTTTCAACCCTAAAAGAAAACAATTCCAAGGCTGATATGTCCTGCAAAACTATCTTTCAAACTTGAAGGAGAAATCAGAGCATTTAATGAAATTCATGACTGGCCAGTCATGGTGGCACATACCTATAGTCTCAGCACTTGGGAGGTGGAGGCAGGAGGACTACTGTAAGTTCCAGGCCAACTTGGGGAACATAGTGAGTTCAAGGCCAGCCTGAACTGTGTAACAAGACTCTGTCTTGAAAAAACAAAACAAAACAAAAACCAAAAAAGAAATTCATGACCAGCAAACCAACACTCCAAAAAATTCTCAAGGTTATCCTAGAAAGGCATTGAAGCTAACAATGACAAAAATCTAATAAAATGAATTTACCAGGTAGTGTGATCAGTTAAGTGGCAGCGAAAGATAGGGAATCAGCAACAGGAAAATAAGACAATGAGAGGAATAAGTCAATACCTATCAGTTATAACTCAAGGTGAATGATCTCCATTCCCAAATCCAAAGACATAGACTGGCAGAATGGATCAAGATATAAAATCCAGTGATATGATGTATACAACAGAATCCAAACATAATTATAGACTAAAATATTAAAAGAAGGAAAACAATATTTCATTCAATGAGAACCACCCCCTCAAGCAGGGATACCTGTCTTTTGTCTATCTATTCAGACAAAGTGGACATCAGGCAAAAAACTGAGGCAAAAGAGGCAAAGAAAGTCACTATATATTGGCCAAGGGAACAATTCAATGGGAAGAGATAACAAATATTAATATATATGCACCAAATAATGGTGTGTCCAACTTTGCAAAACAAGTAGTACTGGCCATAAAAGACCAGATAAATATAATGACAAGTATAGTGGAGGAGCTCAATACCCAACTATCACAAATAGACAAATCAACTAGAAAAAAAATTAACAATGAAATTCTAGAACTGAACCAAGCTATTGAACAAATGGACTTAATATATATCTACAGAGTGTTCCTCCCAACACCAACAGAATGCACATTCTTCTCAGCAGCACATGAAACTTTCCCCAAAATAGAGTCCACACCGGCCAAGACAGCAAGCTTATATAAACTGAAATTATACCATGCATATTATTGGACCATAGTGGAATGAAAGTAGAAATTGATGACAGAAGAAAAGAGAAATTATGTGAATGCACAAAAACTAAATAATACACTTTAAATAAATAATAGGTAGCAGAAGAAATCTAGGAAGAAATAACACAGTTTGTAGAATTGAGCAATAACGACATTACAACATCTCAGAACCTATGGGCACTTACAGAAAAGTTTATAGCTGTGAATGCCCACAACACAGAAAACAGAACGACCCCAAATAAGTGATCTAAATATGCACCTCAAAATCCTATAAAACCAAGAAAAATCCAAACCTCAAACTAGTACAAGGGAAAAAAAATCATAAAGATCAGAGAAGAAATCGGTGAAATTGCAATAAAAAATACAGTTTCAACGAATTGAAAAGTTGGTTTTTCCAAAGAATAAATAAAATAAACAAACCTTAGCCAATGTAACCTAAAAAATAGAGAAAAGACCCAAAACAATGCAATTAGAAATGAAAAAGGTGAAATCACAACAGATACTACTGAAATTAAAAAAAATATATTAACAACTATTTCACAAACCTTTCTGCCATTAAATTGGAAAATTTGGAAGAAATAGATAGATTTCTAGATACATATGAATTACCAAAAATGAATCAAGAAGATTTAAAATCCCTGAATAATCCAATAACAGGAAATGAAATTCAAGTACTAATACAAAACCCTACCAACTAAAAAAGCTAAGTCTGGATGGATTCACTTTTGAATTCTACAAGAAAGTCAGGGAAGATCTAAAGCAGTACTTCTCAAGATCTTTTATAAAATTTAAAGGGAAAGAGTACTCTCAAAGTCATTCTAGAAAGCTACTATTACTCTGATTCAAAAACCAGACAAGTATCCAAAAAAATTAGAGAACTATGCATCAATATTTTAATGAATATAGATGAAAAATTTCTCTACAAATCACTTGCAAAAGAATACAATGAATCATCAAAAAGTCATACATTATGACCCAGGAGGCCTCATCCCAGGGATGCAAGGATAGGTCAACATATGCAAATCGATAAATGTAATGCATTGTATAAAGAGAAGCAAGGGGGAAAAAATCACACAATCATCTCCACAGACACAGAAAAAGCCTTTGACAAAATCCAGCATTCATTCATGATGAAAACACTGAAGAAATATTTAGAAGGATGTCCTCTCAACCTGATAAAATCCATTTATGACAAATCTGTGGCCAACACCATATTAAATAGGGAAAAATGGAAACTTTCCCTCTAAAATCAAGAACAACACAAGGATGTCCACTGTTATCACTCCTGTTCAACATAATACTGTACTCAAAACATTAGCAAGAGCAATCAGAAAAGAATAGAAATAAAAGGGATATATAGGAAAAGCAGAAGTCAAATTATCATTAACATGATCCACTATATAGAATACCCAAAAAATCCACCGCAAAACTCTAAGAATTAATAACAAAAATCAGAAATGTTGTAGGATACAAAATCAACACACAAAAATCAATAGTATTTCTGTACACTATTAAGGAACCCACTCAGAACCAAGGAAAAAATACTATTCATAATAGTACCAAGAAAAATTAAATATTTAGGGATTAACCTAACTAAGGAAGTAAAAGACTTCTAAAATGGAAGCTACAATACTATGAAACAGGGAATGGAAGAGGATATCAGAAAATGGAAATATATTAAGTGTTCCTGGATAGGCAGAATCATATACTCAAAATGGACATACTTCCAAAATTGATACACAGATTTAACACAATCCTAATCAAAATATTAATAGCATTCTTCTTATAGCTGGAGAAAACAATCCTAAAATTTATATGGAACCAAAAGAGATCCAGAATAGCAAAGATAATACTCATAACAAGGTCAAATCAGGAGGCATCGTAATTGAGGAATTGAAGTTATATTATAAAGCTATGTTGATAAAAACAGCATGATACTGGCACAAAAATAAGAAGGCAGATCAGCAGGACAGAATGTAGGATACAGAAACAGCCCCAGAAACATTCAACTATTTAACTTTGACAAAAAGGCCAATACACTGGAGAAAAGATAGCCTCTTGAATAAACGGCGTTGGGAAAACTGGCTATCCGCATGTAGAAGATGGAATGTAGATCCATATCTCTCACCATGTACTAAACTAAAATAAAAATGGATCAAAGAACTAAATGTTAACCAGACAACTTAACCCGCTGGAAGACACTGGCAGTAAAAATATTGACATCGTAGGCACAGGCAAGGACTTTCTGATCAGAACCCCAGTTGCATAGAAGATAGTCTCAAGAATCTGCAAATGGGATCATATTAAATTAAAAAGTTTATTCACAGCAAGAGAAACAACCAACAGAAAGGGAAAAGACAACATACTGGATGGGAAATTTTTTCCCAGTGATTCTTCAGACAGTGGACTCATATCAAAATATATAAAGAACTAAAAAATTTTCAATGCCCACCTCCAAAAAAGACCCAATCAAAAAGTAGGGAAGCTAAATAAATAGATATTTCCCAGAAGTACAAATGGCCAATAAATACTCAAGGAAATGTTCAACATCATTGGCATTAATTTACATTAGATAAATGAAATTAAAAAGACACTGAGATTCCATCTTATCCCCCCAAAAATGATTATCCTCAAGAAATCAAATAATAACAAATGCTCGAGAAGGTTTGGGGAAAAAGGGACCCTACTGCACCGTTTCTGGTAATGTAAAGTAGTACAATCACTATGGAAATCAGTTTGAAGTTTCCTCAAAAACCTAAAACTAGTAATTCTAATTTACCCAGCTATTTCTCTTCCAGATATTTTCCCAAAAGAGTTAAAGACATCACATTAGAGAGATTCATGCATACCCATGTTTACAGCAACACCATTCGTAGCTAAATCTTGGAAGTGGCCCATATGTCCATCAACAGATGAACAGATAAAGACAATTTGGTATTTGCATTCCATGGAGTACTACTCTGCCATAAAGGTAGACTTGAGTGTTTGTCGGAAAATGGATGCACCGTGAAACCGTAATATGAGGTGAAATAACTCAGACACGTAAGTTTGCATATCACATTATTTCTCTTACATGAGAAACCAGGAGTAAAAATATAGAACAAAATGAAAGATAATAGGAAGTAGGAAGTTAGTCAAATTTTTGTCAAATTTGAAGAAGATCAAGAAATGGAGAGAGAAGGAGAGGGAGAAATGAGATGAGAAAAGGAATTATGATGTGTTAAGTACATGTACCAACTCCACACAGTAATGTAAACATGTATTGCAAACACAATTAAAAATGAAAATTAAAACATGAAAAGTACTTTATTTCAGAATAAAATTAATGAGGGCTGGAGATGTAGCTCAAAGGAGCTGCCACATTCCTCGCAAGTGCAAGGTCCTGAGTTCAATCCCCAGTACCAAAAAAAAAAAAAAAATATGATCTCAGTAGGACCATCCACCCCAAAAAGACCTACCACAAGATGATTTCACTGCTAAGTCCTTTCCAACATTTAAAGAAAAATTAATGCAATTCTCCTTCACTTATCCCATAAAATAAAGAGGAAGGAATTCTTCCATCTACATTCTATGAGAACAACAAATCTCTGATACCAAAAGCTGATAAGGATACAATGAAATAGAAAACTACAGGCCAATATCCTTAATGAATATAGATGCAAAAAATCCTCAACAAACTACTAGCAAAATGAATTCAAGACCGTATACTACAAAGACTATCCATCTTCATCAAGTGGAATTTATCCCAGAGATGAAAAGATAAGTCAACACACACAAATCAATATATGTGATATTTCACATCACGAGAAAGAAAGACAAAATCCCTATGACCATCTTAATAGACGCAGAGAGGTATAATTCAAATGGTAAAATTCACTATTACTTCACAGTAAAAATTCTGAAGAAATTCTGAAAGAACAAACCTCAACCTAAAAAAGACACTTATAATAAGGCAACAGTTAACATTATACTGAATGGCAAAAAGCTGAAAGCTTTTTAAGACCTGGAACAAAACACAGATGGCACTTTTACCACTTTTATTCAATGTGGGGCTGGAAGTCCTAACCAGAGTAATCAGACAACTGAATGAAATAAAGTGGATCCAAAATTGAAAAGAAGAAATCAATTTGTCATTGCTTTCAGATGTAAGGATTTCATGTATAGAAAATCACCAAAGACTCCACCAAAAATCAATTATAACTAATAAATGAATTAAACAAAGTTGCATAAAAATCCATATACAAAAGTCAGTAACATCACTATATGCCAATAGTGAAATATCTGAAATAGAAATCAAGAAAATCCCATTTATAATAGCTACAAAAAGGAAATGCTCATAAACAAATTTAACCATAAAGGTGAAAAATCTTTTATGAATTCTATAAAAACCAGATGAAAGAAACTAAAGACGGCACAAAAATGTAAATAAATTCCTTATTCATGAATTAGAAAAATCAATATTGTTAAAATATACATAGTAACCAGAGATATCTACAGATTCATTGCAGTAATTATCAAAATACCAATGACATTCTTCAGAGAACTAGAGAATCAATCCTAAAACATCCTAAATAGTCAAAGCCACCTTGAGCAAAAATAAAAAGTCAGGAGGCATTATACTACTTGACTTCAAAATACACTATAAATCAAAGCAGCATGGCATTGGCATAGACACATAAAGCAATGGAGCAGTAAAGACAGCTTAGAAGTAAACCCATAGGCTTACATTCAGTGGATTTCTGGCAAAGGTTCTAAAACACACATTGGAGAAAGAACGGTCTTTTAATAGTTGGATATGCATATACAGAAGAATCAAACTAGCCTTCTATCTCTCACTAATTAAGAATCAGCACAAGTTGTATAAAACTACTAGAAGAAAATAAAGTAAACATGTTTCTTGACATTCAAATGAGCGAAGATTTTTTTAGAAGACCTCAAAATATAGGAACAGAAGCAAAAATAAACAAATGAGATTATGCTAACTAAAAGGGTTGTGAACACCAAGCATAACATCAACAGGAAAGAAAAAACCCAGAGTGAGAGAATATTTGTGCATACTATACTCCTTACAGGGAGCTAGTATCCATAACATATGAGGGAAGCCAAAAAACCAATAGCAGAAAAACAATTTGATTTAAAAATAAGCAATAACCCTAAGCAGTCATTTCTCAAAAGAAAACATAAAAATGACTCATAAGTGTGCAGAAAATGTTCAACATCAGTGATCAAGAAAATGAAAATCAAAATTACAATCAGATATCACCTCACCCCAGTAAAAACGGTGTTCAAGAAGACTGGCAGGTTGAGGCAGGAGGATCATATGTTCAAGCCCAGCTTTCACAGCTTAGTTACTTGATGAGATCCTGTTTTAAAATAAAAAGTGGGAAAAGGGCTGGAGAATGTAGCTCCATGTGCAGACCCTGAGTCCATTTCCCAGTACCACTAAGAAAAAAAAATTATTACAAATGTCGACAAGTGCATGGAGAAAGAAACCTTTTCACATTGGTGGTAGGAATGTAATTAATACAGCGATTATAGAAAAAAAGTATGGAGGTTCCTAAAAATTTTTTAAAACAACCATATGATGCCCCAACATCACTACTGAGTGCATAACCAAAGGAAATCAGTATGTCAATGAGGCAACTCAGTCCCGTGTTCATTGCAGTATTAGTCACAATAGCCAAGAAATAAAAGAAAACCAGGTATTGCTAAACTGTTGAATAAAAAAAAGACACATAGACATAACAAAATACTATTCAGTTATTTAAAAAATGGAGTCCTGTCATTTACCACAACATACAATTACATCAAGCAAAATACACCAGGCACAAAAAGACACATACCGTATGATCTTGTATATGGAATCTAAAAAAGAGAAAAAGTAATTTCATGGAACTTGAGAGTAGAATGGTGGTTACTAAATTCCAGGGAATGTAGGGAGGAGAAAGGGGTGGGGAAATATTGATCAGCGAATAGAGCAGTGCAGTTGTAGTTAGCAGCAAGTAGCTCTGGTCTGCTACTGTACAGTAGGGTGATTACAGATAACCACGCTATACCACAAATTTCGAACAGGTAGAAGAAATGATTTTCTAAGTTTCTGCTATGAAGAAATTATAAATGTTTGAGGAGATTAAATACATGTAAACTGATTTAAACACTACTCAGTATATTGAAACATCATGGTAACACAATGATATGTACAACTTTTATGTGTTTACACACCAGCTTAAAAACAGTAAATCTAAAATTTTAAAAATGAATTTCCTCTGTGAGTTCTTCTCTGACACATTAGTTGCTTAGAAATGTATTTGATTTCCACATATTTGTGAACTTTTGTTTCTCTTTGTTCAATGATTTCTAAATTTAGACCATTATTGCCAGAAGAGATACTTTTACATTACTGCCATCATCTTAATTTCAGTAAGACTTGCTTTTGGGCCTAACCTAGGATGTATCCTGGAAAATATTTTATACATGCCTGTGAAAAATGTGTAGTCTGCCGCTGTGGGGTGCAATGTTCTGTACATGTCTCTTAGGTTCGTTAGGGTTAAAGAGCAATTCAGGTCCAATGCTTTCTTATTGATTTTCTTTCTGGATGATGTATTCCTTGTTGAAAGTGGGTTTCCGGAGTCCTCTACTGTGTTTATGCTGTTGACATTAAAGTTCTCAGGGGCAAGGCTGCCAGGATCCTCAGCAAAGAAGACCACAGGGGACCATGGTGGCACCTGCTCCACAGTTGACATCTTCTCTATCCTGATGTCTTACAGCTGTTTCCAGATCCCTCAGGTACACTGATCTTTCTACCAGTGCTTTCCCTGCAGTTATACTTCATCTTTTACTCCTCTCTGTTGTTATAGGTTCCACCGAACTATTTGAGTCAGACCGCCCTGATCTATTTTTGTTCATGGACAGCTACATAACTGTTGTTTTTATGGGAGTCTGAAGTTAAGTATTTCCTGGTGATATCACTCTCTAGACTAATAAATTAGAGATATGGGGTGTAAACATCAAAAATAAAATGTAAAATAATAACTTATGATTAATAAGTCAATGACGAAGATGAAATGGTACACCTTCAATCCAAAAAAAGGTATAAAAAGAGGAAAAAGGATGAAAAGAGCAGATGATACAACCAGAAAACAAATAACAGGACAGTAGATTTAAACCTAGCATAGTAAAAATAATATCAAAAGTAAACATCCTAAGCACTCCATTAAATGTCATATATTGTCAAATTGGATACAAGTTTTGCATCCAAATACATACTATCCACAAGAAACATGCTTAAAATAAAAAGACACATTATATTATAAAGGTACTGAAAAATATATAACATCCTAAAGCTATTCAAAAGAGAGCTAGAAAGACTATATTACTATCAATGTGAATTTTCAAGCATAGAATATTTATAAGAATAAAGAATGCCATTTTATATGATAAACAGATCAATTGATCAAGGATACACAATGATTCCAAAAGTCTACATATCAGGCATAGAACTTCTGTATTCATGAAACAAAAAAACTTGAATATTTGTGAAGCATAAAAAAGGCAAATAGGCAATTTATAATTGTATTCTTCTGCAAAGCGCTGGTAGATCAACAAGTCAGAAAAATCAGTCAGGATGTAAAGTTCTTGAACAACACTCTCAGGCAGCTTGACCTAATTGACATTTCTAGAACACTCCACTCACATCAGACAGGTATGATTCTTTTCAAGTGCACACATTTATCTACCAAGGTAGAATATTTTTGGCCATCCATCCCAATATATTAAAAACAATTCAAGTCATCCAAATTATGTTTTTGACAAGAGGTTCTTTAAAGTGCATTTGTCGATGAACTCAGCAATTTTACCTCTGTTAATTATTTTATTGTACAAATAGTAAGACATTGTAATGAATATGGTATTATTTTGCTCATATCCCTCTTTCAAAATGCCGTTGTTATAGAGGTCAGCAGCACTGCCAGTTGGTGAATCACACTCAGACCTTTATCTAGAATTACCCTCAGCCAAAGGCAAATGCTTTGCCCAACTCATATCTTTCCCCCTGGGGTATTTCATGTTCAGTAATTAGTAAGCACAGAGGTACAAAATCCTATTCATCCCAGTTTCCCAGGTTTCTCTGGGACCAACCGAAGCCTCTATTTGAAAATATCCTGTTCTGCATGCCCTTAACAGATGTGATACCCAAGAGCATGGGCAACCAATCATCTGAATAAGCATTTGTTTCTCAGGAACAGAACCCAAGACAAGCATGTACACAAAGAGCTACATGCAAAAGTGTTCACGGAAATAGTGTTCATAATTGTACTAAACTGAAAAAAAATTAAATACCCATCATGAAATGATGGTTTAAAAATTTTTATGAAACCATTAGGAGATAACAATGGTGAATCTTTGGAAATTACAAAAGAAAAAATATATATAAGGAAAGAAGAAAATGCAAATCATAATCATAGTGAGAAAGATGTCCCCATGCCCTCACTCCTCCTGGAGGGCTGAGAATAGAAATGCCAGGTAGAGGGAAGTAGGTCCAATCTGCTGATCACAATCCTAAGAGCAGTGGAGGGAAATGCTGGTGCATTTGGTTCAAAGTGGGGTAGTCACTGCAAGATCTAGGAGTAGAGTCTGAGCAGGAGCAGTATGGAGGTTGCTGAGGGAATCCAAACATAGAGTGGGAATAGGGCTGGTACAGAGAATAAGGAAATGTGGCACTTATGAGGAGAGGGGAACTGTGGGTTGGGATGGGGTCTAAATAGAGGTAGTGGTTCAGGGATAGCACTGGGAGACTAAAATAGAGATGTGGAGAAATTCACAGAATGCTAAAAGCTGGGTGCAGTCTAAGGTGCGTGCTTTCCCCTCATTGAGAAATCTGTCCATCCAGAGAGAGGAAATGACTATGAGAAGTTTTATGCTTCAGATCAAAAGTGGCCCCCAAAAGTCTTATGTGTTCAGAGATGAGGCTTGTAGAAGGTGCCTGGATCATGGGGTACTATACTCATCAGTGGATGAGTCTGTCGATGGGAGTTTTTAGCTCAATACACTGTTAGAAGGTGGAACCTAGATGGAAGAAGTAGCTCACTGGGGGCATGAGTTGCAAGGGTGTGTTCTTTTCCTGGGGGCCCTTTGTCTTTCTCTCTTCCTCTCTTCCTTCTTTGTCTGTCCCTAGCTGTCATGAGCTAAGCAGCTTTCCTCCAGCATGCCCTTCTACCATTCTTCTGCCTTGGAGCCAGCTATGGACTGAAATTGCTGAAACCGTGAGGTAAAATAAATAATTTCCTTCTATAAGTTGTTTAGATCAGGCATTTTGTTCCAGCAACAAAAATGTGACTGATAACAGAAGTGAAGCTTACAATTCTTGACTCTATAGTCTCATTTGAATAAATTTTCAAAATATAGAATGTTCACAATAGCAAGTGCTGGGATAATGTTTCTGTGTTTGTCTATACTACATTGCATTTCCCAAGGAGTTCACACTACTATCTAGCATCCCACATGCATTCCTTACAATGTAACCTTGATATTCTCTATCAAGAACAAACTTATTCCCTCCCCTGGAATCGAGGTAGACTTTTGACTGTGATGGAAGTGATTTCTGAGGCTAGGCAATGAGGAGTCTTAGAGATTCTACCTCTTCTGTTCTCTTGAGACATATAGCTTGGCAGCAGGACAGATATGGGACAGCAAGTAAGGAGTCTACCATCTTGAAGCCTCCAGGCTAGAGAGATAACACGGTAAGCTACAAAGTAGCACACGGTAATGGAGAAGCCCAAGTCTTTCAGCCCCCAGAATCAAGTGTCTTTGTAGACCAGGCATCAGACAAGAGGGTGAATAAGTTTTCAGTTCCCCCTATCTCCCAGAGTTTGCTCTATCCCAGCAGACTCCAAGAGCAGTCTCTAATGAATGTGTCCAAAATGCTGGTTTGTGGCCAGATAAATATTATGTCAAACCCTCAAGTTTTGTGTTAGTTTTTCATATGACTGGAACGCTTTTCCACAGGCTTTTGCTTAGGGAGATGGCTGTGGAGGAGCTTGAGGATCTTTTCCAAGTGGGAGTGGTGGCTGAGAGGACGGATGACTGTTATGATCCCTCACACTCACAGTCAAGAGCGTGAAGGTAATCAGGTTAGGTCCAAGCTTTTCAAGATCCTGCTTTTTGAAACATGATTGAAACCAATAGTTCTGTTCTGACCATCTCAGGCAAATATTAAACAAAAACGAAGAAGTCCTGGCTGACACTGTAAGAATAAAGGAGTTATTTGATCAGTTCCTGAAAACAGTGGTATGGCTTCTAAAGGTGTGTGCACTTTGAAAACCCAGTAAGTCATTTTAAATGAGGCAAAGGCTGAAAGATTACAAGGATGTCAGTATATACTTGAAGTATTGAGAGCTTATACCTTTTATTTTTGCAAGATAATGCTACCTAGAATAAATTTATGTGCTGTCACAAAAGGTCATTTATAAAGCAACACAAAACACTTTTAAGGTAAACCTAAAAGTAGTCAAAAGATATTCAAAATGAAATTTTATTAATTATAAATTTCTGGACAATCAAACTTCCTATAGTCCATAATTCAAGTTTTCAATCTAGTAGCTGGCCCCAATTTTCGGGGTTACTATGAATAATGAGTTTTTTAGAATTAGGAATTACCCCAAATAGGGAATTGCTATCTATTATTCCTGTCATACTTGGTGAAATAAGTCAATGTCAGCTTCAAGCATCTACTTCAAGTCTCAACTTTTATGCACACTTAGCATAATTTAGAATGGAAATAGGATGAGTTATTACTTAACAAAATATCACTTCAAATTTTTAAATCTATAATCAGAAGAATTATGGAATTTTGGGGTTAGAGATGAGAATAGACCATGAGGACTCCTACTATGAAAAGCTGTGAGGTGAAAAAATTGCAGACATGAACTGAAATGCTGGTAGACCACCAGGACAAGAAGAAAGATGGCACAAGCAAATTTATTTTAGATTAATTATAATAATATCAATAATAACAACATCTCCAATGATTACATGTACACAAGAATTGCACTGCCCATTGCTAGTTGTGTTTAAGCAAGTGCTACAAAAAGGCACTTCAAGATCAAGTGGAAATTAAGTGGAAGACACATCTGCCAGTAGAATTTAAGTGCTGTGAGGTGAGGGATCAGGAGCAATCATTTTGTTTTGTCCAAAGCCCTCACTCCTCTGCCTGGCATTGTGTCAGGGCCATAGTGGACCTTTAGGAAATAATTTTTATATTAGTGAATGAACACCTGAGGTGGAGTTGCACTAAGTGATCCATTCGACAGGCCAAATACTCTAATTCTCTCCTTCCTCCTTAAAGTTCTGAGGAAAAGACTCCCTGAGCAATGGCTCTAGCTTGTCCGACCACACACAAACAGCTGATGTGACAAACAGAAGCTGATGATGCAGAAGTTATTCTTTGGATTCTATCTTGAGACACTTTTTTTGCATGTATTTTAAAGCTCCAATCTAGATGTCCATGATGACTTTGCTCCAATAGAATAATAATCAAATTTTCGTTCAACAGCTGTGTCAATGCATATTTTAAAAGAAAAAAATGTAATGACTTTCCATTTCCACTTTCCCAAGCTACTCAGTTTTTCAACACTGACACTATTAAAACTGTATTTGACAGAAGTCCAAAGAGAGAAGAAGCAAGGTGAATGTTCATTAATCTCTCAAGGGATGCTGATCAGGTGTGAGAGCTTTTCTCCTCAGAGTTCTTAAAAATGCCCTAATTCCAGTCAAAAGGTCAGCAAAGCTTTTCTGTAAATATCCATACTGTATTTAGACTTAAGAGAGCATAGTTTCTTTTGAAATTCTTGAGTTTAGCCAAAAAGCAGATATGAACAATACTTATACTATTAAACATGATTTTGTGCCAATAAAATTTTATGTACAAAAACGACTGGGCAGATCTGTGCTGTAGGATATGGTTTGATGACCCTTGTTCAAAGCAATGGATTTTGCTTCTGTAGTGCTATATATTTACATAGGGCCATGACACACATTGTCTCACTTGAGACTCAACTGGTAATTTGATATATCAGATGTTATGAACCCAATTTTAGCAATGAAATTGCTAAAGCTCTGACATCCCAAGCTACTTGAACAGGGTCACAAAGAAAAATATAAAACCAGAAAAGAACACAAGATCTGGAAGATCTACTCCACTTGCCTGTAGACCCTGATACAGCATTATCCTCATATCTTCTTATGAATAAGTATTTGTCATATGTGTGATGTGATTCAAAGAGCTGAAATACACCTTCGCAATCATATAACTGTCACTCAGACTTTCATGAAGAGAAATATATTTCTCTGAGCAAGGACACAGTCTACATTGAGAGGGAAATTTTCCTATAGGTGGTCTATTATTCAGAGTATCGATAGCAACAGGAGATACAACTTCAGCCTAAACTGACTTAAGCAAAAGTAAAAAGGATTGGGAATAATTGGCTGACATAAATGGGAGGTTTAGGCTGGAGTCAGATATGGCTGGATACAAGAACTAAAAAGTAAATCATCAGGGTGCAGTCTTTCATTTCACATCTCCTGCTTAGCTGGTTGGTTTTGCTTTCAAGAAGGCTTCTCCATGCGCTGCTCCCCAGTATTTCGAGTTTAGACCTTTATAGCTCTAAGCTAATGGACAAGGGAGCCTCCCTCCCCCCTCAGTACCATTCAGAGTCTTAGGCTAATTTCTCACTGACTCTGTGTATAACAGTTTGTGCTGTTTTGGTTTCCAAATTGAGATTTATATAGAATACATTCTCAGGTTTCTATTTCACATTTATCTACAACCCCCTTTTCTTCTGCCTTCCTATATTACAAAAGATGAAAAATCAAAATTCTTGGTTTCCTGTTCTCACTTGCACATACAAGTGGTCTTGTTACACAGGAATAGACAAAAAAAGATTATAAAAAATAGCTTTAGACCTTAGAAAAAACAGCCAAACCAGCATTTCTTTTTTAAGTGTTTTTATTAGTACATGTTGGCAATATGTGATGTTTATATTCATCTTAGGGAGTAGGTATATGTATTTAACATATTTGATTATTTTTATTCCCTTTCCCTTTTCTACCCTCCTCCTTCTATCTCTGTATGCATTTCCCCATTTTTATTATTAATTATTTAGTCCATGTTTGCAATATACAATGCATGCATTCATTGTGGGTAGTTGATACATGTACATGACACATCTATTTAGGAGTATTTCTTTCTGAAAAAAAAAAAACAACAAAACTCATCAAAGACATCCATCATGCTTCTGTCCTGGAAGATGAACTCCAGGTCTGGAGGTACAGTGGCCATTTTGTTACCAAGTGGCAACACATAAGGAAAGGAGAATCACTGAACTGTTATATAGTGACTTCTTGCAGCATGAGATAATTAAACTCCTACTTTTTAAGCCATTGAAGTAGAGTTTTCTTTTTTCTTGTAGCTGTGGCTTAGGGAAGCTAGAAAGCCAGGACCACACACACCCAGAAAAGCAACCTCTACACACTAGACATTAACAGTATGCTCATAATCTTTGACATAGTGGCTTATTGTGTTGGAAGAACATGATGAGCAATTTTTGACAATTTCCCTTTCCAATGCTTAGCCCTCTGGGAACTCTTACAGGCATATAGACAAAGACCTGAAAGAAGATAAACCAATTCTCTGCTTATATTTGCACTGGGACATGGTATTTACTCAGCCATTTTCATTGGCAAGTGATGCTATAAAATTGCAAAATCCTTTCCAAAAGCAATCTGTTAACTTTTTTTTTCTGGTCCAGCACTTTACCCAACTGATACTTGAAAAATATTGAAAGTGTAGGAGATAAACATTTTATTCTTCATTAAGGATCCCAAAATATGCAAGGATTTTAGTCCGGAAGGACAAAAAGATGTAAGTTTCGATCCCAGGCTCCTAGGGCAGAGATGGTGAGCCGGTCCCAGCACTGGGAAGGAAGCTCCCTTGCCTCCATCCCAGGCTCCTAGGTCAGAGAAGCTGAGCTGTTCCCAGCACCTGGAAGGAAGTTCCCCTGCTGCCATCCCAAGCTCTTAGGGCAGAGAAGGTGAGCTGTGTGGGTGCCAGAAGCACCCCCCCGCACCGTGGAAATGAGAAAACAAATAAGCCTCAAAAACAGAGTTCCAGATCACCTACAGCTACCCCAAAGGGAAACAAGATGGAACAATCTGATACTCAATCACCTGGACTCTCTGAACTAGCAACAAAAGAGGATCTGGGAAAAATGAAATCAGAAATAATTACTCAGATAACAGCAAAGATTTTGCTCGTGGTGCAAGACATGAATAATAAATCTAGAGAGGACACAGATAAAAAAAAATAGAGGATCAGAGGAACATGATGGAATCCCAACATAGGAAACAAATGGAATACGTAAAAAAAGATACAAACAGATTTCCAAGAGATTAAAAACTCCATCGAAAGTCTGCACAGCAGAATGAACCAATGTGAGGATAGAATTTCACATATAGAAGATAAGATTGCAATTAGTGACCAGGAAAAGAAAAATTGCTTCAAAATTGTAAGGGAACCCGAGAAATCAATCCAGCAGCTGCTAGACGATGCAAAGAAGAATAACATAAGACTGATTGGAGTCAATGAAGAAAGAGGAGAGAGCGCAGATGACATAAAAAAAACTCTTCACAGAAGTGACGGCAGAAAACTTCCCAAGGAGGGGGAAAGAACTTGACATACAGATAAGTGAGACATATAGGACTCCAGCTAGCCTTAATCAAAAAAAATCTACACATAGGCATATAATAGTTAGGATTCCAGAAATCCAACAGAAGAACAAAATTCTACAAGCAGTGAGAGAAAAGAAACAAATCACATACAAAGGAGTGCATGCTAATCAATATGAATGCTGTCCTTTTAAGAAAATGGAACGGGAAGTTAAACACAGCAGGCAAACCATATTAAGAAAGGGATAAGATGACCATATGGCCTTACTCTAAGGTGGTATATGGCTTGTATATGCAAGCCAAGCCGAAACACCTCAGAAGAAAGCAACTCCATTGACACCTGCACTTTGGACTTCTAGGCTCCAGAACTGTATAAAAATAAGTTATGCTGTCTAAGCTACCAAATCTTTGGTACTTTGTTATGTTAGCCATAGCAAATTTAATAACAACCTCTAGATGTGGAATTGTTGGAGTAAAAACCCTTTAAATTGTTTTACAGACAATCACACAATTTCCACTCCCATCAACAGTGTAACACCTTAAACACCTTAAATATTCTGAGTAATAATAATTTAAATACTCTCAAATTCACTTCTAGCATTCAAGACATAATGTATCATAAAGAACACCAAAAGACCAGTGACAAAAAGTAATAATGTTACTTCATTTTCACTATTTTATTATCATTCCTATTATTATTTTAGTGGAGAAGGCATCCTTTAACAACATCTGTACTTCCTCACATTCTAAACAAACCTTTATTAGGAATTTAAATGGAGGGTGTTACGGGAGATGTTGAATCAGATGTGTCACTGAGACTTCTTCATCTTAATCCTTATTAAACTCCCTTAACCTGATTCCCGATCGTCTCCTAACTGATCTCACCATCTCTGGCTCATCTCCATCAATTCATGTAGCACATGGCCACTAGATATTTGAATACATTTGTTATAAAGAAAGCAAACATCAGACAGGTTAAGGTTGAATGATCAACGTTCAAATTAGTGGGTTTATTGTCCTCGAGCATAATGCAGGCTGTCCCGATTTTCATCATTCACTTTTCAAGCCAGAGCTTCCAACCCGTGTGACCTATTGCCATCTTGATTCTTTAGTCCAGGAGTGGGAACTTGGCGCCAACTGGCTTCACTGAATAACCTCAATGTGAGTGGCAACATGTTCATATTTTATGTGTTACAACAAGTAACGAGATAGAAAGCACTGGTTTGAGTCACTACCACTCAATATTTTATAAAGCATGTCAAAGTAGAATTTTTCATTTATTTTATATTTCCAATGTACTTTTTAGGAATTCAGTGGATAGAAAGAAGAAGTAGTTACATCTTTCTGGGTATCTTCTGAAACCAAGTCGTGAAACAAAGACCTAAAAACAATTTTTTCACGGATGGGGGATGAACAGAGAAAGAGGAAAAACCAGTAAGAGGAAGTGTTATCAAGTGGGCCATTAGAGGAAGGCCCTGAATATTGGGTCAGAGCTTATAACAGCTCTTGGACTATTTGTCTGAGAAGTACAAGGAGAAATATTCATAGCCCTCTATTGTTTGTATGCCCCAACTGATCACGAGCGAGCTAACATGCTTATCAGCTTCTCGCTTCTAGACTGAACGTGTGCTAGTGCCCAGCGGGTTCTGGCAATTCAGCACTGGAAGAGTTGCCCCAAGACAGAGTGCCAGAGTCATGGTGGAATTTTCAAGTATTTCCTTTTACTGTAATCCACCTGCGCAGAAAGTAAGCCAAAGTCTGCTTGCTATTGTTTGTGGTAGCTATGACTGGAATCAGAAGTAAGTTAGAGAGATGCTCCAGAGATAACCAAATCAACCAACATTTCCCCTTTGAGGAGAGCAAGCCAGATGAAGGAGGGCATTTAAAAAAACACACCCAGTAAGGAAGAGACAAAGTAGTATCTTAAGAAAACTGATAGCATGTGTAGTAAGCACTTAGAAGTGTCTTATATGCATTGCCTTATCAAGTCCTCTCAACAGGAACAGCCTGGGGTTTCAAAGTGTGGAGCTATTAAGGAGATGCCAAAAGGGGATGACGTCTACAATGAGGGGTGCAACTCAGGCTGGTGTAACTGCTTGGTTCTCTGGAGCTGTTGACCCTGCTGCTATTCCACAGCTGATTAAAGTGCAGGAGACACAGGAGAACATCATCACTTCACTCCCACGTTTAAAGTGCTGTCACTCATTATGAGTATTTTTAACGCATACTTCAAGGCTGCCCATGTTTGCATTATCTCAACATTCCAACAAGCCAGGGTTTTAAGAATGATACACTGACAGCTCTAAGCCAGTTTTTGAGAGCCAGTTCTAACTTCTTGCATGAGTCAGCAGTTGCTTTACAGTGAATAACATTCTGAAACAATTCGGTTGTGAAGCTTCTTGCAAACACATGGTGTGCGTGCACAAACACGCACACACTTGTAAAAGCATTCGCCACTGGCCATTTGGAAACTCACTTTGCCCTTTATTATACATGGCTGGGAAGCAAGACTAAGAAAGCCAATCTTTAGAGCTACTGAAAAGAGGATGGGAATACACACTCTCGAAAATTGCAGTTAGACGAAATTTTGTCAATTTTATTTCTAGAAAATAAAAGCATGCTTATATCATGCATGTGTACTGGTTAACTTTTATAGATATATTTTATGTAAATATTAATAAAGTAGAAAACTATTAAATCTCTATATACATATATACATCTTTGAATTTAAAAACTCTAAATTAATGTAGTTTTTGAGCTTCTTAGTCACCTAAAGAAGAAATATATTAAATTTCCATAGAAAAACAAAAAATTATTGGTAATTCATTATTTTATTTTCTTTATTTATCAAATTCTTTACTTCCTTTTGGTCCTAAATTAGAAACTATAAGCAAAATAAAGAATTTTGATAGTATTGCAAAAGATTCCAAGGGAGTTTTTTAAATGGATTAATATGAGGAGCATTAAAGCCTAAATGACCAAATGCTTAAAATGTCCATAATCTGGAAAAAGTAGCCATGGTGTATTTAGGTCTATATTTTAATCACTGTAATTTATTAATCACAGTGTGCATTGGTGCACTGATCTCAAACAGGAGGGCATCTGTACTCTGCCACGTCTGGCACTCAACTGGGTTTCAATAAATATTTTTATGTCTGAGTTGGTGAGGACATTGATTGCATTTGAATCAAATTTGCGAATGATGCAAAGCTGGGAGAAGCAATAACACTGCATATGATTATTATGTTAAAAGTTTTTACTATTTCGCAATAATGAAAAATTTTAAAATAGAAAATTACTGTGGATAAATATATTCTCCTAAACAACTATCTCAATAATTACTTCAGTTCTTTTCAGAACTTGAGAGCACTGTACCATTGTTTGATTCTAAAGAGAGTGGGCTTTTTCATACACAATGGGGTTTTGTTCTGGAAGGTACAATTCGAAGACACAGAAGCGAGGACGCTGTTCGCCTTCCACTAATTGTGTAGCATAGCAGCCCTGTCCTACATCAAGTTCATCCTCCTTTCTGTTTCCACTGTCATAACCTGGTTCATGTCAACATTATCTCTAGCCCAGAACATTGCAATAAGAGATTTTCTCTCCTCAATATTGCCATTCTATAAATTTTATCCTCCACAAATACCCTAGAATGAACTTTTTCTTGGTGTAGGGTGAGTACTGGGGATTGAGCCCAGGGCCTTCACACTGAGCCATGTCCCAGCCCTTCGCTTATTTTTCCTTTGGATACAAAGTCCCACTGCTCTGCTTACTGGGCTTGAGCTCTTGGCTGCCTGCTGTAGCTTCCCGGTGCTCTGGGTTTACCGGCACGCACCCCTGCACTCAGCTTTAGGACAAACTTAGATAATATCAGCATATTTTTATCATATCTGTGGTTTAAAGATGTTTATACCAAGTTTCTGCTCAAAACCCTCCCAGTGTTTTCCCAGTACTAGATTTTTAGAAATCTTGAGACTGCCTCTCAAAACCCTGAAATGTCAGGCCTGGTGGTCTCCATCATGCTCAGCACAATCGCTTTCCCCGGACCCCTACCGCCCAGGCTCGCTCTGCTCTACCCACCCTGGCTGGCTTTCTTTTCCTTAAATATCAGAAGCTGGCTCCTGCTTAGGTTGCTGCCTCTGCTAGGCTCCCTGACTAGAACAATCTTTCTCACACCTTCACGTGACCAATTTTTCTGTATTCTTTCAACTGTACTGTTTTTACATTGTACTTAATGTTTGGCTGTTGTTGATTCTTGTTAGAATTTAAATTCTATAAGAGCTGGAAATTCATATGTATTTTTGTCTCGAATCTCGAATCCCCAGGGTCTAGGAAGAGCTAAGGATTGGCGAGAAGATGCAGGGAGGGAGGGAGGGGCAAACTGCCAGTATAAAATGTCTTTAGCAGAGGCCCCTGGCCTGATTCCATGTGAATAAATTCTATAAGGTTGAATTTATAATCATAAAGTTATAAACATCCTTCAAAAACAGAGAACAATGGAAAATTGAGCTATTTATATCTTTTATAAAACAGCATAAATTGCCTTCAAGCAAGGTTTTTCCTGAAGTAATTTGTCACTGAGAGCTAAAGTTCAATTAATCAAGTTCCTAGTAATGAGATTTGAATTTTCAATACAACAGTGAAATTAAAGATCATTACAGACAATTACACAAGGAAGAAAATCAAACTGTAGAAGGCTATCTCTCTGAATCACAATAAATGAGTAAACAAACAAATACATAGATAAATAAATTTCCTACACACCACTTAGAGGATCTTAAAGTACATCAGACAATGGTAAATCTGAGGTAAGTTTGTTATTGATTTAGCCTTGTTAAAAGGTAGCAAATTTAGTCTTGAAATGGAAGCCTACTTCAGAAAAAAGCCCAGGAATTAATAGCAGCTTTTTAAGGAAGGAGATGGATGTGACATTCTCGTCGAGAAAATGTGGGAAGTGCTTGTTGTCCCAGTCAAAGTGGCATTTTAAGTGGTTTCTGCTCAGAGAAGAACATTCTGTACCTTTTCTGTATCTTCTCAGGTTGAGAGAAAAGCAGTGATTTTAACTGAATTCAGGTATAAATAATCGTCTGATCTGCCTATAATCTACATGGCTGGAATGATTCTAATCATCCAATAGTCTGTATTTTAATAAGTCATGTTGACCGTGCTGAGGGGGAAAAGGTTCACTCAAGAAATTATAGCTTTTATTGTGATTCACAGATTTATCATCAACTATCCAAATCCTGAGTCTACCTAAATTCTCATTTTCCCAGTATTTCTTGTCCTTGGAATCCTTTTGATCCTGTCCATGCCAGGAACCGCACCACGGGTGGGCACTTCAGCACATCTGCCTTGCCCTTTTCAGTATCCGGGACTGGGATTATCTATTGGTTGATTCAAAAAATTTTTACTGAACTGCTACTCAACACAGGGTATGACACCAACCCCGAAAAATAGTCCTCATCTTAATGAGCATTCAGGAAAGACAGATATTAATCCATAACCAGATATTTAAAAAGTATGATGCATGCTACAAGAGAAAAACTGGGTGGTCTTTTCTGAGGAAGTGGCGTGGGCGAGGTACGCTGAATTCCGAAAGATGAAGATGGATTATCCAGATGAAAGGAAAGAAGAATGTGGGGTGAGTGCAAGGGCTAAATTTTCAGACAAAGGAATAAATGTTCCAACAGCCAGAGGAAAAGAAGAGAATCCCTTCCAAGAACTGAGATACTGAGAGGAGGGCAGGAGAAAAAGATCTATAACACAAAAGATCACTCTGGGCCTCTAGTTCCGGCAGTGAAAAGCCTTTGAGAGCTTTGTGCATTAATGAACTTGATCAGATTTACTTCTGGTCAGAACTGTCCCTCTGTTCCATAGAGAACTTCTTAATGCACATTTCAGGTAGAAGAACGAAGGTCTATCCAGAGGTCATTGCCGACTCCCAGGGACGAGAAGAGGGAAGCTAGGTGGAGTGCTGAAGGCAAGTCCAAAGACAAATAGGAAGATGAAAGGGATATTTAAGGGAGCAATGGATCAGTTTTGGGATGAGGATGAGCAATGAGGAACTAGGTGATGGGTGTTTCTCAGCACATTCAATATTTAAGGTCAAATAATTCTTCACTGTGAGGGGCATGCCCTGTGTTCCAGAGGATGATTAGCAGTTTCCCTGGTCTTTTCCACTAAATGCCAGAAGCATCCCTCTTGCCAAATTGTGACAACCAAAAGTATCTCCAGATACTGTCAAATAATGATTCTTGGGGAAAAATCGCCCCAGTTGACAACTACTAACCTGTGCCAACCCCACCTTCCCTATCCAACCCCCTATTACCCTTTTTCCAACATAGCCCCCAAACAGAACACAGTATTTTCCCCATTATTTCCTGTATGTGTCAGAGTAGAGAAGGCAGCTTTTAAAAATACTATTGACTTTGGTGTCATAGAGATACAGGTTTAAATCTTAGCTCCATAATTCATTGCGTGGTCTTATACAAGTTACTTTACCTCTTTTAGGTCATCATTTGTAAACAAAGATAATACCAATTCCTCATCATGAAGTTGTTCTAAACATCAGCATTATTAAGTGATACATATGAAGTCTAACATGTTCAGGTGCTCAATTTATCTTAGTTACTATGGAAATATATTTATTCCATCCTTCATCTCTTTGGACCCAGGATACCAATAGTCCATCAACGTGGCCAGGTCAAATTTGACTTCTCTTTTAACCTGTTTTTGATATTTTTTCCCCACTGAATCTACCTATCATACCAATATATGCTGATTAGTGCCATCTCCAAACTCCAGTAGCAGTTAGAGCTCATGTTATATAATTTAGAACCTCATCAATATTAACACATTTTTCACTTGTTTTCTATATGCATGCTTTCTAACCTCCTAACAACACATAAGTTTCCTAACTACATGGGAATGACATCACAATATTGTGGGCAACAGTGGATGTCAGTGAGTTGAACTCATCCATATATATGTGGATAATCCAACTCTAATTACAGCTAACCTACCACAGGACACCCTGAGCAAGGGCAGCTGGACAGTGAGATCAACTCATCCTTTCCGATCTTTTTTAAGCACACGAATGCCAATGTGCATGAAATATAAATGATTTCTCAGTGAGAGCGAGAGAGTAAGCTTATCTAAGAGACTGACATTTCCCTCCATGTTTGACGAAAGTGAGTGTTCCGGGAATTCAAGGAGCACAAATAGGGCAGCCACACACCTTCATAGGAGGCTCTGGCTGTGAGTGAAGACCTCATCTGGCTTTGATCTCAGTGTGAATTCGACTCTCAGATTCACTGTAGAAACTGAGACTTCAAGATTAACCATTTATTCTTTAACCTTGGCTTTTCAAAGCTGCAGACATGGACACAGATAAATGGAAAACCTGAGCACTGTAAACATATGAGACTGACAGTTAAAATAGCTTCTATTGTTACCTATATTAAGAGGTTTGCTATATCTTGTTATTAGCCAAACGCCCAGAGAGATGTGTAATAAATATTTCTTCAGGTAGATTCTCCAGCTATATAGCTATGTAACTTTTTTTTGCTTCAGTTCCCCTAATTATAAAATAAAAAATTAAATCAATATCAGGGAGTCTCAAACTAAGCCTACACCATTTCACAGCAGGGTCTGCAGGTCCATTCTTGGTACTGGAAACTAATCATAAGATGCTCAGTGGCTGGGACTCTTGACTTGCCATTTCCGCCTTAATCAGAGCAGCAGTGCTTTTGTTTTCATTGCTCTTTTACAGGTTTGTGTTTTGCTTAAATTTCTGTTTGAATTAAGGAGACAGCTTCTTGAAATAGCATTCATGTCACTGACCTAGGCAATCTCTAAGGTTCTTCCAACTGTGTGATATGTGATCTATGATCTTCATTATGGATAAACAAAAGGAAATGTGCAAAAAAAAGTATCTCAAGTGGGATATAGGTTATATTAAAAAAAAAAGTTTAACTAGGGAAAAGAGAACTGTTAATGAAATAAAGGAATCAAGCTATCCTTCCCTTTAAACAGCTCAAAGGTTTGCCACAAGCCACATTGGTAATTAAACATTCTGGGGAAAAGGATCAGTTTCACTCAACAGCAAACACTAGAAGCATTGAGTATACCCCTGAAGTGGGTTTTGTTTTGTTTGTTTTCAGACAGGGTCTCCCTATGTAGTTCAGGCTGCCCTCTAACTCACTATGTAGCACAGTTTGGCCTCCAACTTGCAGTAATCCTCTTGCTTCAGCCCCTCAGGGCTGGCATGACAGGCGTGTGTGCCACTACACCCACCAGCTATGTTTGTAAAAATTATAATGGAACAGATATAGTTCCTGTCCCAAGCTGCTCACATTCTTATACAGAAAGTAAGGTCTCTTGGAATTAACTGAGATAAAATGAGAAAATCTTCAATTTCATACAAGATATACAGAAAAGGTATAAAGGAGCACTAGGGGAAATGTGAAAAGGAAAAGTTAATTTCAATGGGAAAAATCAGGTAATACTGAGGAAGTAGCTTCTGAGCTGTCTTCTCAGCACAAGAATGATCTGGAGACAGGGACAGGGAGGAAAAGTCATCAAGGATGAGAAAATACAGTGAGCAAGTTATCAGAGATCAGCACTATCCAGAACATCTGATAGAGGGCAGCTCTCTTCGGAACACAGTAAGAAAACGTACAAATGGAGACAGATTCAATCCTCTTTTCTGTCCTTTACCGAACATTGCCAGTTCTCCATTAGGGCCCTGGGTTGAATCATCCCTCCAAGATCCCTTAGTGTTAGAGATAGCCACCATCATCTGCTCTGACTCCAGAGATCGGAATGGAAGCAAGATTTATTACATTTCATTTGCTATACCTCAGCAACAGCGATAGATTTGGAGATTCCTTCAAACTGGTTCTCTGTTTGGACAATCCATGATGGATACAAGCCACTGCTGTTTTAAGGTCTGAAATTTAGGGGCCATTTGCCACCATAGCGTGGTAGACAGAGTTCTAAGATGGCCATCATCTTTTCTGTCCCTGGTATCCACGTCTTTGTGTAACTGGTATCCTCTCTTTGTGAGTGTAGTGACTTGCTTCAACCTAGTAGAATGTGGTGAGACTTGTAACCCATAGACTGCTGTGATATAAGACTCCATTGATTGCTGTGATATAAGACTCTATAGACTAAAGACATTCTGCTGCTGGCCTTGAAGTAGATCCCATGGGGAGGCCTATAAGAAAGCAGCATGGGAAGGAATTGGAAGTCTTTAGGAGCAAAAAGTGACCACTGGGTAACAGCCAAAGAAAAGACAGGATATTCCCCATCTACAACTACAAGAAAATGAATTTTGTCAACAACCATCATGCTATCTTGGAAGATGACACTAAGCTCCCGAAAGAATAGCACCCCAGTCCACCCTTAGATTGTAGTATGAGACCCTGAGCAAAGGACCCCATTAAACTATGCTTAGATTCTTGGCCCACAGAAACTGTGAGATAATAAATTTACATTACTTGAAGTTAAACAATCAGTTAAGTTTCTGGTCATTTGTTATAAAGCAATAGAAAACTAAGGGATTTAACATGAACTAGCTTCTTCAGATTTTTCCCAAAGTAGTGAAAATAAAATCTGGAAAAATATTCCAGTCTCATTTCAGAAAGCCTTAAATGGCGAGCAATGGAGTCAGAACTTTTCTGTGGGCAGTGAGAACCTTTGAAGATTTTTAAGGGGAGAGACAGTTTGGTTGGAACAGTATATTCAGAAGGAGTGATTTGCAGGCATGGGGGACAAAAGGATAAATTTGAAAAGGTAAGCATTTAGAATATATATATATATCACATAAATATAGAATATTAGCTTCTTTTATCAAATTATTCATGTGTAGAAAGCAACCTGTTCAAAGGAATTAAGCTGGCATTCTTTCCTCTATCAAATAGGATGCTGTTCTGACCTGTAATTCTGCTTTAGCCTGATTAACATACCTCGACTGCCCCTGGAGTTAAAATGACAAATGTACCCAGTTGCACGCCTCCATGTTGTCACCAGGGGACTGTTCCATTTGTTAATAGGCATTGCTTTTTGCCAGGAATTTCATTTTCAACTCAGAGTAAATTGCCTTCCATCTATACCAAAACGTGAAGCATGCACAAAGTGGTTTATGTTTTATTTACCACTTGTTCTGGCAGGCAGAGCGGTTTGGGGCGCTTAGACTCAGTTCAAGTCATGTGGGCTGCCACATGACCACACATCACCATCTTTCATTTGTCATGCTATAATGCTCGTGGAGAACAAATTATTTGGCTTGTGTGAACACCGATACCCATGCTAACACGAGGATTTTTCTTTTCCTCATGAAATTCCCATTTCACAGTAGTATAAGCCAGCTGATCTTGAGTTACCTAAACTTTAGAGGACCCAATCCCTTTAAAACAGGTAAGTTTAAAAAATGCCCTGACTCCCTGGGAGTGGTGGTGCACACCTGTAATCCCACCACTTGGGAGACTGAGGCAAGAGGTTCACCACCAGAAGTTTGAAGCCAGCCTGGACCACACAGTGAGTTCAAGGCCAGCCTGAACTACAAAGCAAGAGTTTGTCTCAAACAAACAAAACAAAAAACCCCTAAAGTGCCCAACTGATAGACAAATGATATGAAGTAAAGGAAGGGTTTTTTTGTTGTTTTGGGGGGGCGGGAGGTGGTACTGGAGATTGAACTCAGGACCTTGTGCTTCTGAGGCAGGTGGCAGAAACATTGGGGTAAATCCCCGGCCCAGAAAAGGAACATTATTGAAATGAATAAAACCATCAATACTCTGAGGAAATTGAAAGTGTAAATAAGGGCTAAAAGGTATAATAAATAATGTGAAGTAGGAAGAAAGGGGGCAAAAGGGAAGGGAAAGTGGGAGGGGTAGGGGAAAGGAAAGAAAGGAATGGAATTAATATGGGAAAATGAAAAAATGGAAACATAGTCTTTGTAAATAGGGAGGGATGGAGGGGTTGAAGGGAGGGCAGGGGAAGGGGAAAAATGAGAGCCAAGAGAGATTATGAAAAGGTGCAAATTTCCAATGGTGAATGTCATTATATTGTATACCTAAAATGTACCAATAAAATTAATAATAAAAAAAGAATATACTGAGGGACTAATATGAAGTACAAAAAAAAAGAAAGAAAAAGAAAAGGAAAGAAAGAAAGAGAGAGAGAGAAAGAGAAAGAAAGAGACAGACAACAGCTGGGGATGTAGCTGAAACCATGCCTGCCTCACAAGCACTAAGTCCTGTATTTGATTCCTGGTACCAAAAAAAGAAAAGAAAGAAGAGAGAGGAAGAGGAGGAGGAAGGGGAAAAGGAGGAGGAAGAGGAGGAGGAGGACAAGAAGAGGAAGAGGAGAAAATAAAGGAGAGGGAAGAAATAAAAAGAGAAGAATTATTTGGAAACAAGTAGTAGTTCTGCAAAGTTAGGCCATGGGAAAGGGTTAAATTTAATGCAAAGTGCTACGATGAAAAAAATTCCCAAAGGTATCCCCACAGGATACTATATTTGGAGTGAGATCATCCCTGTTAATTCCCATTCTTCCCAATTACTATGAAGTACTGGACAAGCCACGTAACTACTTTAGGATCATGTGTTTAATTCTGAAAATGCAGAAAATAACATCAACAGTACCTCCACTGCTTTGGTGGTGGTGTTGCTGGTGTTGACTGCAGTGCCCTGGTATGTGTGTATATATGTATGTATTTGGATGAGGACCAGGTTTGACAATACTGATGCAATAGGCGTTGATAAAGAAGCAGAAGAGGAAAAGATTGCATGGGGTAGGAAAGGGCCATCTTTGCCCTTCTCTGCATCACCTTCTCCTCCTCATCACATCCTCCTCCTCATCACCTTACATGGCAGAAAATATAGACTCTACCCAGGTTCCCTTACCCGGGTACCCACTTGCCCAGCTGCTGAGAATGTAGCCCCTCATAGCTCACAGCCACATGCTTCTTGGGGCATTCGGTACTGACTGGCTCTGCCCCACAGGGAAGGTATGTTCTCCTCTGGCAGGAAGTCCATGCCCCTGCATCATGGGGAAGACCAGAGGGAGCCCTTCGCCTGTGCTATCTCAAGCTCCAGTCTCCCCTCAAGCCAACGGCAGCCTGAAGCTAGACACCCCGTGACCTTTCTGGAGTCTTCCCCTTTCCTACCGTACTTCCCTCACTCCTTTACTGATTCCCACTCTGAGTGGATCCTCTATGAACCACATGGCCAAGGATCCCCACTGCAGGCTCCACTTTCTGGGACTCTCTCCTAAGAGAAATTCTGAATACACAGAGAAGATATTCAGAAAGTAGGAATGAAGAGAATGGGAAGTAAAAATGTTCCCTATAGGAGAAATACAAAGTAGTGTCTACAATGAATAGAACAAAAAAAGTACAAATGTACTGTTAAAAAGTTATAAATATAAGCAACACAAGAAATAAAAATATTAATTTAACTCTCAGACATTGCGGGAAGACAATGAGAATAGAGGCAAGAATAATGGAACAAATAAATCTTCGGTTCTATGTAATGGAGTGAAAAACATTGTTAAAGTTGATGAATCCAGAAATAGTGTGTAGTCCTATTATTTAGATATATAAGGTATGGTCAGAAAATAAGAAAAATAAAGGTAGTTGAGACAGGTTTTCTATGAGAAAGGCAAAGGCATGCAGGAGACAATAGCTTTTCAACAATAGCTTTCTGTATACTATTTGATTTCTCTACATACATCCTATGTACACAGTACACACACACACACACACACACACACACACAGAATCTTCTAGCATTGACTGTAATATATCTCTTAGTCTATGAACAGTAAGTTTGTTTTAAAACTGTTATTCTTAAGTTAAGAGCCTTAAACTGTCTGACTGAATCATTAGATTTTGTGTTAGTTGCTATTATTTTTTCTTACTTTAAAAATTGTAAACTATGGCTAATAGAGATTAATTCCCCAAAGCATGAAGCTGGTTATTCATGAATTAAATGAGATTTGAGCTGAAAGCCCACACCTCAACTGCTAGGCAATACTGGCTCTCACGTCACTTAAGATGCCCTTAAGGGAATGCTTGTCCTAAAGCAAACACTATTTTAACCTCTCCTGATTCTATCCAATGATTACTGCAATGGTGGTGTTCATTTCTTGAGATATAATACTGAAGAGAATGAGATCTTTTTTAAAAATTCACATGCACTCAAATGTCAGCACACAAATACCTTCCTGTGTTTGAATTCATGCAATAAGAATGAGTATTCTAGTTGATGAATTGAGTGCCTTGCTGTTTTCTATTAATCATCAAATTCTTGGGTTGTCAGCTCTGTTACACAGCCTCTGTAAGCTTGCATACAGACTACTGAGTAGTTTTATGTAAGCGTCAAATAGTGCTGTTGGAAATTTATTCATCAACTGTAGATAATACTGGTATACATGATGCAAATAGTCCAATTAGTACCTGTGTGCATATTTTAAAAATGAAAATGGTGTACCTAATTAAATCCTACTAAAAGGTTCATTTTGGTTTAGGAAAAACTTCAAGTACACTTTATATTCAAAAAACAAATAAATCTTATCTTTCATTATACACATTCATTTTCATTTTTCTCTAGCTGAGATGCCATAAAAACCATCCAGCTCAACACCAGAAATTGAAAATGTATGTTGGAGCGTGACAATGACTATGAATAAGAAGAGAACACCCTGAAATTATAGACATTTCTTACCAACAAATCAAAAGTAAAAAAGATAATTTCCACTCTGTGAAGTCCCACAGATGGCTTAGTTGATGTAGTTTTCACTTTGTTCAGAGAAAAGTGCATAACTGATGGAGTATTTTCCAACTCCTTCTTTTGGGGAATCTGGACACAGGTTTTCTTCCCCATTTATGGAAGCACAGCTCTCACTGTGAGTTCCCATGGGGCCACTCAGCCACATAGAGCAAGACTAATGCACCCCAAGTGGACATCTGGCTCTTGCTCACAGGCCCTTGGTGCCCTGGCCCAATCTTCGGGCCTTACCTCACCTGCACTGTTTGCTGGGCTCCAGCCAGGCGTACTTGCTTTTCCTTGGGCCCCAAGCTGTCTCTCTATTTTGTAATTGCTTTATTCCCATCAGGAGAGCACCTTTCTAAGTTCTTTACCAATTACCATCACATCGTGAAGGTCATTTCCTCACAGAGTCCTGATAGGACAACCCTCTGAGACATCCAGGCTATTCCCATACATGCACTATCATTCCTCTTTCTCCCTGGAATCTTTTGAAAAGAGTTTGAATGTTTGTTTTTTTATGTCAAAGCAGGTTTTTCATTCATTTGTTTCAAGCAATCCATTACTAAGTCGTAAACTGCTAAAGGGTAGGAATTTGGGACCTGGTTCTCGTTATTTAGGTAGTTAATGGAATGTGTCTTACAGGGTATCATTTATAAATTGGAGTGTTGGAAGTTGATGACCAAAACTATCTACACTTATACATATTATTATCTGTACACTATTGTCTTTGTCAGCATGACTTCACCGTTAAAGGAAATTTTGACCAGAAGATGAAAGTTGCAGATAAGATTACTGTTCAAGAATTTCCGGAGAGATCCATCAACTCTTTAGTAGAAAGCAAAACCTAGCTGTTTATACTAATTGTAATACTCTTTCAGTTCCTGGGCTCAAAATCCTTGCTTTATTGTATCTACTAATTCTAAAATCTTGTATCATGCTTCTTACTCAACCCTAATGAATATCTCCTTAACCCCTTGAAATATACACCTTAAATCATAATAAATATCCCGACTTTAGTCTTTCCCTTTGGCGATGCAATCAAGACCGAGTAGTATTTCTTTCTCATCATAGTAAGAAGCGAGTTCAGCTTTAGCTTATGAACAGTCGGTTCTGGTAATGTTTAGGAAAGTCAGCAATGGGCTGTGTGGTTTAAGATTTGACAATCCTTGCGGTTCTTGAGGTTCCACTGAAAAACTGAGGAGACAAGCCCGTCATCATTAAAAGACTTGACAGCTTAGATATTCTTTAAGACTCTTTTGGAAGGAAATCTTCCCTTCTTTGTGGTCTCTGTCCCAGATGAAAGCTTCCTTTAAAGCAAAGGACAAGACCCTCCTGGGGTCATCAGAAAGTGGATTCAGGTCAAGCTCTTGGGGTGGCAGGGAGTTCAAAGGCTCAGTTTTCAAAAGCCAGCTTTATACTTTCCTTCTCCTTGTCACCTCTGGGAGAAAAGGGGTGGCCATTGTGTGCTTTTGTCCCATAACACAAAAGCTGGAAGGAAGAAAGAGGCTGCTGTCTCCTTGGCCAAGAGTCATACTTGAAAATTGAATGGAGCTTCCTCCTGAGGGTGCCTCTTCCCATCCCCACGGGGGAGACCTTTGGCCGAAGCCACAGCAGTGAGTAGCTAATTGCCTCTTGTGCTCATCAGGCTGTTCCAACAGAAGCTGGGGGCCCTGTGGTGGTGGGAGCACCACTGAGCCTGTCTCTTTGAACAACACTCAGATGGGTGATGACTGTGTTCTGGAAATATAGCAAACATGATGATTTATACTCACGATAGCCTAAATGCAGAGGAACTTCTGGAATGGGCACATAGCATGATTCTTGGGTCTTTCAGAGTACAAACTAAGTGAAAAATGGATTGAAAAGCCCTCTTCTCCAGGGTCTAAAGATGAGGAAGTTGGGGCTCTTTATAGGATAATTCGCTTTCAAACCAAGCCTTGGATTGAGAACATTGAAAGAAGGACAGAATAAGTACTCAAATAGGATGGAATCCTGGGGGACTATTTTACAACTTGGAATTGGAAAAGCAAACTTTTATTGTCAAAATATTCTTTTCTATGGGAAATTTGAATTAGACAAACAAATTTATTTCAAGCCACCTTAGGGTTTGTTTCACTATGGCATTCAGTCATTATCCAACCTACTTGGATAATGCAGGCACTTGGGCTCTTTGATTCTAAAATGACATAACCCCATCTGAACACCCTCCACTCCTGCTCTACTTTTCACTTTTATTTCCAGAACTCTCGGTGTATCCCTTGGTATAGTTCTAGATGTGACAGCTGGGTCTTTCAACTGTTCCCTCAGTTCCAGTCGCAGGAGGCAGCGTGTCAAGGTCTCCTTTCATCTGCAGAATGGGAGTACATACAGCAGCTCTTCGGAGTTTCCTGAGCATCCACTTGCAGGGTGGAACTGAGACATCTGCACACGATGTCTTACACAGAATCACATCCATTCTGTATGATTCCTTTATCCCTCTCTTCTTTTTTAAAATGGAAGATAATCCCATAAGGTGTCACATGGAGAAAAAATAGTTCCTTTTGACATATTTGCGGTAATTGGCCTTTGAAAAGGTGAAAATGTGTCTTTTTGTGATTACCGTTTTAATTAAAAAATTTAAGTAACACATAGTAATTGTATATACAGAGTCCACCAAAAAATGCATGCACACTTCAGGAAAGCAAAACTTGTATAAATATTTTAATACTAAATTTATTGAGATGCCATGAGATTGACACCAGTTACTTTGCACCTCTACAATTACAAGAGGTGCTCAAAGTGGTGGCCATGAGCTTCCAGACATTTATTAGTACAGTGAACTGCTGCTTGGGTAACCTTGGTCATTGATTGCTGCATATGCATTTTCAATTTCTTCTCTAAGGGCCGGCAGTGTAGTGGGTTTTTCTGCAATAGGTGACATCCTCCAGTGTTCACCTATATGAGGGTAACACCATCTGTTGAAAAAAATACTATTTTTCTTTCCTTGAAGTGGGTATACATTTTTTGGTAGACTCTATTTATTGGTCAAATGTGACACTTCAATACACACACACACACACACACACACACACACACACACACACATATATGATCTGTAATGACCAGATCAGGGTAATTGAAATATCAGTCATATCAGACATTTATTGTTTGTACTGGAAATATTACAACCCTCTCTAGTAGCTATTTTGAAATATACAGGTAATAGTTGTTGATCACAGTTGCTGAGCTCCTGAAGAGCAGGAGCCACTTGCCCTATGCATGTAAAGCACCACTGTACCCACTTCCCATTTTCTCACCACCCCGCCCTTCCCCAACACAGGTAGACCTAAGAAGACTATGCTAAGTGGAATGAGGCCAGCAGAGGCAGAGAAAGACAAACACTACATGTTCTCACTTATATGTGGGTGCAAAAGTTGATCTCAAACAAGCAGTGCATAGAAGAGCAGTGACCAGAGCTGGGAAGAGCGTGGGAGTAAAGAGCCTTTCTGTGCTCATCAAATGATCACACACCTCCACCTATCTTATAAAGAGTTCGAGTGTTTACAGTGACAGGGAAAAACCAGTGTATCAAAATCCAATTACTCGCTGTGATTACATTTTCTCCCTCTCTGAAAACATACTTTCCATTTAGCCTATTTTCATTCAGCCAGCGTCTTGAGCAACACTGCAAACTAACACAGGTAACAATCGAAAAGAGGTGCACGGCCAAGGTTCCGAGTAAACTGCTTACATTACCACTCAACAACTAAGGGCATTAATTAAATTCCCGGATCAGAAGGGACAGGGAAACAGTTCAGTCAGTCAATCTTCCTGGGCTTCCCATTGACCTTAGGTTTTCTGTAACTGTTCCCGGTAGCACAAAGGCTTTGGAATTATTACCCAAAACAGGGTCATACATAATTCTGCATAAACAACTTCCAAAATCCCAGATGGTGTTCCAGTTCTTTTGGTAACAAGAAGGACTACAGCACCGTTGGTGGTAACTTGGTTTCAGGAAGTAGAAAAACCTGGGCTTACATGTCAGATAAAGTAATTATTAGCTTTAGCCTTCTGACACCTCTGTGCCTCCCTTTCTCCATCTGTTGCACAAGAACAATAAAAGCACTAACCCCAAAGGGTGTTGTGAAGATTACCTAATCCAATTAAGGGAAGGCACACAGCTCATTGCTGGATTTGTAGTAAACACTCAACCAATCACAGTAACAATAGCAACAATATGATAACAATAAAAGCCACGCACCTTATCAGAAAGTGAGGCACAGGGAAACAGAAAGCTTGGGCTCTGATGCTGACTCCTATTAGCTATTTTAACCTCTTTGTCTAAAGTGTCCTTTGCGGTGAAAGACTGTTGTGAAAACTGTGATTACAGATGCAAAAGTATTTGGTAAATTATATAAATCTACATGATTAATGTCATTATAAACTCATTGAGAAGGCCATTGTTTTTTTCAACTCTATCAATAAGGTAATTGTAAAAGTACCTACAAAGTATAAATTTCTGCTTGATACTATCATTGTCATGGTTAAAGCTCTTTGATTCCAAGAAATCAAAGCTAAATCAAGCTGCTTATATTAAAAATAAGGTTTGTTAAGAGAATAAAACAAGAAATAGCATGGGTATCCATTGACAGATTAAACAGGCATTTATTGATTACTTATTTTGTCCTAGAAACTGTGCTGGGTTCTGATTATATCAAAGTGAGTTAAGTCTTTGATTCAAGAATTCAACAGCGTAATTGAGAGAAGAAAATGAAAACTCAGGGCGGGACATAGATAAGTGTGTGGTAAACAAACAGGTTCCTGTATACACAAATCTAAGCATGTAACAAATACATGTTTAGGAAGTACCCAGGTAATGGTGGGGTGCCACAGAGGAGGAAGTTTTGGCCAACATTTGAAGGAAAGGCTAGGAAAAGCATTATAGACAGAAGAAGCAATAATCCCAAGTCTCTGAGGCAGGAAAGAGCTCGCCAAATCAGAGAAGCTTCAAGGCATCGGCCAGGTGGTGCCTTGGTATGGCACATGGGGGTGGCTTAGGTCTAGGGTGGGATCATAAATCCAGTTTATTCATTCTCTCATACGTTCAACACATCTTTACTGAGTGTCTGTTCTCTTTCAGCACTTCTGTGAATCAGATTAAGTTTTCCCATGATGATGACTCTGCACTCTAATAAGGACTAAGGTAATTTTTTAAATAAATGTATACCTAAGAACATTTTTAGCATATAATGAATGTTAAACTGAGATGCTCTAGGAGTGTAAATGGGGAAAAGAAGGGAAATTATAATGGAATTGAAGAAACTCCGCATTTTTTATCTGTACAAGCAAACAATGAGGTGGAGGCAAGTATCCTAAGAGGTAGGAGAACGGAAGGAAAGCATGATGTCATAGAAATGGAAGGGTCGGTCAATGGTTGCTGAAGGACAATGAGGCATGGCCAAGCAGTCTGCTGACTCCACGGGCTCAACAGTGAGGAACTGATACTCCTTGTCTTTCGGGGAGGTCGCACAGTTATTTCCATTGCTCATCGGCAAGACTCTGCTTCCCTACTTCTCTTGGCAGACGGACTTCCTCTGGAGACTCCCAGCTATGCTATGCTCCTCCAGGACTCTGATTTACACGGCCATTGGCTTTGTGCCCTGTCACCTCCCAGCCCCAACTCTGCCTGAGATTTTAGTCCCAGCACTGCCACTGTCAGGCATGCTTAGCTTCTCCCTATTCCAGTTCATACTTACTAGGAAAGAGAATCTGATGGGTTTGCCTCACTCTGGGTGTTGAATTCTGCTGCATTTATCTGGAACCAAGGTGAAGGGAGTCTTGAGTGATGCCTGATGCTGTCTAACAAACTCCTCTCCCTTCAGCAATGGAGCTGGGGAGACCGTATAAGTTTTCTTCAATTTTTATTTTCTATTAGTACATGTTTGCATTGCATGATGGTTACATTCCTCATAGGGAATTGGTACACACATATAACATGTCTTCCTTCCTTTTTGATTCCCTTTCTCTCCCCCACCTACTCCCTCTGTCTCTTGGCCCCCTTCTCTTTTGCCAAAGATCCATCTCCTATTACCTATCTTTTACTTTGCTCTTTATTTATATTTTGGGTTTCTCATGTAAGAGAAACCATGCAATATTTAAGCTTGTGTGTCTGATTGATTTCACTTAACAGTGGTTTTAAGGAGTATGGCATGATCTTGGCATGTTCCCCAAGTGGACTGCTGCCCAATGTTACATGACATTCTCTCACGCCATGAGTGGATGCTCACGGCATGATCATGATCACGATCCCCATTCAGTCGAAGCACAATAAAGCACAGAGGCCTCATGTCTCAGGAAGGCAGACACAAATGCTGACTCACAGACCAGAAGGGAGCGCACATGGAATAAAGTAGCAAACAGTGATAACTTGGGAATGGTGGAGCCTGGAGCAAAGGAGAGAAAAGCAGCTTAGACAAAGGGAACAGCTGCTGTTCACCTCCATCTGATAGTGGTTACACAGCAATGTGGGCTTGGTGTTTGCCAGATCACTATGATGCAAAATTGGAAAGTTTCTCATACTATCAGGTGACAGAAGTAAAACGCACTCTTAACACGACCATAAAGAAAAAATAAAACTGATCTGCAGATGGACTCTAGCCCATAGGCTGACTTCTCTATTCTAAATCTTACACTATAAGTTAGAGAAATCCCTGAAAATCTACACATCAGGGAATGTTTAGAACACTGTCACTGTTGTCTTTATTATCAATATTTTTACTACAACTAAGAAGACATTTCAAGCAACATCCCCAATATTTTTTTTTGCTTAAATTCTTTCATTGGTACATTTTAGGTATACAATATGTTTACATTTTGGGATCTTGTACCTTTACATGATGTATCTTGGATCTTATTTTTTCCCCATTCCCTGTGTTCCCTTCCCTATTTACAAAGACTTTGTTTTCATTTTTTCCTTTTCTCTTGAAGACATTGGCATAGAAAACTTTATGAACATCCCAAATATTTTTAAAGTGAAATTTTATTTTCTTTTTACAAGAGTCCCAAGACAAAGACATTTACCCTTTTTTATATTGCCGAGAAAAGAATATTTGAGAGTTTAGGCAACTAGTCCAACTAAAAAGTCACCTATTTAGTTATGTATTTAATTAGTGATTAAGCAGGGAATTAGAATATGAGTCACCCTTCTCAAATGCCTGCACCTGTTCATTCAACAATTTGTAGGACAATTTCTGTCCCTAAGATTTCAGAATTTCTTCATCATCACATCAAGGCTCAAAAGATACTCAGATTCTGTCCTGGTACAGAATGATCATGTCAGTGGTTGAACCCTCTAGAATGAGCAAGTATCTCGGCTACCTTTGGGGATCCCCTAGAATTTCTCCCTTGTCGGAATTTCCCCAGGCAATTCTGAGCACCTGTGACATCCAATCAGCACCACATTGAATAGGATAATCATAAAATCCCCATTTCCTTTATTCTATTGCAACAGGGTGGGTGGGTGTGAAAGAATGGGTGTGGGGAATGTGCATTAAAGGGGAAGGAAGTGATTCACACACACGTTTGTGGTTTATGTATGACTCAGACAGAAGCTGGCAGATGCTTAGAAAATCCTTCAGACAAAATCATAGAGTCCCAAGCACATCTGTTTAAGAAGTGAAAGTTCTGCACATCAGAAGCCCGAGAAAATGCACGACAGGAAATGTGCTGGGAAGGGTCAGAGGCTGCGTCCTCCCTGAGGCTGCCTGGAATCTACTCTTCGCCCTGATTTGGGCCTGCTGGCTCTAATTTTGCCTCTGATGTAGGCCATCAGTAATTAAATCACTGCCCCGGCTCTCTGTTGCTAAAAAGGACTGGGTTTTAAAATAGATCCCCTGCTTAGCAGATTCTTGTGGGTCTGGGCTTGTCATCCAATTCTGATAAGCTCTCTGCCCCCCGCTGCTCCTCTGGCCTCACTGTTCCTTGCAGGAGAGCTGAGTCTTTGCAGCTCACAGCACAGAGCTTTTTAGGGTGGGCAGCACAGCCTCGGGAGGTTTGCACCTGGAAGGAATGGGATGCCCTTTCAGCTGGACAAGCATGGGCAGTGAAGTCCAGCAAACGGTACAACTGCAATACGAAGCCAGGCCTACTCTTTTCCACAATTTTTTACACTGCTGCTAGAAAGAATTCAGTAAAAAGACACCTCTGGAAGGAGGTGAAGACTCATGCTGCAACATAACCTGTAATAAAGGCTCTTTTTATTTATGGCAACAATAATATGGATCGAGAACTTACCGTGTGCCAGACATTTCCTTGGCTACAGTAATATCACCATCTCATTTAGTTTTCTCAAAAAAGGCTCATGCTCTGTTTCACAGATGAGGAATGTGAAGCTCAGCCTGCTCTGGTCCAGTAACACATGGGCAAGGCGTGCACAACAGAGCCAAGATCCAATCAAGGAGCTTTCCTCTCGGTCTTACACCAATGCCAAGACTGACCAGTGGCATTTTCTAGTCTTCCTGATAATTCAGTCTGGCTGGCATCCAGGCTGTAAACGCTTGGGCCTCCTGACCCACACACCGGATGCATTTTAGGTTTGGAGAGAACTGGTCCAGGGCTCCTCCACAGAGCAGCAGCTCTAAGAGTTAGAAATGCTTTGCAAGAGCTTTTGGGCAAATACCCTGATTTCCTGACAAAGAAACTGGCCCTTAATGAGTGACTTTCTCAGCCTAACTTTTAGACCGTGCCCAAATCTGGTGCACATTCTTTGGACAATACAGAATAGAAAATAAACGTAGGTCATTTACATAGAGGCAGAGAGAGCTACCGTCCTTCATCTCTAAACCACCAACAAATAGACCAACAAACTGGAGGAAGTTCAGAGTGATTCTCACACTCCATTTCTTAGATATTCTCATTAAATTCAGATCCAGCTAAGAAGATGGAAGGAAAAAAAACAACTGTATTCAGAGAGTTGATATTTTTCCTCCTGTTAAATTGAGCTGTGGGAGGTATCATATGCTGAACTAGTACATTTCAAAAGACAAAATCCCTAATGTTTTGCGAAGTGTTTTTCCCCATTAACATGTTGCTAAGCAACATTTTTACAACATCAGCAGCTCTATGACTACAAGCTCAATGAATGTCTGGAAACGTGGAAAGAACCAAAGGAGCAAAGAAAGAGAAAGCATTGGCCATGTTAGTGTACTTTCTCTGTTGTGAAAGTTGGGGTGACCTCAAATATGCTACAGTAAAGATGCTGGGGTTCTTTCTCCCACTTTAGTTAACAATAATCATGTGTAATATCCACTGGGCTTCTACCTTGGCTTCAGTTATATAATTTTTAAAATCAATCTCTACAATATGGGACATTTCAAAAGAACAGAAATATAAAATGCTACAACACCTCCATCAGTGAGTTTTATTTTTCTTTTTAATAATAATTTTCACTCATGGCCAATGTTCTTTTCTATATTTCTCTTACTTCCCCTTTATTTGAAGTAAATCCTAAACATGTCATTTTATCTGTAAATATTTCAGTATTTATCTGACAAAGATAAGGAATGTTTTTAAAAGAGAAGTGAACCATTTTTATTATTACTGTTTCAAGTGTTAAGCATCTTAAATATTAGCAAATATTCAGACTTCTAATATCCAATTATTTCATGTTTTCTCTTTTTAATATTTTAGTGAGAATTCAAGTACCACACAATTTCTTTTCCATTCACCTCTCTTTCTGTTTTCCTTTCCATTTTATTTAATAAAAAATTCAGAATTTTTGTCCTGTAGAGGCTCCTGAAATCTAGATTATAAAACCTGTATTCCAAGATTTATTGAAAATTGTTTGAATCAAAAACATTTGATCAGATTGAAGGTTAATTTTTTGTTTGGGGACAAAATAATTGATCAGTGATATTATACTCGTATATGAAGGGTCTTATAAAATCTGGATGCCTTTTTTGGTGATGCTACAATACTTTTTATGATACTGACTTTGATCCACTAATTGCAGATTGAAAAATAACACTCATTATGAGTCACTGTAAGTTTTTTTCTAGTGCTGGGGACCAAACCTAGGGGCAATCTTCCACTGAGCTGCATCATTAGACCTGTTTACTTTTTATTTTGAGACAGGATTGCTAGCTAAGCTGCCCAGATGGGACCCGAACTGGAACTGGTGGTCCTGCTGCCTCAGGCTCCCTCAGGGCTAGGATTACAGATCTATACCACCACACCCCGTTGAACCACTATACTTTTATAAAGAAAAATGTACTTTACCTATTTGTGTATCAAATGGTAGAGTCCATACAAAAAAGACAAGGTAAATATTTCACTTTTTTCTTGCTGTATTAATTTTTAAACTAATGGGTTGATTTAGTGGCCTCCTCCATCAATATCAGTTAAGATTTGTTTGCTTGGTTTTGCTATCCTCATGGAAGTAAACATTTTTGGTAGGTTTTAATCTTCAGCAGTTGTTCCCTTTGTTAATATTCAAATGATCCCACACGTAGCCAAGGAGAGACTGCAACTTGACCTGAATTCTCTTCTGGTGTTGTCCTGTGGAGGGAGAGCGAGAATTCTTGGCATGACGCTTTTGGGGAGAGTTCTTTAACAATTTTGTCTGTTTCTTCTATGGATGTCTAATCTTTTAGACCTTCTGTATTCACTAAGTTCAAATTTGATAGGTTAAACCCTTCTTAGGAATTGTCCATTTCATCTAGGTTTTTCAATTTGATTGCATTGAATTGTATAAAATAGTTTCTGGTGAATTTAAATATGCCCTGCTGTAAAGAATTTTTCCTCCTTGTCATTTCTAATTGTGTGTGTGTGTGTGTGTGTGTGTGTGTGTGTTTCTTTTGTCTTACCTATGTAAGCTTGCGGCTTGGCTATATTTTTTGTTTTTAAAGAAATTAGTTTTTAGATTTGTTCAATAACTATGATCTTTCTCCATTTTTTTTTTTTTTTT
>NW_004624733.1:35838875-35872367 GCF_000247695.1 Heterocephalus glaber | reverse complement strand
GGATGAAATCCTGCATACATGCAAAATCCTGCATCTCTACTTACCAAAAATTAAATCAAGAACTAGAAAATCTAAACAGACCCATAATGAGTAACCCAGGGATGTAGCTCAGTGGCACTGTGGCTGTCTGGCAAGCACAAGGTCCTGAGTTCAGTACCTGGTAAAAAAAAAAAAAAAAAAAAAAAAAAATGACAAGACAAAGAAGCCTAAAGATAGCAAGAAAAAAGCATGAAACCACATACAGAGGATGCCCATGAGACTCACAGCACATTTCTCAGCATATGGCAGGCCAGAAGAGAATGAGGTGACATATTCAAAACACTAAAAGAAAAAATTACTTGCCAAGAATATAACGTACAGCAAAATCATCCTTTAAAAATGAGGAAAAGCCAGGGGTATATCTTAGTGGCACAATGCCTGCCTACAAACGTGAGGCCTTGAGTTTGATTCCTGGTGCCCCCCCCAAATAAAAATAAGGACAAGACTTAGTGACACCCTGTCATTCATAGATAAACAGATAGACAGACAGATAAGGGGGGAGGATGTAGCTCAGTGCCAAGGGCCTGAGTTCATCCCCTGTACCAGAAAAAGAAAAGGCAAGAAAAGAAGAAATAAGATAAGAAAAAAATAAGGGAATTCATCACCACCAGACCAGCTGTATAAAAAATATTTAAGAGAATCTTTGCTAGAAGCAAAGGATGATAACTACCATCATGAAAACACATGAATGTACAAAACTCACTAGATGAACAGGTATATGAAAAAGAAAGAGAATAAAACTTTATCAAGAAGAAAACTACCAAATCAAAAATAAATAATAAGAGAGGTAGAAAGCAACAAAAATATTCAAACCAACCAGAAAACAATGAACAAAATGATAAAAGAAATTCACAGCTATCCATAATACCTTTAAATGTAAATGTATTAAATTCATCAACCAAAAGGCTGTCTAAATAGAGTTTAATAAACAAGACTCATTTATGGACTGCCTATGAGAAACTCACTTCCCTGGTAAAAATATATATAGACCAGAGTCAAGGGTTAGAAAAAGATGTTTCACAAATGAAACCCAAAAGCAAACACAGGTAGCTATACTCATACCTGTGAAAGCAGACTTTACGTAAGAAAAGAGACACTGAAGGCCATTATATATTGATTAAAGGATCAACTCAGCAAGGTATGACAGTTTTAGGTACATATGCACCTAACAAGGACTACCATGTATATAAAGAAAATGTGATTAGATCTAAAGAGATCTACTAGATTCTAATGCACTACTATTTAGCAACCTATACATCCTGTTTTACTCAATGAACAGACTATCAAGAGAGAAAGTCAGCAGAGAAGCATGTGAGCTGAACGATACTATACGGCAAATGCACCTCACATTTACAGAGCTTGCATCCTGAAGCAGCAGAACATACAGTCTTCACATAAGCACAAGGAACATTCTCTAGGATATATCATATATTAATCCACAGATTAAATTCTCAATGCAATTTTAAAATTGGAATAATACATCTTCTCAGACCACAATAGAATAAAGTTACAAATCATAAAAGAGAAGAATGGAAAGTATAGAAATATATTGAATTGTGTAACATGCACCCCAATAATGAATAACTGAAGAAATTAAAAGGAGACTCCAAAGATTTCAGGAAATAAATTAAAATGACAACATAACATACCAAAAATCTGTGCAATATATCAAAAGCAGTACTAAGAGAGATGTTTATATATATTATATATTTATTATATATTTATATATTATATATTAGCTCTCAAATAAGCAACCTAATAGTGTATCTCAAAGACTTAAAAAAGAAAGAGCAAGTAAAACTCAAAATTAATAGAAGAAAAGAAAAAATAAAGAGAGCAGAAATTTTAAAAATGAAAGAAAAAACAAGAAAAATCAATGAAACAAGAGTTGGTTTTCTGAGTGGATAAAGAAATTGACAAATCTCTAGCCAGGCTAACTTAGAAATGGATAGCAAGGACAAGCCAAATACACATTGCAGCTATATGCTTAAGTGAAATAAACAGGACACCCATGTCTAAATACTGAATAGTTTCCCTGCTGTGAGAAACTGAAAGTGTAAATGAGAATCAAAAAGTATTATAGATAATATGAAATAGGAAGAAAAGGTTCAAAGGGGAAGTGGAAGGGGGAGGGAAAGGGGGAAGGAAAAGGGCAAGGAAAGAAGGGAAAGAAAAAAATATGAGACAAGGAAAAAATGGAAAAAAAAGTCCTTGTAAATAGGGAGGGCTGGAGGGGGTGAAGGGAGGGCAGGGGAATGGGGAAATAAGAAGAACCAAGATACATCATGTAAAGGTACAAATTCCCAATGATGAAAGTCATCATACTGTATACCTAAAATGTACCAACAAACTTAATGAATAAAAAAATGAGAAATGAAAAAGGTTACAACACCACAGAAATTCAAAGAATCATAGCAAATTACTATGAACAACTAGTCTAACAAACTGTAAAACAGAAAAAAATGGATGAAATCCTGCATACATGCAAAATCCTGCATCTCTACTTACCAAAAATTAAATCAAGAACTAGAAAATCTAAACAGACCCATAATGAGTAACAAAAGTGAAATAATAATGAACAGTCTCCTATCCAAGAAAATGTCCAGGACCTGATGGCTTTACAGCTGAATTCTACACAACATTTAGAGAATGAATTATAATTCTTTTAAAACTATTTTTAAAAACTGAAATGGAAGAAATTCTCCCACAGTTTTTACAAGGCCACTATTACTGTGATATCATAAACAGATGAAAATATGAGAGAGAGCGAGAGAGAATTACAGACACTTATCTCTAATGAACATAGTCGCAGAATTTTTAATGAAACACTAGCAACATAAATTCAACAGGAAAACTAAGGGAGTATGCACTACCATCGAGCATGATTCACCCAAGGCATAAAGGATGGTTCAACATATGCACATCGATAAATCATGAAACAAAACATCAACGGAATGAAAAATGGAAACTATTGGATCATTTCAACATATGCAGAAAAAGCATTTAGTAAAATTTAATATTCCTTCATGATAAAAATTTTTGACAAATGAGTTATGGAAATAATATATATCAAAATACTAAAAGCTATGTATTAAAAATCCACGGTGAATATCATACTACATGGGGAAACCTGAAAGCATATCCTCTAGGATCAGGATTAAGACAAAGATGTCACTTCATGACTTTTATTTAATATAGTATTGGAAGTCTGAGCAAAAGCAATTAGGCAAGAGAAGGAAAGAAAGGGAACTCAAGTGGGAAAGGAAGAAGCTAAATTGTCCTTCCTTGCACGACATTATTTTATTCGTGTGGGAATAGGAAAAAAAAGCTGAATAACAAAATAATCCATATTAAAAATATGTTAAAGAAATTGACTTTTCTGCAGAAAAGACACACAAATACATATTAAGGCCAACAAATGTTTGAAAAAATGCTCATCCTCACCAATCATCAGAGAAATGCAAATCAAAACTATAAGAGAAAGCGTCTCTCTCCTGTTAGAATGGCTATTATCAAAAGGACAACAAAAAAATTTCCGGTGAGGATGTTGACAAAAGAGAACTCATATACTGTTGGTGAGAATGCAAATAAGTATAGCCATTATGGAAATCAGTATAGAGATTATATCAAACAAAAACATTAAAAATAGAGCTACCATATGACCCAGCATTTGCTGAGTACATATCAAGAGGAAGTGAAATCATTGTATCAGAAAGATATCTGCATTCATGTTTATTGAACTTCTGTTTACAATAGGTACAATACATAATCAACCCATACATCCATCAGTGGATGGATGAAGGCAATATGATATATGTACATAATGGAATATTATTCAATCATTAAAAAACATGACATTCTGTCATTTGCAGCAACATGAATGGAATCGGAGGTCATTATGTTAAGGGGAATAAGCTGGCACATAAATGTCATATGTTCTAACTCATTTGCAGAAACTAATAAATCAGTCTTGTAGAAGAACAGAATGATAGTGGTCACTGGAATCTGGGAATAAGAAGAGGCTGAGGGGCAGAAAGAAGTTTAATAAGGAACAACAAAACACAGTTAGAAATCAGCTAAAAGAATCTATTAAACATTGCAAAGTGAGTACAAGAGTGCACCATTCCCAAACCATTAAAAACAATTGTTGGAAGAGACAGAATTGCTTATTAGTCTTGTTTGATTATTTTACATTGTGCACATGTATCAAATTACCATGTGGTATCTCACAAAGATGTACAAATACTGTGCCTCAATAAAAAGTAGCATCACAGCTAAAACTTTAAAAATAAGTAGAAGATTAGTCAGTATAGAATATGTATTACCTTCCATGCATGCTCCTAATTTTTATAGCATTCTCTGAAGAAATTATTATTATTATTTTTCTCATTTTACAGATGAAGAAGCTTAATTAACTTCAGGCTTGCACAAAAACTAAGTATTCAAATTAAATTTCATTTGAGTATGACTGGCTGTAAAAGCCATTTCTGTAATGATAATAATAGTAACACAATATTATTATTTACTATGTGCCAGAAATAATTCTAAATATTCTATATTGTCTGATTCCCCATTTATTTCTTGTGACAACTTGGTGAGGTGCCATTACTATTCCTATTTTTCTGGATGAGAAAACAAGAAAATTCAGTGATTTTTTTCCCATATGTTAGTGTTACACAGCTATTAAGTATAAAACCGGGATTCAAACTAAAGAATTGCTTTTAAAAAATTATTATAATAATTTTATGTACATATTTATGGGATATAGGATGAATATGTGTATAGCAATCAAATCAGAATATTTAGCATTTCCATCTACTTAACTTTCTAATTTTTTGATTATTATATAATCATTGTATATATTTACAACACAATAATGTGACTACAGTTCACAATATCCAATTGTATATTTTATCAGTAACTAGAAGAGAAGTCTTTAAACAGAAAGTCATTGATCAGGACAAAGGAGGAGTTGTCTTCATCCCTAGGCAAGAAGGTGCCAGGCAGGTTGAAGGGGTCAGTGTCTCAGGCAGAAGTAACCTCGTTTGTATACAGGTGAGGTGAGAGCGTGTATTACAGGAGGGGATTCTTTAAATTAGAATGGCTGACTTCATTAGAAAAATTATAAAACATAGTTCAATAATCAGCTGGAGTATGAAGCTGAGAGCTTCTGGTGCTTGGTATGGTTTCTGTAGTAAGTGCGTGGAGGGCTTCACAATCAGATGGGAACGGTCCAAGGAACACTAGCTCCAGGTGAATTCCATCTGCTGATGTGCCTAGGAAAATCATCTTTCTATTCCTGATGGACAGGAGTGGACATACCCCAAACCCTTGTAAATTGGAGTCTGATTTTGAAGCATCCAAGTTAACAGAGGCATCATTGCCTAATAAGGCTATTGATTTTTGGTTAATTCCATTTGGCCAAGTTTTCACCCCTCTCACCCCACCTCCTTCCCCAGAGAACATTTAGATCACTAAACCCTCTTTACAGACAGCAGCGTTCTCCTCCAGGGAATCGTGACACATAAGGCTGTAGCTCCGTGTGAAAACCCTAGGAGCTTGTCAGCATGGAATCCACTGTTCTTCCCCTTCTGCATGCAGCATTTTCAAAATGTAAAAAAGTAACAGGTTTAACGCAGAAGGAAGAAGATAAAAATCTGTTCCTCCTCCCTGCATAAAAGAGGCAAGAGTCAGGAAGACTCGTCAAAAGAGGAGAAAGCAGCTTCCCTTTTTTCTGTTTCCATGCAGATGAGGAAACAGCTTGCGTCGTCAATCAGGGTGAAGCAAACAGGTGGCGCATCCTGGCTATCTCGGTGATCTTCTTAGTTACGTTTTCATCAATATTCACCTTAACATCTCTGTTTTGTGCATTTGCTTGTGTTGATGTTTTTTGAGAAAGGGTCTCATTGTGTTACCCAGGGAGGTCTGGAACTCCTGGGCTCAAGTGATTCTCTGGCCTCCTGAGAGTCTGAGGCTACAGGTGCACGCCACAAAGCCTGGTTTGTTGGTTTGCTTTGCCTCCTATTTGTCTATGACTTTGGGGGAAATAAATTTGTTTCTGATTCATCACTACAGCCTCCACACTAATGCATAATATCGGTCACCCTGAGTATCTCTAAGCTCAATCTAAAATATTCAGTGACTCTATGAGAAACAGGCTATGGCTGTTTGGGGAAAAACATCGGGATCAAAAGGGAAAATATTCTATAAAATATTGAATTTCTGGTCATAGTAACACCGAACATTCAATTAATTAACTTCTTATCTGGCTGCTTGGCATGCAGCCTTTATTTACAAACCAATTTTTCTTGAAGTAATGTGAATGAACATTCAATTTTAATCATGAAAATCCCAAGTATTCCTAGTTATAAATTCAACTGACGTCCAAGGGAGGCAGTGTGTCTCTCTAACTAATTTTTTCATAAAACCAAGTTAAAGAAACAGGAGGCATTTTTCTTCTGGACTGGGTCTGCAAAAACCATACTGATTGTCTGTGATTAAGCAACTTACCTTTCTACTTGCTACATTTGGCCTGAGGAGACAGGAACTAGCTGTCTGATTTCCCAATTTATATAACACCATGGAGACAGCATCTATACACTCAAAATAATTCATCATAGCTAACACGTGACAAGGCACTCACCATGTGCCAGGCACTGTGCTAAGGCTTTGCCTATTATTGACGCATTTGATCAGTGTATAACTCTATGAAGAACTATGATTTTTCACGTTTCATAGGTAAGGAAATTGAAACTTTGCAATGCTAAATATATTTCCCTCATTGAATAATTAAGTGGTTAAGCCATGCATTTGTTCATTCAACAAATGTATATTGAGTGTTCATTATGAGCACAAATACTGCTTTTGGTATGTGGGATATATCAGTGTACAAAATAAGCAGGAATCCCTGACATCAGAGTTCACATTTGAGGGGAGATAGACAAACGGTGCACAATACAATGAATAGGGAGATCAAATTGAAAGGTAAGCGCTGTCCAAGAGGAGGAAGGAGGAGGAGAAAAGAAAGAAACAAACAAAGAGAAGGAAAAGAATGGAACTAGATCTTTTTTGGAAAAGGAGGGAGGACCCTAGGGCTACTCAAGGAAGCCATAAGCTGACCCAGTTGCTGCTGCTATGGAATGATGCCGAAAGGTCTGGGGAGGGTAATGGGAGGAAAGCCCTCTCCCTGCATCGCCTTAGTCTAGGCCTCCCCAAAAGGGCAGCATGATAGGGACTTGGGTCTAAGACACTTTATCTGGGGATGCTCCCTCCCACGAAGCAGGAGTGAGATAGTGGGAAGAACTAGGGGAAAGGGCTGTGGGGTGATCAATGCGTCATGAAGGTTATTGACTTTAAACAATATGAATTTAATTATTCCTACAAGAAGTATCCAGAATTTTTCCCAGAATTAAACATCTGAAGATCAGTTTAGGGTGTTTTACCTGAATACAAGCTACATGGTTCCTAGGGCCTGACAGAGAGCCTTGTGAGATAAAAGTTGTAGGGGACTGGCCAGCCCTTAGGTAGGTCACAGTCAAAACGCATGGCCCCATGTAGCAGGGTGAGGTTAAAATAAATGGTAGGTGCCTTCCTTACTGGGACAAAACACCTGACACTCGTAAGTTAAAGGAAGGGTAGGTTTTTTACCTCACAGTTGGTAGAGGTTTTGATCAACAGTCGGCTGGCTTCAAGGCAGGCCAGCATAGTAGAGGAGAAACAGTTCATGGTGCGCAGGCAGGAGGCAGTGAAGCAGGGCGCCTTCCTTTCCTTTTTTATTCCATTTAGGCTATCAGCCTACTGGTTGGTGCCACCAACACCCAGGGTGGGCCTTCCCATTATCCACTCCCAGAGCTATGTTAAGCTAATAAATGGGCTAGTCTAGTTATCGGACACCCATAATCCTGTATCAATCAATGCCCCATGATCCACCATCATAAAGCCCCCCCTATGAATGCATGAGGCTTTAGGGGGATGGCTACATATAAGACATAACATTAAGGTATGTGACGCGGGGTACACGAAGGATCTGCTATATCTACTTCCATTTTTCCTTATAACTCCCTCTGGCAAAATCTAAGAGAGAGTCCATTGCAGGAAAATATATATGTAACAGTGTTCAGTCTCCAAACTAGAATCAGTGAGCAGTATTTCAAATAGCAGATTTAAAACTGAGTCATTAATTAAACAACCAGCATAATATCTAAGTAGAGAAGCCAAATAGGCCACTGAATATAAAAACCAGGAGAAAGAGTTCAGATGAAATATACACAAAACCATGGATAATATTTAAACTTGAGACAGAATAAGACCATTAAAGGAACACATGCAGGTGGAAAGAGTGGAGTATATTTCAACTGAGCACCCCATCGTTAGGATGACTGTAAGACAGGAGGCCAACAAAACTTATTAAGAAAAACTCAGAAAGGGATGTATCCTGGAGCATGGAGAAAGTTGGATTTAACCAGGTTGTGTGTCGTGAAGCTGCACAAAAGAAAGGAGAATCAAGGCATTGATTGTAATAATCGATACTGGCTAGAGAGAAGAGCGAAGGTTCCTAGGGGAAGGATAAAAAGACTTTGGAAGAATCCATGGATTGGAAGCCCAGGAGAACCAAGAGTCGGGCTGGGGATTAAGCTCAGTGGCTCCAAGAGTCTTGTAACCCCTGAGGTCAATGAACTAAAAAAGAAGTAGGGCTAGTCAGGAAAACAGACAGATGGAATGAAAATAACTCACCGTTTATTGACCATGAAGTGAGCTTGGGAACTCTGAGTGTAAAAATTAATTCATTGAATTTTAATTAGATTGAATTTTCCTAATAATTGCTTAAGTTACAGCCGATCTCTACTGTTTAAATTTACTCAGTGACCATTTGGTAAGTTACTAACACTCCCGTGTGAAACAAGGTTAGATTATAAGGCAGGAAAAGAATACCGTTTATTTTCTCATGCATCAAGACTGAGAGAACTTCATGCTGATTTGTACGTAAGTCCCTCTTATGACCTCTACTGACCTTGGCAAAGTGCCAGGGGGATTCTGTGATTCCAAGCTGAGGCATGATTTTATAACGGGCTCAAAATATTTCCTTGGAAGAGGAAGCCAGTTTTAAGGCTCCCAAAGAATGAACATGATGCCGCTTTTGATAATTCAGGAACTCACAGTCCTGGTGCTAAGTGAAAGACTAAGAGGCAGATTTTGTTGTTTTGCACTGGCTGACCCATCCCCCAGATTTATATTCCAACAGCCATCTAACCGGTTTCCCTTCTGTACTTCTTTCATTGCAGCCTAACTCGCTTCTCGAAGTACAGTTTGATCATTGGATTTTCTACTTCTGAACCTCAAATAACTCTTGGTAGCTTAATGATATCAAATATTCATGACCTAATCTCGCTTTTTTCTTTCTTTTTTTTTGGGGGGGTCAATACTAAACACTATATACATTGAGCCAGGCACTCTTAATTTATCATCAACATTTTCCTAATTTGATGATTAATATTCACATTTTTTTCCATCTGTCATGCAGGCCCCTTTTTCTACCTCTTAGAAACATCTCATTTTAATGTGGCCATTGAGACCCAGGAAACGTTCTATCTTCTCTTCAGGCTTTAATGAAAATCGCAACTGCAAGTGACCTCTCCCACCTCAGTTTTCCTTTGTTATGCACTCCATACTTCTCCGACGTGTGGCTAGGGAGATATTTATTATTTATAGGTCACAGACTTTACAGAGAAGAAAGACAATGTACCATTTATCCCAACTTTGCGTAAGGTGGCCGAGGTGAAGTGCTGAGGGGAATCCCTAAAAGGTCTATGAATGGGAAAGATATAGAATGCAAACCACAGCATGAAGATGGAACCAAGATGGGACCACAGTGATGATGGCCCCAAAGGCTCTCAAGGTGGACTTCCTTCCCTAAATATACGACCAATGTGTTTTTTCAACAAATACAGACAGAATACTTATCACATGCAAGTATGTTTCCTGGAGATACAATTAGAGACAAGCAGGGGGCTGGTCGGGGTACAAAAAGTCCTCAAGATTACCCTCAGCTTTAATAATTCCCCACAAGGGTCACAGAACTAACAGAATACATCATTTTTAGGATTTCAGTTTATTACACCTAAGGAACGTACCCTAGAATCAGGAAAGCAGAAGGCACATAAGACAGAGTCCAGGAGAAACCATCTGGTTTCTCCCATGGGTGGCATGCAAACACAGCACTTAATTCTACAGGAAAGACTGTAAGATGACATGTACAAAGTGTCCAAAGCTTAGGAGTTTTCTTCCATGAACCAATCAAAGACTACTACTGAAGACCTTTGGAATGTGTGGGGTTGGGAAAACCCAGGCCTAATGATTTAACCCTTACTGCAAAGGTGAGATTCCATTTCCACAGTCATAAAACAAACAGACTGGATGAAGTGATTTGTTCTTAAGGGTTATGATCTCGGGTAGAGGTGTGGCACAAATTTATATATCAGAATTATCAATGAAGTCTAAGTCATGAGAACTACAGTAAAACCTGAGTGTCTAATTTTAAGAATACTCATTCCAGATTCTGACATTGACTTTTGCAGTCCAGAACCACCGAACATAATGAGGTGTTTAAAAGCCCAACCAACTTTTGGAATTCGATAATCTCATTTTGAATCTCATCTCTGCTATTCTTTAATTTTGGGAAATCATTTCCACACTTTATGTCTCAATTTGTTCATTTCTAAAATTAGAATAATAATAGTACATACCTTTTAGTGTTTTGTGTTTAAGAATTAAAGAAGTAATATGCATTTAAAACAGTTCTTAGACTGTAGTAAGGGCTATATAAAAATCTTGTATTATCTCAAAAATGTCCTACTCTAATATTCTAGTATTTCAGAAACTGGAATATAGTACCAAGGAATTCAGGAAATTTCTTCATCCTGTGGAATTACCAACTCTACCATGTTTCCCTTTTGCCTTTTCCTGTCAATCACGCTTAAGAGTTTGGAGAGTTAGCTAACAGAAGGTGACAGCCAGCATCCTATGGTGAAATACTTGCTTAGCAAATATTGATCACGACTAGTGCTTGAAAAGACTGCTCATCTCTTGCCAGTGATGCCCTCTATAATTTAGCATGTGATAATAAACAATTACAGGTTACCAGTTTCATAGGGGAAAGCCAGCCACTAAGGCTGGTTCAAATAAACCTTTTAATCAAATGCAGTCCAGTATTTAGGATTTAGTAGTTATTTAATGGCAAGTAAACTTATTAACAAAGTTAAATATAACATTTTAAAATAATATGTAATTTTACATTATTTATTGTTAGTGTAAAATGGGATAGAAATGTATAATGCTATATATATTATACAAAACATGCTATATTTTTACCTTAAAATATTATTTTAACATTTTATGGTAAACCAATTTGAAGTTTTGGCTCTGAATTCCATATTTTTATGTACCAATGCTTAAATCTGATGTCTGAAAAGATCCTCACAAAGACATGGCTGTCCATGACTTGACTAAGAAGATAGCTTAGGTCATACTACTTGATTTTATGTTGGGTTATCTGCACACAGGCAGGAATTCTCCTAGAGTCCTTAAAATAAAAGTTTGTTCAAAGAAACCAGGTCCTTAGAGATCCATTCTTGCTATCAAATCCCCACCATCTACACTTCACGTATCCCATTACCTCTCTTCTCCAGTAAACACAAATCTAGGTTCTTTCTAATGCTACTATTTGACTGTATCACTTTCCCTCATTTTATAGAAGGCAGGTCTTGCAACAGAATATGGGTCTAAGAATGAGTGTGTTCTTCTGTGTAGATGTGCATAGTACTTGAGAAAATACAACATGTTCTCCTACAAATTTATTGTGACAACCCAGGAAACTGGTAGGAATACCTAGGTGGAGAAAACACCCAGATGTGTATCTCCATGTTTTATTTCAGTGGTTCCTAAAGTGTTCTCTTGGGACCGGCACCATCAGTGCCACCTGGAAACATAGGGCAAGTGAACATTCTCAGGCCTCAGCCCAGACTTATGAAGCAGACATTCCAGGGGAAGGCTCATCCGCCTGTGCTCATACACCATGCAGGTGACAGAGGCATGGTGACATTTCAGAACCAATACCTGGGTATGTCTTAATCTTCTTTGTGCTGATTTTTTGCTTTCTTTTGATCCTGATGTGTTCTCAGTATGGTTGGCTTTTCTCTCAAGGTGCCATTTATACATAGGACAAATTTCATAGCTTAAAATATGGGACAATGGGTTTTAAAGCTCCCTAGATAATTCCCAATGTACATCCAAGGGTTTTTTCTTAAGAAAAGATGCCTCATGAAATCATTTACCCACTCTTCATGGACAGGGTCACACGACAAGCATGAAAATAGTAGATAATTAAGCAAGGGATGACAAAAATATAACTTAAATTTTATTTCAAGGTCCTCTATTTTGGCTACTCATTTGAACTAGTAAAGTTAACCCCTACAGTGACATTAGCAAATTGGAGAATTCCTGAAAGCATCAGACTATATTTCTTAAGACTAACTTTAGAAATAAGTTTTTTGTAATGGTAATTCTGTGGGATGTATCATCAAAAGAATCAGTAAGTGTGTAAGTTAGAGAAATAGAATTAGCACAGCTCCTGCCTGTTTATTATAGGATTTCTTAGAGACTTTCATATTGTTATTCTGCTAAAAAGGAATTACAGTAGTATTTCTCTAACTTTTTCACTGGAGCTCACCATGTGGACTATTAATATTCCATGTAAATTAACAGCTTGAAGATTATTAATATTACATGTAAAAGACTTGGAAAAGCTGCCTTGTAAATGTCAAGAATTTACTGTGCAAGTAGTAAAGTACACATTTGTGGACTTTTGGCTGCTCAGCTTCTACTTTCTGAAAATATTCTGATTTCCTCTTGAAGAATTATATTTCCTTTCCTGAGTACAGTATTAGCATGCCAGTTAATCAAGATGTTTGCTATTTGAAATCAACTGTGGTCAAGGAAAGTATTAAGGGTCTATAGCATTCAATTGCCTGTAATTGTTTTCTCACTTGCATATAGAATGTTACCAGCTCTGTACCATTCTTGAAAAAAATGAGAAAATTGTCCCATAGGCATTTTCTGTTTTCCCTGATTCAGATAAGGATCCCTCTTTTGAGAAACATCCCTACAGTGAAGGACTTCCTTGAGGTTATTTTGGCCAAACCTATGCTTATCCCATAGTTAAAGCATGGGGGTATGCATGTGGCTTAAATTCAGGGAAATGATTTCTCTCTATCTGGACTTTTAATTTTGAGGTTGTAGGGGTGACGGTGAGGGGAGCAGAGAATGAATTGGTTCTCGTATGTGTTCACGACTGGTCCTTCAGCCTCCTCTTTGATTCTCCCTGCTGCTGACATCCTTCAAATGAATTTCTTAATGCTCAAATTGATCAGATAATGTCAAGTTGGCCTGTTTATAATCCATTTTATCAACCTATAACAGTAATGTCCTATATAATTATTAATTGAATAGGGTATTTTTTTGAAAAGACAGGACAGAAACAGAAAAATATAGAGCCATGATAGGTATAAAAATCAACTTTGAGACATGGCTGGAATGTGGCACCACACTTAAATCCCACCCGTATGCAGATTCCCAGCTCCATCCTTTCCTCTCAACAAACAAACTTCCGAGCTCTCCTGCCCTCTCTTTGCTGACAAAAACAGCAAACATGATGTGCTTTAATTGTGCATTTAGGTCTTTGGGTGAAAAAGCACAGGACTCCATACATTTCAAATGTACACAGCCTTAGAGAGAGGCAACATTAATCTTCAACAAATGGAAAAAGACAGGAGAAATGAAGGGGAAGGTGTCTATAGGAACAGCTGTCAGAGAATTCATCATGCTAACTGAACCTCTTGCTAGTAGCCACTTGATCGAGGAGACATTGGGAAAAGCCTGTAGAAAAGCTGATCTAAAAAGACCTAGAACATTTATTTGGATTTTTTAAGCTGACCACCTGTTGTTTTATAAGTAATTATTTGTACTTTAGCAATGAAAGGCTGTTACATTGTCAGCGGGGAAGGTTTCAATTATAACCCCATCTTGGTATTGAATGTGAGGCTCTCCTTGGAAGCCAAAATGAAAAAAATCAAGAAGAAAAAAAAATTTCCAAACCAGATGTTTGCTTTGAAATCTAATGGAGATCTCCCAATTATCCTCTCTCATTAATGAAACTGTAGAGTGTTAGCCTGTGGTTTTACAAGCAGGAGGCTGTGCCGGAAGTACCGAGTGCCAGGAGCACTTGCACAATGAGCACAATGTTGGAGCCATGATGGGGGGAATAATGAGAGTGCCAGCTCTCCCCAGACTCATCCGCAATTTCCTTAGCTTTCAGCATGACGCTCCAGCAGTTATTATTTGGATGAACTAAATGAGAAATAAGTCCCCAAATTATACTCGGTTTTCTTTGACATTTTCTATACCATAAGAAGTACTGTATATTCATCATGCTTCCTAAAACCAGAGGGTGTACTTCCCCTTCCAAGAGCAACCTAAGAAGAAGATGAAAAAATAAATCCCCCTTGCAGATCCCAATTATACACCTGTACAAAGCAACACCACCCATTTCTGGGAGAAAAAGAGTGACACATTTCAAATTAACTTTCTCAGAACAAGTTTCTTATTAAGATTTCAAAAAGTGGTTTCCTCGGGTTACCAGTAGATTTTCAAAAGCAGATTCGCTGGGAAGTAGCAACCAAGCAATTTATCTGGATTTCATACATTATACTTAACCCACATTATGTTCCTGTCATCAATTATGTTTGAAAATAACTTAAGTGAAGAGAAAATTGAATGTGAATTAGGGAATGAAGCAGTTTTCAGATCTGATATAAAAGATCTCTTCAATTTGCAAGCAGACTATTTGGAAAGTTTATTGCTACCTGAATTTCTGGTGACACGGGCTCTGTGCCAACCCAAAGAATTCAAAATGCCTGAAAAATATTTTTTCTGTTTGAGCACTTTTTCTTTCAGTTGTTCCTTTTGATGTTTATGTGTGATTCATCTTAAGGAGGATCAAAGAATCACACTAACTAAATATGAAACAATAAAGTAACATGACTACAGTTCACTTAGGCGGATTTACACCAATTTTAGAGAGATGAATACAAACTAATACATTACTATTATTCAGATTTTACCATTATTCAAAGCTGAGCATTACAGAGAGGAACTAGGCAGTACATGTAGGGCAGATGGTAGTGAAGAGAAACTAAAAGACAGTAGACCAGTTACAGCTCAAAAGAATAACAGAGGCTGGCATAGGCCACAAGGCAATTGACTTAAGGAGAAAACCATGGAGGTAAGAGATACTCATTTGACAAAGAAGTTCACAAACATTCCAGGACAAGTTGCTCTTTACAATAGGAAATTTTGTACTTATTTCACACAATGGAATTGTCTTTTAAGCATTTATTGATAAAGGAATAAAAGAAAAATGCATTTACTTTGCTGTTATATATCTAGTAATGGTAGAAAGTCTAAAACATAGCAAGTGCTTAATAATGTGTAACAAATACATATATATATAATATATATATATACACATATATAATACATAAATGTGAATTCATCTCAACAGGAATCACACTGATTTGAAAACATTACTAGGAGCACAAAGGAGATAATTATTAGGCTTATAAACAATGATCCTGTGCACACAGATTCAGTTGCCTCCTGAAGCTATGTGACAGCTCACAATATATCTCATTCCCACTGTCCATAAATTAAAAGCCATTCTTTTCACGTAGATATTTAAGAATAAAGTCATGCTTAAGAATTTCAGGCCTACTCTCTGACAGACCTACTCTTTGACAATTATGAGTTGTCATAAATCATTTTCTTCATTTCCCTTTTCACTTCTTCTTTGATCCTTTTGTAATTCAGGAATGTGAGGTTTAATTTTCACATATTTTTAATTTTCCTCCTGTTATTAATGTTTAATTTCATACCATTTGGTAAAATGATACCTGAATAATTTAAAACTACTTTAAAAATTAGGTTTACAACAACAGGAAAATAACATGACGATGATAAGTCAATACACATCAGTTATAACCATCAATGTTGATGGCCTCAATTCACCAATCAAAAAAAATAGACTGGTAGAATGGATTAAGAAGCAAAATTCAACAATATGCTGTATACAAGAAACCCACTTAATGCACAAAGAAATTCATAGACTGAAAGTAAAAGGATGAAGAACAGTTCTCCATTCGACAGGAGCCCAGAAAAAAGTGGGAGTAGTTATCTTATTTTCAGACAAAGTAGATTTCAAACCAAAACTAAGAGAGAAAAAGAAGACCACTACATCCTTGTAAAGGGAACAAGCCAAGAAGAAGAGATGACAATCATAAATATATATGCACCAAATACTAATGCCCCCAATTATACAAAACAAATATTAATGGACATGAAAAACCAAATAACCACTAACACAATTGTAGTGGAGGACCTCAATACCCCACTCTCATAAACAGAAAGATCATCTAGACAAAAAATCAACAATGAAATACTAGAAGTGAACCAAGCTTTTAAACAAATGAACTTAATAGATGTCTACACAGTATTCCACCCCACAAAATCAGAAATACATTCTTTTTGGCTGCACACAGGTCATTCTCCAAAATAGACCACATCCTAGCCCATAGAACATGTTTAAGTAAATGCAAAAGAACTGAAGTTATCCCCTGTATATTATCAGTCCATAGTGCAATTGAACTGAAGATCGATAGCATAAGAAACTGCATGAACTGCACAAACACATGGAAATTGAATAACACCCTCCTGAACAACCAATGGGTCACAGAAGAAGTTAAAGAAGAAATTACACATTTTCTACAATTAAATGATAATGCCAATACAACATAAAGGAATCTATGGGGCACAATGAAAGCAGTTCTACCAGGGAAATTCATAGCAGTAAATGCCCATGCTAGGAAAACAGAGTGAGCTCAAATAAACAACCTAATGCTGAATCTCAAGCTTCTAGAAAAAGAAGAGCAAGACAAACCCAAAACTCATACAAGGGAGGGAATTATAAAGATCAAAGCAGAAATCACTGCAATGGAGACTAAGAAAATGATAGAAAAAAAACAATGAATTGAACAGTTGGTTTTTCAAGAGAATAAATAAAATTGATAAATCCTTAGCTAACCTTAACAAAAAAGGAAAGAAAAGGGTCAAATTCAAGCAATTAGGAATGAAAAAGGTGAAGTCACAACAGACCCAGAGAAAATCCAGAGGATCATCAATACTTCAAGAACATGTATTCTAATAAAATGGAAAACACAAAAGAAATGGACAGATTCCTAGATGCATATGAATTAGCAAAGTTTAACAAAGAAGATATAAAATGTCTAAACACCCCAATTACAATCAGTGGAATTGAAAATGTAATGAAAAATTTACCAACAAAGAAAAGCTCAGGTCCTGATGGCTTCACTGCTGAATTCTTCAAGACATTTAGAAAAGAACTATTGCCACTACTCTTTAAACTCTTCAATGAAATTGAAAGGGAAGCAATACTTCCAAATTCATTCCTGGAAGTAAGTCTCACTTTGATTCCAAAAAGCAGAGAAAGATCCAACCAAAAAAGAGAACTACAGGCCAATCTCCCTAATGAACATAGATGCAAAGATCCTCAAAAAGATACTGGCAAACAGAATACAGAGAGTTATCAAAAAGATCATACACCCTGACCGAACTGGATTTATCCCAGGGATATAAGGATGGTTCAACATACATAAATCAATAAATGTAATACACTATATTAATAGAGTCAAGGACAAAAACCATATGATCATCTCAATGGATGTAGAAAAAGCATTTGACAAAATCCAACACCCATTCATGAAAAAACCCAACAGAAGATTGGAATGGAAGGTCTTTATCTCAACCTGGTAAAGGCTATCTATGAAAAACCAACACCCAACATCATAGTAAAGGCTCAAAAACTGAAAACCTTCACACTGAAATCAGGAACAAAGACAATGATGTCCACTATCACCACTCCTGTTCAATATAGTTCTGGAAACAGCCACAGCAATTCTCTCCACAGACAAGAGAGAAAAATAAAAGGAATAAAGACAGGAAAGGAAGAAATCAAATTGTTATTATTTGCTGACGATATGATCCTCTACATAGAAGACCCAAAAAAGTCCACCAAAAGACTTCTAGACTTAATTGACAGATTCAGTAGAGTAGCTGGATGCAAGGTTAATACTCAAAAATCAATTGCCTTCTTGTACACAAATAACAAACTCACTGAGAAATTAAGGAAACAATCCCTTTCACAATAGCATCTAAAAACATGAACTGTCCAGGATTCAATCTAATGAAGGAAGCAAAAGACCTCTACACTGAAAACTACAGCACTCTGAAAAAAAGAGATTGAAGAGGATATAAGAAAATGAAAAGACCTCCCTTGCTCCTGGGTAGGAAGAACCAACATAGTGAAAATGGCCATACTTCCAAAACTACTATACAGATTCAATGCAATCCCAATTGAAATCCAGACAGTATATTTCACAGAACTAGAGAAAACAATCCAAAAATTCATTTGGAGCCAGAAGAGACCTAGAATAGCAAAAGCAATTCTAGGCAACAGAGACATGGCAGGGGGTATCACAATCCCCAACTTGAAACTATACTACAAAGCCACTGTGATAAAAACAGCATGGTGCTGGCAAAGAAACAGACCTGAGGAACAGTGGAACAAATTAGAAGATGTAGAAACAACTCCAGACACACTCAGACACCTCATCTTTGACAAAGGAGCCAACTATCCTCAGTGGAGGAAACATATCCTCTTTAATAAATGGTGTTGGAAAAACTGGATTTCACCCTGCCAAAGATTAAAACTAGACCCCTGTCTTTCACCATGCACTAAACTAAAATCAAAGTGGATTAAAGATCTAAATATTAAAAGAGAAACACTTGCTGGAAGAAAAACTTGCTGGAAGATAAGTTAGGTAGAACTCTTGAAGACACTGGCATAGGAAAAGATTTATGAACAAATCCTCAGTAGCACAGGAACTAGCACAAAGAATCAGCAACTGGGATCTCATCTTATTAAAAAGCTTCTGCACCTCAAAAGAAACCACCAACAGAGCTAAGGAACAATCTACGATGTGAGAAAAAAAATTTTACTAGCTGTTCCTCAGAGAAAAGTCCACTATCTAGAATATATAAAGAACTCAAAGAAATCAGACCCCCTAAATATAAAGACCCAATTCAAAAATGGCCATCTGAAATGAGCAGACATTTCTCAAACAAAGAAGTAAAAGCAGCAAATAAATATATGAAAAAATGTCCAACATCACTGGTCCTTCGAGAGATGCAGATGAAAACAACGCTGAGATTCCACCTCAACCCAGAAAGAATGGCTGCTATCAAGAAATCAACCAACAACAAATGCTGGCGTGGTTGTGGGGAGAAAGGAACCCTTCTCCACTGTTGGAGGGAGTGCAGACTGGAGCACCCACAGTGGAAATCAGTATGGAGATACCTCAGAAAACAAGGATTAGAGGTCCTACTTGACCCAGTTATTCCTCTACTGGCTGTATTTCCAAAAGAATTAAAACAATCATACCACAGCAATATATGCATACTCATGTTTATACCAGCAGTTTGTAATAGCTAAAACTTGGAAACAGCCCAATTGTCCATCAACTGGAGACTGGATAAAGAAGATGTGATTTTTCTATAAAATGGAGTACTACTCAGCCACGAAGAATGAGCAACTAGAGACATTCACAGCTAAGTGGATACACATTGAAGCCATACTCCTAAGTAAAATAAATAGGATACATATGTGTAAATACTGAATAGTTTCCCTGGTGTGAAAAACTAAAAGTGTAAATAAGGTTCAAAATGCATAATTGATAACGTGAAATAGGAAGAAAAGGTCTAAATGAGTAGGGGAAGTGGGAAGGGTAGGGGAAAGGAAATAAAGGAAAAGAAAAAATACGAGAAGAGGAAAAAAATGGAAACAGACTCTTTGTAAGTAGGGAAGGGTGGAGGGGGTGAAGGGAGGGCAGGGGAATGGGGAAAAAATAAGAACCAAGATACATCATCTAAAGGTACAAGATCCCAACGATGAATGTAACTGTATTTTATACCTAATAAACTTAATGAAAAAAAAATAAAAGGCTTGTTTTATAGCTGAAGATGTGGTGAACATTTCATGTACCTTTGAAAATAGTGTGTAATGGATTGAATGCTCTGCATACATTTGTCAGGTCCACTTGGTCTGAAAGTGAATGGTGGAATCCATTGTTGGAATGAGTAACTGTACCACAATTGTATCATTTCCTATTTCTCACTACAGTCCTATTAATATCGGTTTTTGATATATATGTATATACACACACTCAGTGGCACCTCGGTTCACGATCTTGATTCTTTGTACAATTCTGATTGGAAACTGAGTTGAACAAGAACTGAATCAAATTTAATGGTTTGGTTCAATGTTGATGTTATGGGGAAACTTGATTTTGTTCTTCTCCAGTTTGGTTTGTGACCAGAATTGTGGTGAGAATGTATATATTTGTCATATCCGCTTTGTGAATTGATTCCTTTATCATCAGATAATGAATGGCCTTTGTGTCTTGTGACACTTTATGAGTTAAAAATCTGTGTTGTTTGATAGAAGCATAAACAACTCTTTCTTGTTTATCGTTCAACTTGGAACGTATTTTCCATCCCTTCATTTTTGCCCTTGTGTGTCTTTAATGTAATTCTTTATGGGCAGCATTTGGCATAGAGTCTTGTATTTATGACTCATTCAATTATGATTGGAAATAATCTATTTATGTTTAAAGTAATTATTGATATATAGGGATTTAATATCAGCATTTTATTGTTTTTTTCTTAGTAGATTCATTGTTTCTTTCTTGCTCATCCTCTGTGACTGGATGATTTTAACAATTTATTGTTATTTTCTGCTGCAGTCTTTCTTTGTCTTTTTATGTATAAAAAGTTCCTCTCTGTGGTTACAGTTAGGCTCACATGAAATATTTTATACCACACACTAAAACCACTACAATGAGCATCCTTCCCATTTTATGTTATTGATTTCACAATTTACATATTTTATAGCCTCTACTCATTAATAAATTATTGCCATTTTAGTTAATTTTAATTTTTCTGTCTTTTAGTTTATTATGTTAGAATTAAAAAGTGATTTACAAACTACCATGACAGTATTAGATTATTCTGAATTTCACTACATTCTCACTTTTACAATGAGTTTCATGTTGTTAATTACTGCCATTGTCTTTCAACTTAAAAGAGCTTCTTTTAGCATTACTAAGGCAGGTCTAGTGGTGATGAGCTCCCTCACCTGTTTCTTGGGAAAGTCTTTATTTTTTCTTAATTCTGAAGGACAGCTTTGGCAAGTTTTGGCAGGTTTTGTTCGTTCTTTCTTTCTCTTTCCCTCTTTCCTTCCTTCCTTTTCTTCCTCCCCCCTTCCTTCCTTCCATCCTTCCTTCCTTCCTTTTTCTTCCACTCCTTTGAATATAGCACCCTACTTTCTTCTGGCCAACAAAATTAGAAAAACTGCTGCTTTAAAAATTCTCTTTGTCTTTGAGTTTTAAGAATTTGATTGTAATATGTCTTAGTGAAGGTCTCTTTATTTTTAATCTCTTTGGGGTTCTTTGGGATCTGAACGCTCATCTTCTCTATGGACTTAAGAGTTTTTCTGTCATTATTTCTCTACATCAAATTTCCTTTCTCTTTGCTGGTTCTGAGACTCCACCACTGCATAAATGGATTTGCTTGATGGTGTCTCATAAGTGTCATCAGCTTTCTTCACTCTTTGATACTCTTCTAGTTCTTTTCATTCCTTCAATTTCAAATCATTTGTCTTCAAGATTTCTGGTTCTTTCTTTTGTTTCACCATGTTGGCTCGTGAAGGATTGTTTGGAATTTTTCAGTTTAGTCTTTATATATTTTCTTGCAGAATTTTGTTTTATTCTTTTTTATGGTTTTTATACCTTGGTAGATCTTCTCCTTTTTATTCTTGTATTGTTTTCCTGAGATACTTTAGTTGTCTGTGCCCTCCTCTAAATCACCAAGCTTCCTTTTTTTCTGAAAGGTAAAGTATTAAAAGTAATTGAGATGACCTTGTAAGATCCAGTGTTGTCTTGGAATTAAGACATTCTGTCAAGTCTTGGATCCCTTTCTTTTTTTTATAAGTACATGTTTGAGTACATAATATTTACATTAATTGCTGACACATGTCCACCGTACATCTTGATTCTTCTTTTTAATCCCCTACCCCTCCTCTCCCTCCCTGCTCCTTCCACCTCTTGGTGCCATTCCCGTTTGCAAAAGCTCTATTATCATCATCATTTTCCCTCCAAACTTTTTGAAGACAGTTATTTTGAATTGTTGTCAGGTCATAGATTTCCAGGCCTTTAATGCTAGGTACTTTGCTTTATTTTGTTTCTTTTGGTCATGTCATGTTTCTCTGACTATTCTTATTTCTTATGAAGCAACTTTGGTGTCTGTGCATTTGAAAATATTAGTACTTTATTCTGTCTTTAGAGACTGGCCTTGGCAAGAAAAGATAAAGTAGGCCATTTGACGGAGGTCACGGGCGGGCTTGATGTGGAGTCCTGGCAGGGTCAGCCTGTTGCTGGGATCCACTAAGACAAGACCACAGTTAGAGTCTGCATAAGGGGCCTAATGCCATGGGCCAAAGGGTGTGCTGGAGGTGCCTATCCTAGAAGCCTCAAGGCTATGGCTGGTAGCTGGACTGCAGACTCATCCATGGTGGCTAAGCTAGCACCGGGAAACACTTTGGGCCTGACGCCAAGGGACCAGACTCCTACAGGGGCCAGCATGCATCTCAGGCCATAGAGGATTAGTTGATGCTGGAGTTCAGCAGTCGAGCCTGGTGTTGAGGTCCGTGGCCAGATGGTGTGCTTCCTTCATGCTGTAGTCTCTTTCTCCACAGTGCACTGTGCAGGCTTTGCAGAGGGGCGACATGGGCAATGTGGCACCATTCTTCCTCCCTCTTCAATGCCTCTTTTCTAAATTCTGTGCTCCACCAAGTGCCATAATCACTTGTTCTAGTGAATTCCTTTGTTCTTTTGTTCTTGTGAAGGCGTTTTTATGCACAGTTGTTCAAACTGATGTCTGAGAATATGAGGCTTGGAAACTCCTGCAATCTTATGGACATCGCATCTTTCAATAAGACTTATTTCATGCGAACTATTTATGTTATTATTATTCCTTCATTGAGACTGATGCTTTTACAGAAAAAAAAAACTGACAAGAGGCAAATCTGGATGACTCTAGAAAGCTCATTTCTTTCCCTCTTTGAAAAAGGATTGAGCTGGTTTAGATACCAAGTCTTTCCCTTTCTAAGAAGAAAATTTCTCTATACCTGAGTACAATCAGCTTCCATGATACAAAATAAGCCTGATTTGGTATAGTATCAAAATAGTATGCTTCCTGTCATCTTTGTCCTAAAATATACATAAGGCTTATACGCTGCCATCTCCTTTGATATGCTGCTACTGATGCTTTCAGAAAGTTATGCTAGGCGGATGTCTCAGGAAATGAAATTTCAAGAGATTGCATTCACTCTATTACTTCTAACTCTTCTCCTAATAAACCCTACATTATATTTGCACCTTTAGTGCCTAAGTCATATGAGCACATCCCTTTGCACGGCAGAGTAATGCCTAACACAATGAAAATTGGAATTCCACACATCAAAGTCACATATTTTGGGATATAAAGCTCCTCAATCATAATAAGTAGATGAACACCTACTTTATTTCCCCCAAGCAGAAGATTCTAGAAGCTAGACGCTTCAAAACATTTCTAGAAAGCAGTCTCTCTGATTTCTAGCAATAAATCACCTTGGTGTCTTGTTTCCCATTTTGGAAATGACCGCTAACATGATCTCAAAGGACACTCCTAGATCTCATATTCCAAGATACTGACCCATATTCAAAGCCCTTCCCCCAAAAGCAATTTTGTTTTCAACACAGAAAAAAACACACTTAAGAATTGTAAAAGCTAAAGCACTGAATGAGGTCTTTTTGTTGTTCTTGTCTTTGATTAAATGCATTTGGAGAGAATAGCCTATCAAGAAAAATTATCAGCTTTTTGTACAAACTTCAAATGTAGAGTAGTAAAAATCTGTCAAATGCAGAATTTTATTGTGCATAAATCCATACCTTATTCGATAGTCATTAAATGGGTCTCTCACGGTTAGCAAGTATGCTCCACTTTGGCACACACAGCTTTTAATTCATGTAACCCAACATTTTCTTTAGCTGCAAGTGATTGCTTTTTTTGCCTATGGGCTTATTTCAAAAGGGCTTAGGAGAATGTTTTTCTCTGATTTAAACTTACAAGTTCAGTTATTTAAATATAGGATGCCCCCGAAATGCATATTTTTGTCAAGTTTTATAAGATAATGTGACAGGAATTATAAAGTCAACAATTTTATCAAATTTATTCACTATCAGAATCGGCTGGTTGAAATGACACCTGCCCTAGTGAGCAGGGGAGAGTCAATACGTAAACAAATACTCTGCCCGCGTGACACTTAGGGTGAACCGTTAAGTCGTTAAACCCAAACTTATTACAGTTCCCCTCCTGACAAGATGCATTTCCTCTCATCTACCTTTAAGTTCTCCATGTTAGTAGGTCTGTTCTTGTCAATTATGTTGTTAGATGTCCTTTAGGGCAACGGAAATGGTTAGAGAGTTGGAACTGGGCCTTAGTGAACTGGACTCAAGCTAAGATGCTCCAGGAGCCCTTCTGAGAAAAGATGCTGCTATATTTTAAATGTGCCCTCCCCGTTTCAATGTGCAGTACTGGGAGGTGGGGCATAGTGGGCAGCATTTGAGTCATGGGGGGCAGGGCCTTTATGAATATATTAATGCCTTTCTCACAGGATGGACCAGCTGTCATGGGAGTTTGGCCCTTTCTCTCATTCCCAGCACTTTTTCTTCTGACTTCTACCACATCAAGAAGCGGCATGAGGCCACGGCCAGATATGGCTGCCTGATCTTAGACTTATCAGACTCCTGTCTATGAGCCGAATAAACCATTTTCCTTTGTAAATTATCCATTTTCAAGTGTTCTGTTATATCAGTAGAAAAGTTATTAAGGCACAATTTGTAACTAGATGATTTATAATGGCCTGGCCAGATCTCACATTCTGTAAATCTAAATTTGAGCAGATTTATAGAAAAGCTTTTGTATTTCACCTCCCTAGGTAATGGCACAGTAAGGTAAACTGAAATCCTCAGTTCAATAGTAAGGGAAAAGAGTACGGTAAGTCCCTGACTTACAAACATTCAAGTTGCCAACTTGCAGATCAGAAGGAACATTGCATTTGGTTTCTATATGGTTTACACTGCATATTGTGTCAAAGGTATATAATACTCACTTTGTCAGACTTACGAATCAGACTTACAAGCCTTCTCCAGGAAAAGAATCGGTTCAGAAGTCGGGATTTACTGTATTTCATAAGTTGTATTCCTAGTAAGTACTTGTCATTTGCTGCATGTTTCTGCATTTGGGATATGTTGCAAATGTGTCCCTGAAGGGTTCCTGTGCTAGAAGCCTGGTCTTCAGTGTGGTGCTGATGGAGGAGGGCCCTTTAAGGGGTGAGGTCTAAGGGGAGGTCTTTAGGTAATTGCAAGTACACACATGGACTTCCTATCTGGCCATGGGCTCTCTGCTTCCCAGAGGTCCTTTGCCCACCCCCATGAGGTCATCACCAGAGCCATGCTGGTGATAGAGTCATATCCTTGAATCTCCAACATGGGGAGTGAAAAAAGTCTCTTTTCTTTGTAAAGTTAGGCTGCCTGAAGTATTGTGTTACAGTAAAATGTACGAAGGTAGATAGGATATTTCATTCAATACTCACTGTACTCCATATAAACGAATACTCACATTTTACTGATAACATTAGGGCTAAAAGTCTGAAACTACACACACTTTCAACTAGCACCTCAAAGTTAAGAACGCTGACTCTTACTGGTAAATCAAACGCTGTTTTTCAAAGCCTGATCAGGACTTCATTGTTTAATCATTCTTTGTGATTTTCATTAAATTTTAAGTTTCTTCAGCATGCTTTGGTATCCAGCATACCATGTAAGAGAAGTGTTTGTGTATGGCTATGGTTTGAATAGAGGTTGAGTGTGTCCCCTAAGACATCACACATTGAAATGTATTCCCCATTCTGAGGTATTAAGAAGGTGGAAGTTTCACCCCAGTATGGTAGTTAGAGATGGAGCCTCTAAGACATGATTAGGATTGCATAAGTCATTAGGAGACAGTCCTCACAACCCTACTCTGGTGGCATTGTGACACAGAGACCAGAAGAGACCCACACATATACACACTCCTGTCTTTTGCCATGTGATACCCTGTGCCATGCAGCAGGAAGGCCATCAGCAGATGCAGCTACCTTCAGAAGCACAAGTCAAAATAAAGCTCTTTGACTTATAAGGGACCCAGTCTGTGGTATTGTGTTATTAGCAGCAGAAGACAAAGACATATGCTAAGGAAGCTTTCCTTATTTTCAAGAGAAATATAAAGACAATCAAAACAGCAACACAACAAAAGTGACTTGGAGGCATACTGTAGTGCCAGCTATTGGTCCTAATGAATCTGTGCCTTTAGGTTATGAATTTGGAAACAGAGCATATTGCTTTCTGTTCTGTCTGAACAATAGGCCAGAAGAATGCTGAGAGTTACATTTCCTGGGTAGTTAAATGACTGTAACACTGGTCCTTCATTTTTAATGACAACAGTGATGTTTACTGGCTGTATTCCCATATATTATTTTATTTTATGGCACCGCTCTCTGGTAGGATAAATGCTACTGTTGTACCATTTCAGATAAGAAAACAAATTTACATTGTCACACACAACACACAAATGACTCAGCCAGAGTTGGCATCTTGGTTCTCTGATTCCAAATTTTATTTTTGTTCTACTTCACTAATCATAATTCCAAATCCAAAATGTTTAAACACTTGCAACCTTGGAATGAATACTTTTATGTTAATTTGATATTTTCCCATTATCTTCTTTCAAACTTACATCAAATTAATTAATTTATACATTTTTGTCTACAAAATATATCGAAGCTAGACATGCTCTTCCTCTCCTACTCCACAGCACTAAGTTAGGAATTTTTCTATCTGGAGGGAGGTCGTAAAAGGCCGGGACAGAACTTTCCAGATTAGAACACAGTGAGCCTAGGGTTGAATCCCATTATAGCCCAACACCTTGGAATAGAATGTTTTCTGCAGTCAAGCTGTTCGGTCTTTCAGTGGGTGACTGAACTCCTTGGAAGCCACAAAGAAAAAAAAAAAATCCAGTTCCTATATTTGATAAACTAGGGGCAAAAGTACCATTGCTGGACTTTAGATAAATTGCCCAAAGACAAGCTGTAACAGTTATTTGCTGTGTGGTCACAATATTTTCTATTTTATTTCCTGCATTAATCATCCTAAAATAATATACATAATTTTATTGAGTATTTATGGCATGCTAGTCACTGTATCAGAGATTTTGTATGAATTAACTCAATCCTCATACTGTAAAACTAAGAGGTAGGTACTATTATTACCCCCATTCTACAGACAGGAAAACTGGACAAGATGGTGCAGCCCAAGAGGCTTTGGACAAAGTTTATAAACCCTAAGAAACTCAATTTATTCTCTCAAGCTCAATTTCTACATTGGAAAAATGAAATTTTTAACAAACCCTGGACTGCATGGAGTATTATCAGATCTGCAAAGAAATATATTCCCACTAACAAGAAGCTTAGAGTCTAATTTTAGGCAGAAGCTTTTTATATGTAAAAATATAGAGAAGGGTAAATTTTAACAGGAAGTACAAATAAAAGTAAAATGTGACCGAAAGTAAAAATATACAGAAAAGACAGGAGGCAATGACTACTGTATCATCCTCCTGGAGATATAAAGGCTCAGGGTCCTACAGTAGAGGATCATTGATATTTGTTCAATTTAAAGTTATTTACCAAGTATTTGATGAACGGAGTTGGCGCAGGAGCTCAAAATAACTTTTCAACCCCACCTAGGGTATTCACACCCTAGAAAGAGACAGAAGGGAACCTGCTAATACTTATCTGTGTTTTGTTATAAAGATCATTTGTAAAGCTCAATAGCTGAGTTAAGTCAACTAAAAGGGGCCTGTAATAAAACAAAGTGAAATGCATTTCTGATAAAGTCTATGATTGTGAGCTAAAGGTCAGGAGGAAAGGGGCTGAAGATAGATTTGATCTTGACTCTGAAAAGTGTACATTTTCGGACTTGGCATGCAGTTAAAGGAGTAGTGTAGACCATTCCATTTGTGGGCAAGGACAGCTTTTCATTTCTATTTCTTGCCTTGGGACATGATTTATTCCCACTTCACTGTGCCATTCTAGCAATGCCACACTGCACTCATGTTAATTAACAAGCATACGGAATAATTCCGTGCCTGCCTCCTGAAGGGAGTCCAGAAAACAAGCCGAAGAGATCCAAGCCAGTAAGAGACATAAATTGCCAACTCCTAAACTAGTGTTGTCAGTATGTGGGTGAGGTTGACAAAAAGTCATTATTCTCCTATTCCTGAGTTTCTGGGATCAGTTAATTCAGTATTTCACAGACAGCTAGACAAGAGATAGAATGGAACCTGCAATTAATTAAGCATCTATTCTTTTCCAAGACCACTTCTGAAGCTCAGTATCTGAGCTAAATAAACTAAAAGGGAATTGTAATAAAAGAAAAGAAACTGGGCTTATGATAAAGTGCGTGACTGCTAGTTAATTGGAAACTTGATCTGCACTAGAAAATTGAGATAGAAGGCAAAACTTACTTAGGAATATCAGATCCCAGTTTTCCCAATTGTAAATTAGGTGTCAAGGTCAGAGTTTCTAGCTTGGTGCCAAGATTTATTCACTCTGGAATCTTTGAAGGTATCACACAGTGTCCGTTTAGTTATCTGCAATGTGAATTCTTCTAGTTGAGTTTCACATTCTCACAGCTTGTTATGAGGACGGAATGAAATCAGGCAAGGGAGGAAAGAACAGCTTGAGAATTTCACGATACATTTTTGGAAATGTGCTTCATAATTTACAATTATTCTTTCCATTTTTCTCCTATCATTTGGTTAATGATTGGTTTCTCATATTGATTTGGCTACACCTGGACAAACAAAATTAAATGGAAGCACAAAGATATGTACTTTCCAAAGATAGTCAAAAGGTTCCTCACTGATTGGCATTGCCTGCTCAGAAGACGCCACTGAAAATTTGGAAGCCACATCTGAATGTGGCATCAGCTAGCGCTGTGTGACATGGACACACCATCGAGGTAGAGAACACTGCGGGCTGGTTATGTGTCCCCTCTACCCTACTTCTGTTAATTAAATATTCTATGAAGATGCTTACATGTTTCAGAGTTGAGCCCACTAAGAGGGCATTCAGTATCTCTTGTGAATTAAATCTGTCTTCACTTTCCAACCTAACTTCTCAATGTCCTTCACGTCTTGTTTTTTAAATCACACAGGTCTAGTTTTCCACCTGTACCTGGAACTCTCCTGGCTATGCAAAGGGTCTAGTTCTTCTTTCATTAACAACTGTACTCGTTAGTTTTCCATCATCATAAAATATCTAAGATAATTAACATTTTCAAAGGAAAGGTTTATTTTGGTATTGGAGGTTCAATCCATAACTGAGGGAATCCCTTGTTTGGGCCTCCTACGAGGCAGCACATTGTGACAGATTATGTGGCAGAACAAACTGCTCACCTCAAAACCAGAAAAAAAAAAAAAAAGAGGAACAGGAAAGGTCCAGCATCCCACAGTCTTTGCACAACCCCCAGGGACCTAAGAACCTCCCACCAGGCCCCACCTACCAGAGGTTCCTCCACCTCCCAGTAAGTGCTGATCTAGAGAATGTTGGGGGGACATTTCTCCAAATCAAAGCAATAGCTAAAGAATACTGAATGGTTAGCGGGCCAGGCACTTTTGTAACTGCTTTACGTGAATACTTAATTCTCAGATGTAATACAAAAAATCTAACAGTCTCCATTTTACCTATGAAAAAACTGAAATGTCTATGTACCAGTAATAAGAGCAGTCAAGAATCCCCTGCTGGACATGTTTAGATCTCCAATTTTGTCCAACTGGCACTTGTCCAGTGAAATCTTTTTTGATGCCCCCAGTCCCAAGTATCCTTTCCTTCTAGAGACCACCACAATCCATCTATTCTACTTGTATGATACATGTGATTTAACATTGCAATATCAGATCTGTTCAAAAATACTTACAAGGAGTGAGTCTGGCTCTGCTCACACAGGGAGTCAGGCAGTAGACTCACTATCTGCCACTGGGGAACTTATAGGCAAGTGGAGGGGACAGACATGCCAAAATGACATAATAACATAATGTAATGGATAGAATAGACACGCGCACGCGCGCACACACACACACACACACACACAAACAGAGCTAAAACCCAAAAAGAGGGAGCCGGAAGGTTGTGTCATCTAAACTTGAGTATTGGCAACAAGGAAATACAGCAAGGACTCCTTGATTTCTGGCGTGGACAGTTGGGTCAGGGAGGGTATCATTCTCACAGGCATAATATTCAATGAGATAGGATAGTGCTAGGCTATAGGTTTCTTTTGGGACATGTGTCTTTACAGAACATGTAGTGTGACGGTTGGTCCATTTGCTTTTTAGATGTGCAATCATGAAGTTCATGTGCAAGGTCTGAGAAACTGTAAAGATTTAGGAATCATCAGTTGAGTTATTTAGGACACAAAAGTGGATAGTTCCACCCAGTCAGCAGCAATAGGTAAAAAGCAGTACTATTGAATTTTGTTTGATGCATGTCTCCTTTTGATACAGATATTAGCTCCATGACCTACCCTCTTCTATGAGGATTTTCTTCTCTGCTTCCCCTAAGGCAAGCTTATCTGCTCCTCGGCGGGACTTGGACACCACAAAGTGAAGGCAATGAAGGAGAGCAGAGACACCAACACTTACGAGTCACGCCAAGGAAAGTGAGCCTTCCAGGAACAGAGAAGGTAGAGACAGTGTGGAAGGAGAAAAATTGGAAGGAGTGAGTCATTGAATCCAAGGCAGAGACAAATTAAGAAGCATGTGGTAAATGAATGGGCAGTATTGCCAAGTGTTCAAGACTGGCAAAATATGTATGTACACTTGAATTCAGATGGAGACAGACATATCTTCATGGAGAAAGAGTATTACAACTGATATAGGTCTGGGAATGCAGTTATCAATGAAAATAGATGGTAAGAATAAATAACATTAATAATATAATAAATAATGCAGACAGAGAGAGAATGGAGATTTATAGGCTGATTCTAAAATGATATGGAAACTTAAAAGGAAAAGAACACCAGGAATGTATTTTTTAAAGGGTGGTATCATAATTTATTATAAACTAACACTAATAATAAGCTTGCTATATTGGTACATGGAGAGAAATACAGAGACCAAATTGAGAGTCAAGAAACAGAGTCTCCTGCATGTGTTACATGACGAAACACAAAGGTTATAGATATTACAATGAAGTAGGAAACCAATCATCTTTTCAAAAATTATGTTAGATCAATAGAATAACCATATGGACAAAATATATTTGAATTCCTATTTCACACCAAATGCCACATTTGATTCTAGTAAGAATGTAGATATAAATAGGAAGAAGTAAATAATAATGCTTTAGAAGCTATCTTAAGACATTAGCTTCATGACCTTGAGGGAAAAAGAATTTCTCGTACAGGACTATTTGAAATTTAAGAGCTTTCGCAATCTGGGGGAAGGGATAGTAGCTCAGTGGTAGAGTGTTTGCCTAGCCTTCATCAGGCCCTGTATTCAATCCCCAGCACATCAATGGAGCAATCTTTTAAAAAGAGTTTTTTAAAAAACCATCACAGAAAGTGAAATTTGAACAAGGGCGGGGGGAGAATATGTTTGTGATACATTTATCTGACAAGACTCACAACCAGAATACATTAAACCTCCTAAAAATGAAAAGAAAATAAAAAACGACCAGAAGGTACTTCATCAGGGAGGAACTTTAAATGATCAATAAGCACATGAAAAGATCAACTTCATTACTTACTAAGAAAATGAAAATTAAAAGCAATGAAATGCCATTACATTTCCACTAGAAAGGCTAAAATGAAAATGGCAAATAACAAGTGTTGGTAGGGACGTGGTGCAGGTGGAACTCTCACAGACTTCTGTTTCAGTTCGATGTTTTTAGAGAATGCTTTGGCAACATACATTTAAACTGAAAAGTACATATATAGATGTTAAAATTTACTTATTCAAATAACATTATTTATTTAAATTTATTCAAAATAACATTAATTCTAATAGACAAAATAGAAAAAAACCTCAAATGCCGAATGCTCAACAATAGAGCTCATAAATATACTGTATTATGGTATATCATGGTTTATATCCAGAAGTCTCCTCAAACCCTCATGTGCTCATAGGCAGGACTTTGGGGAGGTGGTTGGAACATGGGGTGTGATGCTCAGCAGTGCATTAGTCTAGCGATGAGTTTATAGCTAAATGTGATGTTGGCCTGGGAAGGTAGATCACTGGGTGAGTGGCCTGGAAGGTCTATCTCGCTCCTCTCCCTAGATCTCATGCTGCCCCCTGCCATTGTGCCATGAGCTGCTCCTCTGCCATACCCCTCTGCCAGGCTGGCCTGCCTTGGAGCCAGCTGGCTATAGACTGAATCCTCTACAAATTATGAACCAAAATAAACTTCTCATTTAAGGTGTTAGTGTCAGGTATTTTGTCCCAACAACAAGGAAAGTAACTAAGACAGGTAAATTCATACATTGGGTAGTATCTAGAAACGAAATAGAGTAATGATTACTCTATTCAACCACGTAGATGAATCTCACAAACATAACACTGAGTAAAAAGAGGCAGATGTAAAAGAATGCAGTGTGTTACCATTTAAATAAAGTTGAAAACAAACAATACTAGAATTAGGTGAGAGCTAAAATAATCTTGAATGATAGGAAGAATGGTTGAGACAGGGTGTGGGGGAAGCGTGTGGACTGCTGGCAATATTCCACAACTGGATGGATTCACAGGTGCTTTTACCTTGTACAACGTTATGATGCTGTCTATGTATGATCTGTCCATTTTTCTGAATATGTACTTCCAATGAGAGGCTGAGGAGAAAGATTGTAATTTCAGCACAGCTTGAGGAACTTAGCAAGACCCTGTGTGAAAATGTAAAAAATAATAATATAAAAATGTTTGGGGATGTTGCTCAGTATGAAAGCCTTGGACTCAATCCCCAGTACTATGGATAGAAAAGGGGGAAACAGGAAAAGAAGAAGAGGAGGAGGAGGAGGAGGAGGAGGAGGA
>NW_004624733.1:35806648-35838775 GCF_000247695.1 Heterocephalus glaber | reverse complement strand
CAGTACCTCGAGGGAGGAGGAGGAGGAGGTGAAGGAGAAAAAAAGAGAAGGAAAGGGGAAGAATGAAGGGAGGGAGGGAAAGAGGAAGGGAATAAAAATACATAGGAGGAGGAGGAGAAGAGAGAGAGGAGAAGAAAGAAAGAGAGAGAGAGAGATAATGAGTTTGATGGAAACATCGGTGTAGACCACACAGAATGAAAAACCCGACAACCAGCAAACATACACATCTTGAGCAGAAAAGGGGACACTTTGAGCAGGTAGATGGAGCAGATGAGGACCTAAGATCTGTGTGTGCCTGATGCATTCTGACTGTCAGCTAGTGAACACAGAATAACGCTTCCATTCATTTACTCACGTTCCAATTCAAGACACATTCTGAGCACAGTTCTATGCTAATTCTTGGACCAAACTCTGGAGACTGAACAGTGCAAAAGAAGGTGAATGCTGCTTTTAAAGTGCCATAGGCTCTCTACATTGTGCATTAAATTATTGTAGTGAATAAATAGATATAAAGGATACTTGAGGCTTGAAAGCCTGATGAATTCATAGACTTTTCCTTTGTATTTATTGTATATAAATATCACCACTGGCTCCATTAAACCAGAAGTAAATGTCTAATTTTCTGCACTAGAGACAGACTTTGTAACTCCTGCTCCGTTACAGAGCTGTAAGATACATGTTTACCCAATTCTTCACATTCTGCTTGATTTCCTTCTTTGCACCATCTTCTAAATATGAAATATTACGATTTCTCTCTCAAAGAAAATGAAAACACCAAAAATATAATACAGTTCAAACTAAACATTAGAAAGTAGCTCTCTGTATTCCTCTCTCTTTCCATAGAAATCTCAATTTTCAGATGAAAGAATATGAAGTTGTGCTTCATGAATACAAATATGGATAATTACAATAAAGGCCCAGCCATCTATTTTTTTTACCAATTACATTTGTGCCTATTCATTTGGAAAGAAACATATTCCTGTAGTTTCTAAGCTCAGTGATTATTTAATAGTTCCTTCTACATCTTTTTCCAGAGTGTAATGTGCTAGCATTTGTGTGTATATATTAACATAGCAATAGTAATCTACACAAGTATTGCTCAGAGGCTTAAGAAATATACAATGAGGGAGGATTTAGTCATCATCTTCATTATGCTTTTAGATTTACAAACTATCCTATCATCATTATAGAACTTCCATCATTGTTTTATTTACTGTACGACACTATAAGCCAGGCAGTTTTATCTATATTTCATATGTCCACACACATGCACACACGCACACGCACACACACACATGCACAGTCTATCTTTGAGAAGGGGAAGACGACTAACCCAAGGTCACTTAGGCAATGGTCACAGACAACACTAGAGCCCATAATTTGCAGTTAGTGCTGTTTTTTCCACTACCCCATGGATAGTAAGATTCTGCCACAGGTTGCATCTTTCTGAGAAGCAAACTTTGAAACGGTTTGGTGTGTAGGATGTTCATGGGACAGCATCCTTGGAATTAACACTCTGTATAAAGACCAAACCTTTATAACTCTCAAAAACAAGACTGGACAGAGAGAGAAGGTGAATGTGAGGCAGAACCAGGGACATCCTTGGCCAACTCTGTAGGAAACACAGGATCTAAAACAGGCGATCAGAATTGTTTCACATTGTTCCAACATAACCAGGCCCTTAAATCCCAAACATGTCAGCCATTGCTCGTGGGCCAACAGGGAAGAATGTGACTTGGATGAAGTGATTGTATGGCTGGTGTAATCCTTATAGATGTGACCAGTGAAGGCTGGTTTCCCAGTTTCCGAGCCCACCAGTGCCCCTCCTGGAAAGCACATTGCCCTTTCATCGTCAATCTTTCCAGGGATCACCCAGGTCAATCCCATATCTTTCTGTCCTTTCAAACTCTCTGAAAATATTCTCAATAGCTTTCCAAATACCATAGAATTTGTCTGTAGCCATGTTTGTCCCTGGAGTACAAATTCATGTAGAAATCCAAGGAAACGTGGAATGAAATTGTTCTGGCTCTTCCCCTCAACATACATCATGACCCAAAAGGTGCCAGAGGTAAAGGAAACCTCTCACTTAAGAACACAGAGAGTAACACTTTTAACCTACCTCCAGGGGCAAGCTACCTGCCTGGTTTGTAGTATGGAGGAGGCTCTTGTAGGAACTTCCTAACTCTACTTACTACAAAGGTTTTCTGAAGGACTTATCTCCATGACCGCAAGTTAGACTGTTGTCTTCTGTAAATGATCTATGGTGGATCTAGTCGTCAGGCATGAATTAATTTCCTTTTCCCCAAACCTTATTTTATAATGTTTCAGTCTCCAGTAACTATTAATCTACTATGCTTACACATTTCCCCATGGAGTGGAATAACTTTCTTTGATTTATATCACACTGCAACTTCTACTAAAGAAACACTGGCAACTATTATAACTCACCATTATAATAACTAATAGTTATTTAAAACTTTATGTTCCAAGACTTCCCATGCACTACCTGATCTGGTCCTCACAATAATATTACCATGTAATAAATATAATAAAAAGACAGCTTTTACTACAAAGATTTGGGACCTCTGGAAATATGGTAAGAGCAAATGGAAGACCTTGATTCCCACCAGGTTAGGCATTAGTGACCTTCCAACCCACTTCCACTTTGCTTTTACTATAATTGGGTAAAAACTGCTCACTGCCTCTTATCTAATGTTATATTTTGGGTAGATTGATAGTATAGAAAATATGACCCCCAGTAAGAGTTCCCTGTTGGATTGGCCAAAGATGTCGTCACTAATCTGCTTCATAGCCTAAATTCTCTCTGCCCAATTCTGTTTCCTTAAATTCCCCCTCTCATGTGTTAATTTTGAGATTATGCTACCAACAAGAAATTAGAACATAGAAAACATCAAATCATTTACTACTAGGGAAAGAGGAGAATTCTAGTGATGAAATAGGAAAAGAAATCATAACTAATCAATGGAATGAAACCATCCTATCAGAAGAAGTCATGTAAGATGGCTTCTGAAATACTCCACTTCATATTAGTTGGTGTCCTTGAAGACTGAGATTTCTGTATTACTTCATTCCTGTGCTGCTGAAAGGAACACTCACTTTTAAAGAAACACCTGTACATTCTGAATATCTCTCTTGTCGCTTTTTTCCCCAATCTTCTAGGTAGCTGAATTATCCCAGGGCTTTAAAAAAAATTGCTGCGTACCTGAACCATTTGTAATTCCTAATTTTTCAGTTGTGCTTAGTAGGAAACCATTGCTACTACGCAAGGAAGATAAGACACTTTTTATGGAAGTTAGAAACATATTTCACATTTGACATAAGAAGTAGATAGGGTGGGAGACTAGAATTAATGAAGCATTCTGAATGTGCCAGGAACAAGCCTAGTTTTCTGCATGTATTGTTAATATAAAAAACACATGAGCTATGACTCCATGAAGTATAAATTGTCATTCTTATTTTCACCTGAGACTCAAAGAAATCGAACAATACAATTAGCAAGAAAGCTAAATTGGGCTCTAAACTTACATCCTTTCAATCCTGAACACATGATCTGTTGTTCACACATATAAGGCAGAGTTCTGGACTCCCAAAGTCCACACTTGCCCAGTGCTCTTTTTGCCATGTTCTTCTTTCAGTTTAACAAATCCCTCACCACCAAATGTCTCAAAGTACGATGTCCCTAAACGTTTGTCTTTTTCCAACTACTAATTCAGGATGATTTGAAATTTCTCTTACCTCAAAGGTCTCACAACTGGAGTAGAGAACAATACCTCCAGCCTGGAAGCTTTTATTAGCAATTTAATGTCAAAGTACAAAAACCTACATACAGTCTTTAGTTTGGAAAGTTCTAAGTTACTGCTTCCTGTCTTACTACTTTTGCTCCATTATTTCTTTTTTCTCCTTCCAAGATCCCAAGTACAACTATGCTAAACTATTCATAGGGCCTGCATATCCTTTTCGTTCATTGAACAATTTTCTTTCTGTTTCAGGGTACTTTATCCTGACCCTTCTTCCACTTTTCTAATCCTCCAAACATACAATGTGATTTAATTTGTGATATTATCATTTTTAGTTCTTGATTTACTATTTTGTTCATTTTTAGAGAAGCATATTTTCTGTGGAAAGTCTTCACCTTGTCATTTAATATCTTGATTGTATCAGTTACCATTACTTTAGATCCATAACTAATATCTGGATCACTTTCAGTTTCATTATGTTGTCATATCTATTTGTAAATTCTTGGTACCCAGAGCAAATAAAATATTACATGGGAAGATACTTAAAAAAACTGTTTTTTCATTGTATGAAGTTTTAGCTTTTTAAAAATTTTCTTATATATGAAAAATCAGAGGCTCTTTGGAGCCTTAGGTCATGCCAACTGCCTTCAGATATTTGCTCCTGTTTCTATCAGGCAGTGTGAGTGGGGCCACCCTGGGGTCATCCAAATGGAATTATACTCTGAGTTTATTTAGAGGGAAACTCTACTATTTTCTGAGAGTTTCTCTATTTCCAGTTCATCCTGATTGCTAAAGACAAACTTTAACTGGAAATGCTAAACATTTACTAGGAAAGTTAGTCTTTATGAACTTTGAATTACAAATTGTAAAACATTATGATACTACCAAAAGTTCTACTCAGGGTTTTAGCTTTGCATTTGCAGTTTTAATTGTTCAGTGCATCAAACAAAATAGTGGTGAATGCTCCCTCCACATCGCTGATCCTCTTTCTTTGGGATCTTGGTCATTTGAATGATATTGTTTTGGCAATGTTCCAGTAACTTTAAACATATTTTTCTATATACCTTTGATGGTATCATCAGTGGAAGCCTTGCTCTCAAAGAAGAGCATTGTTGGAAGTAGATATCTTCATGAATAAATCTAAATCTACTTTATACTAGAAGAATAAATCAGCATAGCACAGTGGGTAAAAGTGTATGTTCTGGAGTCAGACTGCCAAAGATTCAAATCTAAGTACTGCCTTTATTAACGGTGTCATTGCTCAAACAGCTTGACCTATTTGAGCCTGTTATACTAAATGCAAAGTAAGGACATTAAGGAATTGTTATACAGATGAAGTGGAACAGGGCAGGCAGAATGTTCAAGGCTTTATGTGAGACACAGTTACTGCTCAGTAAACTTGAGTTGGCATCACCATTTCTTGAATGCTACTGCTTGTTATAATTCTACCAGTTTTTCTATCATAAAAGATCCATAAAAGTCTCAGTATCTTCCCAAGCAACATTTCATTTTCACTCTATAAAAGATCTCCAATATGAAGGAGATGAAAATAGGCCAACTACACTCACTTTCAATTACACAGAAATTGAAATTTTAAGTGACCTCATCAGACAACTAAAGGTGGCAGATTTTAAATGTATATACTTGTTCATCTGAACCCAAATTTTGAATTTTTTTCATAGATCATTGGAGATGTTTTAGATCTATCTGGCTTAATGCTCTGGTTTAGGTTACACATGTCATATTTAGATTCAACACTTAAAAGTTATTTAATTGTACACTCCAAGTTTTATAAGTGGGAAAACAAAAACTCAGAAGGGGGAAAATTTTGGCTTAGTTCACACAGCAGAACTGGAGACAAAAGTTCTCAGGCTTTTCCCTACTTCAGATAGTTCCTTCTATATCAAAAATATTTGCAAATATTTGCCTACCAATAGCTATGATACTGAGCTGCAAATATCATTAATAATAGCAACACATTCTCCCCCTCCAGAGGGTAGTGACAGAGAAGTTCCTTATTCCTGACAATGATACCCTGTTATTACATTATGCCAATTTAAGCATTTTCTCATAAAATTTCAAAATTTAAGACAACATCATCTGCTCGGCCAGCAAGTAAAGTGAAAATGGATGTTTATGATGTATTAGATTCAATTACTGGTTTATTGTGTGTGGTTTGGTCTATTACAAATCAATTGAAGTAATACTAACTCGTGAACAGCCTTAGAGTGGTTTTGGCTTTGTTTTTTGTTTAATTTTGTGGATTAAGCAGTAACAATCTATAGAACAAATGACCACACTAACCTTTATTAGAAATACTAACTGAAAACATTCTGTTCAGAATTCCTTTTAGGTACTTAGATGTTACAATAATATCTTAGCCTATGCTAAGCTTGGCATAATCATTTGTTGAGAAAATAAATGTTAATGTCTGAAATCATAAAGGAAGGACTTCTTCACTTAAACTGAACACAGCCTCCCTCTTGGAAAATAACTCAGCAGCCAGAGGCTTCATGTGCAAACATGGCTGTCACAGGGACCTGCGAGGAGGCAGGTTGCTGAAGAGGCTATTCCCCAAGGCCTTTCATGCTGGGACGGGCAGGGACACTGGGCAATAGTGATTCTCCCACACAACTATTCTTTGCAACTCTTCTCATGCGTAGTCATACAAATTGTTAAGGAGGAAGCTAAAGGTTAGCAGAATCCGGGATGAAAGGACTATTTCTGGTCTTTAATCCAAGGAGTTTAGTCTTCTCTCTGTTTTCATCTTCTTTTTAAAAATCCATTTCTTCTTTCTTCTTCTCCCCTAATCAAATGCATTTTTCTAAGCATCTTCACATCAGAGTGAATCGTTTCTAAGAACTCCAGCTGAATAACCCCTTTTACTGTTGAATAATCTTCTTTCCACAATTTCAACTTTCATCTACTCTGTGAATGAAAAAGTCATTTTGACCCCTGATTTTCCACCTCTCTTCATTATATGCTACAGCTTTAATTCAGAGATTAAATTGTGCAAAGTTTGTATTTGCTGTCCTTATATCCTCTCCAAGTTGACTTCCACTTCTAGGCTTTATCTAGCAAGGCTTATCCCCAGAGATGGGATAATTATTTTTCTTTGGTACAGTTCGCCATTCTGAGTGGATAGTCCTTCTTAGCTTCCCTCAACTCATCTCTAACTTGCATCCAGAAACCTGAGACTAATGCCATATCAAAGAGGAAATAAAAATTTCCTAACCTATAATCTTCATAAATAGTAAACAACCTGTGTCTTTGTGTCCTATTCTTGAGGGAAATACATACTGCCTTTATTTTGGGAGAAGCATTCCTTGCCCTAAAAAATGAACATTTATCAAGGTAAAAGCTGACATGAGCATGGACTGAAGTGCTAAAAATAATTAGGTTATGATCTCTAAATCTTTTTTAAAAAAACAAACTTAATGAGTTATAATTCCTATCTCACATAATATACCCATTTAAAATGTGAAAGTTAACAGTTTTCAATACATCCGCAAAGCTTTACAGTCATCACCATGATCAATATTAGAGCATCTGGCTCACACCATGAAGAATCCCTGTATCTGTTAGTGGCCACTTCCCATTTCACAACCCATGAAAATTAGTCCCTTGCAGAATCTCTAGAGATAATGTTTCCAAGTGTCAAGTCTGTTCACTTATTATAAAACCACAGTCATTCACTCATTTATTATACAGCCACTAGCACACTGTGTGAAACATGAAGTCACTCACCATGACAACTTATGCCTATAAAGCAGCTCCAATGTTAAGAGTTCAGCGCAGGACCCAGGTCTTCTAATTCCCAGCTCAAGGTTCTTCCCATGATCACACTGGCTTCTTTGGGCTAAGCTGTCAAAGGTGCAAGAAATGCCTTTGACCCCAAATCCAACCCCAGATTCCTCCCAACATGTTGAGTGATGCCTGACAGTCATTGACCCCAATACCAACACCTTTATTGGCACATACAGAAAAGGGCCAAACTGTACCTGACAGAACTCTCAGTTATACCTGGGTTTCCCAGGAAAAGATAAAGGCTTCTATCCAAGAAGGGTGAAAATGAACAACCAGGGACCCTAAGGAGGCCAAAGACTCATTTCTGACTTCTCACACTGACAGAGGTCTTCGGTGAGGAAGACATGAGCTGAAATGTTTCCAAAACACTGGGCTTCAGCAACAGCATTCAGTGCCCCAGTGATGATAACCTGGTGGATAAATTGTCTTCCTGGGTCTTTCTTGCTGGAAAAGCTTTCATATTCTGTAGATCTGAAGCCATAAAAGCAAAGTTCTAAAGCAATGTACACAGGAAAGATGTAGGTCCTAGGACACTGCTGGGGAACAAGGGTGCATCTACGCAGAGCAATGGAGCAGATTTGTCCTTCCACTGGAGTAGCACTACTTTCAAATTTTAAAAAAAAGTTAACTGGACCAGGGATTTATCTCAGTGGTGCCCCACCTGCCTGGCAAGGTCCTGAGTTTGATTCCTGGTACAAAAAAGAAAAAGTCAGCTTGGTCAACGTTCCTTGAAACCATCTTGGCTGAGGTAAAAACACCATAGTAATAAAAGGTATGATCTTTGGTACATTGAAACAAGAAAAATCTGTTTCAAGCACCATGACCTTGAAAAAACTGTTCGATCTGTATAAGTTAATTTCCCCTTCTGATTATATTATGCATTGTTGAGCCATTTTGTTTTGAAAAATAGGTAGTAAAATGTATATGAAGTCCTGTTACAAAGCCTGATACCTATCAAGTAGCCAATATTATGACTATTATTGACCACATATGCAATGTGGTCTTCTCCCTTCTGTTACCGAACTGACTGGAAATTTAGTTTAGGTTAAGGAAATGGTGATTAAAGAGTTTAGTATGTTTCCCTCCAAATGCCATTAGCTAGAACCAATTCAAGAAATAGAATGCTTATCCAATGATGGAGTTCTGGCTATAAGTCAACCATTTCAGCAGCTATTTAGAGAAAGGTAGCAACACCTGAAATCACTATATCAAAGAGAATGGCTCCATGGTTTATATGTAAGAAGTAAACTAAAGACACATGATTAAAATCCTTTCTCCATTGGTCAGCCGCACTGTAGGAGATTTCAGGATGGGTCTCCATAGTGCCAAAGACCCAATATCTATATTGGTCAGCCAGTTATAGGCAGCATGGGGTAAGACATTTAACTTGTACATCTCAGCTTCCCCATTTGCTAAATGAGTTTAACTGTATCTTCACCTGAATTAATAAGCATATGTGATTCTCTCTCAAGTTTAGAGGACTGGATACAAGGACTGGAGAAAGGATAGGGTGTAAAGACTACAAGATTATCAAGAAAGAACAGAAATATCCAGGGAGAAGTTAGGATCAAAGAATATAAACAATACTATAAAAGAAAGTTTGAAAAAAATTCTTCAAAGATAGATGTGCATTTAATGGGCTTTCTTATATGGAAGAAATGAATTGCTGTGGACACGAAACTGTCACAAGAACTCTAACGCGCTATTTGTCTCAAAGACTTACTCTGCAATTCAAATGAGATAATCTGTGTGGTGACAATTTGAATGTCAGCAGTATTATTATCACAATTTTATGAGAACATTTTTTTACTCTAGAAAAAAAATCTTCATCATTTAAAAAATAAACCAGATTTCACAGCTAAAGTCAACCAGACTTTAAAATTAACACAAAGGCAAGCTGATTATTTATTATATGGCTTCTGGTCAGCAAATCTGAAGATAAGGAGAGAATGGTTTTCAGGTAAGAACCCTGTATTAGCAACCTAACTATGCCACTTAGCTACTATGTGACCTTAGGCACATAGTGCAGACTCATTCAACCTTAGTTGTATCATCTTAAAAAAAAAACTGAGATAATTATTCCTATCATAATAATTTGATTTTGTTAGGATCATATTAAAGATTTTAATATCAAAACACTTGGTAAATGGATATATTCAGTGAAAAAGCAATAATAAGTAGAATTTAAAGCTTAACCCTTCCTAAATTTCACCAGCCTTAAAATCCCTAGAAATAGTTTGTGTGATGTTGCATTCTTTTGATAAATGTGTCACATGGCCAAGCCTAAATACAAAGACAAACACATGCAGCCACACACACACACACACACACACACACACACACTTGCATTTTAAACTGTCTATAGAGTCAGACCAATCCTCAAAGAGCAAGCGAATAAAATACATGAGTCAGCTGGCCCTAACCAATTTGATCCATGGCTATTCCTCCACAGAGGAATCTTGTCATTCTCCTACCAATTAATAAGCCCCCGTGAGCACCTGGATGGAGTACTGTACCCCCCCCCCCAAAATGTTGCAGCTGGGCTGGGTGACCTCACCCCTGAGGCTATGACTTGCACTGAAAGTTGCTGTGGCGGCATCAAGGCAATTTCAGAAGGAATGCTTCCTCTCTATTATTTCTTTTTTCTTAGTATTAACAGGCTCTCCTCAGCTGACATTCTGCAGTAGGAGGAAGACAAGTGACACCCCAAGGCTCACAGCCAAATGTTTGATTGGAACATTGATGCTGAATATGTCTTCCCCGCACTGCCGTGCCCAACTTACACAGCCCCCCACCCTTTCAGCATACGGACATTTTTCAGGGAAAACCAACTTGCCGTCTTGGCTCACTCTTCGGGAAATGTCTTATGGCAACATTGAAGCCTGTTTTTGTCCCAATAAATGTCCCATGTATATCAATAATTTTAAAAATCACAGTAAATTTTCCCTAAGTTTAATTCAGTTTTTAAATTTTTTATTGGTTTGATTTACATGAACAAATTTAGAACCAGGCCTAATATAGAAGGACATGTTTATTTAAATGATTAAGGCTTAATTTTTATTATGCATTTTAAGTTGGAAAATTAATGTCTATAAGCATTATAAGCATACAAGCATATATATAAGCATATAAATTCATAAACTATAAAATGGCTAAAAAACCAAAAGCCGTTTTTCATGCTTTGCAACTGATTAAGATACAATCAGGGCTCCTTTTTCTCAAGAAAACACTTATATAAAAAAATGACAATTGGTGTTAGGGCCAAAAATAAAACATAATTGGAATCAGGGAAAGAAAAGGCCTTAGAAGAGCAGGTCAATTATAGTAAGAGTGTGCACTCTGATCAATTAGGGTAAAAGGAGCTTTCAACCAAATTACTAATTAGATTTTTCTAATTAACAAATAATAGGGGAAGTAGAACGCTGTAAAAAACATAACAGAATAGAGTTATGGGGACATCTGTTATTTCTTGTCAAGCTTCTATAGAAAATGTCTAGACAAAAGTAAATATTTCTTACTAGATAGATCTAATTTTCATTGAGTCGTTATCAAAGTTCGCTCTATTTAGCTGTTTAGATAGACATTTTTTCTTTGGTTTAAATATTACAAATGTGCTCCTCCTGATAGTATCATGTGTTCAATGACATGCACAAAGTCTGTCTCTTTTGATCTTCCTCCTTACCTTTTCTGAGGATATGATGGGCAGAGAATATCAATTACTGTCCCACATGTAGTCAAAGATTCTGTGTCCAAAGTGAGAGCTCGGTTTATCCACCTTCATGAAATGATTGATCTATTATAAATCAATTTTTGCCCTATATGAAATTGATCAGATAACATATTTTTACTTGAATTACATGTCAGATCCAGACAACCTTTCCCTTGGCTCATTTTGTACTATAAAACAACCATGATAGCTAATAGAAAAATCTTACTTTTATCCGTACCCACTCAGTATAGCAGTCAGGAGAGTTCAGCACCGAGGACAGCACCCCCAAACAATCTGCATTTTTATGCCAACAAATCATACTCATCAACACATGATCTGAGTTCTCTAGGAGCTTACAGTATTGTTTCAGAGATCACAATAGTCCATAAAAACACATTAAATATTCAATTAGTCTATAACTAATTCTATAAAATCCATAGGAGCATAGAGGAAGAGATAAAAATCCAGATACTAGGGTTTTAGGCAAGTAATTTCCTTTGCCTGAGCTGAAATTTCCCATTGTAAGATGCAAGAATTAGATTATACCAGGGATTCCTAATCAGATAAAATTTTAAAAAGCAAAGTTAGATGACCAAGATAAAATCTTAACCTTTTCTTTTGCCAAGAAAATACACGAAAAACACTTCCACCTATCACCATATTTTCTCTTTTTAGAGGAACAAAAAGAATATTTTGACACCAATAAAGGATAAAATCACCAAATTATAAAATAGCTCCTTTTAAAATAGGACACTATATCCTTTTGTTTGCTCACAAAAGGTACTGAATACTTGCTGTGTGTCATGCTGTACCTGGTAGTAGAAATGCAATGAGGAAGCCTTAGGCAAGCATGAGGTAGCATCTACTGGAGACCCATCAAGATTAAAGAATGACAACTTTGGCCTTCTAGATATTACATGATATATTTATTCACTTTACCATGGACTATTGCACCAGCATCTATTCTTGGAGTACACATTGAAAACAACTACTTTACAGGATTGCAGGTCCTGGATTCCATGGTTAATAAGGCCCATAATTTGGATCAAAAGTAAGTATGAATAAGAAAGTACCAATGTTGGTTAGAACAATTTAAACCAATATTTTCATAAAAGAATCCAAAAGGCATTTTGTTTTTATTTGGATTGGTGAGAAATGAGATGGATATGACATCACCATCCTTGCTTGGAATTCTTTTTTTTTCAATTTACTGGCCAAAGCATTATTGGTTATCAACCCCATAACTGATGTATTTTCTTCACTAATAACTCAATATGGAGATGCCATTCTAGGTTCCACAGACCAACAATAGAAAGACATGATATAAGATTTCTAGGAGATAATAGCAAAGCAATTCTTTCAATGTGCATACTTGCTTTGCCTTGGAAGATGCACTTATAAAGTTACTGGAGTGAGAATTTTTGTCCAGGTTTGTGCCAGGCATGAATGAGAAAATTAGTGAGTGTTCTGATTTCAGTCATTGTTTACTGTAATGGGTGTTTGTTTCACTATATGATAAAGGCTTTCGTAAGTGCATTCTGGGTTCCTTTACTCACAGGAAAGAGGAAAGATGGGCCAGGGATTTAGCTCAGTGGTTCCACCACCTGCCTCGCAAGCGCAAGGTCCCGAGTTTGATCCCCGATACCAAAAAAAGAAAAGAGAGAGAGCAAATAATATCCTACCACTTTCACAGTATCAATCCTTTAGCAATCAGATAGGAGACGTGGAGCTGTTTTCCTTTACCCTGGTGTGTTTCTGCAGAATCAGACATAATGTCCAGGGTTAATGGCTTACGGAAAAATTAAAATGAAAATAAGTAGAAAATATGCTCAGGCCTATGATAGAAACAGGGGTTAATGTAAGTGGATGTGTAAGATCAGAAAGTATGTATGTGGAACAAATCATATCGGCATTGAGTCATGACAGATAACTAAAAGATATGCAGTTGTCATGGAAAAGAACAGAGAGTGCAACGATGATGGTTAAATGAAAGCACATGGCAACTAAGAAGGCCATTGAAGTTGACAGAGGGAACATGAATACCTTTCTTTCAGTTCTGGTGATGGTGCTAATTCACTGAATGACATTGGGAAAATCACCTGCCTACTCTCTGCTGGACATGCTGGGGGATTAACCAACCCTGTGCCATGGTGTACATTTATATGCACTCAGGATCCAGTGGCTCCTGAGAGTCAAAACCCTGAGACCAAATAGCCCAGCATTGAGATCATGGTTCTAACAACTCACCAACAACACAGATCAACCATGTTATTTAATATCCCTGCCTAATTCTCTTAGTTTGTGAAATGCAAATAACAACAATAAAATATTATACTGTTCTTGTGAGGATTATATAAAATATCTGCATAATGCCCTTAGCTCAATGTCGGGCACACAACGCTCTTGTTGTTATTCATAGCATAGTCACCGCAGACTGGACTTTTCAGCTTGTGTCTCCATCAAACAGCAACTACTGCCAAGATTAATCTTTAGGCCCCTTTGCCTATAATCTGCCTGCACAAAATTAAAATGCAGCAGCCTGATTGAAGGGGTACACCCTTAGGGTTATCAGCAGCAGTGAAAATTAACAGCCAGCACTTTCCTCTGTGCTTGTTATTGCATGCATCGAAAATAAAAACAAATAAGGAGATAAAAGCATCTACAAACTAGAAATGACACTGAGTCAGCTACTCTATTCTTGCCCCCTTGTGCTCCCTGGCTTCAGCACTGTGCTTGAAGTCGAAGAGGTGTTAAATGCCACAGGGCTGGGAAAGACAGAGACAATTTTTACTTCTCTTAAGGAGAATATTTTCTGGTAGAAATATGAGTCAGTTCCAATGTTTTCCCTTTGGAAAGACAGGTCTCTTTTCACTATATTGAATATTTCATGAAATTCTTCCAAAGTAAAATAAATTTAATTTTATAACTATTATGTACATATTACAATTTAGGCACAGTGAATGGGGTATGAAAGAAGGAGGTGTTTATAAGATAAGACATATTCCCCTGTTCTCTCTTCCTTTGCTACCATCTAGTTATAAAGTTACATACATAGAGAGAGAGAGAGAGAGAGAGAGAGAGAGAGGATTCAGGAATTGAAAGACACTATGAGCACAGTAGCTCTCAAAGTTTGTTCCCCAATCAGAAAATCAGCACCTCATGGGAATCTGTTGGACATGTAAATTCCAAGTCCCATCTAGAATCAGGAGTTCTGGAGTGATGCCCCAAAGTCAATTTTTAGCAAGCTATCCAGGGGCCTGTGAGGCACATTCAAATTTGCAAACATTTCTCTAGCAGAATTTTGAGTTTGTCTTGAGAGAGAGTCAATTCAAACACAGGTTGTAACTTGAGTCTCTGTCACAGAATTAACGTGTGACCCATGTCTTGGTCTCTCAAGTATAAAACAGGAACAAAATACCTTTGCACTTCGGGAGCATGATCCCAACTTACTTGTATGCTTGTTTTGGACATCGTGACAATGTGGTCAGCTGAATTTTTGCTGATGCACTTTGAAGCCCATCCACATGTGTGCACCGAGAACATGTCTTTCCTGGCGGCCAGCTAATGGCTGAGTTCACAGAAAATATTGAGACAGATTCATCCTGGGAAATAAGGACAGCTCACCCTGATAATCTTGATAGACTCTGATGGATTTGCTGAATTGTCTGTATTCAGCAATCTGACATGATTCTGTCCAACATTTATCTCTCTCTTTGTTAGTCGGGTCTCATATCACAACTTCTGCAGCTTTCCTGGCTCCATCTTTATTTTCCTTTACATAGAGATTTATTTCTAATAAAATTCTCTCACCATCTTGGTGGCCATTTCACTAAGGACTCAGATTAACATACTTGTCAGCCAAACATCCATTTGAGAAAATACTCCTCAAAGGACATGTCCTCTGCCTTGAAAATGTGGGCTGATAACTCCATTTCATACTTGCCAACCACAAACACTAATCTCACTTCAATACATTTACTAGAAGAGGGTAAAGATATAAGTGGGATATTGTTACATTTTTCAGTCTTTGACCCCTGTTTTATATTATGCAGCCACTATGCAAAATAGTATAAAGGAAACTCAGAAAACTAAAAGTATAACTACTATAAGACCTAGATATCCCATCCCTGGTTATACATTCAAAAGAAATGGAAGCAGCATATGTAAGAGATAACTGCATGTCTATGTTCCCTGCAGCACTACTCAACAAGGGCTAAAATATGGAATCCATCTATATGTTCCTCAAAAGATGGAGACAGAAAATATGGTATATATACAAAACAGAGTATGATTCAACCCTAAAAATTAGAGTCCTATCATTACAGCAAATAGACAGAACTGGAGGATGGCAGGTGAGGTCAAATAAGCCAGACACAGAAATACAAGAATCATGTGTGCTTTCTCACATACAGAAAGGAACAAAACAAGAAGAAAGAAAAAGAAAAGCAGAGAAAAGCTGTGGGGAAAAAAGAAGGAAAAGATACCCTTTGGGTTTCTCACACAAGAGAAACAGTGTGATATTTGAACACCTGTGTCTGGCTTAGTTCAATGAAAACTGTGTTGTCCAGGTGCATCCAGTTACCTAAAAATGTGTCTAGTTTATCTTTCTTTATGGCAGAGTAAAGGACCAAAATGGAGGACAGATATTGAGAAGTAGGAAGAAAATATTCAAATGGGAAGTGGAATGGGGAGGAGGAGGGAGAAGGGAAGAAAGGAAAAAGGAATTAAAAAAATAAAAGAATGGAAGGAAAACAATAGAAACAAAGTTCCATAAATGGAGAGGGAAGAAGGATTGAAGGGAAGGGAGGGGAATGGGGAAAAATTATTAAGATATCTTATGTACAGGTTTAAATTCCCTATGATGAATGTGATCATTGTGTATGTCAAAAGCGTACCAATAAAATTAATTAAAAATGCAAAAGAGAGAGAGAGAAAGTAAAGGAAGGGAAGGGAAAGTTAACCTGAAAGAAACAGAGTAGTGATTACTAGGGACTGGAAAGGGTGACAGGATGGAAGAAGGTAGATGGCTATGACCAACACACTTTCTATGGAAATGTTACATGTTAACACATGAAATTAATATGTGTTAACTGAAAATTTGTTAAAAATTAAAAAGAATAAAAAGAATGAAATTTCGACTTCATCTACAGCCTACAGAAGTCACTCTGCCTGCAAATTCTGGCTAGGGTGCTGACAGCCATCTTCAAGTTGTGACCTGATCTCTCCCGTCATTTCCCCATTTCTTCACCAAGACCATGCACCTTGCCAAGGGACTTTCCTGGATAATCATTCATAATCTGCCCGAATACATGGACTATTCGTTTTCCAAGATTTCCTATGATTGCGCTCTATTTAACCATACAATTACTCGCTCCTTTATTCTATTCTAAAATGTCATACAAGAGTTAAATGTTGAAGCGCTGGAGTTAGACCTACCTGAGTATGAGGGTCATTTCATTTCCTTAGTAGCTGGCTGCTTGGACATGATCCTCTGCATAGCACTGGACTCATCGAGTTGTGCAGATTCTTCAAGGAAAATCCTCATAAAGCCTTTTGCAGACAGGCTGACAACAGTAAATGCACAACACACAGCAACTGAGACTATCCTCATCCTTACTACTTGGACAGACCAAGTGGTAGTAATATCCTTTGAACAACATACTTCGCCTTGGAGTAAGATTAATTTATCAATTTCTCAGCTTGCTTTGAGGGAATGAGTGTGTATCAGTCAGTGTTTACTAGAGAAACAGATTTAATACAAGATATACGAATAGAAAAGAATTCACAAGATTGGTTTACAACGGCCACCCACAGAGTCAGGTGTAGAAGATCCAAAAGGTCTGTCTGCGCACTGGAGACTCAAAGGATCCGGTCGAAGCCCTGGAGTACCCTGTAGGGTCCTGTGCATGTCCATATCAGGAGGCCAAAGAGCCTGTGCTGAAAGACTGAAGAGTCAGAGCTGGAGCTGAAGGGTCTGTTGTGGAAACCAGGAGATAACGTCCAAGGTGAACGTGAAGACTCAAGCTCCTCGGAAGAAATGGAAGCAAACCTTCCATCTTTGTTTCCCTTTTGTGCCATTTTGGTGACAATCCTTCCTAGGTGGGCCTTTCTCACTCAAGTTGACACAATCAGTCAACCATCACTGAGAGATCAATACAGTTCTAGCTACTGCTTTTGCTGCTGCCTTAATCCTAGGACAAGATGTCCTCATATCTCCCAGGGAACTCTAAAGGAATAAACCCATCCAACTGAGAAAGTGAAATACCAGCTGGGGTCACTTCAGAGCAGAAAGCATGTCTTAATTCATCTGGTTCCATTTTGTGCTTCCCATGGTGCGTGGTGTATAGTATCGCTAAGAGACGATCAATGAAGAAGCAATTTGGTAAATATTGGGAAAGGAGATGCCTCTTTCATTTTGGGGATATATCCTTCAACATGGAAGGAATTACAATATGCATGACACCTCTACCTAGATGTTTTCTACTCATTTGCCAACTGCACAAAGAGAAGTGAAGTGACTTACATGATTGGTACTTTGGGGACAGAGAAGTTATGTCCTCTGTGCTGTCTTCAGCTTCCCTTTCTTGAGAGCCAGAGTTTTCTCTTGCCCCCACATGTCATAAGTAGAATGGTGGGTTCAGTTAGGAAACTCATTAAGCCCCTCAGCTAGGATACATTCGCTACTCTAATCTTAGCAATTGTGACACTTTTCCCTCCATCTTTGTCTTTAATTCTTTATTGATTTGGAATCTACAGGAAAGGGAAGTTTTATTTATTAGCTTCCTTTGTAGACTCCAATGACAGTTATGTTAAAAGCCAAACATAGGTTTCCCTTTGGCTCAGATAAAAATTTAAACAAAAAAATCAGCAATGCAATTAAAGATGCCTAAAAAACAGATACTCCTATTAAAATACTATTTAAATTAAATAATAAGTGGAGATGTCACCTTCACGTGACAAAATAGGATGCAATTCTGTCATGGCATTTTTTGGTACATTTTAGGTATACAATGCAGTTACATTCATCACTGGGATCTTGTACCTTTACATGATGTATCTTGGTTCTTAATTTTCTCCACTCCCCTGCCCTCTCTTCAACCCCTCCACCCATCCCTATTTACAAAGACTTGGTTTCCATTTTTTCATTTTCTCATGTTAATTCCATTCCCCTCTTGTCTTTCCCCTACCCCTCACACCTCCCTTTTAAAAAATAACATTTAGTTGTGTTGGGAAATTCTTAATGGAACAATGTTCAGTGAAAGAAGGCCTGACTCAAATAATATAAACATGTCTACACTCATAAACGCTATTAAGTTAAAAAGCATTTTAAATGTATTTGTCAATCTTTTAGAAACAAATTAGCTTTGTGTCTGTTTTCCAAAAGAGAGATTCTGGAAAGGTAACTGTTATGGCCATTCGGACTGTCTCATTCGTAACGTGAAGGGAAATGGCACTAGACTGGCTTAGGGGAGTCTGGCTATAGAAGGGTGTACCTCTTGGGGCCGCCTCCTAACTTGTCATCGGGTTATGATCTTTTCTCTGCCTCAGTTTCCATAGCTATAAAAACTATTTGGAATCTCTAAGACTGCTTCAACCTCTGACATGGTAAGACTGTATGATTTCATTACTACAAACTTCATTCTGAGTCATTGCAGCCAATAAAACTGGAAGGCTTATAATTTACCCAATTGGAGTTTTCTGACATTATCTAGTTAAGTCACTGAAACAGGTAGATGACATAGTACAGTAATTACTTCTTCTGAACATTTTCCAAATTACAAGGATGATCTAAAGAAACCATCCATACTTCCCCATACTTCTACACTTTTGATTTCTTTTTTTCTATTAACCTCATTTTTATTTTACAAGAATCTTTCTGAAAATAAAGAAAAGAAAATATGTTAATATTTTTTGATACATTATCATTGAAAATACTCAATGACTTTGTTAAGAAACAGCTTTTCAAATATTTTCCCCTGCAGATGCAGAGACACTTAAAAACCCATGGGGGAAAAACACATAAAGAAAGAAAATTGGCATCATATTGTATTTGCTTTTAAATGGGAAAAAATAATTATCCCTATTCAGTTGCTCACTGAAAATGCCATCATTTTAATTTTTTATTGTTTCTTCTTCTGACATAACTTAGCAAAATGATTTAGTTTTATTTTTCTCTCTCTGCCTGATAATTTCATGAGCTCCAGTTGTTTGGGGTGGATAATGACTCACTTCAGGTTTGGTGGCTGCTGGATTCTTCCTTCCTGAGATAGGATATTATTCTATGATGAACGTGGCCCTTACCTTCCAGATAAAAGAGAGACTAATAAAGCAGAAATAGCCATGACTCCACTTTTCCAGAAGTGAGGTCTCATATCTCATCCTGTTTTAATTAAGCAATAAGTTACATGTCAAGAGCAATTAGAATCTTGAAGGTCAAAGCTTGCTTAATTAAAAAATTGGAAAGGGCTCTCCTTGTTCAACTATTTTGAAAGCACCAAGAGACCTTTAACATCTACGTGGGGGCTCAAAGGAAATGAAGTCATAGCCAAATAGGCTAACGCTTCACATTGGAATTCAGTCTCTTGCTTCCTCCTATGGGGTTGTGTTGGCCTTCTCCACAGCCCATAATTTGGTACATAAATTGACTGTATAGTGCAAAGACTTGAGGCAGCAAACAGGCAATGTACCAAAAGAGCTATTGAATGGCAATGAGTTGCAGCACTTGTTAAGTTTAAGCAGGTGGGAAGCAGAAGTTACAAAACATTAGACCTTCGCTGCTTTTCCCCTCCAGGATAATTTCATTTTTTTCAGGTCTAGTTCGTGAAGAACTTCTATTAGAATTTTCTTAGGAACGTGATACAATACAGGTTCAATGGTCCTACCCTAAATCAGTGAATCAGAATCTCTGAGAATGGCAATGTTTCCTACATGGTTCTTATACACGCTGAAGTTTGGGGAATTACAGGTCTAGCCCATTTTCCTCATTTTATTAATGGGAATCTAAGACGCAAAAAGATGAAGCACTTTTGCTACCCACTTCGGGATCAAACCTACAACCCAGGTTTCTCACTTCATGTCCAATAAAAGCTACAGAGCAAAACTCACACAACCAAGTTTTCCCACTTCTAGGTGAAGAAGCATGCTTTGAGGGTCATTCTTGCCGTAACTATCAATTCTGTATACTGTTTTTCCCAATGACTCTGTTCTGTTAAACTTAAAATACACCTGCCATCTTCTTACACCGTAGAACTGAATGCCATTGTTCCCAACAAATGCCTGCTTCTTTGCTATCTTCTTGAAATCATATTTCTGTCATTAACCCCTGCTTTTTCTTTGAATTTTAGAAGCTGAGACATTCCTCATTTGAGAGCCTCATCCTCTAGATAGCTCTCCAATTGGGCTCCTTTTGAAACAGCCCCTCTTGCCCAGAGAACACAGGCGCCAGTTTGTAGTTGATGGTGTAATATAGTAAAGTCAGGCTACACAGACTTGAAGAACAACCACAGACCCGAGATACAAAGTTCTGGTTGCTAATCCTTCCTTAGCCATAATCTCACTTTCCAAGTGTTATTTTCTTTTTGAGCCCCTATTTATTTCTTCATGTGTAAAGGTAGGGAACAGTTCTTAAAAATATGTCCTTTTTCACTTCAGGAAAGCAGGAAAAGCACGACTCTCTACTGTCATTAACTTACATTGTTCTCAAGAAGTGTGAACAATCCGCAGATGCAGATATCTCTAATTATATCAACCTGTCAAAGAAACAGCTGTCAGTGTGTTCTCTTATTTGGCTGGTAAGGAGCTCTAAGAACCTTGTGCTTCCTGTAGTGAGAGGGGAAGAAATGAATGAGCCCCTGCAGGGACTGTTAATGTGTGGGAAGGCAGAGGAAACTAAGCACGAAAATATCACCGAAGGATTTAGACCACCTTTTGCTCTTTCTGCCCAGGCTAACGAAGCTAGGGAGAAGCAGGCTCCACAAAACTCAGTGTAGAAATGTGGCTTGCAGAACAAGAGGTTTAGTTTAAAATAAAATGTAGCTAAACAATCCAAGTTAGGTAAAGCATTGTAACGTGACTCAGAAGAAATATATGTGTGAATTTCACTTCTCATCAATGATTCCAGGGTAAAAGTAAAAACAAACAAAAAGTAACAACAAATAAGCAACTGATAGAAATATAACCTGCACATGTAATTTCCTACAAGCCATCCCCAGAGGTCAGGGAAATGCGTGGATCTACACAGGACAGAGCTAGATTTGAATTTCACCTGTCACATCTTAGTGGTACCTTTGTACAGCACTTAATGCATCTGCCTCCCTTTCTTTCTCTTAGCCTGGAACAAGTAATGCTTTTCCTACCTTCTCAGGTGGTAAACAAAGAACAAAGTTCCACAGGCAAGTATATGATGAAGTCATATTAAACTTTAAATTATTACTCTAGGAAAAGGTACAAGCTGAAAGAGTCTGGCGGTAGATTGGGATCCTACTGCTGCTTTCCCATTTCCTAAATGAGGGACCCTATACCAGTCTGAAAATTTTTGATCCTCCATTTTAAAAACTAGGGAACAAATTCTAACTACTGTTAAAGAAAACCAGACCGGGATAGTGGTCATGAGGTCAAAGAGGCCTCAGTATAGAACTGGGCTTACTTCCAAACACAGCATAGGCAACTGGGGGTGAATACCTGAAGACTTAAAGAGCAGACTGAGGGCCATGCACAGAAAAATCGTTAAGAGATAGGGTATTTTAGCAATCCCGACTTAGCAGGATTGCTGCTACGGGCAAGTCAGGTGATCAGACGTCACCTAGGAGGTGACAGAGGATGCAGATCTGTTATGTAGCCAGGGGAATCAGCTACGAAAGATGGAAATACTGGCTAAGTGTATTAATAGGAACCTTACTAAACCCAGACTACACAAATGAAGTACACAGACGGGTGGAGGAGAAGGTTCAGAAGATTGACCAAAGTTTTGTCAAGCAAGGGATCTCTCATTATTCTGTGTGGCGTTTAGAGAACTAAATGAGATGAGTTCAAACACACTGTCTGCCTCCGAGGAACTGAGAATAAATGCCGACCATCATCACCTTCCTGGTCACCATTATTAGATTATACTTAGATTTTGCTGGACCATAAGAAAATTGACAAAGCATGAAACACTACAAATGTGTACTAGAAGTCTTATCTCAGATAATTGTCTTCTCTTACTGTTCAGGAATTGGAGGACTTGGCACCCACCAAACCAGGAGCCAAAGAATTATTCCACAGACCCTGTGGGGCTGATGTGGACAAAGAAACCCAGACCCTCTTCTGACAGTACAGATGTATCTGCATTCATGATTGGTTAATAGATTTTTCTTACTCCTTATTATCTTTCTCACTCATTCCTCTGCATGATTTTTAATTTTTTATTACATTTTTTCCTGGGGTTTTTTGGGAGGGGAGCACCAGGGATCGAACTCAGGACTTTGCACTTGCCAGGCAGTCGGGACGCCACTGAGCTACACATCCCTGGCTTTACTGTGAACCGTTACACAAATACAACAGAATATTTAAAACATACACAGGGCAAGAAGTTGAACTTCGGCTGAGGTTCAGAGATAGAGTTCTTGCCTAGCATGTGCAGGGCTCTGGGTTCAATCTTCAACACCCTAAAAACAAAATCACAAATGTACACTTAACAGGTTATTATAAAATAAAGATTGTGTGTAACCATCATCTTCATCAAAAAATAGCTATGAACAATTCTCCAAATCATTTTTCTCTCCACCTTGCTCGATTATTCTGATCAGCACGGGAGTTTTGACCTGCTCCATTTCGGACCTGGGCCGGTTCACCCCTCCTTAGGCAACCTGGTGGTCCCCCATTCCCGGGAGGTCACCATATTGATGCCGAACTTAGTGCGGACACCACTGCAGCCCAGAACTCCTGGATTTAAGCCATCCTCCCACCTCAACCTCCCGAGTAGCTGGGACTACAGGCGTGCGCCACCACGCCCATTGCTGGATTATTCTTAAACTTTTTCTTTTCTAGAGGAAATAGCGATCTGAATTTCACAGTATTCACTTCTTTGATTTTTTTATATCACCCCCTAAGCATGTATTCCTGAACAATACATTTTTCACTTTTAATAAACAGGATATTAAAGATATAATTTGAATATTTTATAATGTGCTCATTGAAAATGTATGATTTTAATACATTCACAGAATTATGTAACCATCACACTTTGTTGTTTTGGGGGCGCTTTTTGGTATTGGAGATAATTCAGAGCCTTTGCCCTGCACTACATCCCCAAGTCTTATTTTATTTTTTGTTTTGAAACGGGGTCTTAACTAAGTCACTAAGTTTCCCAGACTGGGCTGGAACTCGTGATCTTCCTGCTTCAGCCTCTCAGAATGCTAGGATTACAGGCATGTATTATTATGTCCAGCTCCACACCCACAATTTTAAAACAATTTCTACAACCTCAAGACAAAGTCTGAACTCTTTATCAGTCAACATCGCATTTCCTACTAAGCATTCCAACCCTAGATGAAACAATCTACTTTTGGTTTCCATATATTTATTCCGGACATTCCATATGAGTGGAATTATATATGTAGTCTCTGTACGTGGATTTCTTTACTTCAGAAAATAGCTTCAAGCTTCATCTAAATTTCAGCATACATCTCTCCTTCATTCTGTTGTACTACAGAATAATATTTCATTTATAAATATACCTCAGTTTACTCAATAGTTGAGACACATGCTGGTTTTTCCCAATTTTGGCTATTATGAATAACTCTGCTATGGATATTCACATACAAGCTGCTGTGTGGACAAACCGTGTATGCTCATTTCCCCTGGGTGTATGCATAGGGCTGGAATTACTGGGTCATACGGCAATTTCATCCTTCACCACTTAAGAAACTGCTAGACTATTTCTCAAAGTGGCTTAGAAACCCTTTGCCATCTCTTCTGCAAAGTATCAGGGTTCCAGCTTTTCTGTATACTAAAACTTATACTCTGGCTTTTTGATTGTGGTTATCTGAATGATGTGAACTGGTATCTCATTATGGTTTTGTTTTGCAATTATTTGATGAGTAACATTGAACATCTTTTGAAGTGTATGATATATGTATATGTGTGAATATACTTGGAGGGATGGGGATGGAGCATCTCCAGAAAAATAGCTTTCAAGGTCTCTTGATCTTTTTAAAAACTGGATTATTATTTTAGCTTTATTGTAGGAGTTTTCTACTTTTTCTAGGTAGAAGTCCCTTATCAGGTATTTAATTTGCAAATGCTAGTTTTATGCTATGAGTATCTTTTCAGTTTCTTAAAGGTAATCACTAGAAAATATTTTTTAAAATTTCTTATGAATTACAATTAATTTTTAAAATGTTGTGTTATGATTTTGGTATCTTGTCCAAGAAGGCTTTGCCTAACTTACAGTCATGAAAATTAGATCTTCTATCTTCTTCAAAAATTTTACTGTTGTAGTAAATTTGGGGAATGGTCTAAGGAAGAGGTCTAACGTTGTTATTTTGAATTTTGAGGCAGTCAATAACATTTTTGAAAAGACTATTCTAAAAAGCACTATTATTTTCACTATTGACTTACATCGGCACCTTGGTTGGCTGATTGTGAATGTGAAATTTACTTCTATAATTTTACTTCTATTACACTTTGATCTACATGCCTGTTCTTATGCCAGGAAGACATTTCTTGATTACTGTACTTTGTAGCAATGAATTTTCTCCATTATTTAACCCTGCAAGGTATTTATTTAGCCTTTATTTTTGAAAGATATTTTTGTTGGTATAAGATTCTTGGCAGACAGCTTTTTCTGGGACCACATTGCATAGGTCATCCACCCCCTCTTGGCTTCCACTGTTTGGAACAAGAAGTTGTTAATTTTACTGGAGCTATTTTGTTCATGATGAGTTCTTGCTCTCTGCTGTTTTCAGGTTTTCTGTTTGACCTTTCATATTTTTAATATGATGCGTTTATTGCTGAGTCTCTTCAGCTTATTTCTACTTGGAATTTGTTGAACTTCCTAGATGTGTAAAGCTTTTTCATGAAATCTGAAAGTTTTTGTCCACGATTAACTCACATTTCTCTACTCCTTCCCCTCTCTCTTCTCCTTCTGGTATTCCCCTTGTGTATTAGTTGATGTGCTTATTGGAGTCCCACATTTCTCCGAGGCTCTGCTCATTTTTATTCATTCCTTTTTCTCTTGTTTTTCATAATGCACAATCTTTAATTATATATCTTCAAATTTGGTGTTTCTTTTTTTGCTGTCACGTTATAGCTGCTACTGAGCACCTCTGATGCAGTTTTCATTTCTGTTATTGTATTTACTGCTCCAGAATTTCTAATTCCTTTTTAATATATTATTTATATCACTTGATTGATATTTTCTATTTAATGAAACACTATCACCATACATTTTTTTATTATGGTTTCTTTAGCTTTTTGAACACATTAGTGTCTGCCTTGAAAATTCTGTCTGCTAATTTGATATGAGTTCTCACAAAGGCAATTTTTGTTGCCTTTTATGTTTCTTGTGTCATTTTCCACCATTTTTTTGTGTTCCATATTTTTGACTGGAAATTAGACATTATAGATAATATGTTTTGGAACAGCTCTGGGTACTGATCTTCTCTCCCCTCTCTGGTTGCTGCTCTGTTATGTGCTTGATCACTGCTCTTGGCTGCCCTGTTTTAGTGAAGTCTCCTTGCCCTCCAACATGAAACCTCTGGCACTGTTCCTCACACACCACAGCCTTGGTCATCCACAGATGACAGTGGCTTCCTTGGGGCTCTCTTTCAATGTGTCTTTCCATAATCTCAAAGCTTTGTCTCTATTGGTATCACTCCCAGCTGTTAGGCTCCACTAGTTGCCAGCTTATTACTCTGTGTTTTAGTGAATGTTCTGGGCATAAATTAAACTAGTTTGATTTCATTAAATATGTGCTTCTTTGTGCAGATAGTTTTAAAGAACATCTTTGAGGTTTCTTCTGATCCCAGAGGGTTCTATTATATCTGTCCTGCTGGGTCTCTCAAGTAAACCAGCTGGTCTACCATTTTATTTTGTTGTTTTCATGAATCTATTGGGAGCATCTCAACTGATTACTGAAATTTCCATTACTTCTGAAGGCAACTTGGACCTCCTCAGACTGTTTCAAACAAATTTAATCCCTTTGGGAAGAAATCCAAAGCTCTTTATTCTTAGAGCTTGCCTCTCTTCATGAACAAAATCTCTGAGCCACTGTTCCACAGCTGGGTCAGGAATAACAGCTTGCCACTGTCAGTGACAGTCATGCATTTGGCATAGAGGAGAACAGTAGCGTCTGGTCTCAATTTGCCTTTCTTGGCATACAAACCTTAGCCTGCAAGTAAGCTAGGGTAAAGCCAATGAAGGTCCCATATTCTGACCATGCCTCATCTGGGGTAGAGGTCCCATGAAGAAAAATGTGTCTGAGCTCTCAATCAGAAGTAATCTATCCTCTTCCCTTTATTTCACAAGTTTTCTTTAACACTATTCTTCATTTGCTGTACAACTTCCTGTGGCTTTAAATTTTTTAAATATAACTGTCAACAATTGTGGTTGTTTCACCAGGGAGCAGATCTGTGGAACTCCTCATGCTACTATTCCAGAAGATGAATCCTCAAATTCTGTGTATAATTTCATTTGACTCTCTTTTGAACTTATTATATATATCAACTTAATATATGTATTCTGGAGTTGACTTCTTTCATTCTCATTTGATTTTTAAGATTTTTCTATGCTGCTACAGCTCTCAATCATTCATTTCTCATAGTGTATAGTAAGTATACCATTTTGTAATTTTGAATCCATCATTAACCAAACTCTGATTAATTTACATCTTTCATGACTATTTCCCCACTTCTCTCCTGATGCAAGGAAGTATGAATTTCTGCGGCCTATGACCTGCAGTGGTATAATGTCCTCTATCACATTATTCAAGAGCATTTGGTTATGCTTTAGGAAATAAGAAAGACAAAAATTAAGTTTACAAATGAGTCTCTTGTGAAGAATTAATTTGCAAGACATACTAGTCTTAGACAAAGTAACAAGAAATGTGCACCAAATATACAGAAAAAGGTGGAGGACTGCACTGGTTCCTTTTGACTATCAACTTGATTGACTTGAGAAGTACTTTGGAAATTAGTAGAGCACACTTTTCTGTATGTCAGGTGGGTCACAGGGGCATAATCTTGGGAAGGATGTCTGGTCCCTGGCCCCTTTCTCTCAGGCTCTTTCCCTGTTTCTCTGTTTTCTGGCTGCCATGAGGTGAGAAGCTTCACTCTGCCATGTTCTTCTGCCATCCTGTTTCTGCCTTGGAGCAGCCAACCATGGACTGAAACCATGAGCTAAAAATAAGCCTTTCTTCCCTTAAATTGTGTAAGTCAAGTATTTCTCTCCCAACGAAAGGTGACTTATGCAAAGATAAAACAGATACTTAACATGGATGAGGCATATGAGGTCCCAAATACTCATGAGATACACACAGGTACATTATATTTACGATACACTATGAACGATGCACGTGAAGAACACAATACTCTCAAAGTCTTAAACTACTCAAACATTTATTATGGCTCCATTTGTGCTCCATTTTCCTTCTGCACAAAGCAGATAAACTCATGTTTGCTCTTCAAACAAGGTGAACCCCTGCTGTATGGAAACACGTTCTCCTTCATTTTCCTTGGAATTCAAACACCTTCCCTTTGGTCCTCCTTGTTCAAACTTAACTCTGGGTCTTGTAATTGAACACTTAGCAAGGGAGACTGAAGAAAGAAAGGGAGATGATGGGGGGGGGATATGTGAACATACAGTTAACACATAACACAAAATTTAGAAAATTCAGTACTTCCTTCCTGCTTGTGCCCTATACTTCCCCTAATATCTTGATAATTTTGAAAACTGAGCTGATAAACCACATAACATAAGCATGTTAACTTTGTCTGTGAATCTGTGTTTCATGGCTTTTCACACAGAATGTATTGCATCAAGGTAACCAACCACACAATTAATAAGATCTCTGGGCTGAATGATACGTGTATCTCAAACTTTAATAGAGAATGTCAGAATTATTTCCCAATATTTGTTCCAGTTTATACTCTGCCCAATGGTAGATAAGTATAATTACTGATTCCCATTCTCGGTCACACCTGCTAGTGTCAGAATTGTTCATTGTAAGTAACCTGACAAAAGTAGGTGGTGCTCCTCATGGTGTTGATTCCCATTTCTGAGGTTACTCATGAAATCAAACACTTCTTCCTGTACTCCAACTGGCTACTGGATTTTCTCTTCTACAAGTGCCTGTTTGGGGCCTTTGCAGGTTTTTACTACATTTTTCTATGGTTTTGCTATAGGTGTATATGAGTCATTTCTCTATCTTGGCAAATCCTCTAACAATTAATATATGTAGAATATCTTTTCCAAAATATGATTTGATTGTCCCCCTCTTAAAAGTCTATTTTAAGGCACTGATATCCCTAAATGTAGTCAAATTTCAACATTTTTGTTTGGAATTGTACTTATTCTACACTCTAGGAAAAAAATTACCAGTGCCCAAAATATGATGATTCTCTTGGTATCTTATAAAATTTTTGTTTTACCTTTATATTTAGATCAGTAATCCATCTGTAAGTGACATTTATGTATGATTAGAAATAGGGATCAAGTTTTATTATTTTTAATCAAGTTGTTAAAATTGTTACAGCAATATTTATCTAACAGATCATCCTTTTTCTCCTTCACACAATTAAAGAAATAGCCACATACACAGGTATCTAACTTCTAGGTTCCATTGTTTGTCCATTACTGATTTTACAACACTATCTCAGTTACTCCAGGTTCTGAATAAGTCTTGTATCATATACTCCAAATCTTCCTGCCTTGTTTCTCTATACAACTACCTTGGATGAATTTAGTCATCTGTGTTTCTGTGTATAGCTTATAATAACCCTGTCAAATTACACATTTATGCAACTAATATAAAGCCCATTAGGATTTTGATCATAATTTCATGGAACCTATAAAACATTGTGAGGACAATTCATATTTGTAATATAGTAAGTTTCTCAAGTCATGTTTATGTCATATGCTCTATTTAGTTAGTTCATTACATTTCTCATCATACTTCAAATATATCTAAGCAGATATTTCTGTACCTCTCTGTACAGGATTAACCCTGAATACTTGATATTTTTCATAATTGTTCTAAATGATGTCCATTTAAAAATTGTACTTTCACAATGTTTAGTAGATAAGTAGAATAGCTTTCTATATTCAGATTTTTGTATCTAGCTGTGTTGCTGAATTCTCTTTTTATCATTTCTACTAATCTACATGAAAATTATCTGGATTGCCTGCATGTAATTAAATGTCCATCAATATTGACGGTATGGTGTGTCTACTTCTAACCCTTGAGCTTTTCACTACTCTTTCTCACCTGAATGAACAGACTTGAATATCGGTCACAATGCCCAGAAGTGGGAGCACTGGGAATGTTGACCAATCCCAGTATCAATGAATAAGCTTCAGCATTTCATCAGTGAGAATGATGTCACTGCTGTTTTTGTAGACATGTTTTGTCAGACTAAGAATATATTTTCCTGTTCCTATTAGCTATGAGATTTTGTCACGCTTGAGTACTAAGTTTTATCAAATGGTTTATTCCAACCTATTCATACAATCATATAGTTTTCTTCTCTATTACATTAGTAACAAAAAACACACTTGTTATTGTTTAAAGATAAATATACTGGCATTACTAAAATAGACACAACATGGTCATTGTAGATTATGAGAGTCCATATTAGTGGAATCTATTTGTTGTTACTATTTAAGATCTTTAAAGCATACATTCTTAAATGAGACTAATCTGAAACTTTTATTCTTCATAAAGTTCTTGCCAACATAATAAGATATGTTGGTGAATGTACCCTTTGTGAAATTATAGGTTCTTTTTCTCTGAAATGTTAGGGAATTCCCTAGTAAAGCCACTTAGGTTTGGAGTTTATGCTACAGAAAACTTTAACTACAAATTTAATTACTTTACTGTCTATAAAATTATTCACTTTTCTTCCTTCTAGCTCAATTTTTAAGCTTTTCTTTTAAAAATTTTATTAGAATAAAGTTATTCATAAATCATTATTCTTTTAATATTTATAGCATTTACAGTGATTTTATACTTTCTGAGTTCTTATCATTTGTATTTTTATGTAGATTGACCTCATCTTGTTTTTCAAATTAAATAGTATTTCAAAGAAGCAATGTTGGTCTTTATTTGTTGTATTGAATATTTATAACTTCTTTTATTAATATCTGTTGTTATTCTCTTTTTTCTTTCTTTGAATTTATTTTACATTTCTCTTCTCTAACTTCATTCTATAAATACCCAGTTTATGAATTTTAAGCTTTATTTTTCACCAAATACATTTATAACTAGAAATTTCCCTCTAATAATTCTTCTAGATGTATTCCACAATTTTTATGTACAATATTTTGTGTGCAATATTTTGTGTTATTTGGTCAAAATATATTCTAATACTCATTGTGATCTTTGCTTTAACCTACAGGCTATTTAAGAATATGTTTTTTAAGAGCTGTGTGTGGTGGTGCATGCCTGTAATCCCAGCACTTAGAAGGCTGAGACAGGAAGACTGCTGTGAGTTCAGAGCCAGCCTGGGCTATACAGTGAGTTCAAAGTCAACCTGTACTACAGAGTGAGACCCTGTCTCAAAAGAAAAACAAAAACAAAGAATATATTTCTTAAAATCAAAATTTATAGGTTACTGGTTATTAGAATAATTTCATTAGGGCTCAGGGAAAATATTCCCTATAATTTTAAACATCTGGAATGTATTCAGACTTGCTTCATGATCAAATAAATGTCCAATGTTTACAACTATGTTACATGTGCTTAGAAAGAATATATGTCCTGCAGTTATTGGACTGCATAATGTTCTGTACTTACACAAGATCAACTTATTTAGTGATATTGTTTCTACAAATTAGACATTTAGAATTGCTGTGCTTTCTTTATGAAATAAACTTTTTAATTTCTTTATCTCTAGTAAAGTTTTTTTTACCTTCAGGTCTATTATTTCTGTTATTTACATAGCTATATAGAATTCCTTTGGTGAATGCTTTTATGAAATATCTTATCCTTCTATTTTCTACATATATATATATATATATAAAATATATTGAATTTTGAATTTATATATATAAAGTATTTCGAATTTTGGAGAAAATCTGAGCTTGTATTCTCTTTTAACTAATTCTTTTTTTTATTGTCAAAACTTGTACTTTATTTTTCTTGAGTATTTATTTTTATGCATTTTGTCACTATGCACACTAAGGTTTTTAAAGAAAGCTGAGCCACTTGGTGGTTCTAATCCCCACATAACAACCATCCCTTCAGTCTTAAGAGTTCCTTATTCCTTGTCACTTTGCCTTTGTAATGGCTTATATAAAATGAAGACCTTGGAAAATCAACATTTCCTGTGAACTCAACAGATTATCTGAGCAGTGCCCAATCCAGCAGGATTAGGCAGGAAGAACTAGTTGGAGACAAGTTATGTTATGATCTCCTAAACCAAGGTATAGCTGTGTACATGTCTAAAAGATCATACTGATTCACCATAGGAGTAAGGATCATGTAGGTTGACCGGTGCGAGGTAGGACTATTCACAGGATCGTGTGATTGTGGTAAGGGAGGCAGTACATAACATTCATAGATTAAACAACCACTTTCCTGAAAATGGTCTACATTTTAAAAAACAAAGATCTAAGTTTTTTTTAACTTTTTTTTTTTTTTTTTGGTACCGGGGATCG
>NW_004624733.1:35696335-35806543 GCF_000247695.1 Heterocephalus glaber | reverse complement strand
GTAGAGAAGACAGCTGAACTGCACCAGTGTATTTAAGACTTTTAAATTAAAATGAGTTACCTCACCTTACAAAAATACATGTCAATATACTAAATACTCAACAAAAACCCAGTATTTGGGATATTTAAAAATACATTTCTCTTGGATAAGCACCAAAAATATCTTTAGTTCCTGTATTAACCGTGTTGAGTTATTAAGTGTAGCTAAGTTAAAATTACTTCTGATAAAAGTCACAAACTCCACCAAAATCATTAAAGATACATCCAAACAACTCTCAAATACATTTTGACATCAAGGTTAGGCAAGTCGCTTGAAAAACATAATGAGTACTACTGAGTTTCTGTACTAAGACATTTGATGTCAATTTTGTATTATGGCAATATTTTATATCTCACACAAAGGAGGCACTGGTACTTAGAAATGTAAGAAAATTATTAGAACCATTAAGACTGAGGTGAAGAATTTGTACAGCCTTCCACGATTTCAAAGAGGTAGTGATAGATACTTGTCCTCCTGGCAATATCAAATGCAGTTTCTTCCAAGCTGTTCTTCAGACTTAGTTTGATGTAAGGGTTCATCAGGAGGAATTCCAGGGTATCTTTGCTGTCTCTGTTGCCAGCAGCAAGATGCAAAGGGGTTAGGAGGCCTTTTGTTTGAGCATTGATATCTGCATCATGCTGAAGTAGGAAAGAAGCCACTGTGGTATTACTCCACTTACAAACACTGTGCAAAGGTGTCCAGCCATCCACAGTGGCTGCATGAACATCTGCCCCCTGTGCGACCAGCTCCTGGACAATATCTAAGTGTCCACTGTAGGCTGCTTGATGAAGGGGAGTATACTCTTCTTCATCCCTGGTGTTTACATGAGTGACCTTTTCAGAAAGTAATCTCTGCACTGTAGTAAGCTGATTTTTTTCAGCAGCCCAAAGAAGCAATTTGCTTGGATCTTTTCCCATTTTTTTTCTTGCAATTGATACCACTCTTTATTTTTTTCATATTGCTCCTCCTCATCTTCATCAGAATTGCCTACCCACAGGCTTTGAGTGCCAGTGGGAATAAGGTGTGCATGTGTTTCCAACAATTCAAGTTGGTTAAAGTGTTCAGAAAAGTCCGAGGAAATCTCTGGGTCTAGTTTTCCATCATCATTTACTTTCTCTCTTTCCATTCTTTCAACTATTCTACATAAAAAACATTTCAGATACTGAGAATGTAATCTTTGTCGAGATGAGTTATGTCAGCTTTATTTTATTCATCAAGACAGGCCAGAGAATCGCGTCTGCAGCCTTCCAGTGTGACTCCACTGTACCCAGCTATACACTTACTTGCTATTCACTTGCAGTTACTCTAAAATTACTCTTGACTTATATTCTTCTAGTCAGTCAAAAGACTTTAGCACAATTTAACTCTATTCACCTTCTTCCCCCAAAAGAAACTGTTGCTAGATATATTTTGTGTCCAGAGTTTTTATACCTATGAGATATTATTGTATTTGTTTGTGAGTCAGTGGTCACATAGATTTACTCACAGGTCTACAAGCTCTTGTCCTAAACTCTTGAGTGGCAGAATTTCAATTTTTCTGGAATTTGAAAAGTAATACGCTACATAACCTTGTATTACTGGTCACCTCCAGTGAGGTCTGGTGACACTCTGTAATTATGGATGCTGGAGAGAAATGTATGACTACTTGTTTTAAATGGAATAAATAGATTATAAACAGCCTCAAGTCGGTTCAGGCTAAGTTTACCACCAGGTGAGTACAGGTGAGGTCATAAAATTTAGAATTTGAATGAGAGACTAGTACCAGACCTTTCGCAGTGACTGGTTTTCAGAAGGAGTTCAACAAAGGCTGTTCCTGACCTGATTTGTCAGAGGGGAAATTTTTACCTAACTTTTTCTTTCCAACCAGACAGTGTGAGTTTTGGAAGCTGGGGCTTTAACCCTGCAAGCTCCCAACCCCGCATGTAGCTGACAGACATTTCTGCACCCACAAAGTTTATTCTGGAAAAACCGGAACAATGACATCTCAGCAGTTCAAGGTGGAACTGAGATTTGCACTCAGGATTCAAGGCTCTTAGTTCTCACTTCTAACACACCTTGACTCCAGAGTATGAAGAAAATATCCCAGTTTGATGAACTCAAGAGCTTCAAACCAGTCAATAAAGGCAAAAACCAGTCAAGAAATCAGTGAAAACATCTACACTAATGAATAATGTGGGCAAAGTTCTTAAATAGACCACTGGAAGAAGAGAAAATCAGTGTCTACCTCACCTAAATGGAGATGTAAATAATGTTTCAGCTAGAAGGTTGGACAGCCCCGTAGTTTTTATTGAGGAGTAAATTATTTTCAACAACTACCCAATATTTATTACACTAATTATACCATTACTCACATCCCTCTACTAGAATGATCCAACATGCATGCATTTTAAAATATGGAGTTGCAGAATTTCATGTCATAAATATCTCCAAAGAAAACCCATCAGATATTTTAATGGGAAAACCTTATACTCTCACTGGTTTCAAATTTCTGGGCACTAACAAGAAATAAGCTAAAGAGTTAAATCTATCCTTGATAAACGGCTTATAATCATAACATCAAAGATACACAGAAGTTGAAAGTGAATATAGGTTGTAAGACAGTCTCAAAGAGACAGATATAAATTGTTCACTGCCTTCCATATGAATTCATTTTTAACTCTATATTAATTGTTTAGGATATGTGAAACTGTTAGAAGCAGAGATGAACAATTTTAAAAAGTAGTTTTGAAGCAAAAATATCAAAGTATAAAATCACCAAGTGCTTCAATTGATAAAGAAAAATGACTGCTTTCATACGTTGATGATGGGAGAATGCATTCCTTTAATCATTTAGGAATTTAATCGAAATAGTGCAATTAACACAATTTGATATAGCAATACCACTTTGGGGAAATTTATCCTATGAAAACAAAAGAATTGTGCATAAATACATGTATGCATGCTTTTTAAGATATACTGAGTACCTCTTCTGCACTAACAAAGGCCAGACAATCCCCTTGTTTCTACATTTTTTTAATTCTAGGGGACAAAGGTGGATAATAAATATATAAGGCAAAGTCCCAGGCAGAGATAAATGCTATGTAGACACTATTTGGGCCAACATGATAATGGGCAACTTCAGAAGGGGTGAGGGAGAAAAGCTCCCTCTGAGGAACAGGTGGCTTTTCACTTGAGAACCGAGTGAGAATTCAGCCTTGAAAACACTGCAGGGATCTACGTATTTGCAGAAGTCTGATGACTCCTGAATTTCAACAGCAATGGAGTATTTAACTAGGTTGTGTTCACGTTATGAAATAGGACACAGATATCAATAGTATCCAGTTGGTATCCCCAACTTAAACATGCCTAAAACTTGACTTCTGTCCTCTCTCCTGAGAAAATTTGCTCATTTTTTAGGTCTGACTGAGCTGAGTTTCTGGCAACTCTATTCTTCCAGGTTTAGGGCTAAAGGCTGTGATACTATCCTTAGTTTTACATTTTGTCCTAAACCCCATGTTCTTCTAGTCCCTCAACAAATCCAGCTGCTCAGTCTTGAAAATATATCCAGAATTCCACCACTTTTCTATTTCCTCCCAAAGAAATTAATAGGAACCAGAATTTCTCTTTTCCAAGCCAGATTATTGCAAGTAGAAATATTACCTTAACCTTCCCCTGCCTTTCTGTGTACAAGCTGCCCATAATGCAATTCTCTGACTGACCTTAACTGATCTACCTCATGAGCCTCATTTCAGACAGGCCTGCCTCACATCTGGGAGGTCAGACCAGACCACAAAAGGACCAAGAGACATCTCAACAAATAGGCCTTGCTGGGTTTTTCCTTCTTAGCATGTTGCCGTGAGGTTGTACCTTTCTAGCCAATCACATTTCTACTTGGCTGTAAATTCTTCGTAGAATCTTAGCACAAAACTAGAGTTTTCTCTGGGTCTTTGCTTCTGAAGGCTCCTGTGTAATGTAAAACTTCAACAACATAAGTTTGATTATGCTTTTCTCTTGATAACCTGTCTTTTGTTACAGGACTGTCATTCAAGAGTGTCAGGGAGAAACAGGACCTACCTTTCTGCACTGAGCCATCATTAGGATACAAGGCCCACGAAAAGCTGGTTTTATTTGCTGTGTTCTCTCAGCATCCCCAGTGCCTACAACAGTCCTTGAGTCATGATAAATGTTGATAAGCATTAACTGAATCCGTGAATAAATGCACTGTTAAAACATTCACGGATTATTGATATGTATGTGTGTGTACATGGATGGTTGGTTTTGGAGGACATACATCAAACTATCGTGCTGGTTCCATGAGGAATAGGATCAGAGGCAATGAGGCAGCTAATAAGGCTTTTCCTTAAGCATCTCCAGACTGATTCAGTTCTTATTATATGACTTATATTTGTGACTTCTTTGAATAACAATTCAATTTTTTAAAGCATATTAATGTTGGCAAGAAAATGTACTTAAAACCCTTTAATCCAAAGATTAATTCATGTCTCCCCTTTTTATCATGGCTACCAAGTTTGCAATGGAAAGCACGCAAATATTCAGGCTTGGTAGCCGTTTATACCATAGAAGATCTAAAAATTCATTGTATTCAGAGTTTCCCAGGCTTCCTCAGCAAACGGAGAACCTCCACCTCGTGGGAGCAACAGCCCTCACCCGGAGAGGGTGTTTTCCTACTTTGATTGATTCTACCATCGGGGAATGTTTTAAGAAAGCTGAAAAGCCATGACTAACCAGCCCCACCCCATGAAGAAACCTAAATAAACATAGAAACCTAAGGGGAGAGCAGGGCTGAGGAACACCCTCCTTGGCATTCCCCCAAGGAGCTCCTGAGAAGAGAGCTGAATACAGGTTTTAAGGGCGAAAGAGTATGTGGGCAGGAAGGGGAAGACAGAAGCCTGTTAAGTTTCGAAGACAGGTGAAGGAATGTTTGAAAGAAATGAGACAAGATAACCGCCCTCAATTATATTAAAGGACCAAGTTGGCTTTTCCGTGAAGTTCCAGAGAAGATCAGTAAGATTCGTGGAGGGAAGGCTTAAGCAAACAACTTAATATTAGGAAAAATAAACTGGCCAGCAGTGAAATGGATTGCCAGGCGTAACGTCAAACCTGCTGTCACTGGAAGAATTCACACAGGGACAAAGCACAGGAAACTGATGAATATGTATACATATTCACATACATATATGTACATACAGCGATGTACATATATCAGCTTTAGTGACACAGTATCCTACTTACCAGGTGAGAGATCACAACATTAAAACCAATTGTAATTCTCATATTTTAGGAGTTCTTGTAACTAGATTCTTGGTTATATGGGACAGAAATCTTGCTTTTGCTTAGGTTTGCATACTTACAAATCCAAAATTAACCCTAGTTTTACATAGGGACTGATGAAGAGTGTAAGATTTCATACCTCTTCTCTCCCTTTTTTTTTTTTTTGGTTCTGGGGATCGAACTTGGGTCGTTGTGCTTATGAGGCAGGAGGCACCGCTGAGCTACATGCCCAGCCCTCTTCTCTCCCTTCTCAAAATCTTTTTTTAATTTTTAATTTTTCTTAATTCTCAGGCAGACTCACTACACGCCCCAATAAAGGCTGTCACCAGCCCTGGCTTGCTCTACCCTCACACCCAGAAAACTCAAGAGGACAGGTCCTCTTCTGAAAAGCCTCATGAACAGCTCCAAGAGGAAACTCTGCCTTGTGGTCAGGCACCCACCCTTGAAATGATTTCAGTATCTGAGCAGGCAGAACCCAATCATGAGCCCTCCCAGGTCATAGGCTCATTATCTCTGCCACAGGCAGGAGAGGACCATGTGAGTGACAACTTCACCATTGAGGCCTAGAACATTTGCCCAAAGGGCAAGTATGCTAAGCACAGAAAGTGTAACACCCGTTACATGCTGAGAAGAACACATATCACAGAATATTTGACTGTTATACACATCAGATCATTTAAGTGGGTTCAGAAGGTTATTGTCATTCTTTTACAGATTACGACCAAGAAGGCACTGAGCCCTCTCACGTGCTTTGGCTTAGAGAGAGCTTTCCAGAATTAGAGAAGAAAGCTATGTTATTTTCACCATTGTGCTGCCATGCGATGGTACTAGGATAAAAAGATACATGCTGTCACTGAATATGTTTCTATAACAGATGGGAATTGCTTTTTCTTGAAATAGCTACTGATGTGGGGATGTTAAGATTAGCGAGGGCAATGGTTTTCCATTTGTAGGAATTTGTATTATGGTAATCAACTGAGCAGAAGGAGCTGTTAGTCATCCTTTCCCAGTTTAGAGGCAGAGTTTTGCAAATGAAAGAGGACAATATACATGTAAGATATGTCTCTCTGTGTGTACTCCTCTCCCTCTGTGTATATGCAGACTTTTATAGACTATGCACAAAACGAGTCCATATATTTCGGACCAAACAAAAAGCAATATAATGTGTAATAGCAAAATTTGGGAATCCTTCTGCCTGAGTTCAAATCTTGCTGCATCACTTACTAGCTTTGTAAGCTTCTGGAAAATATTTCATATTTCTGTGTATCACTGTTTTCACGTGTTACTAGTGATAGCAAAAATCTCATAAAATGGCTGATTGGATTAAATGAACAAACAACTGAAAAGCATATAGAAGAGTACCTGGAGAATCCCAAGTATACAATAACCAATATATCACCTATGTTCTCTATGATTATCCACAAATCACTTACCCTCTCTGGTCTTCGGTACCCACTTCTTCACAGCTGTGTGGTATGCTCAGCAGCAGATTTCCCATAGAATTCTCAGAGGCTATGCTGGATTCTATTAAGGAAACTTTTAGTCTTGTGATTTTCTTCCCGATTCATATCAGACAGCAGCCAAAACATCACGCTGGATTTGCAGGACAACAAAAATATAAGCAAGATATGTTAATTAATAAGGAAATTAAACTAATAATTAATCATTTAAGTTCCAAACTCCATATATGCAATGGTTTGGAACCCAAGTCATCCTGTAGATGTGATGAGGGTGGGGGAGGTAGACAGAGAGGAGGGAGGGAAGGAATTCTGAGATTGAGCATTTAAATCTCTTGAAATAAATTGAGTTCTCATCAAATAGTGTTTGGGACAGTAATGGTGAAAACATTCAAAGAGGGAGATAGGAAGAAAATGCAGACCCAATCTGGAATATTGCTTAGTAAGGTCAATTCTTCATCATTCAGAATGCCAGAAAGCAGTGACGCAACTTGAACACCACTGAGGCAGTGTTACGTTGGGTCTCACTGCTTATTCTAGATCCAGAGAAATGGTTTTTAGATGAAAGAGGCGGATTTCTAGAAGCTACATTTCTGTACATGACATGGAGTTTGCTTCCAAGTTTCCTCCCATAAAGTTGATTTGCTGGATATGAATGGAAACTTTCCCTTCTGGAGTCCCCCTTCTGTCACTGTATAAATTGGGTTCAGAGAAAGTAATTCGGATGCTGCAAAAAGGATTTCAGTAGCTCAGGTAGGCTCGGCAGTGGAGGAAGGCAGTTCTCAAAAGCCAAAGCCCCATTTCAGGAGCCCAGCATTTTAAGGGAAGAATGGAGAAACTTAGCAGCAGTGTTAACTCAAAGCCAAATTATCCTCAAATAAAACATTTGTATTTCATAGATTTTCAAGAAGTATCAGCTACTCTTTGGTGGCTGCTAATGCTTTGTAGTTCTTGTAATTCTTTTTGTTGTTCTTCTTCTTTTATTGGTACATTTTAGGTGTACAGTACGTTTACATTTATCATTGGGTGCTTGTACCTGTACATGATGCATCTTGGTTCTTATTTTTCTCCCCATTCCCTGTGCGCCCTTCACCCCCTCCACCCTTCCCTATTTACATAGACTTCATTTCCATTTTTTTCTTTTCTCATAGTTTTCCCTTTCCCTTCTTTCCTTTCCCCTTCCCCTCCCTTCACTCCTTCACCTTTGAACCTTTTTTCCTATTTCAAATGATCAATTATTCATTTTAATCATTTTAACCCTTGTTTACACTCTCAGTTTCTCACACTAGAAAAACTATTCGGTATTTACACATGTGTGTCCTATTTATTTCACTTAAGTGTAGCTTAACAGCTATAGAAAAGACAGGAGGATGAGGTAGGATGATACAGATGCAGAAAGAAACATGATACAGAGAGCCTGGTGTGTTGACATCCTGAGCAAATAAAAATGAAACTCATTACGAGATTTTTTGCATTCATCTGAACTTAGAGGTACCAAGAAGAGAAAGCAGTAAGAAATTTTAGAGGATACCTATTCCAGTCCATCTCTTACATGGATCCCCATTATGACTGTCCCCAAAAGCAGTCTTTCATCTTGACCAGAATACACTGTGTTATTTTCCAGAACAGTTCATAGCCACGTTATGCAGTGTGGATTGACAAAGCCCTTTTTTAGACCGAGTATAAATTGATCTCCCAGAAACTTCTACCCATCGGTCCAGGGTTGATATCTCTAGTGATTTCCGTAATGACTAAAATATATTTATCCAATTATTTAACAACTACTTATTGAGCTTCTTTTATGAATATGATACTACTTTAAATCCTATATAGGGGACAAAAATGTCCCTCCCCTCAAGCTTCTCACAGGAACAAAGAGAATGACACAATTAGGTTCAGCATGGGTCAATTTTATGGTATTAGCTACAGAGGAGATGTAAGCCAGAGCTCATTATTCCAGTGGAGAGAGAATCCTTTCATTTTAGCACATGGAGACAAGTCTCCATATCCTGGTCTGTCTATATACCCTAAGAAAAAAGAAAGAAACTGGGAACTGGTATCACAGAGGGATTCAACAACTTGGGTAGGAGCAAAAACAAAACTAAGCGGCTATAGATTTGTATGCCCCCTGAACTTCTAGCTACTGTGTTAAGATAGAGAACTCTGAAAATAGTCCAGCATTGCGTATGTGCAGTTTTCAACGTAAAGGCATGCTGTAAACTCTCACTGTAGGATCCATTAATGGATGGACTCTACTTTGGCCACTTCCTTGCATATGAAAGGAAAGAGATATTCACCTGAAAAATGAATTATGTTCCCCACAGGTACAATATATATGTGCACAAACACACACATGCACACACATGCACACACAAACACACAAATACGTATATGATGTGAGGTACTGCTCAGTTAGAACAGGATAAGATCTTTAACTTACCAGTCACTTCTGGATGAGCACAACCTCATCTAGAGGGAAATCAAGTGAACAAGCTTCAGACTTCGAGCCCTCTGGGGTGGATTTTAGCCTTCCTGACTAGTTGGCCTCAAACTGACTCCAAATCTCAGAAATGTAGCAGCAACCACTTGAGGGAAACAAGGCAAAGCTCTTCTCATTCCACAAGGAATCATCCAGCCCTAGAGAGGAATAGAAGCTTATGTTTTAAACATGACAACTAATATGGCTTTTGTATTTTCTGTAATTACTGCCTTTTTGTTCTCTGACTATTTAGGTTCCGGGAAAATGTCAGCTTGTCTCAGCTGAGCAAAGGGCAACAAAAGAAGTTGTTTCGAGTCCAGCATTTGCAGTTTTTAAGGGGAAATGCGGCTCCAGCTTTACAGGGCCCAAGACAGTGCAGGCCACACTGATGTGATGCAAGGGAGGCTCTAGCAAAGCGAGGTCCTTCCTTCCAGGAAGGAACTGAGCTGGGCCTTTAACACCCACTGTTCTGGAGTTTTCTGCACTCTCTTTTCTCATGTGGTGAAAGGTTCTATATTTTTAAATATTTTCAAAATCAGACACTTATTAAACAAAGTCTTGTGAATTGCAGAAAAATAGAAAATGCAGATAAGGCAGAAGGCAGAAAATCAAACTGAGCCATAGATCTATTACTTAAACTTTGGTAACATTCTTGGGTTTCCTTCTCCATTTTAAAATTTTATAAATGTACATGCCATTTGGCATAAAGGAGTTAAACTGAAACCTAAAAAAGAAATTTTCTCGCAAGTGCAAGGTCCTGAGTTTGATGCCTGACACCGGAAAAAACAATTTTTTTAATTTAAAGAAGGGCTGGGGAATACAGCTAAGTAGCAGAGTGCTTGTCTAGCATATTGGACACCCTGGGTTCGATCCCCACTACTGAAAAAAATATCAAAACCTAGTACTTTTCTTGAATCCCACTAATTAACTTAAGCACTACCTTTAACATCCCCAAACCTCATCTGCAAAATATGGACAATATTGTAATAAGATTGTGAGAATTGGTGAATTCAAACGAGCAGAATTCGATGCAGTACATAGAATAGGTATGTGATAAATGTCATCTAGGTTATTAAAAGAAAAAGAGGCATCACTGTACCCTCATATTGACGTTTGCCTATGAAATTAGGCAACATCAGTTCACTTGTTTATTAAGCATTGTCTAATTATAACACACACAAAAGCACACATTTCTGGGACAACAAAATAAAGAAATAATAGCATAAAAATCAGGCCACAGAAATAAAATCTAGGGATTTGAAATCACTTGTAACACTTGCTGGTCTTACTGTTCACATGCATAAAGGCATTTTGCATACTGTGTACCTCATCTAGTTTACACAAGTCTACAGTTCTCAGCCTCACTTTTGTATCAGGTCTGAGATCTTTCTATGAGACAGCATGTGTCATTTGCATGGTCTACAGCCCCAGCCACATCTACTACAGGGACTTATGTGTCATGTTCCATCCCCCAACACCAATCAAATGATAGTTTTGCTTCCCTAGGATCTGCCAGGAGAGACAGGGGACACAGCCAGAAATGTGGGCAAGTCAATGTCCTAAGAGGCTATCTTTTGCTGATGGGAGACAGGAGGCAAGTGGGGAGGCAAGAGATGCAGCCAGTAATCGTTCATCCTGCATGGCTTAGTTCTGGGGCTCCCAGTCATGATCTTCCCTCACCCCATCAATAGGCTAACACGGCAGTAAGGGTCAGTTCATCAGCTGCACTTTGGGCTGAGCTGGCCAGCAAACCCAGGCTAAGACACATGTGATCTCCCATTTACTCAGGGTGACAATCCGAATAGCATTCCTGCGAGGTGGGCAAGGCTCACTTATAAACAGGAACTGGAGTCTTGCTCCTGGACACGAAGAAGCTTGCAGGAACAACCCCAAACCAGACCCAGGCTCTTAACTCTTAATAAATTCCCCAGACACCGAGCTGTTTTTAACACTATGTGCTCCCAGTTAGGCTTTCTTAGCTTTCAGAGTGAAAAAAAAGAGTTTCCGGGTTCTCTTCTCTCAGCCGTGTTCCATGCCAACCCAGGGCTCAAGCCTCCGGTCTGCTCCTATCCATCACACAGAAGAAAGGACTCAGGCCGCAGGCCTCTGAGGTCCCTTCTGAGGTCACCCTACCTTTCAGCTCAGGAATCAAACCTGTCTTCAGCTCCTTTCCAGAGATCTCGCCCCCTGACATTTACAGCTTTACATCAAGCCTTCCCACCTGGAACGGGGAAAGACAGGAAGTGTGTTTCAGAGATCAGATCCCGATCTAGGGTAGGCTCACAATACAAAACTCTGAATTTCCATCTGAGGTCTAATACCTACTAGATGGGCGACCTCTTGAGCCCCAGTTTCCTTATCTAGAAAATGGGTCTAAACACTGGTAGATAGAGCCCTCGCCATGGGTTTCAGCCTTCACCGCTTGGCACCTGGACAGCCCACAGCTAGTGTCTGTACCTCTGCCCAAGGGAGCTAGGTCTGAGTGCAGGGCATATATAAAATGCCCCATAGAGAATGTCTCAAAGAGCCCTAACCAGAAGGGGTTAGGAGGTGGTGGGTGGGTGCCTCAGCTTTTCTGGACCCCTCACAGGTCAATGCTCAGCTGCTTCTGCATAGTCTCTCGGTGGGTTCCCAGCAAGACTGAGCCCGGGTTGCCCACACTGGGATTCAGTCACTTCCAGACCCCTTCCTGGCTGAATTGCCTCATCTCACTTGCCTCTCCCTCCTTTTGCTTCCTAGGATGAACTCCCAAATACTGCAAGTATATATGCTTGCAATTCAGTTGCAACCAGAGTCACAGAGCGAATTCTGAGACCACAACGTGGGAAGAACAGACGCACCACTGTACATTCATTTGCACCAAATCTTTCTGGCCCTGCTGGTTATAACCCTATTTTGCCCACCACAGAGAACAGTGTGAGAAATAATAATAATAATGATGAAAACAACAACAAAGCCATGAACTCTATTCCTGTGCTCCAGGACAGTCAGGGGTATTTTGCCCACTGCTAACTATCTAGCATTCAGCAAAGTATCTGGCACATACCAGGTTTTATATGAATATTTGGTGAATAAATGAATGGATGAATTTGACCTTAGCTTCTTTGCTCATACCGAATTTACACTAAGATATCTGACAAAGTTAACATGCCCTGCAGAGGTCAGACGTTCATCTCCCCTCTTTGTCTATTTCTTCTTTTCGTCTCCTCTTCCTGGTGGCTCTGGAGCAGCTGAACAAGTCCCAGGGCTCTCAGGACCTTTCTTGCCCTGGGTCTGGCCTCATCTCTCCCAGAAAGAAACCCAATCTCCGAGAAGTTTTTAAAATACTCACCACTGCCTGTCACTTTCCTGCTTTGAATTGCTCTGCTGTCTGCACTCATCCTTTAAAGTAATAGCATCAATTAGCAGCTACAGAACAAAGCAGTTCCATTGGTGCCAATCAATGCCTTATGGGGTTTCTGTGGTGGTAAAAATTCTATAATGGATTCCCGAGCTTTCCCCCCCTCTTTCCTCACAATGTATAGCCAAGTGGGTGGCTTATTATATGCCAAGGTGGGAGAACAGAGGCAAGGAAAGAAGCAGGGAGGGCAGGCAGGAAGTCTTTCCTTTAAGTAGAAATTAAAGAATTTCTATCAAGTATTTGGTAGCAATGTCGTGGCTATCCAGTGGTGTCTGAATTTGATTGCAGTTTTATCTGTAATAAGATTTCCAGGGCCTGCTGAAAGATGGCACTATCTTTCAGGACTCCCACTTGCTACCCCCTCGTTATTTTATTATTTTATTTGATTTTTGAGACAGGATCTCACTATGTAGTTCAGGCTGACCTTGAACTCACTATGTAGCCCAGGCTGGCCTCAAACTCACAGCAACCCTTCTGCCTCAGCCTCCTGAGTACTGACATTACAGGCGTGCACCATCATGCCTGGCTTTACTCCCAGTTTTGAGGCAGTATTTGGAGAAAATAAACAAATCCCTCTCCAGGAAGCTGTAGCACTTACAATTTGTTGCATTGTCTTCCATCTGAGAAATCCAGAGGGAAACCCTTGTACATGACTCCCTTCGGTTCACACACAAGTCACCAGGACTCAGAGAGGCTGCCACTAGCTCAGCACCACGCCGCTTAACAGAGACAGGGCTGAGGCCAGCTTCCAGATCTGAGTCTTCTTGATGCTTCTTAAAATGCTGCCTCCTTAGGTCTTTCTTGTCAGCAGGGCAAAAATAATGAGAAATACATGCAGAGGTACATGTGGAATTGAATGCCATTGGTTTCTTCAGCAGGGGTTATATCCGCTTATGTTAGGTTCCTGAGGATCTTGTGTTCATGAAAACAATTATGCAATTCCCTGACCTAATCTCATTGCTTTCATTATCATATATTTCTTGTCTAATTTCTCTTCTTATATTTTAGGGACCACGAATCTACTGTATGTAGATCTTCTACTGGTTATGTATTTTTATGGGTCTGTTTTTACTACTGATAAGACAGAAGTTAAACTTAATAACTGCTTATGTGTTAAATGCAAATTATTAGCATCCTACCGATTTGGGCATTAGTCAACTAACGGTATGGGATTTTCTTGTCCTCCGTAGTTTCACAGTACTTAGTATACTGCCTCGTAACATTTTTTAAAATCTAAGATACGTAGCATAGTAATTGTTGGTTCGGTAGATGAATGGGATAAATTTGAGGATGAAAGACTGAATAAATCTATCAAGAAACAGTGAACTTCTTATACTGAAATTATGATTATATTAATATTGACATTATACAGTAGAAAATCTCAGTAATTTATGTATATGAATCCCAGGATCTTAGATCCACATGTTTTAAGTTATTCATAACAAAATTTATACAATCAATTCATTCATTAATTCAAATTCCGCAAACTTCAGCTATCCTATCATTCACTTATTTAATCAATTAGCTTAACTCTCACAAAGTACTAACTAGATGACATCCCTTCACCAATATAGCTGACTCCCTAGATTGTTCACATCCCAAGTAAGATCAGAAAAAGAATAATAAAAACCTAAATTCAATGGAAAAGAAAACAATTCAATCCGATTTCCTGGTCTTTACATTAGTCTTTCTAACATTGGTAGTAAGCCAACACATACCCATCAAGCTCCTAATTCATCAGTGTCTATCATCATTATTACTTGGAAAATGTCCAAGAAACACAGATATTATAGACCAGTACCAAAAAGCACATAGCAAAAAGTTTTAGGTCAAGTCAGCAAAGGCTCCCCAAACAATTAAAAGAATTAATAACTTGGAGGAACCTGCCTTGCAAATATTGAGAAAGAATGATTATCTACAATGGGTACTCTGGATTAGTTGTTTTTAAGCATGCTGGGGTCATTAATGGCTTTAACAAGCTAATGCACTATGTTACTGCTTTCCTAAAAAAAATCTCTGTACATACCATAAGCACGATATTGCTCGTAGTTCTAGGGAGTTGCTGTACTCTCAGAATTAACCTATTCATCCTACATTAATCACATTTGGTCTGGGAAGATTTCTGCATCTGGTGAAAGGCTGAAATAGTTGGCCTTTTGGATCATCAGAGGTGTGAGTTTATATATCGCCATGCCATTTTTCCTCTATGGAAGATGAGGTTCTTTTTTTTTCCATCAAGTTTATTGGTACATTTTAGGTATGCATTATGATCACACTCATCATTGGGGATTTGTACCTGCACATGATATATCTTGGTTCTTGTCTTTTCCCTATTCCACTTCCTTCCCCTCCACCCCTCTCTATTTACAAAAAAACTTGTTTCCGTTACTTACTTCATTTCTTAATTTTTTTCCTTCCCTTCTTACCTCCCCCTCCCTACTTTCCCTTCCTATTTTTCTTCCTATTTTGCTTTTCTTCCTATTTTACATTATCTATTATACATTTCGGTTCTCATTTACACTTTGTTTCTCACACCAGAGAAACTATTTTGTGTTTACACACGGGTGTCCTATGTATTTCACTTAAGAGTATGGCCTCAATGTGCATCCATTTAGCTATAAATGTCTCTAGTTTATCATTCTTTATGACTTAGTAGTACTCCATTTTGTTTAAAACACACACACACACATCTTCTTTATCCACTAACCAGTTCATGGGCATTTGGGTTGTTTCCAAGATTTAGCTATTACAAACTGTACCGCTATAAACATGGGTGCACATATATACTGCTGTGGTATGATTCTTTTAATTCTTTTGGGAAGATCCCCAGCAGGGGAATAGCTGGGTCAAATGGGACCTCTAATCCTAGTTCTTTGGAGTATCTCCACGCTGATTCCCACAGTGGCTGCACCAGTCTGCACTCCCACCACCAATGGAGAAGGGTTCCTTTCTCTCTTTTTTCCCGCCAGCATTTGTTATTGGTTGATTTCTTGATAGCAGCCATTCTTTCTGGGGTGAGGTGGAATCTCAGGGTTGTTTTCATCTGCATCTCTCCAATGACCAGTGATGGTGAACATTTTTTCATATGTTTATTTGCTGCTTCTACTTCACCTGAGAAATGTTTATTCATTTCAGATGCCCATTTTTGGACTGGGGAAGATTCTTTATTCCTTCCATCCCCAAATAAATATTTCTAAATTTGGGATGAGTTTACCAATCAATATGTACACTGAAAGTAGTGAGTTCTTTTTCTTAAGGAGCTTTTATTAAATCAATGGAGTAGCCTCACAATCGATAGCATCTATGTAGTACAGAAACACACAACAGCATTTATTGGATGTGTTTGGCACTGCTGAAATAAAAAGTGAAAAAACAAGATGTCTGCTTTCAAATACTTTGCAGCCAAAGAAAAATCTAGACCAATGTTTGTGAATAGAATAATTCCTAGTAACACAGTCCCAGCAGGTAATCATAGGTGAAGTGGGAATTTTTCAGAAGAAAGAGATATCAGCACAGGTCAGAGAAAACAAAGGAAGAAAGGAAGGGAGATGAAGCAGTCTCTGGGGATGGGGTAGGGCAAGTCCTGCACATTCTGAGTCCTCCAGATGTTGGGTTGTATAATTGAGACAAATTAGTACTTAAATCTGCCAGCAATTTATTTTAACCACTGGAGGTGAAGTATTTGACTTACTGATGAACTTCTAAAAATGATAGAAGGGGAAAGAATGTCCAAAATCTTTTCTGCATCCTCTGTTGAAGCTGGAATTTATTCTCCATGCAAGTCTGGCCTTTGTTTTGAGAGATCAGTTTGGTGAGTCACTGAGTTACAGATATTTAAAGCAAGTACCTCCTCATTGTTCTCAGAAAACGCAGAAACATGACATATTCCAAATGCTTCAGGCCAAGTGTTCTGCATATTAAAAAATAAAGTGGTCATTTGATGGGGAGGCATTGTTGCTTCCTTGAAAAGTTTATTATATATTTCCCGAGCACTGCATTCTTTGCTTTCCAACACACACTGCACCCACCGTCCAAAAGAGACATTTGAGTTGAGAATCAGAATAGAGAAGCACAGTTTAGGGGCTCTAGGATAGGGGGGACCATTGGGAGATCGTCTATGGGACTCGGTAATTAGATTTTACAGCAATTGTTTCTAATACTCAGTTTCATTTCTTCCCCACATCTATACTATTATCCCCTATTCCTGGCTTTTCAACAAGTTTTGTTAATGCTACAAATCTGACATTAGCTCTTGCAAACTAAAAGAAGGCTATGTCCTTGCCTGGGTCCAAGTAGACCAGAAAGTATGGCAGAAATGTTTAAAAAATGGTTGTAACTCACAAGAAGAGACTCATGGAGAAGTCCAAGAGAAGTGGTTAATAAACAGCAACCAAAGCCAGGAAGTAAATTTCCAAAAGAGACCTAGGACATGCGCAGGGAGAGAAGTGGAGATTCTATACCCATGAAGGACAAGGGTGCCTTGACGCTTGTGAGTAGGAAAGGGAAGCAGGACTCTGAAGACTCTGAGCCTGGAAACAGTAAATATATGAGCACCTGTGTTTGGAGCAAATGTCCCTAGTGTCTTCCCTAACCATTTCATGACCTCTACCCCAAATTATTACGAACCACTGAACTATGGTGAAAGATGGCAAGAATTGGACAAGCCAAATAGGAGGAGAGGTCATACAGAAACATAAGATTTTCCTCTAAATACACATTTTAAATATGCTAAGGAAAACACTTTGGAATGTCAGCTACACATTTGGTAATAGATTATATGCAATTAGACTTTAAGACATATTGTATTATGGCCCCTGAATATCATCAGCTTTTGGTTCCAGTGCTCTCTCAGCAAGTCAACAGATAATACAGCTGCCCCAGGGAGTTCATTCTTGCAAACTCCTGGGCACCTGGCTAATTAATTGCTATTTATCACTTTAGACTTCCATACCATTAAAACATGCAAAGCATTAAAAGTGGAATTCCTACTAAGAGTCGAATATATGCCTTTGTTCTTTTTTCAGGCTGTGTTAAAAAATTAAAAACAATTTAACTGAACAACAGGTAACTGAAAATAACTTAATATTTTATGTACGTCATTTTGCACTAGATCACAGTATGACCTTACAATGAAATAAAATGCAACCTCTAAAAATTAGTTGCATCAAAATGTTAACAGGTACCATTATTATGAATGATGATAATAGCTGTGGAAAATGTTTCTTTTCTTTTTTTATTTACTTTTATTTTGCTGATCTATTTTCATATTTCCTCAAATGCTCATCGGTTCTATAGCAAGCTAAACAATAAAAATTGCTATTAGCAAGTGGAGAAAAAGATTTGCGATTGTAGAGAAACCATTATTTATTATTACAAAAGTTTATAAAATATCTGCAAGAAAATGCCACCTAAAACGTAGATACGCGCAGAAAAAATTATGTAAAGAGCAGGTAGTAAAAAGTTGATCATTATATTTATTATTTTTTTCTTTTCTGTTTTGCAAGTTTTCTGTACTGTGTATAAGTTAATTTTTTAAGTTATTATTCAAAAAACAACTGAAGAATGATAATTTTTAACATTAGACATTTGTTCTTTAAGCAACAATCCTAAGAACTGGGGACCTGTATTTGGCCATCCCTTTTAGGCCTTTGCGAAGTTTCAGAAGGTGTCAGCCATCACTTGGGGGAAAATCGTTTCCTTGGCTCACAATGGTCCTTGCAGGGATATCTCCAACTGGAAGTAGATACAGATATGGACATGGGTATGGATATGAAGACAGATACAGATACAGGTAGAGAGATTGTAACAGGTAGATATCAGGTACACACACATACAAAAAGAAAAATCTTATCTTGATTTTTCTAATGAGATTCTAGGTTTTCAGCAACTTAGCAGAAAGAAGCCTTGAAATCTGTTAATAGTTCCTGTCTCCCCCAGCAACACCAATGGTTATAAAGTATAAAGCTGCATGGACTACAGGCAACAACAACATTTGAAAAAGCGCTATTTAGCCAAGTTTGTCTAGAGCTGGATTTTGGGTGTAAAATTTTGAAGTGAGCAGTTTTACCATGTGTATGACTAATGCCTAACATGAAAGCTCTTCCTGCTCTAGCTCAGCCCAGGGTCCTTCACTCCCTGCCTTTCACTCCCAGGGTCCTTCACTCCCTTCATGTCCCTGGCTCGGGAAGCTCTGTGGACCAGAACAGTGCTTCAGCCCTCCCTTCCCTGGAAGAGTCAAAGCATTTTCACCGTCTTTCAAGACGTCTTTTGGACGTCCACCATCTTTTGGATGGGGTCCCCCATGGCTAGAAATGGAACACTCCTCAGGGCAAATGCAAAAGGAACCTGAAAAAGCAGTTTTTGTCAAATTGCAGGGAATATTTAGGGGAGATGACAAGAAAATGTCTAGTATCTCAAGACTAGCAACAGCAGGGGCTTCTAGGCAGAAGGTGCGTTTACAGGACCTGATCTTCAGTTGCTTACTTTAGTACCTCAGTCTTTAAGAAAAAGAACGCAAAACTACGAATATAAAATTAATGCAAATGAATGTTTTAAAGTGAGAAAATAAATTACAATAATGTACAAAGTTCAACAAAACTACACAAAGATAGGCGGGGGATTTAGCTCAGTGGTTTCACCGCCTGCCTTGCAAGCGCAAGGACCCGAGTTTGATCCCTGGTACCAAAAGAAAAAAAAAAGAAAAAAGAAAAAAAAAGCTACACAAAGACTACAAAATCTGAAAAAATATATACATTAATTAATTGCCTAATTAAGTGCTATAATACTTTCTCCCTAAATTTAAGGCTAGTCTTCGAATACCTCAAATGGCAATGCCATGTATATTTTTATGACTTAAAGTTGGAAAGATGTCTAAGCTTTAATTTCATAACTTATTACAGGTAATATCATGTGAATATGTAGGATTATTATGAAACATTAAAAAAAGTTAGCTGGCCTTTTTTATGCACCCTTTAAGATTTGGATGGATTTTTACAGACTAGCTTCTGGCTCTATATCTTTTTTTTTTTTTTTTTTGGTACTGAGGATCGAACTCAGATCCTTCCGGTTGCAAGGCAGGCGGTGGAATCACTGAGCTAAATCCCCAGCCCCTATATCTTTTAAAGATTACTTTTCCCTCAGGATTCATTTCCTTCTGTGTCACACATTGTAGGATGTGTCACAGTTCAGTATCTGCCATGCATTTCCACATGGTAATGCCAGGCAGACCGGTAGCAGCTAATGAAAGTCTTTCTGAAAGCCATTCCTATGTCAGGAAGATTATCCACAACTTAACTATTTGTGGTAACAACTACTGAGCATGTAAAAATTATAAAAGAAAAGGTGACAGAAACAAGTAAAAATAGAAAGACTCAGCAATGTTACTCAATTTGAGTTGCAATATTTGTATTAGTTTTCTCTTGCTGCATAATAGATTACCACCAACTTAGAAACTTGAAACAACACCCATTTATTAGCTCATAGCTCTGTAAATCAGAAATATACCACCATGTGGCTTTGTCCTCTGCTTAGGGTGTCACAAAACTGAAATTACAGTGTTGGGCTGAGTCCTAACCTAGAGACTCGGGGAGAAATCTGCTTTAAGTTTATTCAGTCTGTTGGCAGGATTTAGTTATTGGCAGCTACAGGACTGAGGTCTGTATTTCCTTCATGGTTGTCAGCTGGGAGCCTCTGGCACCTCAGTTTCCTGCATTCCTTTGCCTGTGACCTCCATCTAGGGGCCAGCAATGTAGCCTTGAATCTCGCTCTGTCTTCAAACATCACTGACTTCCTCTTCTGCCACCAGCTGGAGAAACCTCTCCACTTCTAAGGACTTGTTAAATTACTAAGTTAACTAAATAAGGCTACCCAGATAATCTCCCCATCTTAAAGTCAACCGTGCCACATACTTGGCATCATTATATCTTCTCATATTTATAGATTTCAAAATTAGACCATAGAATCTTGGGAACCATTTTTTAAATCCCCGTTATTTCAAGATATTACTTCAGCAAAGGAGCCCAACAAATGTTGATACAGACACATTGTTATTAAGGTTATTCCTAGGGCTTGGAAGGGATGTGAGCAAAGGAAAACCAAAACCCTTCAATGATAACTCCACCTCTAAGTTTTGATGTTTCTACCCATCCAGGGTCTAGGGGAGGGAGCGGTTACTTGAACTAGAGACTGTACCCTTATGGATCTGTGCTTCAGAACAGGTTACCTGCAGTAACCAGGTTGAAGAGAGTCAAAGGCATAAAAGCTTCACTCTCACTCTTGCAGGTTCTCTTGTTGATGCCTTACATTGTCAAACCCGCTGGGAGCCAGAAGACAGAGGAGCCCATTGAAGCAAAGTAGTTCCATCAATGTCCTGGACAAAGAGTAGAATGAAAAAGTCATAAAAGGGATCCAGAGAGAAGACATTCATCTGCTGGCCATCACATTCTCCAGTCCTTTAGTGTTTACTGATGATGCTAGCTTGCTGACACTCACCCTGTGGCCTGTCTGCTAGCCCCTGAAATATTGTATAGGTGGAGAGTGGCATCCATATCTCAAACTGCCAGTTACTTGGAGGAAGAAGGCATGCGTACCTTTTCATTTATTTCCGTGACCCAAAACACAAAGAATGATATTCAGCTGAGCTCTGTAAGAACAGGCAGAAAGAGAAATTGAAAATGATAAGGATATTATGTATGCATGTATCGATTCCCCAGTGTGAATGGAAATAGCATGTATTACAAATATATACCAAGTAGAAAGAGATTGTTGTCCATGGAAAGTATTTGGCTGAACTATGGACTGCCAGGATTGTCTGTGGCATATATTTAAGAATTGCATTTATCATTCAAAGTTGGACACTTTTGAGAGAAGAAAGAAATGTTATTTTTAATTATCCTAGGTCAAAAGCATTAGCAGTTATATTTTAGACAAAGGAGGCTATATGGTTACCAAGAGAAAATGAATGTTTGTTAAACATGTAGATCAGTAAATCAAAGGATGGATTGAAAGTTTGACTGGAATATTCCATTATGTCTTTTGCGTCTTCCACCTCTGAGCCCTTTTTTCATGTTCTATCCTCCACTTCCTTAAACTTTAATCATTTTTTTTTACTACTATCTCTGATCCTTCCATCCCTGGAGATCTAGATTCAAATTTCTTACTGCCTAAAATAATTTCAAATCCAACATGTGTACATCACTGAGAGTATTACTTCCCACTTATACTCTTCCTAACTTTGTTTTGGTTTTGGTTTTGGGATTTTTTGGTACGAAGGATTGAACTCAGGTCCTTGCGCTGGTGAGGCAGACGGCAGAGCCACTGAGCTAAATCCCTGGCCCCTAATTTGTAAATACTATTGTCACCTCTTGGCCCCCTAAGCAAGGGGCTTTAGTAGTATTGGACCCGTCTTGAATAGAAGCTCACACCTCAGTAACTTCTATTCAATCAATTGTTAAGTTTTCTAAATTCTTTCTTCATGCATTTCTGTGTATTCCATTCTTTCAACCAAGCTGAGCGCCATATGCAGATCTCTATCAGGTCTCTATCACCCTGTTTACTACTAAAGCCTCCTCTCTAGTTTCCAAGGTCCAATTCCTCTATTTTTCAGTCCAATTGTGCCTCTGGCACTGCAACTGTCAGCCTGCCACATAGTTGGGATCATATCACAGAAGTGTTTTCATAGGTCTGGTACCTATAAAACAATCAATCTTCCATGGCTTGGCATTCAACAATTCTCACAACATGGCTCAGCCTCACCTGGTGTTATCCACATTGCTCTCCTCCAGGTATACATATTTCTCCTAGTGGGTATTCACATCTACAAATGCAAGCGATCCCTAACATCTTTTTATTACTGTGCTGATGCTTATTTGCAATGTTTGTCAATTTCCATGGTGTGAATATTCTCACTGTGGCCAATTTGATGGTCGCGATTGTATGTCACTGAACAGAGTTGGGGAGAAATGCACACATTCATCTCTTAAATGCTAGCTGCAAGCCATCACTACTCCTTTGTCCACCTCTAAAAAATCCTGCTTTCCTTCAGGGGTTGGATTCAGTGACTTCATCTTCTGAAAGACTTCTATGATTTCACCTTTTCTCACAACTCTGGGATTTAGGATTACTTCCTTCTTTCTTTGCTCTCACTGGACATGACTTTGAGTTATTTTTTCCACATTTTTCATTTTATCTTAAGCTCTGGAAAGCAGGTTGCCTAACAATAAAGCTCATCTAAAATGTATGTTGAAGGCTGAGAATATAACTCAATTGGAAGAATGCTCCTAGCATGTACAAGGTCATGGGTTCAATTCTCAGCACTACAATCAATCGATAAAAAGTGCACGATGGTTTTCTGCATAATGCATTGTGTTTTGGGACTCTTAACTCAGTCTTCTCCACGTACAATAGCTCTGACTTACATTCAGGACATATTACTTACTATGGTTTATTTTTATTACTTTATGAAGAAATCTACACACTTGTTCATTTCTTTCCTTCTTTCACACAAGATTCAAAGGCCCATGAGATATCAAGAAGCTAGAAGAACTTGGCTTTCAGAATGTTTAGATACCCTGCAGCGCATGCAGATATGGGCAAAATACTACCTCAATACCAGCCCCCAGGAATAAGTTTTTCCTGAGATTGCATAGCACATCATGTTTCCTCATTACAAAATCTTACATAATACAAAGAAAATATGTCTGCAATTCAAGAGACCTGTGTCAAAGTCCGAGCTCTACCACATTCTAGCTGTGTGTTAAAAAGCTTTCCCGGGCCATGCCTGCCTTGCAACCGCAAGGTCCTGAGTTCAATCCCCGGTACCAAAAAAGAAAAAAAAAAAAGAAAACTTTACCCATATGGAGAGCCCTTTCTGTTTTCCATCCAAGGAACATTAACTGTTTCAAAATCAACCTCCAAAATTCAGCGGAGATGTTTGATCTCATCCCAGTGACTTCCCGTCTCTACTTCATCCATTTTATTTATATAGGATAGTTACCTTAATCCCATTGAGAGAGGGCAGATGGGAAAAAAAACTTAATGGATTAAATAATTATTTAGATAATGTTAAAACAGGGATCTGTTTCTTCAGAACAGTATTTTCTTATCTTCATAGCTCTCCTGGATAAACTAATCTCAGTTTCTCCTTCTATTACATCATATCTGATTAGGATTTATTTTCATGAGTCAAGAGTAATCTCACTACACTGCTAGCCCTACTGTCAAACTGGTGTCAAAAGTAAAGCTCCAAATCACATCTACTTTCAAATCAAAATAATTTTTTGCAGACACTCTCTGCCACCCCACAACATTCAGCTGGGTCAACAATTTATAATCAGATCAATTTATTTGATTAGGTTATTTCTGAGAGTTCACCAGGGTGTCATATGATTGGAAGTTGAGGTATTTTTAAATGACCACCCTGGCTGACAGGAAACACTCCTCGGACTATACCCTAGGCCACTGACTCTCAATTTCAGCCATGTTAGAATTATTTGAGAAGATTTAAAAATATTTTCAATTTTCAAGCTACATCACAGAGGAATTAAATGAAAATTTCTTCTATCGCTTCTTGGCCTTTTGGCTAGGATCAAGTGTAAATGAAAATTTCTAGGCATGAGACCCAGACATTTGTATTAAAAAAAAAAACACTCACATGATTTCAATGTGTACCCAATGCTGAGAACTACCATAGCCATAATCTATTGAAGTTGTCCTCAAATATTTTTGTTTGTTCATAATAAGGGCATGATTTTATCAAATAAATTATAAATAAGGTGTGACAGGCTGTTGTATAATAATCCTCTGCTCTTGAATATGGACTAAATTTATTGCCTATCTTTCAATGACTAGAATACTGCAAAAGTAATGGGCTGTCATTTCTGAGATTCGGCTCTAAGAACACTATGGTTCCCACCCTGAGTTTTCTCTCTCTCTCTATTTCTTGGATCGCTAGCACCTTAACTGTAACCTCTCGAACAATCTTGAACCAGAACTGCCTGTCTCCTAGATCCTGGACTCAGGGAAACTATGTGAGATTACAAAGACAAGAAAGGGTAAAGGGAGAAAGAAAAATAAAAAGAGTGATTCAAAATGAAAGAATAAAAGCACAGTACTTGTATAGATTTCTGTCTCTCTAGATTTAGAGAGTGTGCCTTATTCTTCATAAAATATACACAAAGTAAGGCATAATAATGATTATTCATATAATCTGTTCAACTACTCTTCCCTCTGGGGCTTTTGCTCTCATTGTGTTTCCAGCATTACATAACCACCTGTGCATCCTCAGGGCTTTGACCCTGGCTATGTCTTTGGTGCTTGATCATATGAAAGCCAAAAAGCAACTCACAGTTGTTAAATGTCTCCCATGTGAGAAAATTTCTCCATCTTGGCCATGACACCTCGTGTCATTTCCATAACCACACGTAGGTGTCCAGCCTTTTAGCTTACCTGGGCCACACTGCGTGAAGAGAAACTGCCTTGGATTGCATATAAAATATATAATATAGTTAATATATAAGTAATAAAAATACTTTCAATATTATTTTATTATAACATTTTTTAAAGAGGGCAAGTGGCTCACAAGCCACAGATTGGCCTTTGCCATTTCTATCTCATGTGTGAAAAGCCTAACATGGAAGCAGTTCAGAAAATTTCCATTGATCACACAGATAAGTGATGCAGTAAAAATGAACCCCAAACTACCTGTTCATTCATCTTCAGATAATGTTTTAATGCCTCACAGTAAGTGTTGAATAACAGATCAGCATCTTGGAGAAATTCTCAGAGTCTGGAAGAGTGAAAACCATGGACTGAATCTCACAGAGAAGGAGACTAAGGGAGGCTTGGGGAAGTGAACTGACTCACACAAGTTCCCACACCTCTTTAAAGTTGATTGGAGAATTAATACAGCCCTTCCAGAGCCAGGACATGTAGTGCTGAGGAATGTGGGATTCCGTTTCAGACATATCTGCTTGGAGGTCCATCTCCACCAATTTATTCATTCAATACCTATTGACTGAGAAGTTTCTATGGAACAGCCCTGGTCTGTTTGTTAGAAATTGAACAAAACTGAGAAGGACCTGCTTTCATGGCAGTGACATCCTTTTAGGGGAAGGTACATGATAGAGACAGAGAGGTAGATGTTGATAGTACAGCAGGGTTCATTCAATAATTCCAAGTAGTGATAGAAATGGTGACAAAGTACAGAGAAGTCATGTGACAGTGTGACAGGATGGCTTTGGATAATGTGATCAAGGAGGCCCCCAGGGGAGAGGACAGCTAGGCTGACCCTGAATGGTGGAATGATCCAGTCCTGTGAAGATCTGAAGAGGAAGTCTCACACACAAAAGCCCTGGAGGGATTGAAGAATATCCACTCCCTGGCTAATTTTCTTTAGGCAACTTATTATGATTCAGTGGGGTGCATTTTTCTCATTCCTGGAAATGACAATGGTCCTTTCTTCAAGGGCCTTGGCATAGGACACACACTCAGTAAAGTGTTTTTGAATAAATGGCATTGAGCTCACCTTTGTTCATTTTGCCTATTGCTCAGGCTCACGTCTGAATGAGCACCCAGGGAAATTTCCCATACCCAGGATCATCTTCCCCTTCTACAAATCAAAAAGAAAAACAAAAAACAAATCCAAGTCCTATTTACCCAAGGGCCTTACCCAAAGCAGTTATCCAGGTGCAAATTCAGATGCAGCCAAGGCATCCGGGTTTGTTCCTCTGTCGTTCATCTGACAGTCTGGATTTGTTCCCTGCATATTTGCTGTCTTAACCTGCCTCCCTCCAGATGCAGGGCATTAATTCCAGATCAGTTCCCCCTACTTTCCTGTCAGAGGTTGTCATTTGCAGAGCGGGTGATAGGACTGAGTGATGGATGGCAATCCCTTCAGAGCCATCAGCTGCATTCTCAATGCAGGCGCTGACAATATGAGGCTGGTTCCAAGCCACAGGGCTTGGGGCAAGTCAGCTGCCTCCCACTAGAGGCTGAGATAATGAGAATCCTCTGGCCAGTATCACGTTTGCAGTGTAAGTAGGACAATGGGACCATCCTAATTACATGCCAATGTTAATAACACAGGGCTGTGTCCTCTGAGCACTTATTCATCAATGCATCTTTTCTTCTACAGCCACCCAACAAACGTTTGTTAAGCACTCACTGTGTGCCAGGCACCTACGTAATTCTGAGATTAGAAAAGTACCAAGGCAAAGCTCTAGCCTGGATGAGACTCCCATCTGAGAGGCAGACAACAAGGATAAACAATCCAATGACATTCTATGAGCTCACGCAGTCAGAACGAAGGAAACTAAACCAGAGAGTACAGAGGACGTGCAAGAAGGGGTTGAGGTCACGTGGGCAATCGGGACAGGAGCCCAGTAGGTGGCTCCGAGCTTGTGGGAACCTGATCTTAAGGAGGCCACCAGCCCCCAGGTCTCCGTGGGAAAATGTCCAGACTGAAGGGACGAACTTGGGCTTCTATAGTAAAGAAAAACAAGAATGAAACCCTCAAAATAGTAGAGCGCGAGTTAGCTCCTCCCCAGCCAGCTCTCCTGTTCTATGAAACTCCATAGAGAGTTTGGCCAGGTAATGATTGTAGGGATCCATCCTGGGCATTGTATTGAGCAGCGTCTTTGATGACTGCCTATGAGATCCTAGTAGCACCTACCCACTTGTGACAACCAACACCCTTTGTCCAGACGCTCTCCTTCACTGCTTTCCTTCTTTGCAGATGTTCTCAGCTGTAAGTCAGGCAAATCAGACTGGTCTTGCTAGCTAGCTATGCTGTAGACTCCCCTACAACAGTGATCCTGATTATACACACACTTGAAAGTATGGGTGAAGGGGATTTTCAAGAAGCTAAGGAAGCCAATTACATTCAGGGTTCTTCTCTTGCAGGGGTCTCTTTCAAATTCTTCCCCTAATTATATAATCATAATTGTGTATACTTTTTTTTAAAGTGGGTCCCCAAGCTGGGGATTTAGCTCAGTGTTTCCACTGCCTGCCTCGCAAGCGCAAGGTCCTGAGTTTGATCCTCAGTACCCCCCCAAAATAAAATAAAATAAAAAATGGGTCCCCAAGATACATACAGTTTAGATCTCATATCATCTGGCTTCATCTCTGGGTATTATTATTCCAAACATAGTTCATGAAAGCTGCAGCATAGGCCATGAGTAAAGTGTAGGTCAACATAGTACTTGTCTTCCCCTCCAACCTAACCTGTATCACTCAGCCTTGATGGTCTTGCTTTTATGTCCTGGAATATACCAGTTTTAAATCCTGAGAAAAACAGAGGAGATAAGGAGATATTTCCCTTCCACAATAGAATAACTTTTATAAGGGAAAAGGCATATCTATCTTATTCTTCTTTGCTTCAAGCACATTGTCTGGAGTATGGAAGGTACCAAAGAATTCGTTTTTATTGAATACATACAACAAGAAAACTTAACATGCATAAATTGCCACTCAGTGTTTTCAAGGTGTCCTCTCAGGACCAGCAACTGAGGCAGTAATGATTGAGAGCTAGATGAGAATTCAAACTCTCAGATTGTGCCCTAGACCTGGTCGACAAAGTCTGGGGGTCAGACCCAGAGTTCTGTGTGTCCACAAGGCCTCTGGATGATCTTGAGAAAACCAGAATTTGAGAACTGTCTTAACAGATACCAACAGATCCTACCTATGCTGTGCTACATAGTCTCCCAAGAGAAACTCTCCAACATACCCATTATTAGTACCCCTACTCACCAGATTCACAGAGATTCAAACATTCTTGTACCTAAAGTCTACACAGTTAGCAAACAGAGAAGCCAGGAGTTGAATTCAAGAATATCAGGTTTCAAAACTCATTTTCCTTCCATTATACTGCAGTTCTCCTGGTGGGAGTTTCCAAAATAATGTACACTGTATCCCATGAAGAACAAATCTGTATTAGTCAGCTTTCTGTTGCCGTGACAAAAACCTAAGATAAAGAACTTGAAGAAGGAAAGGTTTATTTTAGCTTCAGTCTTAGAGGTTTCAGTGCATGGCACTGGGAGTTGCTGCTTTGAACCTGTGGCAGCACAGTGCACCACGGCAGAGAGTACGTGACAGAGGAATGCTTCTCACATCATGGTAGCCAGGAAGCAGAGAGAAAGCAAAGAACTCGGGTCGCTCTGTCCCTTTCCAGGGCATAATTGCCAAATCTAATCACCTTCTTAGACATCAACCCCATAAAGCTTTCACCACCTCTCCATAGCACCACAGGCTGGTGACTAAGCTTTCAGCGCATGCCTTCGGGCGACATCTAACCATAACAAAGTCAAAGCCCTGTGTGACTGTGAAACAATATTAATAGCAACAGTACTAACCACCCGTATGGAAGACTTTTGGGCATATTTCTGACTTGCCTGGACTTGAGGACTTTGACATCCTGATGTGAGATGGCTCTTTGGGGTTTTGAAAGGGTTAACCCACATCCTGGAAGCCCTGACTCCCTCCCAGTGTGTCACTTGGGCACAGACACCAAGCATGTGGGTGTAATAATACACACAGCGATGCAGGCATGCGTGCAAGTGCATATTCCTACCAGGGAAGAAATGGAAATAGAAATGGAAAGCAAAACTCCTTCCCCTGGTGCCTGTTTCTCCCTGTCACCTGTCATAAATCGTAGTGACCAGAGTTCTATGACCAAATGAGATTCACCCAATCCATCACATGTGGCTTTTTGAATGCTGGTCTAAGGACTAGCAGGGTGTTCTCTGTGAAGGCTTCGTGTCTTGCACGGGTATTAGCATCAGCTGCTGAAGTCTGTGGTTGGTGACGGAATAATACAAAGTAAAGCAGAAAAAGTAAGATAACTGGCTATTTATATCTGCTCTGTCAGAAGTGGTGACAGGTATAATTACTGAGTAGAAATTACAGGGCTGATTCCAGTGGCGTTCCTCCCGCTGTTTGGGGGAAGATAAAAGATTGAAAGTGTTCCTGACATCTCTTCAAACAGAGGATGCTTTGGCATGCACTTCCATTTATTTTCAGATTGATTAAAAGCAATTTCCTGTTGTTCATGGTTGAACCCAGGGGCATTCCTGGTCCCCTGAATTCCTTGGAAACGCTTTGCAGAGAGATCTTTTCTCCTCCCATCAGACCCCTCCCCCAGGTCCTGGGTCCAGGGTTCTTCTAATCAAGAGAAAAACAAGCTATTCAATTAACTCATGCAAAGATGTTACCAACTTAATGTGCTATAATCCCAGGGGAGTTTACAAAAAAAAAGGAAAGGAACAGAAGGTAAAATCCTATGATAGTAAAGCTGCAAGGAACCTAAATACCATCTAACTCACCGGTTCCCAAACAGAATCAATTATCAGAATCACCTGGTCTTTTTAAACACATTTTCCCCCCAAACCCACTGCCGCACAACAAGGGAGACTCTCCTGGAATTGGGTGTAGAAATTTATAATTTTATGAAGCTCAGTGGTTCATTTTCGTCATTAGTCAGGGTTAGGGAGGGCCTTAATTCATAGGTGGAAGAAATGAATAAAGCAGGATAGAGACTAGGGAGAAAAGAATGTAAGATATTGGGCACTGGGCTAAAAATCAGAGGTGTAAAAACTCTCGGTGATCAATATAAACAATATTTGATGCAGTAGCTTAAAAATCAAAATTAAAGGCAAAATCCATAATGAACCAAATATAAGTTTTAAATAAAGGCAGATCAGTATTATTCTTTTTCAGTACCAGGGATCAAACTCGGGACCTTGTGCTTGTGAGGCAGGAGACAGAACCACTGAGCTAAATCCCCAGCCCTAGTATTATTATTCTTTTCTCTTCTCTCTGTTTCACTATATCTCAGTCCAGCACTTACTGCTCTCTAAAATACTGCTTTTAAATGGCTTTTACCTTGATTCAACAATCAAGGATTGTTTTGGTCTGGCTTAAATTTCGTACATCCTTCCATACATTCAGGCAAATATAGAAATGCGATGGCTGTAGGAGGACATCTACAATCTGTAGGCGTGATCTATTTGAAAGTAGGGAGATTTAATATTTGTAAAAGCTACAACTAATCGTGAAAAATTGGAATACTACTTTTTCAATAGGCCCCTGGCAACCCAACTGGTGAAGGCACGGGGTGCTTCCCTCTTTGGGGCAGGGCAGGATGGGGCCCAAGGTCCACTCGACTTTCCTTCTTGATGTGCCCTAACTGGTCTCCCCTGGTTTTTGAGTTTTCTGACTCCTCCTATAGCAGAAGAACACCCATAGAAGCACTGGAAAGATAACACTTAACCCAATGTGCCCGGTTATTTAAGAAACAGCTATGCCGTGCTTTCAAAACGGGACATCCCAGCTGGGCCACACCCCTGAAATGGGCTATAAACCCTGCCACCCCCTTCTATCTTTGCTTCCCATCTCGTTTCCGGTTCAGTCTTGCCACTGCTTGGGACCAGGATTATCAAGTGGGGAAATTAAAATCAAGTCAGGGAGACACAGACCAGGGCACAGGCCTCTCACCATCTCCTCACCAGCGTGATGCCCACTGGGTCCGCCATTGCCAGCTTCTCCTGCAGGCTTCAAATTCAGCTCCCTGGGGGGCGTGGCATAACATAATCCCGTGAAGGAGGTTTGCAGTAACAGGAAAGGAGGACGAGGGCATGGTGGAGAGACACAGCGCTTTCCCTCACTTGACAATATTTGAATTCACATTTTTAAAATGCATGGAGGCCAAGCTAAATAAACATGCTGAATTCTGCTTCCGGGTCACGAATGTTCAACTACGCCTGTAGGTGTACTCCTTTTTCTGTAGCACTGGCTGTGGTTTCCTGACCTGGTCCTCCTGGATCTGCTACTATCTCCTGTCATGGGCTCTCACACCCAGAAGCCCATCATTCCACCAAAATTCACCTACCCCAGTGTCCAGGCAGCATTAAGCCTTGCTAGAGATCAAGTCCACAAGCTAACTAAAGCCTGCCCCGTTTACCCATGGGCGTCTCCTTAAATTGTTCTGTGTTTTCCCTTTAGTGAGATAAAGAAGTGATTTTAACACAAATTAAAATTACACTTAAATTAACACTCAAAGTGTTAAATCCTAATTAACACTGAAATTATAATTACATTGGAAAACAAATATATTAAAATATAGATTTTAAACATTAAAAAAAATAAATTTTAAAAGAACAAAATGTGTGCTCCTTAATGCATTGTGACAAAATCTAGGAGCACATCTATAATGGTAATTATTCTACAGTATCACTGAACATAAAAAAGATTGGGATATTTAAAACATTAGCATATTATTCAAAAATTTCTGTGATTAAAAGAAAACAAATAGGAAGAAAAAGTCCAAAGAGGAAAGGGTAGTGGGAGGGGTAGGGGAAAGGAAAGAAGGGAAAGGAAAAAATATGAGAAGAGGAAAAAATGGAAACAAAGTCTTTGTAAATAGGGAAGGGTGGAGGGGGTGAAGGGAGGGCAGGGGAATGGGGAAAAATAGGAACCAAGAGAGACTATGTAAAGGTGCAAATTCCCAATGATGAATGTCATCATATTGTGTACCTAAAATGTACCAATAAACTTAATGAATTTTAGAAACAGAAAACAAAAGTCAAAAGCACTGTCAATGCTGTCTTTACCTGCTGTTTATATTCCCACTGGGAGGAAATCAAACTTTCAGTTTTAGATTTGTGAAAATGAAGCTGTAGCCTTTTTTTTCCTATCGAATTTGTAGGTCTCCTAAATTCTATTTATCCCCAAAATTCTTTTGGGGTCCATGACAAAAACCTTTGACCTCGGCAACACTTCCCAAAGTTGAGTGCAACTCTGTAGACCTTCAGAAGCCAAGAAATGGAAGGAATATTGACAATGCTAACCTTATTTTGCATTTAATTAAACTAGAAATGGCCAATGAGATGTTAAAGTAGCCAAAGCAGTCTCACACACTGCTTATGGAGGTATAAATTGGTACACTGTGATCATTGGACTACATTTCAAAAGTCTTGAAATAGCACAAATGCCTTTTAATCCAGAAATTCTGCCTCTAAAATTCATCCTAAGGAGCTAGTGAAGCATGGGAAAAGCTTCAAGTACAAAGATAGTCAGGCCCAGCTGTGCAGGAAGCACTATAAAGCCAATAAAAGATGATGTAGATCATGATTACTGACATGAAAAGATGACAGTTGTAAAGTAAAAGCAGTTCGGAGCATATAAAAATAATTGCATATGCATATATTTTCCGCAAAAAGAAAAGGCTGAGAAGGATATACACTATCTTAGTTGTGATTTCTACTAATTTAATGGTTTCTTTGTCAATCTATAATTTTTCCACAATAAAAGATATTATTTGTGTAAGTGAATGGGAACAAAAGGAGAGGACAGAAATATTTTCATATTAAGTACATAGTTCCCCTATTTTGGGGAGAGATTTTCTGGGCAAAATTTCTTCCTAGACAATTCTTAATCAAATACTAGGTGCCAATCACTGTTTAAAATGACAAGGATGCAAAACAACAAAGCAAAGGAAATGCTTTTTCTCGGATAATTCACTCTCCAGAGCAGAGTTTTGGAAAAAATGAAACAAGCTGAGGCAATAAAGAATAGAAGAAGCAAGGTAGACTTCTCTAAATCGAGGACCAAACCTTTCATGGATATATTTATGAAGCAAGACCACCAGAGCTAGCTGTGAATGGATCTGGTCTAGAGAAGATAATTCCAGGCACTTGGAATGATCATTTTAGTCACAGATTCATGGCCAAAGGGCAGGAACAAGCTTGGCATATTAGATGGCAAGAAAGATCAGTGTGTCTGGAATGCAGTGAGAAAGACAGTGGCACTGGGTGACACAGGTATAATCAAGAGCAAAACAGGGTCTTGAAATTATACCTGTAGGAAGGAGTTTGAATGTTATTCTGACTTTGTGGTAGATGAAATTATTGCTCAAAATTCTTTGCACCATGGACAAGTGTAAAAAATCCATACTAGTGAGAGGTTTGGAGATGATCTGTATCCCCTTATTGGTTAAGGAGAATCCCGCACAGGGAAGGGTACACTCTCCCACCTCTTGAATTTGGTGCTTGCCATGTTGTAGACACACATAGGAGTTGGGAATGTGCTTGTACATCACTTAGCTTTGCTCTTGAGCTTCTGCCATTGCCGTAAGGAAACACAGTTGTGGTAACACTGGTTGGCTCCCAAAGAATGAGAGACATACTCAGTGGACACACACCAAATTAATAGTCTGGAACCAAGCCCAGATCAGGCCAAATGAGATCTTCAGAGCTATTCCTTGAAATCATAGGCATATGAGAGAGAGGAATGGCCATTGCTTTCAGCTACTTTGGGGATGGTTTGCTATGAAACATTACTGACCCAGTATTTGACTAATGCAAGAGCAAGGAGAAGGCATTTGGAGGCTTTTAAGTAATGTATGGCCAATGTTGTGTACGTGTCTATATATGTATGAATTTTAATAATTTTGGCTGCATGTAGAGAATGGATTAAAGAGTTAAGGGAAGAAATAAAAAGGACACCTCAGAGCCTATTGTTTTTGTCCTGGTGAGAGATGAAGATGATGCCATTCATTGCTATTGCAATGGCTAGGAAAGGAGAACATTTGGGATAGCGAAGAAGGGTCCTTGTTGACAGCCACTCCTAGGAGGAGACCTAACTTCACATGAGTGCCTGTTCTATTCTCAGACACGTCTCACTGGCAGCTCCTCTCTCTAAATTTGAAAACGTCCCTGAAGTCTCCTTGGGGCTTCTATTCATTGATAGCAGCGCCTCCCATGAAGCAGTACAGACTAAATCACTTTCATTATTCATAGGATATGATTCTATATTTGAAAGAAGTTTGGGTTCTAGACCCCCTCTCAAGCCTTTTCCACTAAGAGTTGAACATTTATATTTCATTCAATTACTTCTCACATAACCTTCCTCCCCTGGTCTGCTGTGGATGAGTTATACTTCTTGTGTTATCTTGGAATTAGTTGTTTGCCTGATTCAACTCCCATGTGTCACAAGTATAGTTACTGTCATATATCTTTAACACTTTACAATATTTAAAACTATGCCTCCCATAGACAGACATGATGGTGGGTACCTGCAATCCCAGCACTCTGCAAGGCAGGGGCAGGAGAATCTCTAGTTGCGGCCCAGCCTAGACAACTTGATAAGATCCTGTCTGAAAATATAAAAGGTTTGGGGATGTAGCTCAGTGGAAAGCCCCTGGGCTCAATCTCTAGTACCACCAAAATAATAATAATTATAATAATAATGAGTTAATTTTTAAAACTACACCCTCCAAATAAGAGAACCTCTGTCAATGTTGATGAATTCAATTAATATATGTAAGAAGCCATTATGTTGTTTTAAGTGTGTTCAGTTCTCATTCACTGGACAAAGATTCTCTTGATAAAGTTCTAGTTACTGAGCTAAAACTAAAACTAAAACTCTTAGTTTTAGAACCCAGGTGAAATCCTAAAAGATTAGCACCCTATAAAACTCCCTCAAAATAGAAAAAAAGGAGAGGTCCAGAAAATGATATGCTCTCTTAATTCCTCTCTTTTCTTTGCTTCTACTGGGAATCGTGTTGGTTACCTAGCAACACAGAGCTTATCTCTGGGCAATTTACAACCATTTCTCATTTGTCATCATTTGTCTAATCATATCTGATCATAAATAAAGTCTTGACACATTCCACTGACTTCTGTTTGTAATTAGAATCCGTCTCCATCAGGGGAAGGACATTAATAGTCTTGCACCTTGCATGTGTTGATTTATTTGTGTCTTTTTGTCATTTTCTATCATGTCGCCCCTCACCATCTCACAAGGTTCAATCTGTCTTGATTCCCTCCTGTAAAATTTCATCTTTTGTTGTAAGTTGCTATCAATCTGGCTGTCTTTGGATGAAATCTGTAGGTCATCTCTGTTCATTTATTCTGAGCATATCATCTATGCAAGTGACTTAATTTTGCAGTATGCTGCTTTTGTTTATCACAGCTTCTTGCTTCGTTTCTAATATCCCCACCAGCTTTGCCTATTCAACTCAATGCTACAAACATTTCTTATTATGATTTGTAGTGGACCTGAATTATTTTGTCTGCCTGGCAGACAATTATTTTGTCTGCCTGGCATTACTTCCTTCCAATTCTGTTAATAATAATTTCATTCCTTTGGACATTCCAATCACAGAGTTATAGTTTGAGCTTGCCCTAGAAAGAAATCAATACAGTGACCTCCATCTTGTAGTTACAGTGTTAGGTTCAAGGTAGGTCTATCACACAAGTCAGACCAATATTTTGGGAATTATCTCTGTCACTCTTTAAAATATCATGATCTATGTCCAAGATTTCTCGTGACTCAGTCTCTTGCCACATGAAAAAGCCCCATCTGTAGAAGAGTGACATAGAAGGGCAAAGAGGAGAGGCTAATGATTAACATAAGAAGGAGTCAGCTGAAATAGAAATAGTGAGAGTGAGCGAGAGAGAGAGAGAGAGAGAGAGAGAGAGAGAGAGAGAGGAGGAAAGGGAGGGAAGGAAAGAAACAAGAGAAACGCAGAGTAGGAGAGAGAATGTAGGCATGAATATTGAGTGTCTGAGCCCCAGCTGCAGTCCCTGATGATGCAGAGCTGCCATGCTTCCTTTGAAAGTATGGAGTATACCAGGATCTCCCCCTGCAACTCATATTTTCTTTTTAAACCTATCGGGGTTGGGTTTCTCTCAAGGGTATTGTTTTATACAATTACATAATTCATAATCCACAAAGTTATAAGGAATGCTTTACTCTTGAAAGTATTTGCACATTCACCATCTGATTGGATCCTCAAGGCAGTCTTTAGCTCCTTGGAAGTACTTAATGTAGAGGGAGTTGTCCCCATGTGACACAGGAGAAAATGGAGGTAATCAACATGATTTGCTGTCTGGTTATGCAGCTAGTGAGGACTGAACTCCTGACTCTTAGACCAGTGCTCCCATAGTCCAGCATCTCATCCCACTCTGCTACACCACAGTGGTTCTACACAAGGCAGGGAGAGAGCAGCTGTGCAGCCACAGGGAAAACCCAGTTCAGTATCTCACCTAATGCTCAAGACATTTGTCTGGCTGGGGAGGTAAGATAAACTCAGGTACAGTAGTAACTAAAAATGCTAAGATACGCTCCAGGTAAGCAGAACTTAAGCAATGGCAGTAGCAGTCCTGGATCAAGGGCATCAGAAGACAGAGCTGAGGTAGCCAGGAGGGAGGAAAAGCCATGTGAGCACAGGAGCCCAAGCAGAAGCAGACGCGGGGTGCAGTGGGGCCACTCAGAGGGGAGGGTGTTGGTCAGTGTTACCTTCTACACACAGCTTGGGCCCTTCACTTCTTGATGCCTCCACGGCTGCACTCTGATCTTTGTTTGCACCTTTTGCCCCGAGAGGATTGATTACAGCAGCACCCAGCTGCTCTCCCCACAGGCTCTCATTGCAATCCATTCTTCACATTGCAGCCCACATGATCCTTGAAAAAGATAAATCTGAGCTGCTGTCCAAGCTCCAGCCACACTGAATGTCCTCTGGATGATAAAAACATCCTCCACTCCGTGGCACAGGGAATTTGCACGTGTTAATTACTCTGCCTACAATCTCAGTCTCTCTCATCCCCCTCCCCTCCCCTCCTTCCCTTCTTCCCTCTCTCCTTTCACTTATTCAGGGCACAATGTTGGGGCTGATCGTAGGCACCAGAGTCAGGTTTAAGATGGTCACTAAGAAAATAAAAGATTATGAAATCAAACTGCAACATTTAAACCTCATCTTCCTGTGTACCACCTGTGTGACCTCTACCAAGTTACTCAGACTTTTTGTCTCCATTTTATTATAAAAGCACTTACCTCATAAGGTTGAAGTCAATCACATAGCAAGCCAGTTATCGGAGACCAACTCAGAAAGGGTCATGTGTGTTTGTAATGATGGCTGCAGCTGAATTCTACTCATTTTCAGGAGGATGAGGAAGATGCATAGCCACAGAGAAACCTTCTCTGCGTCTTGAGCTCCTACACGATGAACTTATCTTACCTGGGTCCATTTCTCTGCCCTTGTGAATGGATTCATGGGAGTGGGTGAGTTCCCACAGAAATAGATTCCTGGTAAAAGGAGGCATTCAGCCCTTCCCTCCCTGTTGTGCATGTTCTCTTCCCCCTCATCTTCTTCAAGGAGGTGATGCAGCAAGAAGGTTCTCTCCAGAGGCAGCCTCGGATGGTATATCCCCAGACAATAGGGATCATTTTCTTATTCATTCAGCATTTTATCAAAAGATTTTAGTACAATGGCTGGCTCAAGAAAGGAGTTAAATGTATTATTTATTTTTAAGAAATTCAAGGTTAAAATTATAAGTTTTGTGAAAAACAGACAAAAATGAATTGAGACTTGCATGCAGTGTGTTTTTCCAAGTTTAGAAAAGACACGGGGACTGCTTCACTTCAGGGGGTCTGATATCCACAGCATCAGCATCCTAAAGGTGATCTTGCCAGCCTTTGTCATCACTTGAAACCTTAATGACCTGAAGAGCTTCTCACATGTTCACTGCCTCTTTCTAAGGACATCCAGGTAAATGTGCTAATGTGTGGGATATAACAGGGCACGCCTGACGCCAAGGCCTGAAAAGATATTACAAGGGTAGTATGCAGACTTGTGCTCACAGGAAGGGTCAGGAAGAATTTAAATGTCAGGACAAAGAAATAGCACTGTTTCCAGGCAAAGTTCAAAAAGAAAGACCTTTAAATGGGACGGGGGGACCACAGGTCACCTAGGCCAGAGCAAACCAGAAGACCCACATTGCTCTCACTTCCATATCCTACAGTGAGGATGGAGCCATTAGGGTTCTGACTCCATTAAAACCATTTCAGGCACAGAACGACACCCAGACTAAAGGCTTTCTTGGTGGTGAAAGAGCATGCTCTTTGGTGTGGAGTAACCGAAGTTCAGTGATTGGAAGCCAATACATCAGCCATTTCCTCACATTCACAGCAGAGCATTCATTCATCACACTGTAAATTTTACTGACCCCTAAGCCGCATGTGGCTGTTGGAGATGGGAAGGAGAGATCACTTCCCAAACCTCTTGAAGGCCACAGTGGCAATGGGTGACACGCATGTGAAATGAAGGAAGGCAAGCTAGGTCTCGAGTTGTGGCCATAAAGAAGGTACACACACACAACAGCAAATTAATTCTTTAAAATCCACAAGAAAACAATCCAAAGTACTGAGAAGCCTCCTGGGAGAGATTCAAGTGGACGGCACATAGCAAAGCCTTGGGCAGTGGTAGAGGGCAGTAAGCAATTCTTAATGGGCATCCCCTGCCAACTGGCTCTTTTCATCGGCCCACCGTGGAAGCACGGCTGGGTTAGGGGGTGGGACTGTAAGTCTAACCTGAAAGAAGTGTGCTTGTGAGAATTCTGTAAGCAGTCGAGGCACAAGGCAACACTGCCTTTTTACCTGTGTCACCAAAGTAGTGTGGAAGCCACCTAGGTCTAAGCCCCCTGCTCGTTTTTGCATTTTGAAAGCCTCAGAGATTGCACCTCGCTGGAGCCTCCAGGGAATCAGAGTACCAAAGGTGAGGCACCGAGCAGAAACTGACCAAGACGTAGGTAACAGCATCAGGCAAGAGCTGCTGAGCAGGGCTGTGTTGGTAAACATCTAATAACTGGCTCTCCAGGAGAAGCAAATGAAGATGTGTATTTATACAGCTATTTTGGGATACTTGGGATGGACCCCAGAGCCTCTGCCCTAGGCTACAACCCCAACTCTTTTTAATTGTTTTAAAACAGGGTCTCACTCATTCACTCACTAAGTGAAGACCACAGACCGCCCACAGAAGAAAGGGGAGGACTTGCTCCTTCCTTCCCTTTTCATTCTGTCCTGGCCACAGGTGTATCTGTTGATGCCACCCTTATCCAGGATGAGTCTTCCCTCCTCAGCTTGTGGCCTGCATGTCATCTAGCCACAGACACATACACAACTGCTCCCCACTAATCTATTAAGGCTTTTGTTAATTCATACATCCTGGTCTAGCACGATTAACGGTCACAATCCACACCTCGTCAGCTTGACAACTAGACATATCTCCGAAAACCATACTTGGCCTCCAACTACACTAGTAAGTCCTTAATTTCACCTCACATGATACAACCATCCAGGCTACAAATGGAAACACACTAATTCCCTCCCCCAGAGCAGAAGGCAAAGTTCCTTTAGGTGATGGTTCTCTCCCTCTGTCACCTCATCATAGGTACACCTCATGAAACCATATACACATGCTAGAGGCAGTGTAACAGGAGTAGGGACCCTGGGCATTTGAACCACTTTTTCATGTAACTTACTTATGCCTTCTGAACCTGTTCAGCCCTGAACACATGTATATGACTTCCATTCAGTGATGGACTGCTGCCGCACCATGCAACTTCATGACTTGGTGGATCAGAGAACAGTGTGACCGGAATGGTTCATGATGGGCAGCTCAAGTCACGTGGTTAGCTGGTGACCCATGGTCAAGCATTCAGTTTCCACAAAGGCCCAGTAGCAGACCAGGAGCTGTTTCTCAAAGGGAGACTGATTCTCTGGAGATGATAGCAGAGCTTTGCTCTGTAGTCTAAAGGCCTCCACTGTGATTCTTCTATGGGAGCCTGTCAGAGGCTCCAGATGGCGTTCTTATCTACCACTGACACTGACACCTCAGGTACCATGGGATCTGCCAGATCATATGGCCTCAGGGACAGAACAGCCTGCGCAGCAGCTCGGACCTACCGCAGAGCCTTGTTTTGTTTTGGACCTCATTCAAAACTTGAAGCTTTCACAATCACTCACTAAGTGGGCCAGAGTAACACATCCAAGCGACAAATGCATTGCCCCCCAAATCCAAATAGGCCCAATCAGTATTGTGCCTCTTTTTTGGTGGTAAAAGGAGCCAGATGCAACAATATACCCTTAATCTTAGAAGGGATGTCTCTGAATGCCCAACGCCACCAGATTCCTGGCAATTTCACTGAGGTAAATGGACTTTGAATTTTACTTGGATTTATTTTCCGTTCTCTGGGACACAAATGCCTTACCAACAATTCCAGAGTGGTTACTAACTCCTGCTCACTTGGTCCAATCATCTTCAATGTAATGGACCAATGTGATACCTTGTGGAAGAAAAAGATGCTTAAGATTCTTGAAAACTAAGTTGTGGTCCTGAAATAAGTTAATATACACCTGAGGTAGGACAGTGATGGTGCATTACTAGCCTTGCCAGCTCCAACTGAGTTGCTCCTGGTGGGTTTTACAGATAGGTATAGGGAAAAAGGCACTTGCCAAATTGACACCTGCATACCAGGTACCAGGAGGTATATTAATTTGTTTAATCAAAGAAACCAGATCTGGTACAACACCTGCAACTGGAGTCACCTCTTGATCAAGCCTAGAGTAATCTGCTGTCATTTTGCAAGACCCGTCTGTCTTTTATACAGGCCAAATAGGAGAGTTAAATGGGAATGTGGTGGAAACAAACACTCCTACATCTTTCAAGTCCTTGATGGCAGCACTAATCTCTGCAATTCCCAGGGATGGAATATTGATTTTGATTTATTATTTTTCCAGGCAGAGACAATTTCAACGGCTTCCATTTGGCTCTTCCCACCAGAACAGCCTTCATACTATAGGTCAGGGAACCAGTGTGAGGATTTTGTCAAATACTTAGTATATTTACCCCAATTACACATTCTGGAACTGGGGAAATGACTACAGGATGAGTTTCTGGTCCTACTCGGCCCAGCAAGAGTCAGACTTCGGCTAAAACTCTATTGATCACCTGGCCTCCATAGGCCCCTCCTGTTACTGGAAGGCCACAGTGACATTTTGGATTTCTTGAAAGCACCATTAGTTTGGGAGCAGTATCCAATAGGCCCGAAACTGTCTGATCATTTCCCTTTCCCTAATGCACAGTTACCCTGCTGAAAGGCCTTAGGTAACTTTGAGGAAGGACAGGAGAAAGACTGATAGTTTAACTTTTTGGTGCTACACCAGGGTCCTTCCTCAAGGGGACTCAGCTTCCCCTTCATTCAAGGAATTCTGGGTCAGTAAACTGGCCCAAGTGCGGGAATTGTTTGAGCGACCATGATACTCTTGCTATGATTTGAGGTATCTTTTTGCTCATTTGTCCTGAATTTTTTCTGCTTATCAAATCTACTAAAATTTCAGTAGTCATGCTATCTATTTCACTTTTGGGAACACCATGACTAATCAGCCAACACCATAGCCCTACATGTCAGACTATTCTGCCCATTGGTTTGTTTCTGCTGTGCATTATGATAAGCCCAAGCATCTTGGCTTTGGCTATTCAGCAATGCCACTTGAACTCTGCCACTCCAGGATTCAATTAAGACCACTGCCCTTAAAATTCCCAATTTAGTGACTGAGGTCCCCAAAGTAATATCTGGCATACTAAGAGCAATGATGCGGCTCTTCAAAGATGCTGGTGCTCCTCTCACAAATCTGTCCCTTAAGGTGTTAATGAAGGGTACATTTTCTGGATCTTTCTATTGAGGAGGGTTAGGTTTTACCTACCAAATCCACTCCACCATTCCCATTTCCCTGAGCCTTTGAATCTCCTCATCAACAGTAAACCAAGGACTATCAGGCATCTCTAACTCATCCATAGTGGGCCATCTTTCCATCCATACTTCAGCCAACCACCCAAAGAAACTATCTCTCCTTAATTGACCCATATTGAGATACCCGACCTGATCCATGTTTGTGTTTCTTCTATCATTATACCACATCTTTAAAATCCATTCCCATACTTGTTCATCAGATTTTTGCTTGTAATGATTAAAAATCTCAAGAATTTCTTTGGGAGTATAGTGGACTTCCTCACGGGTCATGTTGTGTGAGGCACCTCTAGGAGCCTTCTAAGATTTGAGCCTGGTTATAGGCCTAACAAATGAGTGGTGGGGTAGGTCCTAAAGAATGTATCAGGGATGGTCATTCCCATTCCCATAGGCTACACAGGATTAGTCTCCTCAGGTATAGGAAGAGAGGCCAGCATCAGAGTGAGTGGAGTGGAGATACCTCTGCCACTGAGAGTGGGAAATCTCTTCCTCTGGAAAAATAATTTCATTAGTTCAATGATCCTAGACTCACCAGTTTCCTCCCAAAGATTTCCATCCCAATTTATAGGATCCTATTCTTTTCAGGTTAGTATCCTCACTTTAACTTCAGGTACCCTTCAAGATTGAACAATAAACTTTTGTTGTGATTCAGTGAATCAAATTATGAAGGCAAACCTTTAGATTCTTTATGCAAGCCTGGAGCCAGGCATTTGACTCTTTGAGATCTCTATTTTCCTTTGTTAAGTTTTCTCCACACATACAAGCCTTTAGATTGTTTCTATGCATCTGGAGCTCATGATTTTCCTTTACTAGTTTGTTCAAAGATGCTAAGAGCAACCACCCTGCATCATTATATTTTCCACTCTTCTAAAAATGTTCAAAAGTACTGTATATAGAGTTACAAAATTACTTGCATCTCACAAGTGGTGAATCAAGATAATCTAATGGATCTATATTGTGTATTGCTTTAAACAGTTCACCCTATGGACTTTCCACTTTATCAGAAGGACAGACCATGGCAACTTTAGCCTAATTAAATTACAGAGCAAACTATTCTAACCACTAAAGTTATTAGAGAAATTCATCCTTACAACCCTGTTTCTCTCACCCTACTCCTGGTACCAAAGTCTGTATCACTTAGGGTTCGCTAGAGAAACAGATTTAATATATAAAATATATATGATTACATAAAGGATTTAGAAGGCAGACTACAGAATCAAGGGTGGAAGAAAGCAAAAGTGTCCTTAGCACTTTGAAGAGCTAGTGGATCCAGTTGAAGGAGAAAGCCCTGGAGCTCTCTGAAAAGTCCAGTGGGAGTCTGTTGGAAAGCTGAAGGTCTGCACTGGAAGCCTGAAGGAACTGGAGGTGAATGTCTAAAGGCAGGGGTGAAGACCAGAGCTCCTCCAAAGAAGAAAAGGGAGAACTTCCTTCTTTCCCTTTTCATTCCATTTGGGCTAGCCTTCTGGTTGGTTCCACCCACATCTAGGATGGATGTGTGGCCTCAGTTTGTGGTCTAAATGTCAATCACCAACACACCACACCCAGAACTGTGCTCCACTAACCTATTCAAGTTGACCCATCACTATTAATGATAACACCCAGCCAAGTGTAATTAAGCTGCTCCACATGGAGATTAACCCTGTGCCTCGTTATCTGGTCTTATGGACTCATTTTCTGATTTTTCTATAGTAAAAGAAAGTTCTGGAACAGAAATATGAAGAAACGTGTTCAACACATAGGCCTAAGTCTATCTCTCCTTAAAGCAAGACAGACATTCATTCCTCTCTTGGCCCAATAGAGCCTTTTAATAATTACATTTCATTCCTTTACCATTGAGAAGCTGATGTTGAGTGTCAACTATTGGAAAGTAGGCTTCAGGCTTGTTTGTGTTCTCTTCCTTAATTCAGTACAGTGGACCCATGGCTTATGAACTTGATCAGTTCCTGAGGGCTGGTCGTAACTAAGTCAATACAGCTGAGATTTGGATGTTTACCTGGTTACACGCTATAGGTAACAAGAGGCAGATGAATCCTCCATTAAGCTAATTAACCAAAACTGTTTGTATGCTAGGCCAGTTGTAACTTGAGGGTCCACTGTATCTTCAATAACTAGATCAATGCTTGGCACATACCATATTTTCATAAATAGTTGATGAATATCTTATAACTTCCTGGTACAGACTTTTCAATGTGGCAGAAACTCAAAAATTCATTTTACTTTCAATGAATATGAAAATTTATTGCATGTTAAATGAAGATGAAAATGTACCTGTCTTTGCTCATACCCGCTCTCAACATTTATTGCTATGTCTCAGGTAGGACATATTTTTTAACTCCTGTACTCCTATTCGGGGTGTTAAAATGGTAGCACTAATAACAGAAATGTCAGACTTAGGAATTTTAATAGACTTCCTTGTATTTGACTCTGGATATTAGCATCATCCTACAGAAGGGTACTTAACTCACAGAACTGCCTTTTCCTCTACTGTTAATAATGGAATAATATTTTGAAAGACTGAATGGGATGGAGCATACAAGTCCATTATATACCTTTTGCTCAAAGCAAGTTCTCAACAAATTTTAGCTTCCTTTCCTACTGGGATCTTCATCTTCCCTTCACTGATACACCAGGTTTTCTCTCCAGGGGCAAAAAAGAGAAATTCAGTGATTAATTTTTCAATGATTCGGGATCCGGTTTTAATATGAACGTTCTACTGAGACATTTCTCTCACCTCAATCTTTAGTGAGTGGTGAAGCAGAAAAGATACTAGCCTGGGAAACTATGCAAGCACCACTCTGGACCCAGGCTCTGAATATCTGTGCAACCATACTTAGAACTTACATTCATTCATTCATCCATCCACTGTTGTTCAACTCCCCAACGCTATTCCAAGCACCTGAAAATGTATTAGAGGCAAAAAATCCCAGCCTTCATGAAGTTTACGTACGTACTGACATTAGGAAACCTTGACTAAATAGCAAAGAGAATAACTGATGTAGAATCTTAGGAGGTAACGAGCACTATGAAAAATGAAGTCACTGCAGCAGGGTTGAAGGACCCAAGTGCTAGGTGGGAGCAGGCAGATGACAGCTTACAGTCACAGAGGAAGTGAACTTCCAGCCAAGACCAGCAAAAGTAGGAAGTCAGACATGGATACTGGGTGAAGAGAATGAAGACAAAGAGAATGCCAGGTTCTGGAACCTGGGGGATGTGTCTGAGAAACACAGGCCACACACCTGCTTTGGAGTCATGGCTTAACTTGAGCAAAAGTTTTCTCCTTCAGTTTTACATCTGCAGAAAAAGAGTACAGATAAGACCCTAGCTGAGACCTCTGCCAGTTCTTAAGCTCAAAGATTTACTTATCATCTTGGCTGTGATAGTCGACATGGCAGATCAAGGGAGACAGTAGTCTAACAAGCTGACACTATGTGACTTAATTTTATCTCCTGCTCAAACTCAGGGATATCACAGGAGACCTAACATTGTCTCCAGATCTATGGATTTGGGCAGGCCTGTTGTGGAATACTGACCCTGCAAATTCCAAGGCTCAGGTCTTTTTTAAAAATTTATTTTGTTTTGTAGGCCTAGGATTTGAACCCAGGGCCTTCACACTCATTTACAGATATCAGCACTTTTCTAAATATTTCATTTTGAGACAAGGTCTTGCTAAGGTGTAAAGATGCCCAGGCTGGACTCAAACTTGCAGTCCTCCTGCCTCAGCCTCCCAGAGTGCTAGGGTTACAGGAATGCACCACTGCACAGGTCTCTAACGTGCCTTACCTAGATTTCCTCCTCTGTGAAGTGGGGATAACTGTTGGGGTTTTCGTCACTTTGTGTGAAAAAAGATAATGTGCAAAGTTGCCTTTTCTTTACACCTACTTTTATTAACATGTGCTAATTGTACATATTAATACGGCTCAGTGTCATATTTATATACATGCAGAGTGTGGGATATGTCAAGTCCTAAACAAAGTGTTGGGCACATACTGAATATTCACTAGAAAGTGAATAAATTTCACTTTTTATTTTTTATACCTCATACATATCAACAAATACTTATTGAATTTTTTGAATCCTCTTTATTGGAGATTTGCACTCTAATTTTATTTCTTCTCTATCATCAAATATGCATTTCAGAATTTCATTACAACAAATTTTTGTTACTACTTGTGTGTATGGCAGAGACAGCTGGATGAGTAAGACAGATCCCTTGTTTCACAGGGTTGTAAGTGAAAGAGAAAATTCATAAAAATAAGCTGGGTGTGGGGCCCACGCCTGTAACCGCTACACTCTTAGAGGCTCTGACAAGAGAATCACAATTCAAATCCCACCCAGTCCCTGTCTCTAAATAAAAATTCAAAAAGGCAGGGGTCTAGAGATGTAGTTTATATTGAAGATCCTGAGTGCAATCCTCAGTACAAAAAAAAAATAAAGTAAAATAAACGTAACTGTAATTCAAAGCAGACTATTATTAAAACTGTTATATAAGAGGGACCACAGAAAATGTGAGAAAATATAAAATGGTTTCCTGGGGGAGATGAGAGATCTAAGCAGCTCAGAAAATGTGTCTTGGCTCTACCTGTGAACCAATGACAGTGTTAATAATGCTCCTTCTTTCCAGGTGGCACAAGTAAGTTAAGAACTCAGTGATTTACAAATCTGTAGACAACTTGACTCAGCCTCTGCTGGCAAAGTGATTTTACATAAGGAGTGTTGGGTCCCTAATGGCCCCAGGGATAAAACAGTACTGAGAAGTTAAATTCAGTTCATACTGCTGCCTTCTAGGGGAGCAGCAGAGAAAATTTCTAAAAAAAAAAAGTGAAGAAACATCTGTGAATGCACTGAACTTCATGGTCACGTAGTGTAGGGTATAATTACCCACGAAAGTTATTTCCAAATGGATCTTTGCCCCTCACGCTCTTCTGTCCTGATGTACTAATTCAGCTGTTGGGCAGCCTGTGGCAAATTGCTCTTCTTGGTAAGTAACTACATATTTCTATTCCTGCTGGGAAAATATGAGATGCCTGGGAAAGATTTCACAAAAAGCTATCAGTTCACACATATATCTTCCAGGAGTTGGTCCGAGGAGAGTGTGGATTTCTAGGGCTATACCACACTTTGCTAATAGAACACACTAGGTGTTCCCAAAGGAGCAAACGAGACTTAAAATATCCTTCCCTTGCCACTTCCCCTTGCTTTCTTCTGCTTTCCAGCTCTGTGGATAAATGGCCAAGCCAGTATGTTTTAGGACAGCTACAGATTTCTAGGTCTTTTTGAATGACGTTGCTCTACTTAAGCAGTAAAAAGCCTTATTTCATCAACAAGGTTATGGTCAAAGGAATATCCTCCGTGGCTTGCATGGCTCTCTCTCAGAAGTCTGGCTGGGCATGTGAAAAACAGCCCAGATCAGGGATACAGGGAATTACTACAAAACTATTGTGGGGTTTTTTTTTGGGGGGGGGGATAGGTTTTTATTTCTTATAAATATGCTCAGCAATAAACATAATAGGGTGTCTGGAATTTTCTTGAAAATTCAAAGTGTGTGGAGGTCACATGAAAGAAGTCTGACTGTGAATACATGTGATGGGTATACAAAATTTATTATTTCTTTTTACGTTGATAAATATTTTCCCATTAGCTTTCTTTCACTTTTTAAAATTTTGACATGTTTGCAGTACATATTGCATTTATCACGTGGAGCTGGTCCATGCATATAAGACATCTCAGTTCTCTTTTTCATCCCCTTTCCCTCTTAAACCTCCCTGCTCCAACTATTGGTCCCCTTCCCATTCACAAATGCTTTTTTCCATTTTTGTCTTCAATTCTTTTCTCTCTCTCCCTGTTCTCTTCCCTCCCTTCCCCTTCTTCCATATCTTGTTGCCCATCCCATCTCCCTACTTCCTATTATCTCTTTTATTTTGCTTTTTATGTACATTTTGATTTCTCGTTAGTTCTTTATAAAGAGTGAAGTTCAAACCCTAGGGCTTGATGGATTTGCATAGGGGCCCACTGATCTAGAAGGGGAGGCTTTGATTGTAGGCGGTCTTTGGCACTTGAGATACCAGAGACTGAAGAAAGGTAGATTCCATGGCGCGTGATACTGAGCTAAAGGGAAGGTTCAATTTACTGAGTGAGAGAAGGTACAGGAACTCTGAGGCCAGGGTTTAAAATCCTTAGGAACTAAACACCAAAATTATTCATGTAGTTTTTGATGCATGGACCTGACTCAACTAATCTGATCTTAACCCACACGGACTTTAGAGACAAGATGTGAACCATAGGCAGAACTTGGTGAAATGGAAAAAGATGAAGATTGAAGCCACAAAAAGCAACTGATTGGACCCAGTTCCTGCCCCAACAAGCAAACTCATTCTTTGGATGATGCTATAGAAGGTGCACTTATCACGCTAAGAATGCCAAGCAGCAAAGGATAATGAATTCAAAGAACGACAGAAGCAGAATTCTTATATCTTAATATGTCAGAATTGTGAGCTGGGCACAGTTGATGGAATGAAAACAAATAAATGTAAAATCCTACCTTAGGGTCTGAATACCAATGACATAAATATGGAGTTGGAGATATGGAGCTTAGAAATAGCTCATGTGAATATACTTAAGGAGATTTAATAGGTAATAAATGCCATACAAACAATGTGATGAGAACAACAACAGAAATGTTAATTCCTTCACAGGTGCATTGGAAGTAACGAAATATTTAAACTGGAGGTGGTTAGAGACCTGTCTGTATGGGCCAGGCCTCCCTCAGAGCGAGCGTCTGGCTCATTTGTATTTGAGAAACATATGCAGAGGAGAGTGTAGACTCAAGACAGCGTGCAAAGTCCATAAAGACTGAACCCAAAGCTCTATCTTTGAGAAGTGACTGAAAGAACTAAGAGTCTTGAAGCAAAATGATTCACTTAGGTGAATCTGGATCAGACTGGAAGCCCTGCCATCGGAGTCAGTGAATATCTATGGATAGGTTTGAGTTGTCCCATCCAGCTGCACAGCTATATATGACTACTGAGCACTTGCAATGCAGCTAGTCTAAACCGAGATGGGCTATAGGTATAAAATACACTTCAGAATTTCAAAACTTACCACGAAATAAGAAATGTAAGACATCGAATTTATATTGGTAATATTTAGAATAAATGGAGCCAAATAAAGAATAATATCGAGACTAATTTGACCTATTAAAATTAATTTTGCCTTCACTAGTTTCACATTATTAAAAGTACTTTTACTTTAGTGTGCATACCAAAAATTTTTAGATTACCTACATGTTTTCGAACTGTAGATTGCACTCCTTCTAGCTGACAAAACTGTGTTAGAGAAATAATTAGTGTGATGAGACCATTAAGATTGAGACTCACTTTACAGATTTTTGAGGGTCTAAAATTTAGAAGGAACTCTTTAGATCTAGGATTCAGTGACAGGGTTCTCAATCAAGGGCTACTTCTAAGAAGCCTGTTATGTTTGGATCTAAAATGTTCCCCCAAAGTCTCATGTGTTCAGAAGTGGGACTTTTGGAAGGTGTACTAGTTAATGTTCTCTAGAGGACCAGATTAAATATAAAACACATGTACAATAATACAAAGAATTTATGAAGTAGGCTTACATGATCAGAACCAGAAGGAATCCCAGCAGCCATCTTCTGGATCAGAGATTGAAGAATCCAAAATGGCTGCCCATGCATTAGAGAGCCAGAGCATCCAGTAGCAGTCTAAGGTCAAAGGCCTGGGAGCTCACTACACAGCCACTGGTGCGAGTCTGTGCCAGATATTAGATCATGGGGGCACTACACTTATCAGCAGGTTAATCCATTAATCAGTTCAGAGCCATATGTGCTGTTAGGACATGGAGCCTGCCCTTGAAGGGTATACAGTTCCTACTCCTATCCCTCCCTCTTCCTTCTCACTCTGCTTCCTGTCCCTAGGACATGAGCCGTTTTTCCTGTGCTATGCTCCCTGTCATCCTGTATCTGTCTTGGAGCTAGCCAATCATGGACTAAAACTCTGAGCCCAAATGAATTTCTATTTCTTCAAGTTGTATATAGCAGATATTTTGTCCCAGTGACGCAAAAATGACTAAGACCCACCCCTATTACATTCAGGTTAGGGTGTGACATAAAGTAGACTGCTAATAAATATCAATTGAGTTAATAATAATGTTTATCATTTATTGTAAATTTATTGGTACCCCATTGTTCAGAATTTAAGCTATTTACAATATGCATCTAACTTATTCTTCACAACTTGATAACTACATGTTAATTCTACAGCCATGGACATGGAGGTTTTTGCTTGTTTTCTGATGTTTTGTGGTATTTTGTGATGTTCTGTTTGTGAATCTGCCAAGTGCTAGGCAAGCACTCAGCCACGAAGGTACAAACCCCCAGGCCTGACACTGAATGTCAAAGGGATTGAGGAACTACACAATGGCACACCAATCTTGTGGCACAACCAGAATTTGTACTTTAGGTGAGTGGCTGGCTCAAAAGCTCATGATCTGAACCATTACAAAAAAGGAAGGGGGAAATGGACAGAAGTACTGACAGACAGATGGATAGTTAGAATGAATATCTATATCCTTGGAATTCAAGCTCAAGGTCTTTCAGTTTTGGCCTTCTTTTATGGATATTAAACTGCCTAGTTCTATAGCCTTCTCCCAGCATAGGCCTGGGGAGTTCAGCAGAAGGGGGAAAAAAATCCCACATTTCACCATTTTAAAGATTCATAATGAGCTAAAAGGCCAAGTCAAAATCAATTTATTATTCACCAAAGTCTCAGGCCCCTGCCTGTTTTGTTCTCCTGAATAAAACATACCTTCTCAAGTGTATGAGCTGCCAGCAGCTGGGAAGAAAAGGGAAGCGAGTAATACATATTTACATAATTAGGAAGAAGCAGAAAAAACATTCGAGTGGGTTTCCATTCTAACATTTATGTTTATCTGAATCTCTAGCTCAGGAAAATGTTTACCTAATATGGAGAGCATGTGTAGTTTTCACCTGATAGCAGGATTTTTATAATTGAAGGGTTTTTTTTTTCATCTGGTCTAGAAGCCCAGAATTTAGCAACTGCCCCACAACACTCTATAAGCCCAACAGAAAGAAGCCTCAGTCCCCTGTAAAAGCTGGTGTCCTTTTGCTATCTAACTCCCAGCATCAAGACAGTAGTGGTCCCCCTGCATTCCTGGCATAGGTCAAGCTGAAGCCTTGTGGCTCTGAATACGGCAGTGATTATAATTTATTACCTGCACTGATTCACAGAACATGGCTCCTTGTATAAACAGGCAGCCATTTTTCAATTGTATAGTGCAACAGATAAATTGTTTTGCATAGAAACCACTTTTAAAATTAATTGAGGTGGGCCTTGCAGATGTATGCATTATGCATGTGCAAATAATACATCCTTGGGAAAAAAATGTCCCAGATGGGTTCTGTTTAATTTTAAAACTGTTTTTTTATGAATGCATTTGGCGGGGGGAGCTTAAATCAATGACCCTATTCCCACAATACCCAGAGCGTTCAGGGAAAACAGAATTCACGCTGCTTGTTTTTTTTTTTCTTGCCCCCTTTCTGAAAGCAATGGTATTTCATTTTCCAACAGAAGCCTCTTTTATTCATAATGTCACATTTTAATCCAATCAATGTACATTAGCTACAAGGAATGTAAATGTCATTGCTACTCTTTCCTCAGACCATTTTTTTTTAATTTGCTAAAACTCAGTACATCACAATCTCTCCCCCTCAGATTAATAAGTATTGGATAGCTTTTCTGGGTTTCTTTTTCCTTCTCAGTAGTGTGTTATTGAAGCAAATTTTGGCACATTTCAGGGCAACAAATGTTCCAGACCCTCCTTGAATCTCTACCAAACTCTTGGAAGAGCTAACTTGTCACCCTGGGGCCCCTATTCCCCTCTAGTATTCCTGCTCAAGCTGAGCAGAGTTGGTCTCCCATGACCCTCACTCTCCAAGTTTCCTGCTTTTGTACATGCTGTTTCTCCTACTTTGATTGCTCTTTCCATATTTCCAAGTTCTGCCTGTCTTTGAAGATGCAGTCAAGTGCTCCTCTTCCAGGAAGCCTCCCTGGATTCCAGCCTCCACTTGGCCCAGTCAGGTGGGATTTTCTCACCCACCGGGAATGGAACCCAGAGCCTTCACACTGAGCTACATCCTCAGCCCTTTTTATTTTTTATGCTGAGACACGATTGGCTCAATTCTGAGATCTTCCTTTCCTAGTCTCCCAGTGTGCTGTGGTTACAGGCATATGTGGGGCTCAAATAAGATTCCTTCTTTCTCCAAATTCTGAAAATGTTTTATATGCATTTTGCTTGGGGCTCTGAAAAGAGTTCGTTTTGAGTATTAAATTGTTAACTTCTCAGTATCATTTCCTTTGTGGATTAGAAACTCCCAGGATTTAGGAACCAACAAGTAACATCTTTGAATCCCCTATATCAGTACGATGCCTGCACAGAGAAGATAATAAATGTTGAGGGAAAAGAAAGAAAAAGAAGAAACACAGTAGAGAATAGTGGCAAAAGGAGGATAAAGAGGAAAGAGAAAGAAAGAGAGGAGACAAGGAGAGAAAGAAAAAGAGAGAAAGGAGAGAACGATGGCCTCCTCAGAAGCCTTCTGAAATCTGGGTGGAAGCCTTCCTGATCCCACAACTCTTGCATTCTGTGCGCACCTAAAACCAGCACCAGGTGGATGATGCCAAGGTCTGCTGCCAGCTGGAGCAGTAGCCAGGCTTCCTTCCCTTTGGCTGTAGGGGTCAAGTGCCTATGAACCAAGTCTTGAGGAACAACTTCCCTAGGACACCACCATTCTGGAACATGATGCTCTGGGACTGTCTTCTCAAAGAAAAGCCTTTCAGCTTTGCAACTCTGAAGCTGCAAAGGCTGGAGTTCCAGTGCTTCTTCTGAGGCCTTCAGGACATCTTTTCTGTTGTCTTCTTCTGAAATACTTGGCTTTTTCCTTCTAGTCTTTTCAGTGACCAATTTCTCCTGTCTTTCATCTTTGCAGGCCCCAACTTCACTGAAGCTTCCTTTCTGGCCAAACTCACAACATTTTAAATCGTGCAGCTGGGCTCTTTGCTCTTGATTCTCAACATAAATCTGGCTAACAGCCTCCAACAGTAGCCTTGTCACTGCCTCAACACTAGACTGCCTTGAAATTTCTTCTGCAAGATTAGTCCACCACCCTTAATCTCAGTCTCAGGCAAAGTCTCTGGACAAGAGCAGATGCAGATAAACTTTCTGCCAACCCATAACACACAATCTAGAGTTCCAAATCTAATTAGTCCTTCATCCCAGAAGAAATCTCCTGAGCTTGGTCTTCACTGGTGTCATTTCTATCAGCTTCCTGGTCTTCTGAGTTCTGACAAGAATCTCCCATTGGGTGCAGCCTAAGGCATCCCAGCTCTGCTTTTTCACCTGGTATCCCTAAACCTTTTCTAACTCTTCCCCTTTCCACAAACCAGCTCCAAAGGCTCCTAAACCACACGGTCAGGTATAGTCACAGCAATGAGCACACTCTCTGTAATAAATTCTGCATTAGATACTTTTCTCATTCCTGAGACAAAATCCCAGACACCCAAAGTTGAAGGAGGAAAGGTTTAGCTCACAACTCATAGAGGTTTTAGTCCATACTCAGCTGGCTCCAAGACAGGATGGCATGGCAGACAGGCATCACAGAGGAGAAACAGTTCATGGCAAGCAGAAGGTAGAAAAGAAAGCAAGGGATCTTAGCAGCTTCCTTCTGCCCCTTTTATACTCTTTAGGCTACTGGGATTAGGACATTGCCAAACCAATGAGCGGACTGGTTTAGTAATCACACACTCTAGATTCAGCCACCTCTGAAAAAGTCCCACCTTTAACCTCATGAGGCTTTGGGGAGACATCTAGACATAAACCACATCGATTTCCATGCCTGCTAAATCCAGAAGGCCTCCAATGGCCTAATCACAAGCTGTCCTCTAGTTTCTACCCCCACAGTGAAGGAGCCCCAGCCAAATGGCCCACCTGAATCCCAGGCATCCTTCCTGCTTATCCTGGAGTAGTAAATTTCAGTTTGCAGCCAGCCCACAGAAGCATTCAAAGGAGCCAGTAACAACCTCTCATGCAAATTGGAAGATACCCCACCCTCTTAAGACTGCGGTCTGCCTCTTGCAGTCCTGGTTGTTCACTCTGCTCTGGAGTGCAATACCTGAGAGGCAAGCAGTGTCATTCCTAAGGCTGTGAATAAGTACACTGATGAACTGGCCAAGGTCCCATCTCTCCAGGGTCAGGTGGCATGGGCATGGCTGTCCCCATAATCTTAGTGTGGGACTCCTTCCCTGTTTGATGGGGTGAAGGGGAGATGAGGGAAGAGCATAGCAAGAATGACCACTCATCCTCCCATTCCCAGTCTGGAGGAGAAAATGTTGGGGTGAATGGGCCTCAAAGTCCACTGGGTTGAGCAGTTGCTACAGAAGTATAACACACTGTGTGTGTAGGAGAGGGGAGCAGGAAACTCTAAGCAGAGGGGTGCAGAGCAGCAGATTTCATAGGTAACAGGGTACTTGGTTCAATTGAGAAGCCCCATGCCAAATCTCACAGACATGTTCACCATCCAGCACGCTGCTAAAGTCCCGCATCCCTGGTCTACACTGAGAACTCTAGTGAGAAGGAGTCTACAGATCTCATATTGAAGCCTAATGTTCTCTGTGTTTGAGGTGAACCTCCAGAAACCAAATTGTCTATGTCCAGAATCATTCAAGGTTTCCTTTAAACTACTCTCTGCATTTTATTGTCGGGAAATTCTTTGCTATAATAGAGTAGCTTCCAACACCTGTTCTTGTCTTTTGTTTGGGCCAGCTTTGCCAAACGACATGCTAAGACACAGTCTAGAGCAGCTGAGCCCATAAGTCCCCCCACCCACACAGAACTTGAGCAAAATGGAAATAAGCACTTTGCTAAGCACCTTTTTGGAAACATTATTCCCTCTCTCTCTACCTGTCTCTGTCTCTCTCTCTCTGTCTCTCTCTCTCTCTCTCTCCTTTATCTTTTCAGTACCTCTCTTAGTTACTTTTATCTCTTGTTGAGACAAAATATTCAACACCCAAAGTTAAAGGAGGAAAGGTTTATTGTAGCTTAGTTTGTAAAGGTTTCAGTTCACAGTTGACTGCCTCCAAGGCAGGGTGCCATGGCAGACAGGCGTCACAGAGGAGAAACGGTTCATGACAAAGCAAGGCAGCCAAGGTAGCAAGCAGCAAGAAAAAGGGTTGTTGCTTGCTACTTGTTGCTCGCTGCTTTTTGCCTTCTGTCTGTCTGCTCTGCAATGCCACACTCCTCTGGAGTCAGCCAACTATGAAATGAAACCTCTAAAAACTGTGAGCCAAATAACACCTTCCTCTTTCAACTTTGGGTTTTGGGTATTTTTTTCTCAGCAAAGAGAGGAAAGTAACTAAGACAATAGCAAAGATAATAACATTTACTATTAAAATGCTTACTGTGCTTCAGGGACTATGGCAAGGCATACTCTATCTTACTGAAATCTTGTTTAATCTTTCCACAACCTTCAAGGTGAAAAATGTCTCCATGTGAGAAAACTGAGATTCATGAATGTGAGGTAACTGATCCAAGGTCATAGAGTTGGTACATATACAATTAAATAGTTTATTTCAGGTTTACTTGATAAATTCCTACTCAGAATATCTTTGCTAATCTGATGTAATGTTTCCTAGGCTCCAGTAAAGGAGTTAGTCAAAGTAAGCAACTGGTTATTTTGAAAACTAAAAACAAAACTGTGTCCTGAAATCCAGCATCCTCTAATGGAAATAATTGTTTAAAAGCAACTAGTTAGTGACAATTTCCACCATAAGTGTGATGGATAAATGCAAGCTTGTTCAGTTTTCTTTCAAACCAGCTTATATATTTACTTACATACACTGCTTTGGTGGAGAGGCCTTCTAAGTGGATAAAACATGAGTATTCAGGGCTGGTGGACCTGGTGCTAAATATTTTTCTAAACATGTGCAATCCAGTTTTATCCTCTTGTGACTCTGCAGGTTAGTGCCGTGAGACTCTGGGTTAATACTGCTTCTGTGAACACCACAGAGAAGCAGCAGCCTAAATCATATTTAAAGATGAAAAAGAAAATGGCTTGAATTTTCTTAGTTGAGATGTTGAGTGGTCCAGTTGATTTGGTTATGACATCTTCCAGAGACCAATTACAGTAAATCCTGCAAATCAGATGTCCTCATTTGCAGTAACCAACAGGAAGACAGTAGGAAGAGCTACCCATAAAGCCATGTGGTACTGGAAATGGGATATCTGGAACATCATTTATTCCTTTAGTATTCTAGGCCCCGATTTAAAGTCCTGTTCTTTTGTGATATCAAAGAGAAGACTTCAACAACACTCTATCAAAGTGGGCTGGAAAGAGAGAGAGACAGAGAGACAGAGATAGGCAGAGAGAGATGGAATAAAGTTTCCAAGAAGGTGCTTAGCAAAGTGCTTATTTCCACTTTGCTCAAGTTCTAGCAGTGGGCAGGGGACTTATGGGTATTACTCCTGAGACATGAGATTGCATTTCCTCCCTTTTATAGCAGTGTGGCTGGGTGAAGTTTATTTTAGGCAATCATATTTTTTTCAAAAACTAGTACATCAGCTGTAGAAAAATATCAACTGTTGAGAGAAATTAGGCCTGAGAGATAGTCTGGCCTGCATCTTTCTCAGTGGTCAATTCCTTGATTTTTCCAGGGAAGCGCCACTCTCTAGGAGAACATACATCAATTTCCAATATATTAGCTGTTGGATCTAATGTCAGGTTTAATAAAGCAGCTGAATTTTAGCGGAGGGTTGTTTTATTGAGAAATCTCAACCTAGAAGAAATCACTATTTCTTTAATCAATTACTCACTGAATCACAGAGTGCTGAAATTTATAGGGAAGTAAAAGAGCAGACAGAGTAAGAGATTATAAACTGGAATCCACTGAGCTCCCTCTGAGGCCACAGGTAGACCTCTGTGTCCTCGTTAATAAGCACAAATTATGCCCAGATTTGTCTGTGTTCATGTGTAAACACTGGTTGTGTTAGTTTTTCTCTAGAGAGTTGGAAACATTCATCAGTGTTTTTAAAGGGCTCAAAATGTTTAGGAATCACTTATTTAGATCAATATTTATTTATATCTGAGAACACTGGTGCCCCAGGAGGTCAAGGCTAGAAAGAGAATAGCAGAAGTGTCTGCTGAGTCCCAGACCAAGGCTGGCACACTGCTCCGAAGCTATCAACAGCAATGGGATTGCTTCTCTGGCTGTATTTGAACTGCAGTCTCTAGCTGGTGTCATGGTTTATAGGTAGATGTCCGCCTAAAGCCTCGTGTACTCTTAGTAGGGATTTTGGGAAGTGATTGGACCATGGGTGTGATACTGGATTAGTCCATTGATTGGATTAGCACAGTTCTGGGTATGCATGATAGATTTACTGAAGGGAGAACACCCATCCTGGGTGTGAGTGGCACCAACCAATAGGCTTGTAGCCTGGATGGAATAAAAAGGGAATCAAGAAGGAAGACTCACTGCTTCCTGCTTGCCATGCCATGAACTGTTTCTCCTCTGCATGCTACCCTGACTTGGAACTAGCTGACTTTAGACTAAAACCTCTACAAACTATGATCTAAAAGAAACCTTTCCTCCCTGAATTTGTCAAGTATTGTCAAGTATTTTGTTCCAACCACAAGAAAGTAACTAAAACACCTAGGGAGTGAGCAAACAAGATTTAACCTATGTTCCTTAAGAATAAGAGGTTTATCTAATAAGGGCATTGATATGATTTGGAACAGAGAGGTGTCTTCGTTTGAGTTTCCCCTAAAAGGATAGTGGAGAGAAGCATATGGACATCATAATTTGCTGATGATGCCAGGACCCAGTACACGGGAGCAAGAGAGTGAGATGGACAAACTAAAGGGCTAAAAGTTAGGCATCAATGCGTTAAGTAGAGGGATACCAATATGGACAAATAGGTGCCATCTTGCAGGCCTCATGGTTCAGAGTTATTTCATCAGAGGAGCAATAAGCTGAGACACTTATTCTCTAACTGCTGTCTTTCATCACCTGAGGGGTTTTCTCAGCCATAAAAGCAACTCACATAGAGAGATATATACATAATACAGAGCATCTCCTACCAAGAGCCACAAAACAATGGGTTTAACAATATCTGCTAAAAGATATTTCACTTGTTAAATGAAGAAAGACATATCTGTGGACTAATGTATTGTTGAATTATAAAATTTTATCAATAATAGATTCCAGAAGTCACCTACTGCTGTGACCCCCTCTTCTAAAACACATAGAAAGTTAATATATGCTCTTTAACGTCACTTAAAATAGGGACTTCTACTAATCTCTTTAATGTTAGGGGACACATTACACCCATATGTAGTTATTCTTGCTTCAGGTGATGTCTGGGCATTACTTACTTCATGTGTATGGAGTCAGAATTTACTAGAATCATCTACCAATTGCCAACTTCTCTTCTAAACCTATAGAAAATATATTAAAATTCCCTTCCTAATGGAAGCCTGTAGTAGACAGTTCCCAAACTGGCCTCCAATGATCCCTATCTCCTGCTATTTATGCCCTTGTGTCCTCTCCTTCCACACCAAAAAAAAGCTGCCTTGTGTAACCAGTGGAATATTATGGGAATGACAGAATGTGACTTCAAAGACGAAATTATAGAAGTCAACATAGATTCCATCCTTTTCTCTTAGATGACTCACTCTGGGGGAAACCAACTGCCATGTTATGAGGGTTCTCAAGAAGCCCTGTGGAGAGGCCTACAGGGCAAGAAACCAAGTCACCTGCCAACAGCCCCATGAGAAGCTGCTTTGGAAGTGGATCATCCATTGCTAGCCAACTCCTCAGATGCCTGCATCTGCAGCCAACATTGTGGCTTTGACATCCTGAGAGACTCTGAACCAGAAACTCCCAGCAATAAGGGTCTCAGATTTCGGACAGAGAAATCACACAAGGTAATATATCGAAATTGTTTTAAGCCAATGAGTTTTGTGATAATTGGTTGTGCAGTATCGATATCGAGTACTGTATTTAGCCCTTTTTGGTATTTAGAGATAGCTACTCCTCATCTTCTAACAAACATCACACTTTCTTCTCCTCTTCTTCTGGTCCTAGATTTACACCTTTTTGTTTCATTATGGGCCATTCCTGTATGTAAGTATCCTCTTCAGTGTCAGTTTGCATTTATTGAATCTCTTTGTTGAAAGTGACAGAAACCCGCATTCAAACAGTTTATGCATTAAAAGGGGAGCTACACTGTGTCATGTAATTGAATGCCCAGAGAGAAAAGAGAATCTGCCCTTGGAGATAACCAAAACCAGGCATTTAAATGACACCTAGCTCTTCTCTCCCTTGGTGATTTGCATCCTCGCTTTTGGCTTCATTTTCCAATCTGCAATTCCCTGGAAGTTACAACCATTTTTGCACAGCTCTCATACTGAGCTGTGTGGTCGGTAACCACAGAAAGCCCTTCTCTGGCAGAGAGTTCCAATTTTAAAACTCTCTGGGAAGAACTGCAATTGGTCTGACCTAGATTGTGTTCCTACACCTCAACCCTCATGATGAGAATACTTTCTCATGGCTAGATGGACTATGTGTGCACCCTTGTGGACAGAGGACATTGGGTCGAAACTCATAAGCATAGTAGTGAAGCAGATGACCCTAAAATGAAGTCAGCCTCACAGACCAATGAAGAGATAGTATTGTCATTTTAGCTGAACGTGATGGCCCTGTCATGTGTGGATTCCAGTTCCAATGGCCAGAGATCATTTTGGGTCGTCATATCAGTGTATTTTGTCTAATAAATACAAAAAGCTGATAAAGAATACTATCCCTGGAACAAAAGTGAAGAGTCAAGACCATGGGTTTGGCATTTGAAAAAAAAAAATCTTTCCTCTTTTCAATGGCAGGGTTTACTGACACAAAGGACAGGAGGGAGTGGAGAAGAAAGATTGGAGACGTAATAATTAAACTTCCAAGACAAACAAGTAGGAGTCCATGTGCAAGCCCATGGTTTCTCAACCATTTGTTGTCACACACCAGGGCCACAGTGCTCTGAAAAGCAGTCCAAGAGTTTCATTTTAATTCCGTGCTGTTAATAGATGAACTGCCATGGTTTATGAAATATTCCTCTCTCATTTCGGGGGGGGGGGATTACTGGGGATTGAACCCACGGCCTTCACAGGAACTAACTTACATCACCAGCCCTTTTAAGATTTTGAAGCAGGGTCTCACTAGGTTGCTAAGTTGACCAAGCTAGACTCAAATTCACAATTCTCCAGCTTCAGCCTCCCGGAGTACTGGGATTACAGGCATCTATGACCACACTCAGCTTCTCTCTTATTTTTTGATGATCCAAGCTGGATTTATAGCCATCCTTTGTGATAATAGCTCCCAGGATAACATACTTCCCAAGAGACAGGACCATCTTAATGATTGGGAAGACAGTCAACTGAGCAGACAGCCTGGATTTGAAACTTTAACTTGTTATTAGATGTATAATTTGGAATAAGTTCTTTAACTTCTTCATGCTTCATCTGTGCCTTAAAAATTTGGGGTAGTAATAATCCTATCTCATAGGAATGTCAAATTCAATGAGTTAATATAGTCAAAATGCTTGGAGTCGAATGAGACATAAATTAACTGCTACATAGATATTAGCAATCATCATTACTACTGTCATTGTCATTAACCTTGAGTTAGAGTGAAAGATTTATATCGAAGTCTAACACCACAGAAACGTGTGTGCCTCTAGGTACCACGGTGGGAGCATATCACTCATTCAGTGTCATCGGACCCGTATGTTGGGGGAAAAGATAATTTTAAATTTATCATTCTAAACTATCAATGGACTCGGTCACAATCTCTAGTAAAAGAGTGGTGTGGCAAGGCAGGTGAGTTGGAATGATTTGAGGGACATTTTGGCTGGAGAGACTGCGACATCTCTCTTGTCATATGTTAAACTCTGTACTGATTGCATATGAATCTTTCTTCAAATAATACAAGAGTAAATATATCCTGATGCATTTCCACAAGAAAAGAACATGTATTTGTGGGTTGTTAGTTTTCCAATTGCAGTAGCAAAGATTTAAACCATATTTAGGTCTCAACATATCCATCATAAAAGCTAATCTTTCCTAATGCCCATTTTTATCCAAGTACAGTGCATAATTAAATGCCAGCAAAGAGAAGCACTGTATTTAGAAAAGAACAAGGCAAGATCATCGACCACAGCTATTTATATTCTCCTCTAGCTCAAATGTTTCAGACTGTGCATGCTTCCTACTGATATTGTTTATCTTTTAAATCCTATAAGAAACTGTATAAATCACATTTTTGAAATATATGGCTATTGGATCATTACGTCATGTAATTTCAAAGCTCCAGTTACTAAATAAAACTTATATATCACTCAGTACACTTGAGTATTGTTTTACTAATTATTTTGAATGTCTCTGTCCCAAGTCACACAATGACTATGGAAGCAGTAACAGTATGACACGTGCATCCACTGTTCCATAGTAGTCAATACCAATTCCCTATAAAACTTCGACCCAGTTCCACACTCTCTCCAGAGTGATCAATCAGGGTGGGTGCTTCAAACAAATGAGAATTAGTACACAAGTTGATCTTGCCCCCAAGGCGGTGGTTAGCTAAGTAGGACCCAAGCACACCCAACTTCCATCTTTACCAATTCTCGCACTTCTAAACTATTCAAACTAGATTTGCCCATCTCCACACTATTTTGACAACTTTCCGTAAAGAATCAGCTCATCTGAATGAATATAGCAGTGAAACTCTTCGTGAAAATTATGTTTTTTAATGAGCCATCATTTAAATACCATAAATTATATTTATTTATATACCTATCATAAATTATATTCATACCTTTAGAGGACAGAATTCAGTGGATTTTAGTGTATCCACAAAGTTGTAAAACATCATCACTGTCCAACTCACAAACACTTCCATCACCCTAAAATGAACTCCAATGCTGATTAGCAGTCATTCCGCTAGTCCTCCCTGCCTTAGTTCCTGGGAACTAGTAACCAGGAATTCCCCTGTTCTGAACACTGCATGTAAGTGCACTCGTATGTTATGTGGCCTTCCACGTCTGGCTTCTTTCAGCATAATATTTTCAAATTTCATCCACTTTGTTGCATGTATCGGTAACTTTTTCCTTCTTGTGGACAAATAATATCCCATTGCATGATACATTTTGTTTATATATTCAACAGCTGATGGACATTTAGTGGTTTTTATTTGGGGCTATTATAAATAATCCTGCCATCAACATCCACGTACAAGTTTTTATATTGCATGTATTTGCATATATGTGTCTAGTAGTGCAATTATTCAGCCATTGAAGAACTTTCAAACTATTTAAAAAAGTGACTATCAATTGTACATTCACAGCAGCCATGGATTAAGCATTCCAGTTTCTTCCCACCCTCACCAAGTCTTGCTATTATCCTTGGTTATCACCTTGTAGGTACTGTTATCTCACTGTTGTTTTAATTTGCATTTACCCAATAACCAATGATCTTCAGCATCTTCTCACATACCTGTTGGGCAGCTGTGTATCTTCTATGGAAAACTTTGTATTCAAATCTTCTACTTATTTTTTAACTGAGTTCATCTTTTAATTGTCAACTTATAAGAGTTCTGCTATTTGTAATTGATCCTTATCGTATATATAAGATCTGAAAATATTGTTTCCCCCTTCGTGGGGTACTTTTCCACTTTCTTGACTGTGTGTATATGTTTGTGTGTGTTTGCTTTCAACACTCAGGCATTTAGCTTTCACTTCCTGCTTGCCATAGCCTCAAGGTGAACCAATGAGGCAGTTTATTGCCTTCTAGGGTCTTTCTTGAACATGCAGACAGCCTTGGGCATGTGCAGAGCTCTATGCATATGCACAGCATTCTAGACTCTCAAAAATATGTTAAAGCTATTCAAAGATCTCTATGGACATTCACTCCTCAGCTCTATTTTTTCAAGTTTTATTTAGCCTATTATTTGCTGCAACTTTTATTCACGACTTTAAGTAGCTGCAATGATGATGATGAATTGTCTCTGATCATTTTCAACAAACGCTCCTTGGGAAAGAGCTCTTCACATTAGATGAGACTCACGTTGAGCCTAATATAGGCAGTTTTAGAAGTCAGTTGTTCCCCCAAATCACCAGATAAATGAAATGATCGTAACTTTCTTACAATAGGGCTTCAAAACAGTTCAGCTGTGTTCTGCCCCCTCCAGCAACTTCCAGGTTGTGGTTTTTGTCATTGCAATCTGTTCATTTTCAAGATCAACACAGATCTGGGGCTGAGTGTGTGAACAAGGCACATTAAGATGCCTCAAACCTTGCTGTTCTTACCAATGTGCAGTTGGTTTTCCTGAATAAATCTTCCTTATATTTCTGTAGCTTTTTGGTTAATTTCTAGAGTTCCAAAACCATTGATTCTGACAATGTTTCCTGTGTCCTTGTACCCATTATGGACAATAGAATTTTCTAAATACTTACTGCACTATTTTCTTTCCTTCTTTTTTTTTTTTTTTTGGCCAACATTAGATTTACTTATTTATTTAGTAAGTCTTCATCAAGTTAATTAGGATAACTCTGGCTGTTATTCTGTGTTTTTTGATAATTCTATTTTGTATTTGGTGTTTATAGAGCACAGTTTGCATAGCTTACGCAGCATAAGTTTGTAAAATCAGAAGTCCTCATCAGGGTTTAGAGGACTCTACATGATCTAACCTCCTGTTTTCTTTTACAAGTTGTCTTATCCACCCTTCCCTCCTCTGCTAGGAACCATTTCTCTGAGTCTCTTTCTGTATTTCGGACAGCCTGAGTCATTACCTCACCAGAGTCCTAGCATCTTATATTTGCTATCTGCAGGTTTCTTATGCTTCTGGCCTCTCCTCAAATAGCATCTTCTTGGACACGACATCCCTGGCCACCTTTTCTGGAAAGCTTTTGACTCTTAACCCAAAAGCTTCACAACTCCAAGTTACTTTTATCATATCCCAATTTGTGTAATTCACAGGCTCCGTCAAACTACAATTATTATTTTTTGCACATTTTGTTCCTTCTGAAAGAATGTGAGCTTCATGAGGAAAGGAACCTTGTTGGTTCTGAGCCTTCCTGTATCCCTGCACAATCAGTAGTATGTAAGAGGCATACAACTATAGATAGTGAAATGAATAATAGTGTAATGATGAGAAGTCTACTCAGCATCAATAACTTGCTTAGGTTTGGGATTCCTCAAATATACTCTCTTTCAGTTAAATTTCAAGGAAAAACCAACCAAGATGTGGTGAGGAGTTGATTACACTGAGATAACCAAAGGTACTTCAGATTCCTTCTATAGGAGAAAACTTGAGATGGAGGAATCAATTTCTTGCTGAAGGATTCTGATGTATTGTTCATTTTCGCCATCACCTATCACAAGGTGCCATTTTGAGATCAGCCTCCATTCTCCCCATCTCTATAATCACAAAATTGTATCAGGCAATCTCACAGTAGCTTCTAAACTTTCTTTCCTGGCCTTGGAGTCTCAAAATGCACTCTATTACCAATTAGGAAGAAAACTGCTTAAACTTCAGGAAGTAAAATTGATTTCAAATGCTATACAATGAAAGAATAAACATGAAACACCAGGATACCACTTTAGCAGAATTTTTTTTATGTCCATAATGGTACTTTAATGTTTTTTTTGCCAGGGACTTTTTGAGGTTTATGGCACTATACTACAACGCGTAATCTTTCGTCTGGTTAACCAACTTTTATGGGTATTGTATTCTAAACTGTTCTAAGATGCCACTGGGATTAAATTTGCTGAGTTTTTTAATTTTTAATTTTAAATTAAACTAGTTGTGAACCAAATACACTGAGTGATGAAAGAGATTGTCTCTACATGGCTTCCATAATAACCTGGAATAGTACTCTGGCTTTCAAACTATTTTCTATCTCAAAAGATTACTTAGAGTTACAAACAATGGAACTCTTAAGTCAGGAAAATACAGTAAATGTGAAAGCAACAAATAGAAAGATAATTTCTATCTCTGAAGTAAAAGAAAATGTTCTTACAAAATGCTATGTTTTCTAGATCTGGATAAAGGGCCGGGGATGTAGCTCAGTGACACCAGGCCTGCCTCCCAAGTGCAAGGTCCCGAGTTTGATCCCCAGTACCCAAAAAAAAAAGTAGATCTAGATAACAATGTTTGGGTGTTTAAGATAGAGGCCAGGTGGGTAAACGAAGTGAATGATACACGCACATTTTCGGGAGTTATAATTTCCCATCCATGTGTCCCACAGAGTGAAGTTTCCCGTGTACATTGAACGGTGTCTGTCTTACTTACTTTCCTAATCACAGAAGCACAATACCTGACACCCACAACTTAAAGGAGAAAGTTTCATTTTGCCTCACAGTGTGTAGAACTTTCAGTCCACAGTCTGCTGGCTCCACAGCAGGGTGGCATGGCAGGGGGACTTGGTGCAGGGGAGCTGGCCATGGCTTGGCATTCCAGAAGCAGAGAGACTTAAAGGAAGATCCAGGGAGTAAGGGAGACCCAAACACGCCCACAGTGACCTGAGTCTTCTGACAAGATCCCACCCCCTAACATCAAGTCAGCTGTGAGTCCCCAGAATCCAATCACCTTGCAAAAGTTCTGCCTAGGAGTGTATGAGGCTTTAGGGAGACATCTAGACAGAAACCACAACAGTGCCCATTTTAAAACAGGCAACGTGGTTTTAGGGTCGATGGGGATTTGGCCATTATTTAGCCCAACTCAAAATCAAGAGAATCCAACTTCAAACTTTCACCTGAGATTTGGAATAAAGCGTCCACACCCAAAGTTACTTCTTTCCTTCAAGAGCAAGCAGAATGGGCCAGATGTCTGGTACAATTCTCTGCACTAGAAGCATTGTATGGTGGACCCTAGCCAGGTTCAGTTTGAAAGGCAAGTAGGATGCGGCAGCATTTTGTACAAGGTGATCTTAAAATGATTTAAATTTTTAAATACCTAGTCGAAGAATATCACTACAGGACATGCCAATAAGCAGTTTATAGAGGAAACCTCTCTTTGGGCCATTCTTTCTGGACCGATGACATAATATTTAATTTATTTAACAATTATTCTTCAACCTGCATTATAGGAACATTTCTAGCACAGCAATGGCACTTTTTGCAGCAATTTGTTTGTTATCATTTTCCCCCCAAGGTTTGGTTCATTTAGACTTCGTAAGAACTCTACAAGGTACGCAGTAAGTAGAAGTGGACGTTTGATTGGATTTCATATTTTCGTATGCTTCAACCTCTTTAGTCTCTTGTCTACTGCTGGGGCTTCTCGTGACTTTGTAAATTTTATAGACTATAGAATATAGTGGTTAACAGTATAGGTTTGAGGGACTCATGCCATAAATCTGAATCTTCTCAACAAATTCCTAGCTCTATAAGCTTGAGCAAATTAGCTATACTGTCTGATTCGTTTTTAATGGATACAACGAGCCGCTCTGAGAGGGTGGCTGTGAGGACTGAGTAGAATTACACACACAGATCCATGGCACGCAGAAAGCACTCAACTGCTATGAGTTTGGTTTTCAGATTCTTAAGCCCAACAGGTCTGGAAGGTGAGGTGCAGGAGCAGAGTGAGCCGAGGCATGGCATACAGTGGTGGGACTCTGGAGTGCTACAGAGGTCCCGTGCTATCTCTAGGTTTTCCAGCCAAGTTTTAAAAAAATGATAAGGCAAATAATGTACATTGGCAGAACAGAGTGGAGTCATGAGCCCCATTTTACTGAGACGGTAACTGAACAATTTTACTGAGAAGGTACTGAGAAGCTCAGAGGAGCCTGGCAGGGCTGTGCTCATTGCATCAATGATGCGTGTCTCAATGGTAGAGTTTCATATGAAACCTAAGTCTCTCAATTTTTTTTTTAACCAGGGCTTATTCTACTGCCTTGCATGCATTGTCTTCCACACCTTGAAAAATTACCTCTTGCTTTTATTTCTGTAATAGCTTCTGATATTTTCATGTCCTGAAAAAAGTTGTTCATATAGGGACCCGGGCTATGCTTATGGGCATGGGACAGCTCCTTCCAAGGCATCTAGGCATTAAAAGTGCTCCCCCCTGGATATCAGAGCCCCCCAGTGACAGACTGCAGAGTGTGCCAGCAGGAGGATTATAGTTTTCTATGGGGATGAAAGGGGCCAAGACTTGCAAATAAATGTAACTACCAATTAGACTTCCTTAACACTGTATTTAATCTACAGTCCTTAAAACAAACAAGACTTGTTTTATTTTAAATATCTGATTTTTAAGGCCACAACCTTTTAAACTATTTCTTGCTTTTGATCTTAAGCCAACTGGTTGGTAAACTCTTATATTTGACAGAATCATACCTTTTTGACATGGAAAGACAGTTTAAAAGTCCAGAAAGATTCCCAATATTATACATAAGTTTCAAAATATTTCTGCCAGTTTATTCCACCCTACATGCACACATGCACGCACACACACATACACACACACACACACACTTTTGTGCTCACTACTTATTATCTAATAGATCAAAGGCCATAACCATTTATTCAATTTTGTGTTATAGCACAAAGAAAAATGTATGGCTTGTCTTTTCTTTCTGTGCCTTAATTTCCTCCCTGTAACCTCTAGGCACTGATCCTAGGACTGGCATCAGAGGCTGGGTACTTGGCTTCCTTTTATGTCTTTTCCAGTCACTTGAAGGCTGGTTTCATGGTTCCCCTGCCATGTCTTGTTTTTTATAATCCAAGTATTACTTTCTTCCTTCTCTGAAGTAGTTTTAGGTTCCTATAATACACTGATCATCCCAGGTGAACTGTTCAACAACTTGCTTGAATTTATATAAGAAGTTTAATTAGCCTCTTATATCTACATGCCACTTCTCATGTAATCTAAGCACATAGACCCTCTTCTCACAGCTAAAGACTAAATTACCCAGGCGTCTTTGTGTCAGTTACAGCTGTGCAGCTATTTAGGACAATGCAGTGTGAATGAAAGTACAACTTCTAAGTCATGTCCCTACAAGAAGTTACTCTCCCTTCTCCTGTCATCCTGCTTCCCATATTTCTGATGTCGGTGGCAGGCATTTTGGAACATGCAAATAATAAGCCCATTTTAGGAGTGGCAGGACAACAAATCCAGAAACACCCTAGATCTCTGGATAATCTTACAGATCACAGATGTCCTATCACTTTGGACTGCCCACATTTAGATACAAGAGAAAAATGCATGTGTTTTCTTACACCACTATTGAACTGACACTATTACGTACATGTGGACTTATGGTCAACAAACAGAGTCAGTTCCCCATATTCTGGTACCAAAGATGAAGTTCAATATATAAATCATACCCAGAGTACATTTCATTGATATACCACTCGGGAAATATACGAAGAAGATGTAAACACAATGCTAAATTTGGTTGCTCCTATATCTCAGAAGATAGATCAGCTGCCCATCCTGATGGCTATTTGATATTAAAACCTCAATGTATTCTTTACTCCAAAGCTAACCACTCATTCCAAATAAGCCATTTAAGGCAGCTTTTTTAGTAATTTATGATTTTAACTGAAATGTCAAGCATATCACTTTGTGGAATAACATCAGGGATTTCCCTCAGGTTTGATAACCATCTATTCGTCAAATTTTGGTGGACAATAGTTCAATTGTAAAGGAAAACATCACCTAATTGTTCATTTATATAGCTGAGTCTTTACCCTTTTTTAATCTCTCTCTCTCATAATTTTAATATAGTTACACGTGAAAAAGACATGTATATTTTGTTGTTAATTTTTGTCCTGATCCTCTAGACCAGAGCTTGGGAAACTATGGCCATGAGCTAAATACATTCCTTCTCTCATTTTATTTAAATGAAATTTTATTAGAACTTAGCCATCCCCATTTGTGCAAGTAGCATCTGTCTACAGCTGCTTTTATGCTAAAAAGCAAATTGAAGTAGTTGCCACAAACTTTACTTGGCCACAAAGGCAAAATATTTACTACCTGGTCCCATGTTGATCTAAACGAGTGTTTCTCGATCTTCTTTCCATTATCATTAACCCAAGGTGTTTTGGGGACTCCTCAATTGCTGTGTCCAGGATTTCTGGTGGTGGTGGTTGTGTTGGGTTGGGTTGTGTTGTTTTGTTTTCTTTCTGTGGTACTGCAGGTTGAACCTAGGGCCTTTTTACTGAACTACATACCCAGCCCTTTTTATTTTTTTTATTTTGAGAAAGGGTCTAGCTAAGTCACTAAGTTTTTCAGGTCAGGCTTGAACTTGTGATCCTCCTGCCTTCGCCTCCTAGAGTGCTGACATTACAGACATCCACCTCATCTTCAGTTTCCTTTGGAAACCTAATACTATGGATATATGAAATATCTGTTCAGGTACTCTAAACATATCCGTGGTTTATACATAAAAACAGTAAGTTTTTTATTCTCTAACATCCAATTTTTGTTCCCTAAGAGACAATATTACCTTGTTCAGAATGTATGTTCTAGATCAGAGTTTCTCGATTTCAGCACTACTGATATTTAAACTAAATAATTATTTGTCATGGGAAGCTGTTCTATGCACCACAGGCTGTTCAGAGGGCTTCCTCTACCCACTCGATGTAAACAGCACTCCTGTGCACAAGCCATTACAACCAAAAATGTCTCCAGGCCATGTGCAAAATGCCCCATGGTGGGATCATATTGGAAAAATGGAAAACTGTCCACAACGGAGAGTAACATACTCTAGGCAATAGCATCGATCAATCAGTCAATCAATATATTGATCTAATTGACATCGCTGTGTGGTAAATTTAATATATTTATCTTTATAATATGTGTCACCAACGGGAAGTATAGTACCTATATACTACAACTTCTTAAAAGGAGTCACAAACCACAACTTCCAATACTCTATTCTAAGTTTTCCTCCAACACTGACATTATACTCATTGGTCAAAAGTTGACTGAATCCCCCTGCGCATCTCAATCATCTAGCATGGTTTTTCTTTTTTATTATTTTTAACTACATTCTTCAAAACGTAGTCAGCGATTGAAGCAATCTTATTTAACAATTCTCTCAATGTGTTTCTTCCAAGCCTGGAAAATTGAACTTTCACAGAATAATTCTCACACTCTCTTGTCATAGAGAGAGCTTCCATTCTCCATTAACAAATGCCATTCTCTCATTTGATTTGTAAGAATTATTCTCATTGTCAAGAAACCAAAGAGAAAATATGGATGCAGTTGGCTTCCTTTGTCAATGAGCCTATGTGATCATTTCTAGATTTGTTTTCTCTCTAAAGAAAAGTGTGAATGTTTTGTTGCCACTCAATCTCATCATACCATGGAGGACCGCCTTGAAAACAAAATGGCACACATATGTTTCTGAGAGTGCTAAGGACATATTCAAGATATTGTAGTACATTCCTTCTGGATTGTCCAGAGGGAAGACTGAAGACAAGTAAGTCCATAAAAAGAAAGACATGCTTAACTCTCGCTTTCTTGGTGAAATCACATGATTATATTAAGGAACTGTCTTTAGTATGGTGTAATTTGCTGGAATTTGCCATTTACAACCTAATAATCCAAAGGAAAAAGAAAGAGATCTTTTAGTATTTTTGATGTCTTGGGAACATGGATAAACATAGAAAAATCCTTACAGTCTTACAAAGTCTTAAAGGTATGGCTGTGAACCACTGGTCCTTACAGCCTGTTTTTCAATTCTTCAGGCAAAGCCTATGATTAACATAATGTTGGCCATATATCAAAATTCAGTGAATAAACTTTTTTCTTATGTTCCCATCAGTATTGGACAATGGAAAATCTAAATATCTTCTCTTAAAGGCTTTCATTACCTTATTTGATGATTTTTGAATCAGTTATAAAACCTTTGCTCCAGACTCCTGAAGCCAGAAATAGGTGCTTCATCAACTGTATTGTTTGGGGATGTTTGAATGTCCAAAATCACAGTGCAAGATTTCTGCCTTGTGATATGGTTATATTGCTATAGAGTTTAGGGTACCAGCCTTTGTAGGCTTCTGTTACAGCAACTGTCTTCTACCCTGGAGTATGGCTCTGGTCACTTTTTTCTGATACCTCCTTGTTTCATAGAACATCGCCTCTGAAGAGTAAAATCAGCAATGAACTTGGAGTCCAAATACCTAGGTGGTTATTGAAGTCCTGCCACGCAACAGCCATGTGACTAAGGCCCTTCCCTTTGTATTAAGTAACACCCCCCCACACGCATACACACACACACGTGGAGTATTACTGGATCATATAACTGAAAAGATTCTGTAATAGTATCAGGCATGGCTGGAATTAGGGGTTCCAACAACACTGTCAGAACTATGCCATCTTTTATGTCTTGGTTCTAGTTTTCCTCTAAGCTCTTTGAATCCTGGAAGAGTCAGAAAGTAACTCATTTTAGTAGTTCCACCGTAAGTCCTAGAACTAAGCATCATTTCCTGTCTCGTGTCATGTGTCTATCCCTGAACAGTACTGAGGCCAGAACAATGGGTGGATTTAGCCGTACCTGGATTACTGCCATCCCTGGGGCCCCAGAGATCATGGGGAATACTTGAAGTGAGACTGAGAGATGAGAGGATTCTCCCAAGGGGAAATGGAGGTTCAGATTACAGATTAAAGAAGGAGAGACGGGTACTGTGATGGATGTGGAGAAAGAGCTCTACTACAGATAGAAAGACAGCTCTCCCACTGAGGTAAATACTCCTTTGCTAAGCCAGTATTTTAATCCCTTCCCTAACCTCTTCAAGGATCACCTGGGATACAGTCCTTCTCACCAGTGCCAATTTTTAATCTCGCAGCAGATACCTCACCTTCAGAATTTGGAGTCCCATTTCTACAGGTTTTTCCTCAGGGCTGTGTCTGCTCTTAGAAGTTCATCAGAGGAGGAAATCATTTCTGCACGAGAACTCATCCATAAGTAAGTGAAGTATTGGCCCCACAGAGCAGGGACTTACAGCTCTGTTGTTCCATGGCCTCATTTTCACCTATCACTGCTGCAAATTATCATGTAGCAGAAATTATACATGTCATCTAAATTCTCATCTCTACTAACTGGGGACCAGAGGAACATTCATTAAAGACTAAGGTTTAATAGCAACACTTAATTTCTTCCATGTATCTTCCACTTTAGCCTGTAGCTCTACCATTGTGTCTCTTCCCAAAGAAACTATGGCAGCATCACTTCTACCCCAGGAGGTGCCCTTCCTTTCAGCTGATTTCTAAGGCGTCTGCCACTGTGTCTTTCCTGGACCTGCAGTGAGATTTTGGGCATGGGATTCTGGACATGCAGCCTACCAATCTAAATCTCACTTCCCTCTTCTAAAGGAAAGGATAAAATAATCGTATTTTCTCTTCCTGGACTATTATGAAAATTATATGACCTATGTATGCAAGCTGTAGAGTGGTGGTGTTACACTGGAACAAGCTGTAGGGCCAGGAGATATGTGGGCATCATTGTGAATTCCTAGAGACAAAAGCAAACCCCAAATCATTATTCCATATTCAGTGAGATGGTACCTGAGCTCAAAAGACCTCCTTGATCACATTTCAAACAAGCATATGTGAGCTACCACAGTGTTTGCCTGATCAGAAAAGGCTGTTGCTCTTCCCAAGCCCACTGGCGTCGGTGCCCACTGTGTGGCTGCACTACTCTCAGGATCTTGCTCACCTGCACCACTGATCAGACTTCTGTCCTGGGTGTGTATTTAGAAGAGAGGACAGGCAGGGCCACTGTGTTCTGGGTCACCAGAAGGGAGCAGGGCCATCTGCTTATGCACAAGGACAGCTATGTTCACCACTCTGACGCATATGTGAATCACTGACCAAAAGACAGATTTTATTTTACTGGATAAAATACGCTCAGAAACTACAGTCCTGTGAGACTGGGGAGTGAGTGTAGAAAGAAATGGTCCATAAAAAACTTACTGATCTTTTGAAGTGATAATGCATCCTATGTGTTTCAAGCATATATTTTATATTATATACAGGGAATCCTCACTTATCCAACATGCACGTACTTGAGTAGCCATGCTTTAGTTAGATAATGCACGTCCCCTAATAATGGCTTATGAGCATAACACTGGTAGATAGCTGAGTAGGGCACAAACTCTGCTGTTAGCCTTTCAGTCCACAAGTCACTACATAAAGAAACAGATGCATGTCACAATTAGTGAGCTATCATGTCACTTCTTCAAAAGTCTGTGATAATTGGTCACTACATATCTGTAATTCAGATCACTGTGCATTTGTCACTTTAGAGAGTAAAGCATGAAGCTGTGCTGCCTTTTTATCTTCCGGTGACAAACCTATGTGACGTTTTAAAAAAATGAATAATGCAAATGGGGAATTGGCCAGCAAAGATGAAAATGCAATGCAGAAACAAAAACTAATAATGATGAGGCCAGGGAAGAGAACTGACCATGGGAATGTTGGCATTCCTACCGTTCAAGAAAATCTAAATGTTCAACTTAGCACTGAGAGTGCAGCTCAGTGGTAGAGGCCTTGTCCAGCATGCACAAAGCCCTGGGCTCTATCTGCAGCACTATAAAATTTAAAAATACAGAAGAAGCCAGGCATGGTGGTACACACATGTAATCCCAGCACTTTGGGAGGTGGAGCAGGAAGATTACAAGTTTGAACCCAGCCTGGGCAATTTAGTGACTAAGACCCTGCCTTAAAATTTTAAAACTAAATTAATAAAAAATGCTGGAGATGTAACTCATTTTGAAGTCCCTGGGTTCAATCTCCAGTATTGAATGAAAAAAATGAATGAATGAATAAATAAACAAACAAACAAACTACAGGGTGAAAGTGAAATTATTGACATTAATGAAAAAAATGTGACAAAAGGATAAGGACATATCAGAAAAAGGCAGTAAACCCGATTAAGGAACTCTTGAGGATATTTCCTGACATTAGAAGAGAAAAAGATAAAATGTTAAAAGAGGGCAAGCATTAGTCAAACAACTCTCAATACTTTTTCTACAAAGAAATAAACACTTCAATTTTTTTTGGTTAAATTCTTTTATTGGTACATTTTACATATACAATACGTTTGGATTTATCACTGGGTGCTTGTACCTATACATGACTTATCTTGGTTCTTGTTTTTTCCCCATTACCTGTGCACCCAGGTAATGAGTAAACACTTTAATTTTAAATAGTGAAGCTAAATCCTAGTGTTACTATTTTTAAATTTCCTTACATATTTATATACAATACCAACTCAGTTTTTAAATTTTTGAGAAAAATTTAACAGTCATGTATAACAATCATAATTATTACACTGATGACTAAGACTGCTTTTGTGGCTACAATTTTCAGTCATTGAATGCTCCCATACTACCATCTAAAGTGAAGGGGTGTGTGTGTGTCTGTGATGAGTCACACAGGAAGGCTATATTCATATCATATGTACTGCCTATAAAATATGATTCTGGGAGTTGTAAGAAAGAAGAAAAGATTAGGTATGATTGTTAGCCTCAAAGGCTGCAAGATCTCCTTTAAGATGAAAATTTACATAAAGGAAGTCTTCAATATATAAAGATAATTCACATCTTAAATGCCCTTTTAAAGTAGGACTGAAGACAAGGACTAAGTTTTTTACAGTAAATATAGGATGGAAAACATTTACCCAAGAATAGATCTTGAAAAATAAAATTAGAATATAAACTGATTTTATTTTTTCACTAATATCCATTTAATTTATAAATCATAACAATATCCTCATTCATACACAAATAAAATATTAACTATATTATCTGTTGGCATACCTTTACTTTTTGTGATAGTATGATATGTCATGCTTGCTTAGGGTTGTTTCTTTAAACTCATGGATATAAAATAAATATTTTTTTGTACAAAATATTTGATAATTCACCTTTCTGAAGGGCTTTCCTACATCTTTTGATATTCAAGTTCTTTCTGCTTGAATCTTCTATAGTGTTACAATACTGATTTTTCCCCCTCTTCTACTGGTCTGACTTTATCAGATAGTCATTTGTCCACAGCTTATGTACATGTATATAGTTCAATCAGTTCTCCAGCATCACTTTCATACAGATATTGTGAAGTTTGCAAATTGGCCTTGTATCTCCTTTACATTAAGTTATAACTCTACACTTGACAATCAAAAGAAAATCACCAAATACAGGAGACATTATACTCTACATTGAGGTCAGCAAACAGTAGCCCAAGAAGCAAATCTGGCCCATTGTCTGTTTTCGTTTTAACATTTTCTTCTCAGTTCATTTTTGTAGTACATCATGTTTACATTCTTTGTATGGAGTTGGTGCATGTACATACTACATCTTAATTCTGCTTTTCTTCCCCTTCCCTTCTCTCTCTTCTCCCTCCCTGATTTCCTTTTTTTTTATATGTTTTCAATCCTTGCATGTATTATTTATGACTGCTGTCTTACCATACCAGCACTGGCTATTTCCAGAAATTGTTCGCCTACTCTTGACCTGAACTGATGCTAGTGTTGAGCAAATAGAGATGGTGGCATGGACTGATTCTATAAAGGGTCAATTAACTAGTAAATGTTCTAGGTTCACGATTTTTACTTTCATACTATTCCTTAAAAGTGGGGAAAAAAAGTCAGTAAACATTCAGCTAAAAAGGATCCCTCAATCTTAGAAAAAAAACAATTTAGACTTCTGGAGTGACATAAAATATATATATTCCGCAGGAGAAAGAGCTCTCCATGCTCCTGAAGGCATGGTAGGGCTCCCTGCGAGATATAGTATGGCTGCAGGACTTCAAAGGTTATGTAGGGTCAGGACTCACAACATGCTCTCAGAAGAACAACACGGGCTGCCATTTTCTGTAGTTACGAGCAAACAGTAGCAAACCACCCAGCAAAGAGAGCAGTCTAGCCAGTAGGAGAGAGGGATAAAGGCTGTGTCTCTACCCTGACTCCTGTTGAGTTAAAGAAGAGGGCAGAAGTTCCAGAATAGAGACATAGGAACCATCAGTGGTCATGCCCACCTATAACCAAGGCACCTACCACCAGCCCTGCTCAACGTTTACTGCCACGTCCAAGCCCCAGGGGTATCAGGACTAGTTCCTTCTCAACTAGGGAAAGGACTGGAAGGGAACCTGTGGGAAATCCCTTTTCATGAGATAAGCTGGTGATAAAAGCTTGCTGCCAGGCCTGCCCTTCCCAGAGAACCTTCAGAACCCAAAGGATTCAGGCCAATCCCTCTAGCAGTGTAACTTCAGACCAGGTAGAGGTGGAGATTCCCTCTTTCATCCACAAAAATGTTAATTTCTCTGGGATTACCTTGAAGTGCTCCTTTGATGTATGCTTTTAGCTTAGGTCTCCTTTAAATTAAGGCTCCCCTGGAAAGTACAGTTCGATTACCAGCTCCCAGATCCAAAGCAGAAGCATCCCATCCAGAAGCCTGCTCTCAGCAAGGTCTCTTTTTTAATGACCAGCCTTGTGCCCGCTGTGATCAGCTGTGATCAGCAGTGTGGGTGGCCCATGAGGCTGTGCAGAGACAGTCCAGCCCTCAGCTATAACTTGGCTTTCGTCAGCTGGGAGAAAGGCCCAAGCAGAAGCTCAGCAGTCATCTGTCAGGAGAAAAAGTAAAGCTGCCGAGGCCCGTGGTGCCTCTGGGTTCCACATCAGCCTTCTAAGGCCACCCTAGGGGTGGAGGGTGCTGGGGTGGAGGCAGCTTTCTTGGCTCTAGGCTCTGGCTCAAGACCACTTCAGGATTTTAAACAGCTTGGGAAGTGACAGCTGCCTCAGCAAGTGCCCTAGGGAACTGTGAGGGTGGGGAAGGAGTTGGGACTAATTACAAGGTCCTTCCCTGCTGCTACATGCTTTTCTGTCCCTTACAGTAGAGCACGATAGACAGTAACTTTCAAAGATTGTGGCTGCTCCACTGTGGCTTTCTTCCAGAAATAGAACCGTATGTTGCAGAGGATCTCCGAGCTGTTTCCATTGCACACCTGATGGGCCTCTGGCCCCACATCGTCTGCCAGTTGGCCATTGTCCCAAATTTCAAGGTCCAGGCATACTCCGCCTCCTCTTGACCATGACAGTCCCTATGAATCCTTCCTGTTCAGACTTGCTTATTCCAGCCAGCTACTGTCTTCCCTCCTGATCTAGAAGTTCTCTGTGGGCAAGGACTCTTTTATTCCTCTTTACATCCTCAATATGACCTAGCACTGTAAGGTACTCATTGTACTTGCTGTGAGTCATTGGCTGAGATCCTTCATCACTCTGACCCTCAGTTTTCTCTACTTTCAAATCAGAGAGTTGAAATACACAATCCCTTAAGTCCCATCCAGCATACTGTGTAGAGCAAAACACTGCACAAGTCTACCGTCAGTGTGTTAATATGGATGTTATCATCTTCTGGACTTATTTTTCTTTTGGGAATGGGGAATGCTATACTTTGGACATTGAATGTTTCTTTTCAAAGACCCATGTTGAGGCTTGGTACCTGTTTTGTCTTATATCTAGGTGTCTCCCCAAAGCCTCATGCATTCATAACTGGAGCTTTTCAGAGTTGGCTGAATCTCAGATGTGTGGGATAAGGGTGTGTGGTTCTAAATTAGTCCACTGATGGGAATTAGCATAGTTCTAGGTATGGATAATGGAAGCCCCACCATTGGGTGTGGGTGTGGGTGGCACCAATCAAGAGGCTTGTAGGATATAAAGGGATATAAAGGGATAGGATATCCTTAGGATATAAAGGGAGAGAGGGAAGGCAGGGTTGCTGTTCCTGCTGCTTCACTGTCTTCTGGCTACCATGCCATGAACTGTTCTGCCCTGTGACGCCCCTTTGCCATGCTGCCCTGCCTTGCAGCCAACTGACTATGGACTGGAACCTTTATAAACTGTGAGCCAAAATAAGCCTTTCCTCCTTTAACCTGTGGGTGTCAGGTATTTTGTCTCAGCAATGAGAAAAGTAACCCAGACAGTCCCCAAGATGGTACTATGGAAAAGGGGTAAAACCTTCAGGAGGTAGGGCCTACTGGGAGACCCTTAGGTCCTCCCCAGAGGGGACTGCGGGATCCTGGCCCCTTCTCTTCTTTTTTGGCGTCTTGGCTATTAGGTCAGCAGTCCAGCCCATTGCCTGCTTCTCTTGATTGCCACCAGCATGTCTGCTAGAAATTCAACGTAATGAATCATTTAGTCATGGACTGGAGTCTCTAAAGTTGGGAGCCAAAATAACCATTTTCTATTTATTATTTAATTATTTCAGGTATTTTGTGGTGGTGACAGAAAGCTGACTAGTGCAGACAATAATCCCTTTTCCTGTCAGCTATAGGGGTAATAAATATATATTATAAAATAATCACCAAAGGTTACTTTCTTTGTATGTATACATAAAATGCCATAAAATGGGATCTACTGTTTTTGCCATAATCCAGGTGAGAAAATAGGTTCAAAGGGAAATAAATGGTCCTTGGTCACAGAGTGAGGAAACATATTAGCTGCCATCTGAAGGTGAAGCAGGTCTGTCGCCTGTCCTGAGTTTTCATGAGACAAGTGCTTTCTACGCCAGTATATATAACAAAATTAACAGATGAATTTTCAACCACTTTCTTTGCCAGGAACAAAGTCTGTGATGTTCTGAAAAGCACTTAAAAAGTCTGCCTGTGATCTGACCTTGACCTGACCTTTAACTTAATGTTCAGTGAGATGATTCACACACATACATCCTTTAAATATACACATTCTTTGCGTGCCCCCATCTTTTACTTGGCTGGATTCACACCTAAAATGTCTCTTAGTTACGAATGAACCCACACGGTGGAAATATTTTTCCTTCTTTGTAATTGCAACTCAAATGATTATACTTCTAGAAAAACTTCCCTCATTGCTATTCTCCTTACTTCCCTTCAAATTTAATCCAATGATTCTCATACAAGGAAAGTTCAGCAGAGGGAAAAATTGGCACAGGCTGCGGCGGGGGGGCGGTTCTGAGAGTGTATACAGGTAAGGAGTAAGGCTGGGCAGAAGGAAGACACTCACACACGGGCAGGTCTCCCGTAGAAGATAAATCTATACTGCTTATTTCTGTTAGCTTCCAACCTAATTGGGATGAGGGACAAATAACATGAGGAAGAACTCAGGTTGAAATAAGATTTAGAAGCCTTGAATGCCAGTGAGAGGAGTCTGGAACTCATTCTACCACCTGACTTTGTGGCTCTCAAACCTTCTACCCCACCTGCAGGTCTTGTTGAGAGTGAAGCCTCCCATCTTACTGAGTTCCAGGCATTCACACTTCAACAAGCCCCCTAAGGACTGGCGTTGCACCTTCAAGTTTAAGAAGCTGTGTTTTGGTATTTAAGACAATCTGTAAATGAAGCTATAAAAAGAAATTCCTCAGACCTCAGGAATTTATTAAGGAAGAGCATTCAGGTGGCAATGTGGACAAGGAAATGGAGAAACAAGAAAATCTGGGGGTCCCAGTAATGGTCCTCAAAGATAATGATTGCATAGAGCTACCCTCGATGTTGATCATGACCTGGCTTTGACAGCTAGAATTCTGGGACATAATCTTCTGATTTATGTTTCTCCCTCTTTGTCAGTTTCTTATTTAAAAAGATTACTAGTTTTCAACATCAGTTATTTGCTTAAACCAAGCCAATGACTCCATGGGAATCCAGTGGTAATTTGGTTTCGGTGTAATAACATCCATCTCCAAAAAAGACAGTTTTCCATCTTCCAGTTACTCTTCCTATAAGCTCCAGGATTGTCAAGTCAGATTTATTACCACTTTATAGATGAGGAAACTGGGTCTATTCATATACAATATGCATAGTGACTCCTGGCTAGTTTAGAGCTCTTTTGACATCAGGTCAAAGCATTAAAAAAAAAACAAAACTGGCAACCAAGAGATAAAAGTCATTTCTTTTGTATTAAAAACAAAGAGCAAGTACTTAGATTTCTCAGAACACATTGCAGCTACAGTGAAACCTTTGGTTGTAATGGGAATACTTAAATACTGCCCTGATTTAGACAAAATATACAGAAACGGAGGGGGGTGATTTGAAATGTACAGCCTCTGAACTATGCCACGGGGGAGGCTGGAACAGACTGGGGGAGCCCCTCATCTTTACAAGCATCACAAAATGCAAGTGAAGAAAGCTGGCTCTCAATGTTCCTCGAGTTACACTTGGTAAGTATATAAAACAAAATCTCGATGGAACTTGTGTGACTCAGCATCATTAGTGTTTCCATGGATTTGGTACAGCCTGAATCTTTGGGTTACCAGAAGTGTGTGAGATGGTAACAGGAGGCCCCAGGGAACAAAGGATTAGATCATAGGTCATTGTCACAGCTTTCCCTGTTGTTCTGCCCCACCGCATTGTCTCTTCCCACAGACGGCTATGATTAATCAATTTCAAATTGCCTACTGCCTGCTGCTACATACAACATTGAAATTCCTATATTATTTCTTTTGCAGTTATCGACCCATATTTAAAGTTGGCAAGAGATAGTCACAGGACAAAGATTTACCTAAGTTTCAAGAACTGGAGTTATGAAAAACAGAACTTGGGCGTGGGCTTGCCTTGCAGGCAGCCCTCGGCTTAATCTCGAGCAGAAAGCAAAGCAAAGCAAGCCAGACACAGAGCATGGTGAGATGCTAGCTTCTGGCTCAGTCCCACCACAACTTCACACTGTTTATCAGAATTGGTTTTTAAGACTAGCATTGCTGGTCTAAGTATTTCACTAGGAACAGAGAGAGATAGACAACGAGAGATTACTGGGAGACAAGCAAGTCCGTGAGTTTAGTGCCTGAATATCCAGCACCAATACTGGACATGTGGCAATCACTTAAGCTCTATGAATGAAAGGCACAAATCAAGGCACCCTAAGAAAGGCTTATTTGAAAAAGTCAAAAATTGAGAGTCTAAAGCTAGGGTACAGAAACCACAAAATGAACTTCAAGCATTTTATAGTACTAGAAAATAAAAAAATATTTAAAAGACATCCCAAAACAAAAGGAACGAGCATGTCACAGAGCCACAGGAACCAACCTTACCAAGTTCTCAATAACCAAATCTTGAACAGTCTGAGCCAAAAATTCAGTAATGTAATATTGTATCATAACCCGAAGTGCACAGTAAGCATGCACGAGTCAAAACTTAATAGGTTTTGAAAGAAATAGATAAATAGGAAGATGTGGTAAATCTTTCCTACAGAATAACTGCAAATAATACATGTAGATGCATTTTCCTATAGGAAGTAGGCCTCAGTCCTATCCCAGTAGAGTGTGGGCTGTGACTAGTGACTCACTTCCACAAAATACACCAGTGATGGGGAAAGCTAGTAATTTGCCATGAAGACAACTGACCAATACTAGCATGCAAAGTAGTGAGGATTACTACTATCATTCATGTGGAAACCATGCATCCCTAAAGTGTGGTAACAAGGTCACTTCATTTCTATGCTGTTCTTTCCAAACATCCATAACCCCAGGGTAATCATGAGAAAAACAAAAGATGAATGCAGATGACGAACGCTTTATAGAATACTTGGCCGACATTCCTCAAGATTTTCAAAACAGTGAAAAACAAGGGAAAACTGAGAAACTGTAATAGGTCAAAAGAGAACTGGGGACATGACAAATGACAGGAGTGTGGCGTCCTGGGGTGGATCACAGAATAGGAAAAGAAGGTCAGTGAAAAAACACTGAGATAAAGTGTTGAGTTTAGTTCTTGGCCAATGACAGTTTCCTACTTTTTTTTTTGGTACCAGGGATCAAACTCAGGACCTTGCATTCATGAGGCAGGTGGCACCACCACTGAGCTAAATCCCCGGCACTCAGTTTCCTACTTTTGACAGCTGTCTCTTGGTCAGGTAAAAAATTAATGATGGTGGTAAGCAGATGAGAGTTATATGGGAACTCTCTGCCCTATCTTTCCAATTTGAAAATTATCCCAGAAGAAAAGTTTATTTAAAAAAGATTAGACCACTTTGGCTAATCCTCAGTTGGAATCCAACATTATTTAATATTTACTGTATAAAAATTGGGTCACACAGGATTTAAGCCCTCTGATAAATAAAAAGTAAATTGTAAGACAATACTAAAAAAGGATCCAAAAGTTAAGTCATTTAGAATTATTGACATGAATTAAATAATACGTCTCCCTGTAGTTTACTGGAATAAATACAAACTATGTTATAAAAATGTGGCAACAGTCCAGCCGTGATAGCTAGCTATCTTAATGTCTAACCACAATTTTATTTTTACACAAAACTGGGTTCCAGAAATATTTTTTAAAGGATTTAACTAGTGTATTAGTTTTATAATCCTAATATCCAAAAACATCTCACTTTTGCCTATTTTTAGTGACTTAGTGGTCTTTTGTCAGAACTTAGACATGACACAATTAAATCTATTAGTTATCATTATACCATCCCAATCATTACCTGTGATTTTTTTTCCTTGTTTTAATTTTTCTTTTTCTTTAAGCAGGGAAGTATATTTTGTGCTCAAGTGTACACTTTTTGTAAGAACAAAAGTGCCTCAGAATAGAGGAAACTAATAGCAAAAGACCATACATATATACACACACACACACACACACACACACAACCCTTTCTGTTATGGCTTATGTCTAGATGTTCCTCCAAAGCCTCATGTGGTCAGAAAAAGGGCTTTTCAGAAGTGGCTGGCTCTACAGTGTGTAATGCTGGGATTGATTCATAGTACAATGCTAGGATTAAGGGTGTGAGTGCTACCCATCCTAGGGGAAGTAGCCTGAATACAATATAAGGGACAGAAAGAGGCTCATCCCTTGAACTTGCTGCTTGCTGCTGTCTGCCTGCCCTGCTTTGCCATGGACTGTTTCTCCTCTATGCTGTCCCTTACCATGCCAACCTGCCTTGGAGCCAGCCAATTATGGACCTCTGCAAACTGTAAGCTAAATAAACCTTTCTTCCCTTCACTTGTGGGCATTGGGTATTTTGACTCAGCAATGAGAAAAGTAACTAAGACACTTTCCTTCCTCATTGTTGCCTGTGAGCATTCTAAATTATGTTCAAACACATTAATACTCTAAGCAGAACAACCTCCCTCAGGTGCTTGGCCCTAAAGAATAAAGAAAAGAAAACTGAGAAGTTTAAATGTCAGTGAGAGCCACTGCTTCCTCAAAGAGCGATCAGTATGTTAAGTTGAAAATGAGACAAATGACTAATCCCTAAATCCCAAACATCTATTGATTAATGTACTGTCACCATTACAAATAAAGCCACAGGGCCAGGGATGTTGAATTATTAGTTTATGTCGACCTAGCCAATATGTGAGGAACTCAAAATTACTTAGAACTTAATTTTATTATTCCAGAATCAATGTTCTCAACTTCTATTTTGTACTGACCCTAAAGACAATAATATTATTGATTATAGATGTTTCCATTAAAACTACAATCAATGGCCATCTTTGTTCATAAAACTTGGGCCACATCTGAGGAATTTTTAAAAGTGAAATTTCTGGGTTAAAAGCTATGTATATTAAAGTTAATGTTTTATTAAATATCTTTCTTTGAATGATTGCATGAATTGATAATCAGTTTGGTTCTACATTCTTACTACAGCCTCACAATCCTTATCTCATTGTTTTTGATTTTCAATTTCTGCCATGTGAAATGCCTTGTTTTCCTTGGCATTTCCAGATTACATGTGTGGCTAGACTGGATTTGTTCTGCATGGGTACTGGCTTTTTTGCAATCACGATTCTGTTTTATTTTTATCTGCTTTTGGTAAGCTATTCCATTTCCTGGCCATCACATTCAGAGTCATTTATTTTCAAATATGTATTGAATGTCTATCCTATGTCAGGTATTTTGCCAGATGCTGGGATTATATTGGTGAATACAACAGTTTCAATTCAGGCTTTATGGAATTTATATTCCAGTGGAGATAAAAGACATTGAACAAATAATAATGATTGAAGTAAGAGCGGGTTGCTTTGGCAGCATATAGCAAGAGGACCTATTGTAATCTGGAAATTCAAGAAAGATTTCCCTGAGGGAGAGAATGAGATATGAATAAAAGTAGCTAGACAAAGGAGGAAGGCTGTTATCAACATGTACAACAACATGAAGATAAGAGAAATGTCATCTATTGGTTTTAAGGGGTTTTTGGGGGTTCATTTTTCTTGACACCTATCCCAGATCTCTGTATATTAAGGAAATTCATCTTTAATGTTGTTTGTTTTAAACATTATTTGTTCTTTCCTTTACACTCAAATATGTAATATCTTCACTCAGAAATTCTTTTTGCTTTTATACAAATGAAAATAAATGACTATTTTTGTGTGAACTTCAATAGACTCTCTAACTTATTTTCTGTTTCTGTTTCAAAATATTTCCTAGCTCAAAGATGTGTGACATTTACTTTACTTAGCTTATTCTCCTGCTATAGTTGAAGCTCTTTTTCCACTCCTTTCTACATCACCACCACTACCATCAAACAATATCTGTTACCTATTGCCATGTAATAAATGAACCTAAAATAATATGGTTTCTAAGCTCATATCATTTACTATTTACCCTAAGGTCTGGTTTCCAGTGTGGCTTGGCTCAGATTAGAGCCGGGCTGGTAGGGCTCACTTATGTATCTCAGGTGAGCTAAATTCAACTAGGTGGTTCTAGTGGGGCCTCTCAGGCACCTGGAGCCTTGAGTGGCCAGTTCATCTCCGTGATGATGCTGCTGCTGGTGAGGTGCAAGACCCCTCTCCTCCAGCTGCCATCTTCAACTTCTCTTGGTAGTTGAGGCATGGCTGTGAAGGGATGAGCACAGGTGTATTAAGCCTATTCATGAAACTGTCTGGATGTTACTTCTGCCACATTCTATTTGCTAAAACAAATGCTCAAGCTGGCTACATTCAAGAGTTGGAAAAATAGATTGCATATTATCATGGAAGGAACTGTAAAAATTGTACTGCTATACATGTTGGACACTTGGGTCTAATTTTACAACCAACCTTCCATAATTGCAATATGGAATTGTTGCTTCTTCATTTGTATTTGTAAAATTCAATGCTATGCATCACACTACCTAATATTTACACAGCACTTACTTTACTAAACACGGTGACAAATGATTTATGTCCTTCTGAGATTGAATCATTGCAATAAATATGTAAGGTAGATATATTATTATTATTGGCCTTGTTTTGTAGTTAATGAAATGTTTTATTCTGAGTACATTTTTAAGGGCTCAAAGCTAAGGCATAAGAGTCTGAGCCCAACCTCATGGATAACACAGAATTTTATGGCTTTAACTACTGAGCTTTCGCCTACTTAAAAGTCTAAGCTACTTATAGAAAGCCATAAAAAATTATATTAAACCAAAATAGCCATATTTCACTATCTGCTAAAGCAAATAAAATCTTAAGTTTATTTAGTATAAACAGATGTATATAAATAAAAGCCATCTATACTGAAAGCCTTTGATCCTGAAAGTGATGTTCATTAATTTACTTGCTTCCTAAAAATTAGAAGTAAAACTACATTATTCAATATTTAAGAAGGGCATCAATATGCTGTTTTATAGCAGCATAGTTAGAGAAATCCCTGCTTTAAAGGTGACAAAATGAAGCTAGCCTTATTTGTATACTACAGTTCCCTGAAATCAGAAATCAGGGCTCACACATCTGCTTGGATCCCCTACATCTAGCCTAGTGTGAAGGATGATAAACATAACTGTAGAACTAGAGACGCCTGGAGAGCATGTAGCATAAACTTTGTATGCTTGAAGTTAGAAAATGACCCAGAGAGGAGGTTTGATTGACAGAGAGTGACAAGAGCGATTAGTGACACATTCTGGACAAAACACTATCCTGTTTACTCTCAGCTTGGGGCTTCCTGTCACGTGTTTCCTTGATGCTAAGACATCCCTTATATATAGTGACATAGGGTTTTCTTTTTTCTTTTTCTCTAACTCATAAACTTGCTGGACTCAGTGCTCCTGGGAGTGTTAAAGCAGAATGCACTTATTTACTTTTATTTTTTTCTACCGTTTTCCTTCTTTTTTACGATCCTAGCTTCCGACTGTGTGGCAGAAACACATAAAAATTGGCATAAAAGTAGGAAAATGTGCCCCAGATGCTGTATTAACTATGAAATAAGTTTAAATGCCTCCAAAAGGGGTCTGATCTCCTGTCTGTCAGCTTTCGAAGCTGCTCATCCTAAATTGTGCCTTTTGTCTGCAATACAGAGATTCAGGGTGGGGCAAATACACTCTCAACTTGCAGATGGCTTTGCAACAAATCACCACAGAGGCTCAGGCAGCTGTTTCTTCTGTGGGCAGACAGGAAGTACAGACAAAGAATGGGCCCCTAGTGCTATCTGGTGAAACTGTCTGCTCATGGATTCGCCATCACTGTGGAGCCAGAGCTGGAGAATTTCAGGTAGTGGTCAGTATACTCACATTCCAAGGTCATGCATGGTTTGTGTTCTCAAAGTCTCGTTTCGTCTAGGAAAGCTGACAAAGGCCTCACCACTGCTGCGATGCTCCTGAGCCTGTCCTGACATCCAGTCTTGCTTGCGTGTTACATTCTCATGAGTCACAGAAACCACTGAAAGTCATGTTGTGCCACTGCCCTGCATAAAACCCTCACACCCTTCCACACTACACACCCGAAGGATGTCCACTCTCCAGGGTGAGGCTCACAAGCCCTTCTCCTCTCACACCCTGCTGTCCTCCCCGGTCTCTCTTCTCTCTCACGCCCCTACTTCTTGCAGCTCCTTCTGAATGGTGACTTTTCTCCTCTCCAGCTCTTCATGCAAGCCGTTCTTTCTACTGGGAACATGCTTTCCTCCTGTTCCTACATTCACTCCTGCTTTTAAGTCACAGCCCAGACAGAACTTGGAAGGCACAGGCTTTCCCTCCTCTCCCTGCCTCTGCTCCATGACTCCAGAACATCCTGGATGCCTTTATTGTAGCAGTCTTTTTTCCGTATTGTACTTGAGTCTTTGGTAAGATAAATAATTTGTGATATGTGCTAAATTATATCTTGATTTTGAACTCTAGTACTGAGCAAGAGGTTAAACGATTAGCATAGCTTAGTGATAAAGACAGTTAACTCCCTGTGTCTAATTCCTGGCTCCATCCTAGTTGTGCAAATTTAATAAAGCCCCTAGTCTCTCCAAATGGAGTTTCCTCATCTTGGAAGCAAGAGTAAATAGCTCGCTTGGTTTTTTATAAGCAACAATGAATTGCTTGATTTACCTCACTGAGTCATGTTGAGGATCACACATTATTTCATGGAAATTAATTTGTATTAATTGCTTATTCTATAGCAAGTCTTTAAATGTTAGCTGTTACTTTAAGATGCTGACTTAACAAATATACTGAATGAATGAGAACCAACCATATCTGCCTAGAACTAGAAGCCTTCTGTTTAAGGTGGGATGGGTGTTACTTTCGCTCCAGGTTTTAGTTTCTTCTTCAGAAATCTGAAAACAGAAAGCAAAATGATCTCTAAGGTGTCAAAGTCAGGCATGAAACTGTTCCAGGCAGATGACACTGACTGACATTTTTGTTATTTAATTCTGTCTCTGTAGAAAACTTTCATGCCGGTGGGTAATTTGATAAACGAGAAGAATAAAGCCCAGTGAGGTAAGGTGACTTGCTTAAGATCTTGTGGAAAAATGGAAGAATCAAATCTAAAACTCGGGTTTAAGAACTGAAGGTTATTATCTTTTTTCACTGTTATTATGTCAGATTTTATCTTGAGCAAAGGAGTCTCACTTAATCTTTGTCAAAAATAAGAATTTTCTCAAGTTCACAGACTTTTAAAAACTATTTTAAATTTATTCTAATTTTGTGGATGTGGCAACTGAAGACTCAAAAGTTGAAGTTCACTCAAGGACGTCCAGCCATCACCATGGGCTGCCTCTTCAGAGAACCAAAGTCCCCCCAGACCCATCTTGGCTGATGGCCTTGGCTCAACTAGAATCCAAATACTTGCTGAAATGAAGCCTCTCTCAATTAAGGATCAGTTAAGTAGATAGGACCATGGAAAGAGGACCTTCTTGTCACTGACAGTAGCTACAATGGCTTCAGAGACCCAATACCCAGGTAATAGGTAGCACCCAGTGATATTTCAATTAAACATTTATTACTCATTTTATTCAATCACAAATGTTTGATGACTTACTATATGCTAGGTCTTGTTCTAAGTGCTAGTGCCCCCGAAGAGGCTAAACATAAAATCCTTACTTACAATACTTGATTAAATGTATTTCATCATTCATTATCTAGCCTTAGGGCTTAGACTAATTAAGTTTCAATGTAGGCACTGCAGTTTGGTTAAGGGTTCCCCAGAGGCTCACGTACTGAAAGCTGAGGCCCCAGCTCATATCTCTGTTGGGAGGAAGGAAACTTTGGAAGGTGGGTGTGGTGGGAGGAAGTTAGGTCACTGGGGCATGGCCTGGAAGGGAACATGGGGACCTCGACCTCTCTTTTCTTTGCTTTTCCTGGCAGCCCTGCTGTACCATGTGCTCCTGCTAGGGTGTACTGCTTCAACATAGGCCCAAAAGCAGTGGAGCCAGCATGGACTAAAACCTCTGAAACTGACTCAAAATAAACTTTTCCTCATTATAAGTTGTTTGTTTATGGTATTTTTTCATATTAACAGAAAGCTTAGTAACATAGCATATTACCCAAATTGTCAAGAAAATGATGTGAAAAGCTTAGTGTTTGTGGTGTCAAGTTTTATGGAGAGATACTTAGTGATAAATGAGTGGAAGCATTATACTGTACCATGTTACAACGCTAAGGTTAACAGTTTAGTCTCATATGGGACAACTGATTTTTTTCTAATCCCACCTCAGATGCTGGTCCTGGCCGTGAACGGTCATAGGACACTTACCTCCCCACCAAAGACAAATCTGCCCTTCTCAAATTTTATTCAATGCAGTCCTCTCTTACAGCTTTGGAGTTTATTTGTTTATGGTCTTTTTATCAATATCCTCCTTCAACTCTGAGTTCAAAGGACCTGTACAGATTGCTCTGCAAATTTGGAGTTTTCTTTGCAGAGATGGAGAAAGAATTGTCTAATAGTATAGAGTAAGTGAGATGGATGTGGACTAGAAATGAGGAACTTCTGATTCCCTGTGAGCTCTTTGCTCTAAATATAGTCCTCCAAGAGAACCTAAGAAATGGCCAGAGGGTGAAGGTGCCCTCATTTTACAAAGACAGTGAAGGCTGGAAAGAGTGGTGGATCTTGGGACTGGAAAGCAACCAAGAAGAGTCCAGATCTCAAGCTTCCTAACCCTGTTGATAACTTCCTAAGGTTATGAAGGTCATGATCAAGTGCAAAGAATAATGCCAAGACATCCTAATCTTCAAAGAGTGTAGCTGAGTTGCAGATAAAGAGTGATTTCTGAACGGAACCAATTCAGGCTTAACTCCTAGCCCTACCATCTGTCAACCTTGTGTTTTTACCAGAGAGAGTATGTGAGGGCCTGAAGACTACATGGGGAGGGAAAGTGGCCTTGCTGGGCCCAACACACTGGTAACTCCTATCAAGGCTCCAGGCAGAGGGATGAAATTATCTTCCAGAACAGCCTAACTACCACCTGAATACAAGAAAAAATGCCCAGCCAAGCTCTCTCCAAATCCCTGATATATAATGAAATATTGCTCTTTTAAGCCATTAATCTTAGAGCTATGTTGTTAGGCTATAACAGAAAGCAAGAACACTCTTCTGTCCCCAGCACATAGCGTGATATTTTACAGAGAGTATACGCTCAATAAATTTGGAAAATGACTATTGGGACAGTCTGAAGGAAGATCAGAATAATTAATGTGCATTAAAGGTGTACTCCAACTCTTCACAACAACTTTGCAAGGGATGTTTTGCTTTTATACTCAACTTAAAAATGCTAAAAGTCAGGCACATAAACATTAAATAACTTCCTGAAGAAGACAAATATGTGGTGAAATAAAAACTTTAATTAGACCCCCACAGACTACCATGCTATGCTATCTCTAGATAGTAAACTTCAACCAAGAAGGAAGTATTTGGGGAGCCCTTGTAGTGAGTAGAAAATATATATGGCTTACCACAGTCATAATAAGAAAGAAAATATGCTAAACACACTGTAGTAAACATAACTTCAATCAAGGTAATTTTCCTCTTTCTTCCTAGGTTCTCTTAACTGTAAGCCATATTTTAGCCATTTAAAGTATGGGCTCTGCATTAAGATCCAGTCTCAAATATGAGCTCTGTCACAAATTTCTTGTTCAATTTTGAATGTCACTTAGCTTCCAAGTCCCAGCTTGGGAAACTAAAGTGAGGCTAATGACATTACTTATCTAATTAGGTCATGGATAAACATATATATATATATATATATATATACACACACACACACACACACACATACATACACACACACATACATATATATACACATACACACACACACACACACACACACACACCAGAAGAGTAATCTGAAGGGCATGTACTGTCTAATAAAAAAAAACTGGAAACCTACAAATTAACAATGAAAATCTAATATCTCACAACTTCTCCCTCTAGACCTTGTCCTCTCTCCAGAGATTGCTTGAAAATCATATCCTGGCAGGTGAAGTAAACTCACTCCGATATTCTATGATGAAAATCCAAAAATATAACAAAACGAAGGCTTCATGGACCCACAGATGAGGATCACAAGACACTCTACCAATTATTAAATAAATAACTTGGGGATTGAAGATGGCTAAACAGAGGCACCCAGCACCCAGCTCTTCCTCCACAAAGAAGAACCAAAATAACAATCTTCAGCTAACTGAGGGGAGTAAGCATGAGAGAACACTATAAACCAACAGGAAATGAGACAGGAACCTTGTAAGACTCGGAGGCCTGGGAGGAGAGCTTAGGAATAGATTCAAAATACCCCAGCTTCTGCCTCTCTGGCCCTCCAACTGGGGCAGGGAAATTCTCCTTTTTCCAGAGGTAAAGGGGAGAGAGAAAGTCCCAGCAAAACTTCAGTACAGATGCTGGCAAATTGTAGCTATGGGAGAGTTTCACAGTCCTCACAGGTTTGAAGTTCACTTAGAGAATTAACCTGAAGTCTATATACCAGCCTTGTTTTGGAAAAGCATCTCTGTTCATGTCTAAGTGAATTCCCAGGATGCTCCAGTCAGGAGCCATCTTGAGAAAGGAGCTACTGTAGGAATTTGGGTTCCTTGAGAGTCAGAAATCCGTGCTTGTTTATATCTATGGCACCCTATAGACATATCACTGCACCAACTCTGTGGGTTGCTGCCTCATAAACCCAAGTTGGCCCAGCACAGTGAGCATGAGCCAAGCCTTCCAGGTGCCCTGCACTATGGGGCATGGGCATAGCAAATCAAGAGTGATGCAGGGAGCTTCCCATAAGAACCAGGAAATCAAGCTGCTCACCCTCTGAGACCAAGGGCATGATTATGGGTATGGACTTGTGCCGATGCTGGGATGGAAAACAGGTACCCACGTGGCCCCTACCACCGTACACACCATTCAGGTACTGTTACCGACAGGATGATGAAGTGAAGGAACACCAGATCCCCCACTCCTCACTACTGCCCTTTCACTGTTGTGCACTGAGGGGGCCTTGTACAACCCCACGGCTTTAGCAGTCACCTGAACATTTATGGTCAAAGGGGGCCAGGGGGACGTCTGCCCAGCTCCAGGGGCAATCTCACTCCTGAGCATGTGCTACAGCTGAAGGAGTCAGAGAAAAGTCCATGGCTCCAGCTGCTGCCCTGCCCCAAGTGCCACCAAAGCCATGGTGTGGATCACCACAGTTCCCGCTACCAACTCGTCTACGTAGTTCCCTCCACTGCCCCAGCTCTGCTGCTTGTCTAAGCACACAGTGCTTTCAAGACTGGATGCCACAGAGGGCATCCTGCCATTCCTAACACCCTCTGTCCCTGTGCAGCATCTAGGATCAGAGGACGTGTGCTTCAGACCCCTCAGAGCTCTTGGGGCTGCCAGTAGCAGAGGTCTTGCTAGTACGAGGTCAAGAAAACCACCATCACCCAATAGAACTCATTCTCATGTTGTAGGAGTAACCACACTATGAACACACTATATCCACTGTTGCAAACACGACACTTGCCTGAACTGCTAGAATGTCCCCATTCTTGCATGGCTCACAAAGACAAGAGGTCTCTTCAACTATACTGTGATATGTACTGTGCTCAAAGTCATTAATCACAGCCAAAGAAGCCATAGGGAGACTACACGATGGTACCCAATGGGAAATAAAATGAAAACTATGTAACAAATGGCTCCTGCAAGACCCACCATCAGGAGAAAATTGTTGACTAAGAAGACCACCCCAGAAAAGGAGCAGAGGTAAGTGATCCACCAGATGGGCCAATGTCAATGTAAGAGCACAAGAAATATGACAAAACTAGGTAAAATGACACTTTGATAAAACGTAATAATTCTCTAGTAGATCCCAAAGAAATTGATATGAACAAAATAGCTGAAAAAAATTTAAAGGAATGATTATAAAAAATTTCAATGACTTCTAAGCAAATTCAGATAAGTAGTTAGATAAAATGAGTAAGACTATGCAGGATATGAATGAGAAATTCAGCAGAAATAGAGATTTCAAGAAAGAACCAAGGCCAGGGATTTAGCTCAGTGGCACCAAACCTGCCTCGCAAACTCAAGATCCGGAGTTCCATCCCCAATACCAAAAAAGAAAAGAACCAAAGAGAATCCTAGAAATTAAGAGCAAAATAAGCCATATAAAAAGGCTGAAAATTTTAACAAGAGACTAGATCAAGTTGAAGAAAGAATACACAAACATGAAGAAATATCTGAAATATCTGTCATCAGTAGGCATATACACTTAAATTTTGTTTTTTGTTTTATCCAATCTTCCAGTTTGTGTCTTTTGACTAGGGAGTTGAGATAACTGACAGTGACTTACTGTTGTAAGGTATTTATTGAATTTTGCCCTTGCGTTATTTTTCTGGAGCTGATTCCTTTATTTTTTTTCCTCTTGTTTAGTTATTCTCCCAGTTACATATATACTTTCCTTTGAGCTCTTTGGTGCTGAAGGCCTCCCTGTCTGCCTAATATTCCCTTAAATGTTTTCTGCAATGCTAGTGGTCATGTATTTCTGTAGGATTTCTTTGTTGTGAAAAGATTTTACTTCTTAATTTTGAAGTCTAATTTTTTAGGATATAAATGTCTAGGTTGACAATTACTGTCTGTTAGGGTTTGGAAAACTTCACTGCAAGCTTTCCTGATCTTTAAGATTTTTGCTGAGAGACCTGCTGTTATTTTAAGAGGCTTGTCTTTATAGGTTATTTGCTGTATATCTCTCGTAGCTTTTAGTGTTCTCTCCTCTTGTTGACTTTCTGGAATTTTCATTATGATGTGTCATGGAGAGGTTCTTTTTGAGTCATGGCTATTTGGAGTTGCACATGTTTATTGTACTTCAATACTGAATCATTTCCCTAGATGTGGAAATTTTTCTGCTATGATTTTAGTGAATAAATTATTTTAACCTTTTTTAACCTTTTGAGTCATCTTCTAATTTTACCTTTATTCCTGTATTTCTGAGTTGCTTTTTGTAAGACATCGAATAGCTAGTGAAAGGATGGAAAATGATATTGCGTTCAACTACAGTTCCCAAACAAAAAAGAATACGTACCTTATTTTGTTACACAGCAGACTTCAAGCCAAAACTGATCAGAAGAGACAAAGATGGCTACAATGTACTGCTATAGGAAACAATTCAACAGGAAGAGATAACAATTGTAAACATCTATGCACCAAATGTTACTGCACCCAACTTTTCAAAGCAAAAGCTACTGAAAAAAAAATAACAGACAGACAACAGTACAGTCATAGCAGGGACCGTCAATACCCTATTCTCACAGTTAGACAGGTCAACCAGAAAAAAATCAACAAACGTCAGAGTTAAACCATACCATCAAATGAATGAATTTAACAGATACCTACAGTGTTTCACCGAACAATGGAATTCACATTTTTCTTAACAGCACGTGGTACTTTTTCCAAAATCACCATATCTTAGCCCTTGTATATAATTGGATCATAGCAGAAAGAAGTTAGAAATCAACAACGGCAGAAACCACAGAAACTGCTCCAATACATGGAGATTAAGTAATATATCATTGAATAATCAATGGATTATAGGAGAAGTCACAGGTGAAATAAAAATGTTTTTAGAATCAAATGACAATGGGAACACAACATACTAAAACCTTCAGGACACAATGAAAGCACTTCTAATAGTAAAGATAATAGCTATGAATGCACACATTAAAAGAATAGAATAATCCCAAATAAATAACCTAATAATGCACCTCAGGGTCCTAGGAAAACAAGAAACCTGCAAATTGAAAACTGTTAAAAGAAAGCCAAACATGGTGGAAGATTGCCATGACTATGAGGTCAGCTTGGACGATATAGTGAGGCCCTGTTTCAAAACAGAAAGAAAGAAAGAAAGAAAGAAAGAAAGAAAGAAAGAAAGAAAGAAAGAAAGAAAGAGAGAGAGAGAGAGAGAAAAGAAAAGAAAGGAAAAAATTATAAAGATCAGAGCAGAAATTAATGAAATTGAGCTAAAAAAAAATTCAAAGGATCAATGAGTCAAAAAACCCCACCCATAGCAACGCAAGTAGAAATGTAAAAGTTGAAATCACAACTGAAACTGCCAACATGCAGAGGATTATAGACACTATCTTGAAAACATATTCTGATAAATTTGGAAACCTAGAAGAAATGGAGATATTCCTAGACATGTACAAATTATTAAAATTGAACCAACAGATATGAAAACTCTGAATAGAGCACTAACAAGCAAAAGAATAGAGGAATAACAACTAAGAAAAGCCGTGTATGTGATTGATTCATTACAGAATTCTAGGAAATTCAGGGAAGATTTAATGCCAATATTCCCTAAACTTTCCCATGAAACTTAAAAAGAAGGAACACTGCCAAACTCATTCCAGGAAGCTAGCATTACCCTGATACCAAAACCAGACAAAGACTTAACAAAAAAAGAAAATTTTCAGCCCAATATTCTTAATGGGCATACATGTGAAAACCCTTAACGAGATACTGGAAAACAAATCATTAAAAATAGCATACAACATGACCAAACTGGTTTGATCCCAGGGACACAAGGATGGTTCAACGAATGCAAATCAATAAATGTAACACATCACATAAACAGAAGCAAAGACAAAAATCAAGTGATCCTTTCAAGAGATACAGGAAAAGCCCTTGACAAGACCCAACACGTATTCATGATAAAACCCTGGTGAAAACTGATAAAGAAGGGCCTTACTGCAAACAGATAAAAGCTATTCATAGCAAACTCACTGCCAAAATCACAGTTAAGAGGGGGAAAAGTGAAGACATTTTCATTATAGCAATAACGTAGAAAAATTTCAAAAACAATCTAGTTATGCATCTCAAAAAGCAAAATATTTCAAATTCAAAATTAGTAGAAGGAAAGAAATAACAAATATCATTAGTGGGAAAATAGGTCACCCTTGAGACCATAATGTTAAGTGAAATAAATCAGACACACAAGCTTAAATATTGCATTATTTATATTATATGAGAAACCCAAAATGTAAGTGAATTAAAAGAGCAAAATAAAAATACATAATAAATAGGACCAAAGGAGGGAGGGAAGGGGATGAAAAAATGATTAAGATGAGCTATATACACGTAGCAACTCTCCATGACAAATATCATCGTTATGTACTGCACACATGTACAATAGAAATAAAAGTTTGAAAAAAAGAAATAAATAGAAAAAAGACAAAAATACTAAATCAATGAAATGAGAAGTTGCTTCTTTTGACAAAGTAAACAAAATTAACAAACCTTTAGTTAGTCTACCAATGAAAAAAGGAGAGGACCTAAATAAATACAATTAGAAAAGAAAACTGAAACATTACAATTAATATCACCAAAATACAATAGATCATTACGTATTATTATAAAAAATGATATCATAACAAACTACAAAACCTAGAAGAAAGAGATAAATTTCTGAATACATATGACCTACCAAAATTGAACCATGATGGTTTAAGAACAAGAACACTGAATAAATCAGTAAAAAGCAATGAGATTGGATCACTAAGAAAAAGTCTTCCAATGAAGAAAAGCCCAAGACGAGATGCCTTCCTTGATGAATGTTTTATCAAACATTTAAAGAAGTACAAATGCCACTTCTCAAAATATTCTAAAGAATTGAAAGACAGGTAACCTATCTAAACTCATTCTATGGAGCCAGCATTATTACCCTTTTATCAAAATCAGACAAGAACACAACAATAAAAGAAAACTATAGATCAATATTCTCGGTGAAGACAAAAATATTCTCAGCAAAATGTCAATGAAACTCAACAATATACCAAACATTTTATTCATTATTATCAAGCTGGTTTCATCCCAAAGATGCAAGGATGGCTCAACTTTTGCAAATCAATAAATGTAACACATCACATCAACATAACAAAAGGATAAAAATCCTATGATTTCTCAGTAGATGCAGAAAAAGCATTTGATAAAATTCAACATCCTTTCAGGATAAGATCTCTGAACGAGTTAGGTATAAAAGGATCATAGTTCAACATCACAAAAGCTACATGTAGCAAATGCCCAGTCAACATGCCCCAGGTGGTCACCTGTAAGCATTATGTCTAAGAGGAGAACTAAGACCCAGGGGGTCCTCTTTCATTGCTTTTCTTTAATATAGCGCTAGAAGGCTTAGGCACAGAAGTTAGCAAGAGAAAGAGATAAAAGGCATACAGATAGGAAGAAACAAAATCCAATTATCCCTGTTTCAGATGATATTATTCTACATGTAGAAAAAGCTAAAGATCCCACCAAAAGAATATTAGAACTAATAAATTCAGTAAAGTAACAAGGAAGAAAATCAGTATATAAAATCCATAGCTTTTCTACCCAAGCAATAATGAATTTTCTGAGAAAAAAAAACATGAAAGCTACAAACAATAACAGCAACAACAAATGACTAAGAATAAATTTAAGCTTTTGAAAGATGTCTACATTGAAAATTACAAAACACTGATGAAAGAAATTAAAGACAGTAAAAATGGAAAAACCTTCCATGTTCATGGATTGGAGAAGTTATTGACAATATTAATATCTGTAGTACCCAAAACAACCTACAGATTCAACTCAATCCACATCAAAATGCTAACAACATTCTTCACGCAACTGGAAAAACAACCCTAAAATTCGTGTGAAAGCATACACATACACACAAAAACCAGAATAGTCAAAGCAACCCTAAGCATATAGAACAAAGCTGGAGGCAACACTATACCCGATTTCAAGACATAGTCCAGAGACACAGGAACAACACAGCATAATATTAGACAAATGGAACAGAATAGAGGGCCAAGGAGCAAACCGAGTCATCTACAACCAATTAATTCCTGACAAAGATGCCAAAGACGTGTTGAAGGAAGGGCGACCTTCTCTTTAAATGATTCTTAGAAAACTGGATGTCCATATGCAGAAGAGTGAACCTTGAGGCGTGTATTCCCCTTGAAAGAATCAAACCAAAATGAATCAAAGACATAAAAGTGAGACCTGAAAATCTGAAATTACTAGAAAGAAACACCAGGAGAACATCTCAAGACATTGATACAGGGAATGACTTTCTGGATACCACTCCAAAAAACAGAGAAAAATGGCAAAATTTAACAAATGCTATTACATCAAACTACAGACCTTCTGTACAACAAAGGAAACAATCGATAATGTGAGGAGACATATAGAATGGAAGAAAATATTTGACAGCTTTTATATAGGATATATAAGTTACTCAAAAAACTTAAGAAAAAATGCAAGTAATTCAACTTAAAATGGGCAAATTATCTGAACAAATATTTGTCTAAAGAAGAAATACAAATAGCTAAAAATGATGTGAAAAAAATACTCGATATCATTAGCCAGCAAGGAAATGGAAGTCAAAATTACAATGACATACTGTCCCACCATTATTAGAATGCCTATCCTCAGGAAATAAAAATAAAAATATGCTGATGAGGATGTGGAGAAAAAGACTCATATGCTGTTGGCGGGAATGTAAATTAGTAGAGCCATTGTGGAAAGCAGTCAGAATTTTCCTAAAAAACTGAAATTAGAGCCATCTTATGATCCAGCTATCCTACTTCTGGATTTATATCCAAAGGAAATTAATTCAATACACCAAAGGGCAGCCTCCATGGCAAAGAAATGCCTTCCTATTCTTACTGCGGCACTGTTCACAACAGTTAAGATAGGAAATCAGCCAAGCTGGCCATCAATGAAGGAAATGTGGTCCCATAGAGTTTGTTAGACTACAGAAAAATGCACCTTTTATGTTTATAAAGTACCAAAGCAAAATGCACATAAGAATAAAAATAGAATTACCAAAAGAAAATTCGGAAGATAAGAAGAGAAATAAGATAAGTAAGAGAATTAGTCTCAAATTTGCACATTTCCACTCTGGGAAATGAAGAAATTGATTTTAAATATCTCTTTCACTATAATACTTACAATTGAATTTTCTATTGCATTGACAATTAGTAATAACTTCTTTCTAAAAAAAATACTAACTTCTTTCTTATTCAACCATATAGTCTGTGTCTACCCTGGTATTTTGGACCTCACACGGCATGATAGTACTCTAGACAGTCAACTTAGGAAACTTGGACTTACGATTTTTCAGCTTTACAACAGTGAAAAAGTAATATCCATTCAATAAAAACTGGACTTTGAAAATATGTAGTATGTATACAACGAAATTCTTCAACTGCAGCAAAATGAATGAGAGGATGTTCTGTTAAGTAACATAAGCCAGACACAGAAAGGCAAGTACCACATGCTCTCTCTCATATGTTGAAGCTAGAAAAATTTGACCTGATAGAAGAGCAATAACTAGAAACTGGAAAAGGTATTGGTGGGAAGGTGGGAAAAGGGAGGTTGGGTTTCCTTAGGGTACACTATATTCACGTATGGAAGTATCACATTAAACCCTATCATTATCTATAATTAATGTGCATTAATAAAACATAAATAAAGGAACACTGTTCATTAAGTATCAGTTTTTGAGTATAAAAACTGGATACCTTACAGGGCTGAATTAGTTGCAGAAGGATTAGATGGGATGATGAGATCTCTCTTATTGTTCCTCCAAGACCAGCTTCAATCTCATTTCTCCTGTGAAAATTCACCCCAGAGCAGTGACCTGACCAAACAGAAATTTGCTCTATGCCCACTTTGGGCTGGTTGGAAGAAACACAGTAGTGCAAGTCCCTTGGCGGATGAGAGGTGACAAAAGACAGTTCTCAGAAATGCATGGCTTAGTCTATGTCTTGCACGCTGAGTGAGTACTGCAAAGATAATGATGCCCATTGTTTAACTATGGTGATTCTCTCATTATTTTGGTATGAAATTTTGTTTTATTTTTTCATACAATAAAAAAAGAGTATAAAGCAAAATTTGCCCTCTTTTTTTTATTTGTGCCTCCCCAGTTTGTTGAATAAACTTTCTGAGGGCAGATGTCTTTTAGTACACCCTTTCCACTCCCAGCACTGTCTCCCTGGTCCACACGACACCCTCCCTTGTCCGGCTGATGACAACCTCCTAACTGGTCTCCTTGAATCTTCTGGAACCGCCCAATTCATCCTCAGTGCTGTAGCCAGAGCACTGTTTTCACAAGCCAAAGCAAATAACCATTCCTCTTTAACTGCGTGCTCCATAGCTTCTCTTTTCTCTTTAGGAATTGGATAACATTTAAATGTGTCCATTGAACCTTGGCCCTTAGGGTCCCTCAGGCCCTGTTCCAAGTGACTCTTTCTTTGTGTGGTAGGGTGGAGTTCACTAAGTTGGTCAGGCTGGACTCTAGCTTGAGATCCACTGATCTCATCCTCCCAGAATACTGGGGTTACAGTGTGCATCCCAACACCTTGCTTCAATATGAGTCTTGATATCTCATACACTTGCTTGCTACAGTTCTGTTCTTTATTCATTCCACAACCTACTCTCTGTGGGCTACTCTGCCTACAAGAATACTTTGCCCTGTTGAAGCCAAATGGGGCTGACTTCATCGTTTTGTTAAATGGTAGTTCTTGAAGCAGACTGGTACTCATTCCATGAGTGCTTTTAAGACCCTTAAAATTTGAGACCAAAAGGAACTGCATCTGTCAGCTCCCACGAGCTTTTCATTGTATAGTGAAGGGAACTGAAAATCAGAGATGAGAAGACATATGTCAAAGGTTACAAAGTGATAGAATGGTAGAAGAATAAGAACACCACTGGAATCGATACTCCTCTCCCTGGAGAGCTTCAATGGACCCACCATTTTTTCAAGTGTTCATGTTGCTCTTGGCTGCGGTATAAGCATTACAGGAAGGTTCTGGAGTTAAGCTTTCAGCTGCAGTATTTTGGCTTGCAGCTCAGGCCCTCCCTGATGATTCCTTGCTCCCATGCTTTCATTGTCAAACACACCAGAAATGGATCCTGCATACATAGGAAGAAAACTAAACAGTTAATAAATATATATAAAGATATTCATGCTCATTACTAATCAGGAGAATGCAAATAAAAGCAATAGCCATAGTGCATTTTTTACAGATCAGATTGGCAGATATTAAAAAGATGGATCATATCCAGGGTATAATTTTTGAGTGTAAAGAATTGGTGTTACTATATACTGTTGATGAGAATGTACACAGGAAAGCCTTTGGGGACATCTGTCATCTAAAATGTGCCAGTTTTTGACCTAGCAATCCCCTTCTAAGGCTGTGTCCTGTTGAAGTACTCTTATAGGATTTAGAGATATTTGTAAGGCTGTTTATTGCAGATTGTATGGAATAACAAGCAATCAAAAGCAACTTGCAAGCTCACAGCAGGGAATTAACAATAGGGTATGTCTACTTTATGAATTGAATAAAGCCAATTTTAATGAGAAAATATATGTGTAAAAACAAGTTTAGGGATGAAGAAACAAAGGAATTGCAGGATATATACCAAAAAGAGAGACATTACAGTGAGTAACATATATGAAAATCTTCCCAAGAGTTAGAGATATCATATTACAATGATATACACATATCCATGTTTATAGAAGCATAGTTTATAACAGTTAAATCTTGGAAGCAGCCTATATGCCCACCGACAGATGAATGGATAATGAAAATGTGGTATTTACACACAATGGAGTACTACACTGCAGTAAAGATAAATTTGAGTCATTTGCAGAAAAATGGATGCACCTGGAAACCATAATGTTAGGGAAAGTAAGTTGGACACACAAGCGTAAATATTGCATGGTTTCTCTTACATGAGAAACCCAAATTATAAATAAAGAGCAAAACAAAAGATAGATGGGAAATAGGAAATCGGAAATGGGAAATAGGAAGACAGATCTTTCTCAAATGGGAAGGGCATCAAGAGGTGGAGGGAGGAGATAAAAAGGGTTACAAAAAGGAATTACGCTGTGTACATGTATCACTCCACACAAGGAATGTGAGTGTCACGTACTGCATTAGAATTGGTGAGGGACTACAAAAATGAATACTTCGTGCTTTATTTATATATTTATACTATTTTGCAAGAATAGCAATCTTTGCTGTAAATTAAAAACTTAAAATTTTAAAGGTGAAAATAAAATAAACAAGGTTAAAGAAGACACCAACCCTCTTCCTAAATTAGATTTAGTCAAACTTTTGCCTATACCAAAAGTCACAACTACTGGCGACTCAAGAAGTCTTACTGAGAAATCTGGTGCTTATAAAATACCGCCATTTCTTTTTTTCAGTCCCAGGGATCGAACTCGGGACCTTGTGCTTCCAAGGTAGGCGGCCGAACCACTGAGCTAAATCCCCAGCCCAAAATACTGTTATTTCTAAGGAGAGACTTGCTGAGTTCAGCAGGCAGGACACGGGGAGAAGAGCTGATTGGCAGATCAGAGCCAGCCTGTGCTACACAAGCTGGCAGAAACATAGGCATGCAGGGCACACAGACATGCGTTGGATCCTCCTGACCTGGGATGGCAGCACTGCAGTCTATAAATACTGTTCAGGTGAAGCCAGACTTTTCTGCCCCCCGAACATCAGTTTTGCATTCCCTGCGTTCACTGCCCTAATGCTGTCACACAGGGACCGTGTACCTGCATATGTGCTGCTTTCTTTTCTATTGCTGCTGTCATAGTTGTCGTGAACTTACCGGGTTAAGACACACACACACACTCTCACACATGTACACACATACACATACACTCTGAGGGGCTTAAAACACACACTAATTCAGGTGGTCATAGTCTGAAATGGGTCTCTTAAGGCTCAGTTTAAGATGCTGAGGAATCTAATTTCCTCCTGGAGGCTCCAGGGTAAACTCCCCACCCTCCTTTTCCAGGGTCTAGACGCCTCACGTTACTCAACAGAAATGTGCATCACAGGAACTCTGTTCTTGATAGCACATCTCCTTCTCCCACTCTGACTTTCCTCTGTCCCTCAAATAATCCAGGATCCTTAACTTAGTCACACCCAGGAAGCCCTTTTCATCATCTATGGCGATAAGAGGTCCCCAAAATTAGGATGTAGATATTGTTCTGCCTACCACTTGGTCATTTAGAAGACTGAGATTAGCCATCTGCCCCAAGAGGAGGCATCTTGATCTGCTCAAAGCAAATTTAAAATTGAAAACCTGTAGCCTTTCCTGCCCCACCCTGTGGGAGAGGCTGGGATGACTTCAGGTAGCTCTGACTTCCTGCCATGTTGGAAGAAAGGTGCCTGGAAAATGCTCATGGTGGCATGAACGATGTTACCCATGAACATATCAGTTTTGATTCTGCTCTTTTTTTTTTTTTTTTTGACAATATGGATTTGATTCTGCTGTTTTCAGCTCTTTGGAAAAAGAACTATTGCTTTAGCCCTTAGTGAAGAGTTTTCCTACACATTCACACTGTGGATGCTCGTTCGTTGCCCTACATTTTGCCCTACTATGCTCTATGGGGCAACTTTATACATGGGGTATTTTAGAAGGAATTGATCATCACATGTATGGTAACAGAAGACAGCTCCCTGTAAAGTCCCCTGCACACACAAAATCAGTGATGCTAAGTGCTCTGCCCAGGAACCCATGCAGTTCCAGATGTCTCAGGAATGCATGTGAATGGGATTCAAGAATACAATGGCACAAACATACATAGGGAAGAAATGCACTGACAAATTACAATGTGTGAGCAAAATATATAGCTGCAAGTATTAACAGAGTGGTGCTGAGATGCAGTATTTTCTCTGTATTTAACAAAAACTTGTAATGTTATGCTCTGGATACTTCAAATGATAACCCTTTATGTGCTCATATGATTTTTTAAAAATGTTCAGAGTACAGAAACCCTTTATTCCTACATGGTCTCTTCACCAACCCTAAGATGCTGGTTGGGTCGCTTACCTGTCATTATTTCACAGAGCAGATACGAGGCTCTGAGCTACTGCTGAAGGCTCAGACTCTTCAAGAGATCAATTGTGACCTGGAACTTGGCTCTCCTGTCTCCTGTGCTTCTAGTCTCTTAACTTTGAAATGGAAAATTTTAGAAATAGATTCTTTTCTGAGAAGTAGCTATTAATACTTATAAATTAGAATACTTCTTGACACATAATAAAGGCTCAATGAATAACATGATATCTAAATGCCCAATCAGACCTGTTTTCCATATATTGTTTTGGAAGTTTATTGGAACTTCCTTGAGTACTAAAGGGAGGAGGTAGTAGTTGTATGAGTTATAGGTTAGCACCTACATATATGTAAGCTTTACCCCATTGTAACACCGCCACCCTCCATACACCCAGAGCCCTCATTCAAAATCAGATGTCTCTTCCATTGCTTATGTGTCTGGCATAGCACTTATTTCTGTCCCTAACTATAGATGTATGATAACTTAATCAGTAGCTACACCTGCCATTCAACTCACAGCTCTGTGTAGGCCCGATCTCAGGTCCTGCGGCTCACTACTGTATTTCCAGCATCTAAATGCCACCTGGAAGATGGGCAAATATTTAAGGAACTGGGCCAGAAAGCGAATCTCAATTGTGCCATTCTCTTTGTTCCCAGTTGCTATATTTCCTCTCCCTGATAAAACTGTGGGATGATATCAACCATAACTGTTGGGAAAAGAATCTTAATTCCTAACTTTCTTTTATGTATAAGTTGAGTCATTAGATTAATACGTAACTCATATTTGAGGCTGTAAGACAGGTCCATAATCTTTTATTGCCTTTTTTTCAAGTCTCACTAGAGCTCTAAAAGGTAGCTATGCCAAGTTTTGTCTCCCTTTTAGAAATAATAAAACAGAAGGCCAAAGGTCATAAAACTAATCTATATTAGAAATACACTAGACAGATCATTTGCATCTTCTGTAATAATAATAAATTTGTTGACGATTATCTAGTAGGTAGGAACAGACCAATACACACAGAGTCTTTCAGTGTACCCAATCATTCTATTAATTAGGTGACACTGTCGTTATTTTAGAAATAAAGAAAGTGGGACAGTTCACGGTTAAAGTTTGCACAATTAATAACTGTGAATTTTTCCAGCAGAAATAAATCTTGTGGCTATATAGCTCCAGGGCCAGCGGTTTAAACTGCCATACTGCACTGTCTTCCTTTTCCTATGATTTTATTTCCACTACAAGACTGTGACTCCCCTGTGCCCTTTCTTGACAGCTAATGTGTTTATTGCCTTATTCCCTGATGTATGAAGTCCTACGTGCTTTCACTTTTCCTATTTTTACTCCTTTCTGACCTCAGGGAATAAGATGGCCAGAGCTGGGACAGCCTCTACCTTCCCCATCTGACAGAAATAAAAGAGAAGACGGCCTTCAATTTCCGTCACCTCAACTCGTGGGGCGACGCGCTTTGAAAAGAGTCCATAATGAGTTTTCATGGGACAGAGGAAACTATCCAAAGCATACCATGTTTCCGCAGTGAAACTTGCTTATGAGTACTTTGCCGTCAGCAGTCCTCAGTACATCCCATTTACGAATCCCCACGGGATGTATGTTTAGCGGAGGGCTCTCAGCTTTGCTCCTGAGAGAGTGGGACATACTTCCACTTCCCAATCTAGTTAGGGCTTCAGGCTGTGAGACGTGGCAGGGAGTCACAGCACCCAAAAATGTTACATCTGAATGAGAACGCGGAACAGATCCGCTAGAGTACAGTCTCTGGCTCACGGCTATATCCTCTACTTCACAAGATGTTCACACAGAGAAAAGACTCCATGAGGATTTCAAACGTGTTGAATAAATGAAGACCCATTTTACAGATGGCAAAACAGAACCTCAGACAAGGAAAGCGACTTATCTAAAAATCACCCAGAAAATCAAAAGTAAGTTTTCTTTCTCTGATTCTTTTTCAATCTGTTAATTCAGCCATTCGTTCCAGGGTTGCATATGTGATTTAAAATAGAGAAGAGTGCATGAGGAAGTGAAAGGTGGTTCCTGACTTCTATATCCACTGGGGCAAATGAGACAGGATAGCAAGTATGAGAGTAGAGAGGGAGAACAATCCATCCTATAGCACCTCACAGGCCCACTTCAGAAGGTACTTGTAAGAAGAGATTTGTGGAAGCCTCTTATGATGTTGGGAAAGTATCAACCCTTATATGCAGATTGACAAGATGAATAGAAACTAAACTACAATGCATCCACATAAGAAAATATTGTATGACCATTGAAATTTATGAAATGATCTATAGATACTGACATAGAAAGATCGCTACCAACAGCATGGGCTTGGAGAAAACAGTCAATCTTCAAAGCACATATAAAGTATATGCCCACTTATATACTTCTACTCATAAATTACAAGGTGAGCCAGGCATGGTGGCACATGCCTGGAATCCCAGCACTCTGGAGACAGAGGCAGGAGGATCGCCATGAGTTCAAGGCCAACCGGGGCTACATAGTGAGTTCAGGGCCAGCCTGAACTACAAAGCAAGACCGACTCAAAAAAAAAAAAATCACGAGCTAGAAATCTGTGGGTAGGTTTTATCCTGTGTATAAGTATCTTATAGACACTTGGCCCATAAAGCATTTATGAAAATTTAGAGTTCATTGCCAATATCTTCAAGTCAGATGCTTTCACCAAAAGAAGTCTAGATTTGGGGATGGGTTTAAGAAATATGAGCATCTGATAATACTAGGGGTCTGTATTCGTAGGGGAGCAACAGCAATCAGTGGAGCCGGGTGTGGCTTCCCCTGCAAACAAGACACACACTCTCAGACATTCACTGTCTAGCCCTTCTGGCCTTTTGGTTGTGCACCTGCCCCCTTACTAAAGGAGAATGCACTAGGATCACCTGGAGTTTGCACACTGAACACCTTTGGCTGAAGGAGAGGGCTAGGACACGAGTGAGCGGTTTTCATGGTTCAGTTTAGAAACTCACAAAAGATGAAGAAAGTGTAAATACTGGAAGTAAAAAGTAGAACCTTCAGGCAGTGTTTGGTCCACAGCTGGAAAGATGGCTGTGGCTTGAGCACTTGGGGACGTAGGTAGCACAACCCAGGCAGAGGAGAAGCTCATAGCAAGGGCTCTCAACTGCGTTCTTTCTTTTCAATCCGGCCCCCAGTTTGTGGGTTCCTGAGAGCACACATAGACTTCTTTGCCTGGAGAAGTTGCAGAGCCTAGGCCTGTGTCTGCCAGCCCTGCGAGGGCTCTCCCTCTCCCCACAGCAAGCGCCCATAAGCTCTACACCTCGTAGGCAGCCGGCACCCGGCAGCTGGCAGCCTCTTATCCACGGGGAACTTTAGCTTCAACTCTGTAAATTCTCGGATTCTATAGATAGGAGAGGATTCTGCAAAATATCCTAGGTTAGGAGTTGGGAGGAGAGGAGAAAGGAGAAACCAAATCGTGAATTGCCTTCTAGTTGTGACCCTGACTGAGGTTCTCGTAGGCCTCAGTTTCCACACCCATCAAATGAGGGAGAAGAACTGAATGCTTTCAACAGCGTTAAAGCTCTAAAATGGGCCTTGAGGTGTGAACTGACCCATCTGGGAAATTAGAAATGCGCTTCAAATGGCTCATGTTGCCTTCGTTTCATGAATTTTGTAACAGTTCTTATCCAGCACATGGACATCTTCTTTCCCAAGATTATCCAAAGTTATCATCACAGAGATTATTCCAATTGATGCTTGAATTCCACAACCTAGTACAGTAATAAGACTTTGATGTGTACAAATTTTACATTTCTCCAATGCTATCCATTTCTGCCCTGAATTTCATACTTATAGGATAAAATACTTACAGTATTTCATACATATAGTATATTAGTACTATAATGTACGCAAGGCAAGATTTTTAAAATAACAGTTGAACAAAAAACTAAATAAAAACAACAGTTGAACAATGAGAAAACTTGAAATTAAAGCAGCAAAGATATACAGTGGACCCTCGAGTTACGACCGGCCTGGCATACGAACAACTTGAGTTATGACCAGAATTTTAGTTGTAACTTAGGAACAAAGTCTGGAGTTACAACCTGAACGCCAGATGCTTGTGATTCCAGATGGCCTCAAGTACAGAGTTCTGGAAGGAACATTACAACATCCTTCCCCATGTGGGGCTGAGAATTTCTGGGCCAGTGTCTCTCTGAGGACACTGAGATCTGCCTGGAAGACAGTGTGGCTGAAAATGACACAGGAGAGAGACTGAAGGCAAGTGCCCAACTTGAGTTACAAGCAGCCCTTGGGAACGAATTGAGTTTGTAAATCCAGTGTCCACTGTACTCCAAGGGAGGCTTTAAACCTGGTTCTCTCTCCTGGTTTATTTGTTGGAAAGCTCCCTGTGTGACTTTGAGCGAGTTGTTTTAGCTCCCCGAGTCCCAAGGGCCCATCTCTTTCCCAGGTGTAACTATTCACCTGCAGGATCCAATGGGATCCAAACCAGACCGGCCTGCCAACGTTCATCTTGCACAAGAGGGAGATGAGTGCTTGGTGCAGAGTGACAAAGAGCGCTAAAGAGGATTGGAGAGGGAAGGACGGTCTGGCTGCTCGTACAGATGATCAGCCCATTCCTGATGGGCAAGGCCGGCGGCTGCTACCCTGCTCACTCCCTGACGGAGGGCTGGAGGGTCCTGAGCAGGCTTTGTGGAGAAGGGGCTGGCGTGAGATGGGCTCTAGGCAAGTTGATTTTAAACAACTGTGATATTCAAAAGCTGTCATCGGAGGGCTTCCTCCAACCTGGCTAAAATCTGGGCCTTGGGCTCGCAGGGGGCCTTGGAGAGTACGTAAGAAGGACTGGGTGGGAATACCGTCCTCAGGAATGGTGACCCAGGCTCCTTTCGTGACAAGGCCTGGTCTGGAAGTGTTAGCTGTCCATTAGATCTGAGGACAGGCCTGTCCCCAGGGGCACTTCTTCTGCCATTTCCAGGTGCCCTGGCACCCGTCACGCTTGCTCAACTGCTAACTCATGAAAGTTAACATGAAAAGTTAAGCACCGCCCTGCAGAGAGGCAGGACTTAGCTACATGCTTAATGTCTAGAGGAAGCAAGCACACAGCTCCTAGTACAGACTCCAGTAAGCCTAACATGAAAGGTCCTTGAACCCCATTGTTCATGACACTGGATTTTAATTCTGTGAGCAACTTATACTCCAAGGGCTTGTGGTCATGAACATTTTGTTGTGGATTGTTAGGCGCAGGATGAACGGTAACTGGAAATGCACACGTCCCGAAGGGCTCTCCATTAAGCGCAGCCTGTCTAGCCAGTCTTTGATGAGGAGACACTACTTTTGTCCCAACCGCAGATGGAGGAAGAGGAGAAGGAAGAGAAGGGGACTTAGGCTCTTTTTCACCCTCATCTTCATTTTCTCTCAAGGGTGCACTAGGTGTAGGATGTTCCCGAGTTCAAGGGCAAAGAAAATTTTAGGGGATATAGCAGAGCCCTGGGCACAAGCACACTGAAAATCCTCTCTTATTCAAGCCCAATTGTTTCTTTGTTTGCTGTTGGCACTAGGGATCAAACTCGGGTCCTTGCAATTGTGAGTTAGGTGGCGGAGTCAGCCCTCGACTCCAACTCTCTATATCAAATGTACCCATCTGAAGGATTATGTGTGATAACGTCTTGCAACATCTGAGAAATCAACTGGGTACTAACTTGAGTGTCAGACTGGCACAACAGAATTTCCAGCAAAGGGATATAATGCTGTGTTTCAGTCGATGAACTCTGCCCCATTACCCCGGCTGACTGTACTGCACATACTCACCTTTCTTTTGCCAGCGGCTTCTCTCCACTGCAGAAGTCCTTGTCGCTGATTCACTGTATTTTTCCCCTGGGGCAGACTTCCTTGACCAGGTCCCTGTTCAGGGTGCCACTTCTAGAGACCAGTCTAAGAGCTTGAACCTGACCAGGGGGTGACGACATGAGAACCAGAAACACAGAATCAGGTCAAAATGTGGGGTTCCAGCCCACTCCTGTCTCCCTTCAACATAGCCCTGAGAGACTGGCACACCTTGGCTTGATTCACTCAAACTCGGGAACAATTAGAGCTCCACAGGACTCACCTGACTCCCATCCTCCATGGACCTTGTCCAGGCAAACAACAGGACCTCAGGTGTTTTTGCTTTTCCCTGAAGTGTGTCAGCATGCTTACACGCCCTCTTTCTTCTTAGTGCTCACCGAGGAGGCAAATTACACCTCAATCTTGCTATATGGTCTCCCATAAAAGGAGATATCTAAAAGACAGAATTCGAGGCCTTACATGCTGGATTTGTTTGTTTTCTTTGCTTGCTTGCTTGTTTTAAAGTAATACCTCATCTCATATTAATCCCATTCCCTTCTATCCTTTCCCCTAGCCCTCCCACTTCCTTCCC
>NW_004624733.1:35661983-35695468 GCF_000247695.1 Heterocephalus glaber | reverse complement strand
GGGCGTGAAGGGAGGGCTAGGAATGGGGAAAAAATAAGAACCAAGATGCATTATGTAAAGGTACAATTCCCAATGAGAAATGTAAATGTGTTGTATACCTACCATGTACCAATAAAAGAATTTAATACAAAAAATACTTGATCTAATAAATGTAAAAGTGTTGTCCCACTAAAATTAAAGTAGTGTTTTAGGATGTTGCCCCGAGTGATTGTTGAAGATGGAGGGTCACCTAACCTATCATTTGAGGGTGTCTAGTATTTCCCCAAGTAATCAGAGTATTACTTACTGACTTGTTACCTGCAATGAAACAAAAATCTATAGTAAAATAATTTTTTAAAAACACAATATATCTACATTCCATTTTCCCTTTCCTCAAAGATTGACAGGAATTTATTAAAAGCTTTCTGAAGTATGGTCCTAAGGCAAGCTTGTTTAATTTTAAGCTCAACATCTACCTATCTCATCAGATCAACAAAATACCTTCATTTTTCCCAAGTCATTCAAATTGATTGCTTGTAAATCTGGTTTAGTGGCATAGGTTTTTCAATGTTTTCATGTGTCCACAGAGGAAATGGGAACCTCAGGGAGGCCCGTGACTTCCGGAAGTTAATTGGTTAATAGTTCTCCAAGAAGAACCCATTTTTCCTGACTATTTTTCTTGGTTTCTGTTTTCCTTCCTGCGCTGATGGCATAGTACTGTTCTGTGAAGAAAAGCAGATGGACAACAGACAAATTCAGCTTTTATTCTTCACCAGGCTCTGCAAAACATCCCCTGAAATTGCCTTCACCCCACTGGCTTCTTAAGTCATCCAGAAAATAAGCCAATTCATGTTTTAATAACATAAGTTTATACTCTTGTCACACTTATTATTCAGGGTTATCAAATCAGCCTACCAACCTTAATGAGTTTTCACGATGCTCCTGCAGAAGAGATTAAGGGCCCATCTTACTACTTCGACTCTCTGGGTCCATTTTAATGAGGATATTGATAGTCTCTTGCTAGGCACATCTTCAAGTGAGTCTTTGTGGGAGAGAGGAGCCTCTCTCTGTTTGGTTGTGCAATTACTCCACAAACACACACATCCCAACAGCCCCATCCATCTCGACCACAAAGCCATTGATTTCAGTGGCATATTACCATTTTACAGACCTTCTACATGGCCATTACCGATTCTTTCCTATTGCAACACGAGAAGGGGGGTCACTTCCAGTTTATGATGAAAGAATTGCTTCTAGCAAAAATGAAGTGGCCTTTCCAAAGTCCAGCCAGGAATCAGGGCTCATATCCTGAGGTAGTCACTCATTTCTACTAGTACTGAGCTCTCACATGGGGTGGGGAGTACATCAATAAACACATAGCCATGGTCTCTACTATCTTGGACAGACCACAGAGAAGGAGAAAAGAAAACAAATGATGATACTGTGAACACAACTCTGAAGAAAACAAATAAGCCCATTTTTTGTAAGCAGATGTTCCGATTTCTTGCTCCCTGGCTTCATTCATGGTTCTGGTCAGAGCCAAGGCTCCAGGTGACCTAATGGAGCTGAGAAGAGGACATGGGGACATCCCGACTGGTAAGAGCAAGAGGTCCCAAAGGGAGGGATGGGGACCAGAAACCACTGTAGATGAATTATTAAACAATGACTTTTCTCCCTGGAGGGTCTTTACAGATCCTAAATTCATGTCGCAGAACAGCAAATGATTTGAAATAGAGAAGACAGGACCAACTAAGTCATGGCCAAAGGCTGATCCTTCCTCTAAGAAGGAAGGATGTATTATGCGTCAGCGTGGAGAAACCAAGCAGGAGAGAGATGATAGAAACAGGGCCCCGTTAAAGGACTGACAAGTCCTGAACATTGCTTCGTCTTCTGAACCTGCAGCCTTTCCAGCCTCAATACCTGGAAACCCACTGGGCTCCAGGCCCAGCACCAGCACCAGCACCGTTCCATGAGCCGCATCGCCATAGAAACTTGCAGGGGGTACATTCTCGGCCACATGTCAAACTAATGGAACTGCACAACTTCCTTAGCAGCTGGGGAATGTAAGAGTGAATCTCACATTTAATCATACTCCCAGCATTGACATTCAAATCAAAAGGCTTTGTTAGGGCTCCTGGAAAATGGAGTGTCATTTTGCCAGCACAATGTTTCACTCAGAGCCACATCCTTCCCGCTTTGCAGTGCCGAGTGAATGGTAAAGAGAAAAGCTTTTTTGCTTAAGGGTCCGGGAGGGTGGGAGGGAGGGAGAAGGAAGGAACAAAATCTGGATGAATAACAGGGAGATGAATAAATGCTGCTAAATCAAATTCAAGTTCAACGCAAATGCTGTTGAAAATCCTTGTCTTGTGATTTTTCTGTTTGTTTTTTTTTTTGTCTTTTAAAGAGGCAGCAGCATTTATGGAAACAGCTTTGGGCTCAGAGTCCTACTCTGTGCCTCCTTGTTCTGAAACAAAGGCCAGTCACTTATCCCCAGGAACCTTAATTTCCTGAATCAGACAGAACTGGAGCCAAATTAATAGCCACCAGAGGCCTTTCTGAGGGTAAACGAAGTGTACAGCTGCACACAGTGCAATGTCTCATACACGGCAGACACACATATGGCCATTTTCCTTCCAGTTTGTGCCTTACTATTCAGCTAATCTTCTGCCAGCACTGGGCAACATCCTAACATTCTGGGGGCCTCACTTACCTTGCATTTAAACCAGGACAAAAGCAGTTCTGGGATGCAGTTGTTATGTTGTTGTCCCCATTTTAGAGATAAAGACACAGAGGTTTGGAGGATTTTTATAGGGTTTTTCTTTTTCTTTGTGAAGACTACAAAGATTGCTAGGGAGGAGCACAAACTGGTTCATTTGGCTGTAGGGTCTCAAGACCTGGGATCTGCTGGCTCACAGAAACCAGAGCTGGGTAATAAAGGTTGGGCACTGAACCCAGGACCACCAATGGCCAACTGTGATGTACTTGAATGCAGTACGTGCTGACGTCTGGGACCAGGAAAATCTTTTGAGGGCTCAAAGGGTGTATCCTTGTGTTTACATTTACCAGAGGTATGAAGATTTCACAAGACAGAAGATAACCAAGACACACAGCATTCAAGATGAGCGGATTTCCTGACTCTCATCTTAGATGGAAGAATGATCCCTAAGAGTTCTTCACTATTGAGAATAAAATAAAGATAATAACAAGAGTGGTGGTCATTGCAGCTAATCATTTTTAAACTCTTGACCTAGGGAGTTTTCACAACCACCCTATGAAGTAGGTACTCAGTAATCTCCGTTTTCATATGAAATTGGGACCCTGAACAGGTGAGTGCAGAGCTGGGTGTGGAAACCACACGCTGGCTCCCAGGATCTTACTCCTCAGGTTCCTCGAGTTGTGGGTCACCTTGGTCATTGGGCCCCCAGCCCTTGGCCTTGGCTGGTATGCACAGTTTTGCCTTAGTCTGATAGCTTCAAGCAGAATAGTTACTTTTATTCCTGCTTGACTTATGAGGAACCCCTGGAAACTCAAATGAGTAAGCGACTTGTCATTTGGGAAAGGGTAGAAGAGGGAGACTTTGAGATAAAAGTATTGCCCTGTGAGGCTTTGCATTGTTCCTCTTGCTGGGAGGCTGTGGCGGGCTGGCTTCGTAATCCTTCTTAGTTATCCTGTCCTGACCCCCATGCTAGGTGGAGAGAAGGATGAATGGCTTCTCCTGTCATCACACTATGGGCAGAGATGATACAACTCAGGCCAAGGTGTCACCAGTGCAGAATGACAGAGCTAACAGAGGGGGAGGTGGGAGGAACCGCAGGGCTTCGCCTCACTGTGCACTGCAGGCTTTAGGAGGGTTTCTCTCCTACCTTCTCCACGTGCTGCACTCACATCATCATTTTTCATGTCTGCAGTTGCATCTTTGCAGAAGAAGATGAAAAGCAGTGTGGATCATCCATCAGGCAACAGAACAAGGTGTTGGAAACTGCCCTGGGTGCGGCATCAAGAGGTGGAGATCCGAGTCCTTCCTCTGCCTACAATCTCTTTGTGCCTGGTCCTCACTCACCCTACACTTTGCTTGGCTGAGTCATGCACTTCTCCTTCCTCCCCTGCCTTCTGAGCCGGTTGGCCTGGAATGCTAGGATTTAGGGGAGTGCATCTATGCAGTGAGTGACAGAAGAAAGCATTGCCAGTGAGAAGACCCCGGGAAGCAGAACCCTACCTACTCACCGATACAGACACAGCCTGGGAGGAGGCCACCACGTGGCATGGGAACAGCTGTCAAGCTTCTCCTTCTCCCTTGGTCCAGAGGCAGTAGCCTGCTATAAACACAAAGCATTCGGAAAATGGATGGGAAGGCCCAGTGACAGGCTCCGCGGCGGGCGCGCAGGCTGCGCACTGAAGTGTGATCTGCAGAGCTCCAGTGAAAAGTCACAGGGAAAGAGCAGCTGCCCTGGCTGACTCCCCACATTCCTCCCCAAGAGCCCTCTAATATCCCTCCTGCACAGCCCCTCCATGCTGTGTTTGCATAAAGAATCTCAGACCAGAGGCTGGCCTGGGCCCTGCCAGTAAAGAATTAGGTGGTTGAACAAAGCTGGTTTGTTTTAATGCGTCAGTTTCCTTCTCTATAAATGAGAGGCAAGATAAATAATGCTTGTAGATACGGAGCATTTAGGGGCCAGACTATGTGTCGTCTCTTACATCACTTAAACGTCCCTAGGAGACGCCTTGGTCCTCCTGACAGATGAGGACACAGGCACCAGGTTAAGTAATCTGCAGGTAACCACGTATCTAGGAAGGGTCGTCTGCCTGCTGAGTCTGTACTTTCTCCCCAGGGGGAGACCGGACGTGAGCACTACCTACCTCCCTGCACCTAGTCCCGGCACTCTGCACCCCTGGCAGGTACTACCTGTCTTTACCCGCATTCCTACTGCAACTGACACCTGAAAGACTCTAGAAAGACTGGTTTATTAAGCTTTCACTTTAATCGTACCACAGTTCACTCCCATGTTAGAAGCTAAGTCGATGCTTTAAAAATAAATCAGATTGTCATTTCCCATATCAAATGGTTTCCCACCTTACTCCTATATGAGTCCTTATTGTGATCTTCAAAGTCCTACATGATCTGACTTCTTGCTATCTTTTCAACTTTCTTGGCTACTCCTATTCTTGTTGTTTGTCCTATTTTTGCCATTCTGGCTTTTTTGCTTTGCAAAAACCTTAAACCTAGCATTCACCAACCCCTGGACCTTTGTACTTGCTGTTTAATCTGTCTAGAAAGCTTTTCATCGTTATAGTCACCTTTCTCTCCTCTTATTCATGTCCTATTTCAATGATCTTTCCTCAAAGAAGGTGATCCTGACCACCTATCCCAAGTGATGCCTTTCTCCCCTGTATTTTTACTCTGTTTAGGTCAATATTTATTATTGATTTATACTAAAGTTTATATTTGGATTTTTTTCCCCTTCCTATAATTTGTTTTATTAAACCAAGGACTCTTTCCTTTATTGCTGTCTCATCAATCCTCCAACAACATCCTCCACCTAAAAGGAATCCAATAAATGAATTGAGATGATGAGGATTAATGATTATGCCCTCTTATAGTTGAATATGGTAATTTATACTGGATTTTTGCTGCCATACATTGATTTACTTAGCAGTGAAGGTGGAGGTAATGGGATTGAAAGTGTACACCCATTCTGGAAGGAAAGGCATATTTGAATATCTTGCTCTAGGCAAACGATAGGAGTGTGGCCATTGAGTTGCATCCCTCTGGTGTTCCCGGACCAATCCAAATGGCCTTTCAGAGCAACAGCTTTGTTCTGGAGATCTGCTGCCATCCAGGGTTATTACATAGTTTATACACATCGTAATCTCTCACCTACCAAATGGTCGGGGGGAAAGAAATCTTGATTGAATTGGCTATTTTAGTTAATAAAAAATAACCCCCCAATTAAGTAAAATGCAACCTCCTTTTCTACCCTAGGCATGAGATTTAGGTGCTAATCTTAGGGATCCCCCAAATCGAGTCCATCTTGAATAACTAATGAGTCCACAGTCATTTCCCGGAAAGATGTGGAATTGGAGCAGGTGAGAAAAGGGTAGGCTGCCTCCCAGTCTTTTTCTAAAAGACACATCAAGACTAAACTAAGCTCACTGTTACCTTCATGTCTTGAATTTGCTGCTTCTGGACCAAAGAGCTTGGGAATGATTTCTTATTAGTAGTACTGGCTCATCCTCTGCATAGAAAATTAACAAATTGATAAACTCTTGAGAGTTAGGCTCATCTGTACCTATCCGGTGTCAGAATTATTCTCTTTTCTCATAGAATTCAATGCCACGATTGCAGAGGGTGTATACTATTCCCTGCACGCATGCTGTGTGCGTGTTCATTTCTGGAACAAAACTCCTAAGAACACGGACATTATCTTCCTCCTGTCACCACTAGGCCTGGTACAATCCAGGTACTGGATCAATATTTATTTAATTAGTGAAAAAGTGGGCGAAGACAATCCACCTGACTTCTACTTCTACTCAGATGAATGCTGGGTTTTCCTAATTCGATATTTTCTAGCTCCTTATCAGCACTGGACATTCAAACCTTTGCAATAAGTAGAAGCAGAGAGGATAATTTCTCTTTACAAACAGCATCAGGGGCTCACAGTGGTTGCCTGGCTTTGCTAAATTCATCCTCCAAGGTGTATCCAAGCAGAGCCTGGCAAAGAAGCCTGCTGGCTTCCCCACTCAGCTCATGTCTTCCGGGATTTAAGGCCAGGACGGAGTGTGGTTCCCAGCTGGAAAAACATCCAGAGCGATGTGAGCACTAACCTGGACCATTCCTACCACACAGGTCCAGTTTACAGCCATACCTGAAGAATGGAGCCTAGGTTCAAACCTCAACTCTGCCATGTATCTGAGTGCCTCAGTAACCTCATTCACAAAATGGGAATGTGGACAGTCCACGCCTTGCGGAGTAGTTGTCAGGACTCAATGAAGCTATGCATTTAAAAACATGTAGAGCTGAGTGTGGCTCCGGCCCATCCCTCTCCTATCCCACAACATTCTGGGAGGTGAGATATACACATCCCATCTTGTAGTTGAGGAAATTGAGGCTCAATAACATTATCAGCTTTTACAACAGGGATCTCTCTGCTGACCCCTGGAAGAAGTCACATTCAAATGCAGGACTGCATGACCTCAAAGCCCCAGGCTTAATGAAGCTGTGTACACAGTGACTCACTCCAGTCTCAAAGGACACTGCCACTTGGAGAAAAATGCTGGAGTAAAGCAGGCTGAGCTCACAGCGTTAAATTCTCAGTGTCACCTGGGTGGAGCAAAACTTTTTATTTTATTTTATTTTATTTATTTATTTTTTGGAGTAAAACTTTTTAAAGAGTAAGAGCAATCCTTCCAGTCCCCTGGGGACTGGGGAGAGAATGTCCTTCCCCTTTATGGGAGTCGATGAGCAGCCTGCTAACACCCACTCCAGGCTGACCCGAGGTGCACTAAGGATTTGATCACACCTGCTTTCCCAGGCCTGCCTGCACCCACTCCACCCACAGAGCTTTCCAATTAGATGACTAAAAGGCACGTGCTACATCACTGCACAATGGAACCTGCGATGCAAAAAATCTCTAAAATGAAAGCAATTTCCTGTGGTGGTTAGCATGGCTGGCTAGGTCTCAGCAGGCTGTTAGCCGTAATCCCCCCACAGTCCCCGAGGAAACTCTCTAACCCCCACCCCAAGTTCCCTGCTCTTTGCTACCTTACAGCAAACGCTCTTTCCTGGAGGGAGGGGCGCTGTTGCCCGAAGAAAACACTCAGCACCGGTGCATCCTGCCCGCTTGGCTGCAGAAATTGTAAAGGAAGGGTCTTTCCAGGGAAAGTGATGAAAAATCAGTGTGCACCAGGAGCTTTATAAAATAAACAAACTCAGTTTTGTTCACTTTAAAGGGAAAGAAACTTGCCTTAACACACTGAAGCAGGCAAATCCGTCCTTCTTAGAGGAAATAGGAACACGAGCAAAACTGTAACCCACAAGACAGGTACAGAGATCTGAGGCTGAGAATTTCTCCCTGCTTGCTCCCAGGAAAGCAGGGATGAGGGAACTGCCCTCCCGGGAAACCTCCAAGCTCCCTCCCCAGGCCTGTTTCCACGCTCCCCTTCCACCATTCCAGCACACTCTCTATACCCGGAATCAGTGTCATTGTCTTGCCTCTCCGGCCGCTTCTCAATTTCCGCCTCAACCTGGAGTCTTACGCACCAGCTCCTGCTTTAAGGACCCTCTTCTCTCTCTCCTCCAAGACAGAACGGATCATCTCCTCACCCTCCACTCTCAGAAAAGCAATTTGTTTTGTCTGTTCTCCATGTGTTTGTTTCTACATCGTGGGTTAAGGCACCTCCCGCAGGTCAGAAGGCAACTCAAGGGCAGTCTCTTGACTTTCTGTCCTGTGATCTTTACATGGCATCAAACTTCCTCTCAAGCTCCAGAAGGCAAAATCTGAAGTGAGAATAGAAACCAAAAGAGGATCTTTTGTTTCTTCCACAGGTTGCCAAAGAAGCCTCACAAAAAGGCAGCAACCTAAGTCCCAGAAGCTTTGGGGCTGCAGGGACCATGGAAGTCACTGTGACAGGTGTATTTGTCTACACAGTGGAGCCCCTTTGTCAACAGGGATAAAAGAAAAGTCAGTGCATCCCTGACCCCGAGAAGCACCTATGAGGCTGCTCACACATAACTGGAAATACAATGAGATGGAGAAAAACACTTGATGTACTGGAATTCCTACAGGGAAAGTGGGAGAAGTTAAACGGAATATTTGGCTCAGGGATTTAGGATTGATGTTTGATGCCCAAGGATCATGACCACCACCGGCTGACAAGAGATAATCCCTAAACTGCCCTAAATGACAAATGCTTGCCTTCCAGCCATCCCTCTTCTTTCCTAAGAGACTCCTGATTTTTTGTGGTGTCAGCTTTTCCCTCAACTGACTCAGGAGGGGAACATCTGCATCCCATCACTTCTTTCCTCTAGGAGGGCATCTGACTAGTCTCAGCCAGGGGTCAGCAAACTAAAGCCCATGGATCCAATGCAGTCAGCCACCGCTGCCTGTAAGGGAGGATGGATTGTACGTTTTCAAAGGACTGGGAAAAAATTTAAAAAGAAGAAAAATGTTTCTTGAGATATAAGTCAGATAAAATATAATTCCTATATCTAACGTGTACAATTCAATGGGGTTTTTTGTATATTCACGGCGTTTTACAACTATTACCACAGTAAATTTTAGAGCATTTTCATCACATCAAAAAAGAAACCCCTGTTCCTTAAGCTATCACCCCAGAAATTCCCCATCCCCTCAATCTCTAAACAGCCAGAAATCAGTATTCAGTCCCTAAGATTTTTCTGTCCTGGCCATGCCATACACACAAAGTTTTAATGGCACACTTCTATACTCATGTATTGTCTATGGCTACTTTCACATTGTGATAGCAGAACTGAATTATTGTGACAGAGACCATATGTCTCACAAAGCAATATTTACTATCTGGACTCCAAAAGAAAAAGTTTACAGATTTCTAGTCTAAATCAATAAGTATTGAACTTTCTTTGAAGTCGATTTTTGGAATAAGGGCGCATACTTGACCTATGCTGACCCAATCAGACAGAGGAGATGTTTCTTCTTCCTATTGAATGGGTTTCCCTTTGTAGGGCCTCATAGGATGTGACTCAGCAGCCATCAGATGCTATCTAGAGACCATAAGAGGATAACCTAAGGACAACAATGAGTAGTGATATAGCTGAGAAAGAGAAAGAATGTAGATGATGATTACACGGAAACAAATGACCCGAAACCTACCTTCCTCTGGATTTCCAGTCATATGAAATGTCCATATTCTTTAAGATAATATGAAACAGTTTGTTATCTACAGCCAAGAGCATCCTACCAGCTAAACCTCTTCCTAAAGAGGATGGTTGAGTAGCACCTGCTAGCTTGTGGCAAAGTTGAATTCCCCCCAGTAGCACAGGGAGGCTCAGCAGAGTCACCCCAAATCTCTTTTCCTCATGCAATGTTTGTCTCAGAAGCAGTTGGTCAGGGTTTGGAGGGTGCCCTAACCCACTGGCCTAGCTGCTTGATCCCTATGTCCCTGGCTTTGCATCTAGCCTGCCAAATTTTGAGATGCAGTCCTTGATCTCTTTGATAAATAGATAAATAAAAGAAGAACCGTTCTGGGTAGAGTAGAAGTGCTACACTGTGTAGTGTTGTGTAGGGTCCGATCTGTGTCTCACTTTTCCCCAGACGCCGGAGGGCATTCCATGGAGCGTACTGAGAGAGCTACTCCCCATCTAAACCAGCGAGTAACGGACTAAGACGCAGCTACTTTCTTCCTTTCCTGTTTCTTCCCTCACCCACTCAACTCCTTCCCTCCTTTCATCCTTCCTTTCTGCACTTGTTAAGTGAGTTAAGAAGTTTTGCTATTTGAAGCTGGGCATAGTAATTCAGGTTTTTTTCTTTCTTTGTGCTTTTCTGAGTTACCATGTTTACAATGTATACTTTTTGTAATCAAAATTTAACCTTTTGAGCTGGGGATTTAGCTCAGTGTTTCCACTGCCTGCCTCGCAAGCACAAGGTCCCGAGTTCGATCCCTGGTACACACACACACACACACAAAATTAACATGTAAAAATACTCCTTATTTTTCCCTGGGTTATCCTGAAGCCTCAGTTCCTCAGCAGTGTGGTTGTTCACTGTCGAGATGAGAATCATTTCAAGTTCAGAAACAGGGTGTAAGTCTAAACAATGCTTCTATACGAAAACATTTTCAATAATTGATGCCACAGCAATAACAAGTGGTAGCATTTAGGTCCTGAGGCTGAACCCTCAACCTTGCCACTAGCTTGTTGGGTGGCATTAGCCGGTGAGCTTCCTTCTACCCTCCAGGCTCACAAACGCATTTCCTGAGGTCCCCTAGTCCTTCTGAAGATGAATTAGATAACCAACTTCTATACTCCTCAAGTGCCCTGGTCCATTACTCCATTATAGCTCTCATCTGGCTGAATTTCTAAAATTATTTTACAAAATTCCTCAGCTATATAGTGAAGGCTTTGTAGGAAAAAAAAAAAAACTGTCTCTTTTTGTCTCAGTTTCTCTGACTGTGATAGAGCCTATCCATTTGATAAGTGGTTTTCAAAGGAATGAATAAGCAGGTTTCATTATTCACTCTATACAATAAGGCAGTTGACCAAACTCATCCTTTGCATCTCTCAAGCTGAATCCTCCTCTAATTGCTAAATGATCTATAATAAAAGTATTTATGAAAACTGCAGCATATCATTTAGAAATTCTTTTTGACTGAGAGTGACAAATGCCCAGATGACAGCATCTGAAGTTAGACACTTAATTTTTCTCTCCTGGTAAAGATGTACAGAGATGGGTACCCCATCATCAGAGACCACCCTGGTCCTGCTCTACCATCTTTGCTGAATGGCTGCTCTTTCCAGGTTGCTCTCCTGGTTCTTAGTGACTGTTGACGCCCCCGTCACTAAGTAGATGTTTCGGGCACCTGGAAGGAGGGATAAAAAAGAGCAAAGAACATATTTCCTTTGTGAGTCAGCTCCTTTTCAAGTCCCTACCGGTGACTTGCACATATAACTTCTATCCGTGGGGGAGGCTGGAAGGTATAAAATTACAGCCAGGCAAATTGTCACGCCCAACATTATATGGGCCTCTTGCTAAAGAGGAAGGGGAAATGGGTATTGGAGGCAAGGAAGGAAGTCTCTACGCTCCTCAGCAAGCGCCCTTTCGAGGGCAGCTTGCTAGAGGATCAGAGTTGGCTCCTGACAGTTGGCTCTTCCTGTCAGCGGAGTGACTTCCTCTAAGTAGCCACTAGGGGCATCAGGCTATACAGCGTGGCAGATTTGGTAGACTGAGCTTAGATGCTGCTAAGCACCTCCTCAGCGTGTTAGGCAAAACTCTTAAACTGCTGAAATGACCCTTTAAAATATTTTGATTTCGCCATTGGGAACAAGCATTTTCCCACTTTTTCCCACACTGAACTATATGGTTTTCATTCGTGAGTGTCAAGTGTACAAAGGTCTCCCTACTATGAAGCCCTGGGAGCTGTGACCCTTTCAGGGACCATGTGGATGTCTTCTTGACACCCACTGACTCTGGCATGTAAAGGGTGAGGGCACCGTGCCATTTAAAAGGCACCCACTGAAATTCCCCATCCGCTCTAAGGCTCTCAGTCATTCTGGTGCAATTTAGCAAGTTAAATCTGTGTATGTCACGTCCCCAAATTCATCATTCTGGATATCTAGCTTTAAGTCTAATAAAAATTTTAATATATATATAGACGAGGCCACACAACCAGGCTAAGCATGTGGGTGTTACTCAGCACATTTCTAGACATACTCATAGACGTGGTTCTGTTTCTCTAAGGCTGTCAGAGTCTCCACTAAGTTGTTTGCTGGCATTTATGCTTCTAACCAGAGCCTCAAGCCTCCTTGATGGTGGAATTTCAGATGCATCATCAGGCAGTTGAAGCAAGGTTATATTTAGGGGCCAAGCATTCTCATCGCTCTCTGCAAAATCAATCTGCCTGCTTCTACAGAGAGGTTCGGCTTGAGATTCTGAGTAGTTTTTCATTTCGTTTGCTTTTATATTTTTAAGAGAATATTGAACTGTTTCCACGGTGACATTTCATAATCACAGAGTCTGGAACAAAAAAAAAAGCACCATAGTAGCAAAGCTAGAGGAACAGTAGGTTTCTGCATAAATCACCAGCAGTTTTGATGGTGCTGTCCAGTTTCCATGTACCGCCGACTCTGAGGCCCATGGATGGTAACTAGGACCTAAAAGACCAAGAGACAAAAGACCCAGGGAACTGTTATGTCCTGAAAAACCAGGCAGGAATAGAAAATTGTTGATATCTTTAAATAATCTTAAAATTGTACCTCTTTATTCCCTTTATTTTCTTAAACCTAAGAAAATATTTATGGAGCATTTTAATTTCTGACCCCAGGACAGAGAGAAAAAAAAAAAGTGAGGGAGAAAAGAAAAGCTGAATTTAAACATGATACATTTCCATCTTCCAAACACAAAAAAATATGGCTTGTCAGTTCTGGTTAGGAGGTGTGAGAGGGAGAAAGATCCAATGTAAATCCCAGCTTCCGGTCCCAGCTATGCCAAAAACTAGCAGTAACCTTAGCAAAAGAAAAGCTGATCACTTCGTCTAAGAACACAGGTAGGGAACAAGCATTTTAGAATCTCCTCTGCTACAAATTGGGTTTTGCTTTGAAAAATGGTTTCAGAAAAAGGTATTGTGTTCTATTACATAGCTAAATAAACTTAGAGAAGCCTGTGTATCCCCCCACCCCATTATAGGATCACAGTTCTCAAGTACTGCACTATAAGCTCTGGGAGGACAGAGGATGATTTCTAAGAATGAAATTCAATCAAATTGAATTTGATCAAATATATATATGGTTTTTATTTAGAGCTCTCATAGAATTAAGTTTTCTGCAGAACATAGCTTGACAAATCCTAGATTAAAATGATAATTAAAGACCATGGTGATTTTTAAATATTGGTATTTTATGACTTGGTAATGCTCCATTAAGCAGCTCATCAAGCTTGTTGCCATGCTGTGATAACTGAAGTTCCTATGATGACCTATGCAGTTTTAAGATCCTGAAGGGCAATCTGAGCCAACAAAGAACAATTAGATCCATGCTCCTTGTCGTTTAGGACCAGCTGTGTTCTTACATCTGTGTCTTTGAAATATCAGTAGCGAGTTTGTGTGTGTGTGTGTGTGTGTGTGTGTGTGTACTCAGTATATACTACTAAAAGGTGGAAGTTTTAAACTACATGTGTTTATGACTGCACAGGCATTGTGTGTTCATAGTACAAATCTTAATCAAACTCTGCTGGGGGGGAAAGTAGGGTACCACCCCCCAAATCCTTCTGGTAAGGTTTTATGTAAGGCTCCAATTAGAGGCTCTGTGTTGTTTGAACCATGGATGGGCTCGGCTATCAAGCAGAAGTATATCTAGAAGGCTCAGTTCTTTGACCCTGCAAGTTATCTTTCTAAACCTCAGTATCCTCATCTATAAAATAGAAATAATAGTAGCCACTTCTTAGTGTTAAAAAGCAAACGAAAGCTGGATGTGGTGGCATATGTCTATAATCCCAGCACTCTGGGAGGTTGAGCCGGGAGGATCACAAGTTCTAGCCCAGCCTGGGTAATTTACTGAGACCCTGCCTCCAAACAAAAGGGTTGGGGATATAGGTGGGAAGCCCCTGGGTTCAATCCCGAGTATGGGACCCGGTAAATGTAAAAAATGTAAATGTAAAGCATGCAGCACATAGGAGGAACTCGATGGCAACTGCAGTGACACTTCTCAGGGTGTCTTCCGCAGCCCGAGATGTAACTTCTAAACTTGGATCCTGTGCAGCATTAGCAAAGAGTGGGCGCTCCTGCCAGGTGTTAACTGTTTAAAACTCAATCCTAAATTTTGAAATAAACTTGCATGCCCTCTCCTGCTAAGTCTGTTGGCAAAAGAACTTGAATATTCTTTTCCTTCACACCATCATGGTTCTCTCCCTATGAACCTCACATTGTCACTTCCTCAATGACCTTGACCAGTCACCATCCTTTCGTGGACACCAGGCATACATCTCTCCATTTCTCTGCCCCTCTTTCTGGGTCCTCCTCACTCCTTTACTCTGTGCTTCTTTGATAGTTTTCTGCCCTCTGCACCCAGTCTAAAGCTATCTGAGGGCAAAGACTAGGGCTGCTTCTGCCTCCCAGTTTTATCTCCAGTACTTAGCACGGTGTTTGGCACAAAGAAGGTGCTGAATAAATATTTGAATGGATGAATAAATGTTCTCTTTCCACTTATTCCGGAGAGCTCACTCCTTGCAGATTTTTCATCAAGTCTGCACACCATAAATATACCAGCGCTGGAGCTGTGTCTGTTCCCTACCCTGTGTGGGAAGCTAAGCAAGTGACAAATGAAAGGTGATGTCCTAAGGGCTTTTGGTCCTCTTAGTTACAACCGGGTTCCATAGGGCCAGGAAAGCCAAAGGAGACACAGGAAACCAGTTGGATACCATCTCCACGTTGTGCTCCCTTGCTTGCTGCTGGGCACATGCACCTGTCTGCCCAGCTTGGCTTGATACACAGGTTCTCCACCTGACCTTGGAGCTGGGAAATTTTGAAGACTTCATCTCTGGTGGGCTCATATTTGCAAGAGTTCTGACCCTTTCTTCACTGCTCCATGCAGTGACGTGTGTGACTTCATTGCCTGCCTTCTGATTCCATCCCTCCCCAGACACCCAAAGCTCCTAGTGCTGTGTTCCCCAGTCCTGGCTCTGATCTGGGCCCCCTCAACCTGATGACCCCATGGCCCAGCATGATAGAATGACTCACTCAATGAAATTTGCCTTTGGAAACATCACCCAAGGGCAAGATGAGGCCTGGATGTAAATATCCAAACTGCATTTCTTTGCTGCTGCAGAGATGGAAGAATTGTGTTCAGTGGGGTTTTTCCAAACTTGTGTGCTGGTGTGCTCGGCAGGCTCTGTGGCTTTATCAGGCACCGTGCACGGCCCTGGTTTGATTCTTTAGCTATTCTTCAGCTGACCTTGGCAGATGGCCCTGTTTCCTGGGATCTTTCTCCTCTAAACCCGAACATGGAGATCCTGGGGAGAGAGAATGCTAAATAAAGGCCAGTGGTGGTGTTTACTTAGAACAGATGGTGCAGAATCCCAAGCTTTCTCTCTGAGCATTACTCCAGGAGAATTTTCTGGGTCTCATACAGCTGAGAAAGGATGAATTCAGACACATTCGCTCTCTGCGCTTGTCTACAAAGAGCGTGTTAAAAACTCATTATTCATTTTTAAAAATAGAGACCTGTGCCATGAATTCCACTGCTATGTTCGTAGTGTGTGCACCAGCATTATATTGGAAAGAAACCAGACTACGTGTCTGGAGATTTGCATTCTACTTCCAGCTTAGACAAGTTATTTAATTTCTCTGCTCTCATTTTCCTTGTAATTTCAGCTGCCTATAGTTTCCTTATATTACTATGACTCTACTAATAAGCCAGGCTTAAAATAATATGGGTAGCAACAAAAGCTAATGTTTATCTAGGGCTCATGTGTACCAGATATTCCTCAAAGAATTTTGAGGTTTTTAACTATTTATTGCATGAATAGATCACTGTGAAACAGGAAAATGAATCCAAGTCCTTTTGAGAAGCTTTCTTTTATATTTTTTCCTACATATTCTAAGTTAGTTGCTCCTTCTCAAACCTGACTTTAACATTGCCCCTGCCACCTTGGTAATAGATTTATTGGAGTCCTGGGTATCGCTAGATGGTAAGAGTCATGTTCTCTCATTCATGCTTGTTTTCCCAGCACCTGGCACAAAATCTTAGCAGATAAAAGTGTTCGGTAAGTGTAAGACTAGTAAGCGGCTCAAGGCCACTAACATGTAAGTTCCAGTGAGGACAGGAGAGGACTGGGGCTGTCTCTTGTATTCTTCTCTACTTCTCTGTGCTTAGACTCCTGCTTGGCAAAGGTAGATTTTCAATAGCTACATGAATGGGTGAATGAATGAGCCAGCAGACAAACCAATGAGCAAACAGTAAGGAATCTACTGACAAAACCATGGAGGTAAAACTGCTCAAGGGTCTGCGGAGCGACAGCAAAACTCGAGGCCAGATAGGTTGTGGACTTAACGACCCTCGCTGGGCACCAGGAGTGGGGAGGGGCTTCTTGCACGGTGTTGGGCAATGCAGCAGTTTGTGATTAGCTGGATAGCTCATCCATCCTCTTTAAGCACAACCACAATAAAGGAGATTTGGATCTCAAGCTGCTGTGAGGAATGAAAATTGATACTTCTTCTCCGGAATAAGCAGGCTTCATTAGAAGTTTGGTTCTTTTGACTCCTGGGAAGTCGGTGATCAGCCACTCCAGGCGAGGCCCGCATGCGCAGTGTTTATCTGTTAGATGTGCCAGGGAACTGGACAGCGCTGCTGCCCCCACTCAGAGGGTGTCATCTCTGCTAGCCGGCTTGAATCATGGCGATCGCTACCGCTGTCATCTCCCCGTCCTGGCCCTGCTCTTTATAATCTGCATCTTTTTGGCTTTCTCATTTCACGTTTGTTTTCTGCTTTTTTGGTTTGGATGCTGGGAATTAAAAATGAGCATCAAATCGTATTTCAGATCTGCACAGCCTAGTCTTCACAACTTGTCATTGACTCTCCCAGTAGGGTTCCTGCTGAGAAAATCCAGGCGAGAGGAACTTCAGGTTCAAACAATTGAGAAAACAGAAAACTCGGCGGTTGTCGATTGTAGCCTAGACCTCTTAAGCCTTTGGTTATGTAATAGAAAGAAATAAACAACAAAATCTGAAACTCTTAAAGCCATGTTATACATTTGGAGTCAAGATTGTTGTATATCAGGCCATTTTGTCAACTTTTGAAAATTCATTCTTTATTGAGCTATAGCTTTGAAATGAAAAATCGCGACAGAACGCGTGGTGGAATAGAACAGTTGGAGAGTTCGTTGACAGCCTTCCTGGTGACCTTAAAACATTTACCTATTTTTGGTCTTTGAACGGACAATAACATATCGTGCTTTGTAAACTAAGATTTAGACATGAACCTTAGCGGAAGATAGAAGATAAAAAGCGAGACACAGGCTAGAACTGAGAAATTCCTGACCAAGTTTTCCAGCCTTTTCAGATGTCAGTACAAAACATGTTCATAGAAGATGACAATAATAAAAATAATAATTGTAGTAGCCATTGCTAACATTGGAAAATGTTCTTTGTGCCAGACACTGTGCTTCCTGCTTTATAACCATTGCATCATTTAATTCTTGCAACTCCAGCCTGGGGTGACAACTTTTTTATCCCCAAAATATCAATAAAGAGCTATGGTTTAAAAGAGGTTCAAAAGCTGACTCCCCAAACTAGGTCAGATTCTCTTATTATATCCTGTACTTTTCTTTCATATCAATTATCAAAGTTCATACTTAAATATTTATGTTACTCATTCAAGGCCTGCCTTGTATTAGATTATAAACTCCATTAGGACACATCTGTCACTATTTGTGTACTGCTGGGTCCCTTTAACAATTACAGTACCTGAGGCAGTGGGGAGCCATACTGGATCCTAGTGTAGAGGAGAAGTCAACAGGGCTTAGGGGGTGAGGGGTATTGATGGTCAAGAGCGTCCAGAAACAAGAAAGCTTTGGTACACACACATCATCCAAGAGCTAACAGGCAGGTGACAAAATCCAGTTCCAACCCTATCATCTAAAGAATGAGATTTGGTTCCTAGAAGGCAGAATGGTACACAATACTATTATTCAAAGGGTATTCCCTCCTGTGATTTCAGTTACAAGTGGTCAATCGTGGTCTAAAAATATTACATAGAAATTCCAGAAAAAAGCAATTCACAAATTTTAAACTGCCCAATGTTCTCAGTAACATGGTGAAATCCCATACTATCCCACTTCCCCCAGCGTGAGATATGAATCATCCTTTTGTCCAGTGTACCCAGGCTGTATACACTATCCATCTATTAGCCACTCCTAGCCATCTTAGTTGTCATATCAATTGTTTGCAATCACTGTGTTTGTGTTCAAGTAACTCTAATTTTACTCAACAATGGCCCCAAAATACAAGAACAGTGATGCTAGCTCTTCAGATAGACCAAAGAGAATCTATAAAGTGCTTCCTTTAAGTGAAAAGGTAAAACTTTACAGTAAGTATAGATAGGGGAAACTAATATATATAAGGTTCAGCACTATTCACAGTTCCAACATCTTCTGAGGGTCTTGGAATGTGTTCCCTGCACTTAAAGGGTGACTGGTGTAGTAGAAAAAGTATCAGCTTTGAAGCCAGAAAAGATCTAGATTTAAACCTAAGAGTGACAACTCACAGCTGCATGGTGTTATGCTTCTCAGTCAGATCACCTTATAATACCTTAAAATTACCTGAAAGCTAGGAAGAAATGTTGTCTTGGGAAGCTGGGGAAGCATTTATTGGGTACTGAGTAACCACGGATGCCTGTGTGAACACTTTGCATGCATTCACTCACTTCTACCTCACAATGTTTCTACCATACGGCTGTGTCCCCAGCATTCTACAGAAGGGGAACATTGAAATCAGAGACCCCTATCCATGGGCAGAAGCAAGCAAGGGCAGAAGAAGCTGGGAAATAAGGCTGGGAAAGGGATGAGTTCTATTCCTTCTTTTCCCTACAGACCTCACAATGTTCCCCTCAGTGAGGATAGGACCATACAGTCCTCTTCAACCCTGTACCCCAAGTTATCAGACCCATTTTGGGAGTTCACATCTGAAGAAAAACCTGGTGGCCTTCTCTTTCCTCTTCTGGATGAGCTTGAAATTTGCTTTTGTTATTCTGATGCTATCATTAATTACTAGATTTCACTTCTGTCCTCTATCATGGTCTAAAGAAAATTTCAAAAACATTAGAGGAGACAATAGGACGCTTTTGGGAACCAGAGCTTATCTGAGCCCATTAAAAGGAGAAAGAGATTGCCTCCTTTACCTCCCTTGACTTCCCCATGCATACTGGGCCCATCATCTGTCCTTCTCTTCCACCAAAGTCTATATTCCAAAATGCTCCCTGAGTCAGGTGTGGTGGCAAACCTCTGCAATCCCAGCACTCTGAGAGGCTGAGGCAGGACAATGGCAAGTTTAGGCCCAGCCTGGGCAACTTAGCCACTTCATTATGAAACAACTAACTCCAGAAACTGTGTAAAAGCAAGCCCATTGTCACATCAAATTGAAGAATAAAATTGCAGACAAAAAGGAGGAAATTAGAAGATTGTTTACTGGAAGTATAAAAAGAAGAAGAAAGCTGTCAGTAGCCAGAAGGGGCCCCAGGAAATGGAGTGCCTGGGGGCTCTTTGTCCAGAATTTTTATGGATAAGCAGAGCATGGAAATTTGCTCAGTTGTGCAATGGTCACATATCACAGATGGCTCCATGAGTTTAAAGTGGCCAACTGGGACTCAGGCTCTCTGAACCAGTTACTCAGCATGTGGAGTTGAAAGGAAATTAAGTTTTGTTTTTTTTTAAAAAGCCAATTATTCTGCATTTTTAAATTCCTGGAAACTCAGCCCCAGATGCAGGGAGGGGTTACATTCCATTTCTCTGGAGAAATTCCTTTCTGGGTCAGAGTCCTGCTGCTTATCCTTAGTTTAAATCCTACCAGCAAGGTCAACGACCCTGACTCAGTTTTAGGCCCTGTCTTTCACTAGCTGCCAATTCATAAGTTCAAAACTACACTGCCACTTAGAAGACACTGCCTCAAAATAAGAAACTGAAAAAGGGCTAGGGATGTAGCTCAGTGCAAAGGTCCTGCGTTTAATCCCTAGTAAAATGAGAGGAGAGAGAGAGAGAGAGAGGAAAGAAGAAAGAAAGAAAGAAAGAAAGAAAGAAAGAAAGAAAGAAAGAAAGAAAGAAAGAAAGAAAGGAAGGAAGTGGGCCATGACAGAGTTTTGCCTGGGGACAACAAAGTTTGACCCACCCACAGGAATGTTAATTACAATAGAAATCAAAGGTTTGAAACAGAAGGAATAATTATGAGCATCAAATGAAATATGAAAAAATCTATACTTTTCAGCATAGGGTAGGGGATATGGTGTATCGCCATATTCTCTAAAATTACATAATTTGTATCATAAACTACTTCATCTCTGTATACCGCTAGTCCTGTCCCAGAAAAGCCCTGATTTCTCTAACTATTCATACAAAAGGAGATCTGATATTCAAACAAAAGGACATTAGGGTGTGATAAACTGGCTGAGCAAGTGGACATCACCTTTTAGTAATGGACATCCAAGAAATGCAAAGAAAAACAGCTCCCAAAGCCCTGCCCTTGGGACCAATCAGAGAAGGCTAACTTCAGTTCCTCTCCCGGGAACTCAGGCAGGATTTTGATAGGATGGCCTAGACCTGACCGCAGACTAAGGAGAGGGAGATGAGGAAGATGGCCGCCATCAACCTCAGGACCATGTGCTCTCTTTCTCCTCTGCTCTTTCACAGCGGTCTACTCTCACCCCGCAGTGTACTTCTTTTCCTACTTTTAATTGTCCCACACTCACTCTGAAGATCATGTTTCTTTTCCTATCTTTAATTAATGTAAAACCTCACTACCTTCTGTGTTTGTTTTGTCCAATTCTTTGTTCAAGATAAGAAAAATCTAGAAATAATGTCTCGAAGGAGTCTCCAGCTCCCCAAACCCAATAACAATATAACATGTAGTTTATCACCTGGTAAAATGGGAAGCATGTTCTGAGAGATATCATTATCAAGCCATTATGTTTTTGTCTCATTCTGTCCCTTTTAACAGGGCTATTAGTTCCTCTCTGCCAGTACTGGCCTCATAGTCTGCATGGCTTCACGATCTCAACCCAGAGAGAAAAAATTTCAGGCCTATGTGACGATGGTATTTTTCAAGTTTAAAAGGAAAATTTCTCCCTAGACCCAAATTGTACTCTTTTTAAGAGGAAAGTTGAAAATGATGGTCAGTGACATGGGTCATGGATGGCTTCTGATCTCTTTCCCTGCCTTGCATTTATAGCCTTCCTCTAGCTTGCTAGCCCAGACTCCTCTCTTCAAGACCGAAAGTGCTTGAGGAAGAGGAACAAGAAGGTCCACCTTGACTGACACCGCCATGTCCCTGTTTACAGGTGACTGTCTTAATTGCAGGGGTATCCAGGGAGCTTGTAATATTGGGTATCTGGCATCCACAATTCTGTCAAAGTGGGTTTTTGTATCTCTGTTTTGCCTCATTACTTACAGCTTCTTGATCCATCCCTGGGAATCAGGTGACATAACTCCACCTCTTTTTGGGTGACACCTCTTCATTTCCTCAGGAAGCCCTCTTGGAAATGCACAAGGTGACCCTGGTCCAGTGTGTATCACACATGGCCCATATTTAGTCCATGAGAATTGCTCAGGGACCCTTATCCCTAATGTCCCCAAGTTCATACCTACTTCTTGGCTCTGCCACTTAGGGAGCTGGCTAGTCCCTTTCCCTCAGTGATAACCAAGTCACTGCAATATGTCCCACCCAACTTCTTCTTCCTTCTGACCCCACCAAGAAAGACAAATATACTGTCTAATTAGCTTTTAAAGCCCTCTACCTGGCAAAGGGACAAGCTCCTGTGCATGCCTCCCCCATGACAGCAGGTTCACAATGTTTCCACCAATATCGATGATGATGATGATGATGATAATAATGATGATGATATGCGCATTTATTGCATGCAGACAGTGATTTCTCTCTAAAAATCCCCTCTCAGTCTCTCTGTTCTCCATTTCTCAGACTCTCCAACTTTAAAGGCTGAAGTAAGTGGGTGACTGAGGATAGTAAATCAATTATCCGCCATCTTCTCTTTGCAAATCCTATACAACATTCATACTTTAAAATGTAGCTATTTTCTTCATAACTCAAATAAAACTGAGATAGGAACTTTCAGTGCTCCCTTAAGCCTCCATTTAACCCTCAGAATCATTTTTCGATACTGGTGCTTCATTAGGGTAGCTTTTAGAATGCACAGCTAAATTCAATATTAGTAAAGGTGTGCTAATTTCTCAAAGTATTTCAGTATCAATATTTTATTAGATCTTTTCTCTCATGTGAGCTGTATAATTCTCTCATGAGGATGTCTCCATTTCATTAGTGTTCATATTTAGGAAGTACTGGGTTCAAAGTTGGAATGCAAGCCTCCTCATCTTGTGATCAGCTATTTTCCAAAAATATTGATGATAATGATGATGACAACAATATGATGATGATGCATGTTTACACTGCATGTAGACACTGATTTTAAGTGCAATAGTCTTACTAACCTGACAACTTATACAAAGATAATACTGTGTTGTCCATTTTGCTGATGAGGAAACTACCACCACTCGTGTTAGGTAACTTACCCATGACAACCTTGTTAGTAAAGGGCAGAGAACTGGGTTCAGAGTCTACATACTCAGCCCTTAGGAATAAAGTGTATCTACTGTACACTTCACCTTCACAAGTCTTGGATATATATTGTTGCATTTTGATCTCTAAATGATATGGTAGAGACCAGGATGACTTTCTTTCTTGACAGATGAGAAGTGCAAGACATACAAGCTGAGGAGGAGATGGATTTGAGGATGCACTGCAAATTAAGGACAGAGCCTAACTGTGAACTCAGGTTTTTGAAGCCCCATCTAGGTATCCTGCTATGTTATGTGCCCTGGTGTGACCTTCTGTAGCTGGTATTCCTAAAGGGATTTTTAAAACTACTGCAAGGGATCTTTCTCATGATCTAGTCCAGTGCCATTTAAATTAATTTATTGAGATTTGAGAGACACAATAAAAACAGGGAACTAGAAAAAAGTCCCTGCTCCAAACAGACTTTCTCCTTTTATGGATCATTTTCCACTTAATGTTTTGTTTGAATAAAGAAAAGGAGATATGCTACCTATATTTATGTAAACAGCCAATGCAGTCCAACTTTCAGTCTATAGGATGGAAACTAAGTCTCAGAGGACAATAACTGAAGTCACACAGTGAGTTGGTACAGAGCAGAATCCAGAAGCCTGTCAGCACTGCAGTCCTCTGAACTGGCAGTTTGGTTGCTCATCCTTGCTGGTCCTCCTGTGTGATCCCACATCCTAAAGTCAGGAAGGCAGCTAACCTATAAGCAGTGTAAGATGTACCAATACCTCGGCAGTAAAACAAACTGATTATGTTTCAATTAATGACATATGCATATGTATGCCATAAAGAAACACTCTGCCAATGCATATGCATCTATTATTAATTATGCAACATGCTTTCTTACATTCATATTTTCACTACTTTTTATAGCATTAATTACTTCATTAAATTGAAGAAAAATGGAAGGGATGGCATAAAAGCAAGCTTTACTGCCAGTGGGTTAATCAAGCACTAAGTGGCATGGGGCTGTCTGTGTGTCAATGAACATTTCTTTCCAACCTGTGTCTTCGACAGTTGCCACATCATCTACTCTTTGATTTGTACCCTGGTGTGTGTGTGTGTGTGTGTGTGTGTGTGTGTGTGTGTCCGTGTGCACTGTTATGTGAGGTCCTCAAAAGCCCTGGGTAACTGACATTCTGTCCCAACATCTGCAAGTGCAAAAGCATTGGAGCTGGAGTTTGAAGAGCTGAGCTGTTAAGTACACCTGGGCTCCAGCAAACTTTGTGACTCTGGGTAATTCAGTCTCTTCTCTAATTTTATTTTTTTTTTTTCTCATCCATAATAGAGAAAATTTCTTGCCACGGAAATGCAAAGAGACAAGGCACTGGTGGAAAGGCTGGATGTGGATCAGGTGAGAGGAGCTTCACAGAGGTGAAGAAGAAAGAGAACTTGGGCCTTAGGACAACAGCGCCCCACTCGCCTCTGAAATTCCTCTTTATTGCTCCTTCCCTTTCTAACTCTAGCCACCTTGCCCTTTGCCCCACTCCTTAAATAGGCCAGGTTTCCTCCTCTTTCTGGAGGTCCTCACACTGCCTTCCATCTGGACCCTCCCTCCTGACCCTTGTATTTTTCGTTGGTCTTGCTCTCACTAGTTCTTCAGGTCTCTCATAAGCCCCTATGTCAGGAGGCTCTGGTACACATTCCAGATGCTTCTCCCCTATTTAAACACCAAGCTTGCTTTCCTGTGATTATTTACTCAATATTGGCCTTGTCAGGTAGACTAAGCCTCCCTGGTGGCGTGAACTGTGTCTGTCCAGTTTTTACTGTATCCCCAGAGCCTCAACCCAGAGAGAAAGTACTCAAATATTTGTCAGATGAATGGTATCTAAAAAGACTATATTTGATATGGTTCCTTTTATATAAAATTCTTAAAATTCAAACTAACCTATAATGGCAGAAAGCAGATCAATGGTTCCCAGGGAACTTGAGAGGGGTGACAGATTTGGGGGGGCAACTGGAAATATTTAGGAGTGACCCTGTTTGGTGTGATGGTTTCACAAACACATACATGTATCAAATTGTACACTTTAGATATGTGCAGTCCATTGTACTCAATTATAATTCAATAAAGCTGTAAAAATATTGAAGCACAGAACAAATAAAAGTGATGTTCTAGGAAAAGAAAACGAAATGATTGGTTAAAATGTTCAGCGTTAGCTCTGCTGGTACATACTTGTCGTCTCAGTGCTCTGGAGGCAAAGACAGGAGGATCTCAAGTTCAAGCCCAGCCTGGGCAACTTAGTGACTTAGTGTGTCTCAAAAGAAACCCGAAAAGGACCGAGAATATAGCTTCACATGAAGGCTCTGGGTTTAATCCCCAGTACCACCAAAATAAAAAACACAAAATTGTTGAATGTTGCACAGAGCTCAGTAAAGGTCAGATTAGAAATGTCCCTTAGATGGAATGCTTTCAGATCCTTGGAGGACCTTAGCCAAATCAGTGGACAGAAATCCAACATCAGTGAACAGGCTTTCCAATTGACTGATTTTCTGCCTAATCACTCCAGTGAAAAGGCATCCTTTTCCCAGCTCCAGTGGCTCCCTATACCACTTATGTTACTCTGAAAGGCATTTTGCTTTTAAGGAATAGAAATGATCCAATGGATGCTTCTTACAGAAAAAAGAGAAATGGTGATCTGGATGGACCTCAAAACTATTGGTTAAAAGTTTAGGGGATCAGCCAGATATGCAGAGTGGGGATTAGAGGCTCCAATACAAAATTGAGCCCAAGGTAGCTCATGCATCTCTCCAAAGTACAGTGCAAGTCTCCCGGACTATTGAGCCTGAGCCTTGTGCCCTTGTTAGAACACCAGATGATTTTCATAAAACAATTCTACTTTCAACAAAAACTCTAACTCTCATTTGAACTTGGGTGCAAATGAATGCAAATAGCCTGAGGTCTGATCCCAGCACTTTTGAGAGGAAAGAGTGGAGGGGAAGTGGGATGGATTTATCTTTTAGTGGAAACCAAAGATTTCAGCTGAAAAGTCTTGTATTAATGGCAATATTTCAGTCATCCTTTTGTGCCCATGTAGTTTAAAAGGGACAGCAGCCCATTTGGAAGCCCATAAGCTACACTGCACAGGTAATGATTAATGCAGCCATTTTGAAATAGCTATTTCTTTTTTTTTCCTCCAAGGTCATGAGGAAATGAAGGTACATTTGGTAATTTTTTTGTCAGAAAGAGTTCTGACTCCAGATATTTCCAACTTGCTTAAACAGGGTGTTGGAGATCACCCTAGGAGGTGGATTTTTTAATGCCTATTTTAGGGCAATGCCTCAACTCAGACAGAGCATGAGAAGTTCAGATGACTGAGAAATAACCACTCTAGTGTGGTCATGTTAAGTAAACTACATGTGGTTTCAGCCTGCAAAGAAGCCACCATGACAGAGAGCAGAAAAACAGGAACAGGACTCGGAGAGCCTGACTAGCTTCTTCCAATCTGTGTTTAAAGAACCAGAGCTGGCCATTTGACTTATTGGGTGACCATGTTCTTGTGCCCTTTGGCTATAAAGCCCAGCCCTGAGTGCTTGGCAGTAGAGGATTGGTGTGTGAGCTGAATAGATCGCATAGAGTTTCTGCTATCAGAGCTCTAACAGTGGAGCAGAAGGGAGGTTTATGGATCCAGACACAATGTATAAAGGGATACATCCCCAGAGACACGATACACTCGAGTATTTGGGGGATCTTCATGGTTCATATTTAATTTCTTCTTCCACAAACACCAATAATGTGCTTCCTTCATCACCAATGACACTATTATTCCTTCAGTTTTCAGATAACTGGAATTATCTTTGAATCTGCCCTCTTCATCAACTTCCATACCAACCATAATCACATCTTCAATTGACTTTCTCTTTAAAACATATCTTGAAGTTCCTACTTCCTATTACCATTTTTTCCAGTCCAGCATCTTTTTTCTTTTCTTTTTTTTTTTTTTTTTTTGGTACCGGGGATTGAACTCGGGTCCTTGCGCTTGGAGGGAGGCAATGCAACCACTGGGCTAAATCCCCGGCCCTCCACCATCTTCTCTTATCTGCCAATTGCAGGAGTTTCCCCACATGTTTACTTGCATTTATAGTCAACCCTCTCAAATCTTTTCTGAACTCTATTGGTACAGAAATCTTAAAATGCAAATTCTGTGAATTTCCTTTTAGGAATATGACTTTTTGATTGTTTCCCCCTTGTCTTTGGAATAAGGATCCCAACCCTTAGGCTGGCTTGCAAAGCCATCCATGATTGGCCCTTGCCCACACTTACCTCTAGTGCCTTCCACCTCTCCTGTCAGCTTTCGGGGTGAGTCCGGGTTAGGTTTGCTGTTGTACATTGCTCCTTCAGAAAACTTACTCCAATGACAAATTAATTATATAACATCCTTCCCACTGAACTATTAGTCTCATGAGGACAATAATCATCTGCTTCATTTACTGCTGCATTTAATGTTTGGCACAGAACCTGACACTCAATACACATCTGTTGAATGGAGCCCAGGAACTTCAGGGATGATGCAGAAAAGGGAGTATGTGAGTGAATTGTGGAGGGCTGCAAATGCCAAGCCAAGGCGAGAAAACTCAAAATCCATAGCCTATTTCCAAAGCCTTTCCATGCTTCCTTTTCATTACTCTTCATGTGAGAGTGTCCCTCTACCACCTTGTCCCTTAGCTACTGTCAATCGGAGGGTGAAGACTGTGCTTTATCATCTTTATACCCTCAAACAGTGACACAGGACCAGCCAGAGCCATGCAAGGCCCAGTCAGATTAGGATAGGTTAGGCTACATTGGAAAAAGACACCTGAATCTTAACACTGGCTTAATTCTTTATTGCATAGAGCCCACTGAAAGTGTAGCTGGGTCTCCAAGGCAACTGGCCTTTATATCGTGGTTATGTACATGTGACAACTACTCCTATGTCAATACCTCTTCCGAGGTCATAAATGACTCACACTTCATTTGCCAAAGCAATTCATATGGCTGTGCTTAATTTAAAATATATATATATGATATTCATACAATATATACAATCATTCTATAAAATAGAGGAAAAGTGGCTATCAATAAACAATAGTAATACCTGCCAGTGAACACTTGTAATGTCAATTTTGAGTAAATAATTCAATAATAATAACAGTTTAAGAACAAGGAGTGGCCCTTGTGCTAGAGCAGACCCAAGTGCCTAGCAAGCAATACCTCTGATTTCAGTGGCCCAGGGTCTCCAGTTCTGAATCATGTCCACTTACGATAGAAAATTATCATCCCAGAACTCTGACCCCCTGGTTTCCTAACTCTGTCTCTTCCAATGCCCCATCCTTCCTCATCAGTTCACTGTCATGGTCTTTGCTAGGTCCTAACCCTTCCGTTCCTCTAAAATATTACTGTCGGGGCATCTACAATGGCCTATATTTCCAGCTCATTCCCTGGAATCCCTGAGTCAACTAGTCCCTGAACTCACTTATTTCTTTCGATCTGTCGATCATACCATTTTTATACTATCCTTCATCCCTTGCCTTATTGCCTTGTTCCCCTGTTTATCCAAATTAAGTGATCTGATTGTCTTCATAGTCATTCTCGTTGACATACTTTAATTCCCTGTGACATATCCTGATTTCCTGAATGCATTGTATTTGCTGGCCTATCTTACTATCCTAGGTGTATTTAACTCTTCACCCACTCAGGTCAAGAGTTGAGCAACAAGAAAGGCCAGAAAATAAACCCCCACCAAATTACTGATTCAGCTTTCAACTTTTGATCAATAAGAAGTTCTTAAGGCTGCCCTGAAATCAATCATATGATGTTTCCCTGGTGTGCGCTCCTTCCCACTCTCCCAGGTAATTATTTCACGCTTTCTCATTTCTTCTGAAACCCCCAGCACTTCTTCCCCATCTGAATGTACAGCCTGTGACCTTGCTTTGCACTTGACAAAAAATGAAGTACTTGAAAAATAACATCATTGCTCTCATTTACTCAGCTTTATTCTAGCCACTTTTTAATTTTCCCTCTCCTGTTGAGTCATTTCCATCACCATACTTACAGCTACTGTTTTTCATATCTTCCCTTTCATTAATGCTCCCTTTTCTCTACTTCTCTCCCAGCACTCCTCCATGAAGAGTGTGTGTAAACTTACTGTCTTCAGTGTGTCCCTTTTCATTTTCTCTTCAGCCATCATCAATCAGGGTGTTTTTCTTCTTTTCATCAAGGTTAATGGTGACCTCGACATTAAGCCCAGAATTTCTCAGTCCTCATCTAGACTTTTTCTTCCCCATAGCATTTGACACAGGGCATCAGTCTGTCCTTCCAGCGCTTGCTTCTCTCAGATTCCAGAATGCTGTACTCACTAGTTTTCTTCCACGCTTCTGGATTCTTTTCTTCGGATCATCTGCATCTTTCCGACACCTGAATGTGGCAGTGCTCCAGGGCTCAGTCCCTGAACTGCTTCTCTTTCAAGGCTATGCTCACTCCCTACTTGATTCTGTCCCATTTCCTTGCTTTAAATACCATCCTGCGTCACCAAATACACAGCCCCAGCTTAGGTTTCATTCCCAAACTCTACATTCACATTCAACTGTACTTGACATTTCCACCCGAATGTTGAATAGGCATTTTAAATTAAACATATGCCTGAAATTAAGCTTATGCATTCTCCCCACACCCAAAATGTGCTTTATTAATGGCAACTCCATTCCTCTCCTTGCCTTGGATAATCCGTAACTCCTCTCTCACATTTCCCACTTCCAGCCACTTTCCAGATCCTGTCTGTTCTAACTTCAAAAGATATTCAGAATTTAATTACTTTTCACCAGATCCTTTGCTACCTTTCTGATCCAAGACACTTTTGCTTTAGTTTTAATAACTTCTTGTCTACTGTCTGAGCTTCTGCTCTTATCCCCTTTAGCCTATTTTTGTATAAGATACCAGTGTGACCAGCATTGCTCAATCTTCCCTCCTCCATGACTTCCCATTTTAATCAAAATAAATCTACAGTCTTTACTCTGACTTCCAGAGCCATATATGAGCTCACATCTTTTTCCTTTTCCCCTCATTCTCTGCTGGTCAGCTACACTGGCTATGAGGAAACTCCTGACAGGCCCCCACTCTAGACTCCTTCACCCCACACCCTTTGGCCTGGGATACTCTCTCCTGGATACTTGCACGCCCTTCATGATTGTACTCAAAAGACATTTTCATGATGAGATTTTCTTGGCCACTCTACCTAAACTTTCACCCTACTTCCAATACTTTGTGATCTTCTTACCGTGGGGTATGTTTGATCTCTAAAATGCATAATGATATAACCTCCTTTAGAGGATGCCTATTATCTTATTACCTTCTCTGCTAGAACATAAGCTCCACAAAGGCAAGAGAATTTGTCTTTTTTTAACTGTTGTTTTCCAGCGGATAAAATAGGCATAAATTAGATGCTTAATGTATATCTGTTGCATGAATAAATTCTTCTTGGGAATTTCACTTTGGGTTTACCACCAAACAAACTATATAGGAGAAAAGATAGGCTGGCCAATGAGGAAGAATGCTGACCTAGATGTCCAGGAATTTAGTCCCTGTCTTCTTATTGATTTGCCCTGTATTCTTGGGCAAATTAGACCATATAGATGATCTGTTCTGTCATCTGTAATGTGATTACATTGAACTAGGTAGTTTCCAATTTCAGCTCAAGAGGTAGCAGAATGTGAAGGTTCACATCATAGAAGGCTAATTGGCTGCATGGGTTTAATGAGATAAAATGTGCTCTAGGAATTTTCCATATTCACAGTCAATGGCTTAGAGAAGGTATAATAAACACTCGCTAGAATTTCAACCCATGATTTGTTTCATCAGTTGACTGTATGCATGCACCAACCTGGAGAGCTCAGGCCACCTCACTGAACGATCCTTCTTCCTGGAAAACAGTCTGTTTGCACCAACTATCATCTCCTCCTTTACATGGCTGGCTCCCATTCATGCTTCATTCTTTAAAATTCTGCTAAGATGTCACCTCCAACAGGAAGCCTTCTCTGGTGTGATCTCATCATACCCTGTGTATACTTTTATCACAGAGATGATGAATTGCCACCTTGCCTGCTATTGATATGTACATTTATGTACCAGACTCTGAGCTCCTGGATGGTGTTTCCTTCAGATCCTTCCACTGAACCAAGATACTATATAGACTCAATAAATAGCTGTGAATGAATGAATGAGAGGGCTGGATGGAAAGTGCTTTCTTAAAACTCTCCACTGTGCTAATCATCATTAAATCCAGTGGCTCCTTCTCAGCCCAATCCTCTTTTTCTCTTACTAGTATAGCCTCTAACACCATGGTCCACCCTTTCATTTTCAGAAATCCTGTCCTTGGTTGCCATGGCAACATATGCTTCTTGTACTCTTCTGGTTCCTAGACTCTTGTTAGCCCCTACAATTTGATAATTTCTAAAGCTCAGTCTTCAGACTGTCTCTCATCGTTCTGCAATCTCCCTTGGAAACACTGGCCATTCAATGACTCATCCTTCCCCAAGGAGATGCAACCCAAGGATGGAAGGCTAGCCACACCTTCTGACTCTGAATTTCCCAACCAGCTTGCTCATGAACAAATTACCACCAAGATGTACTACGGGGCACTGACTTCAGTGTACATGAAGGATAACTCATTTTTCTTGGCAATCCCCCCATACTGTCTGTACACACCTGTACAGGCTGATAATCTTTCTTACTTTCTACAATTCTTACCTTGATAATTGTTAACATACTCCTACTGCATTGGGGCCTGAACATTACCATGTAATTCCTCACCCTTCTTTTCTAACTCTCTATGTCCATTGCACGGAAAATATTTACCAGCCCTACCTTCCCCAAGTGTAATTGCACAACTCCTTTCTTTATATTAAGAAGAATTAATATGAAGATTTCAACCACATAAGAAAATTCTGAAAGTATCACAAATATTTCTGCTGTTTTAGATTCAGAGATATTTTTCTCCAAGAAATGAAATGTTACATTACTGTTACCTAGTGCCATCCCACTCCCTTTTCCTCTTCCTAAAGTAATTGCCAACCTGAAGTTAGTTTATGCTTTTCCTGTGTAGTGTAATCAAATAAATGTAAAGCATCAAATTTATTAAGCTTGGAAAATAAAAGGCTATGCATGAAAGAAAGTGTATTATGACATGCTATGTGGTTCAGAGATGAGTAGTATTTATATAACCATAATACAAATAACGTGCTTCGAGAGATACAAGGTGGTGAGTGGTAGAAAAGCTGTATAAAAATGATATTCCCAATTAACACTTCTTTTATACTCCCACTTCTCCTGCCCTAATTCTGGAATTCACCGTTTGGTTGTAATTGCAGTGACTTCTTAACTGGATCCTGCCTAGCCCTCCTGGATTATCTCTCTAAAGCATAGCATGTTACATATCACTTCTCCTTTCAAAAGCCTTTGATCATTCCCTTTAGGTGTGCCCTTCATCACCGGGCCTCAGCCTATTACTCCAAACCATCTCCTGTAGACTATAAGAGGTGAGTCCTCAACACTGGCACTGTTGACATTCCGGGCCAGATAATTCTTTGTTGCAGCAGCCTGCCTTGTGCAGTACAGGGTATTCAACATCATCTTTGACTTCTACCCCCAAAATTATGACAATAAAAAATGTTTCCAGACATCGCCATAAGTTCTCAAGGGGACAAAATCACACACACACACACACACACACACACACACACGCGTGCACTACCACCACTACCACACCCCCTAATAAACCATTGCCCTGAGCCAGAGCCTCAGCCACAGTGTTTGACCCCCATATACATTTTACATTAATTGCATGGAAATTCTTGCTATTTTTTGAATCCCCACTGGATTTTCCTTTAGCTAAGTTTTGCCTTGGTTGAAAGCTAACTTTGAGTAGAAGCTAGAAATAAAGTTAAGAAAAATAGAGACACTGATTACAAGTGGAAAGGATATATGAACTTTTTAGAGTAAAATAGTGTATATATTTGCTTCTCAGAGACTCCTGTGGAAACAGTAAGAGGCAAGAATGGGGAGCATGAGGATGTAAGGAGGAAGCAGCAATGAGGTTGCTAGGCATTGATAACTATAGTTAACAGCTGAGTATTTACTATATGTCAGACGCTGTTGCCATACTTACTTTCAAAATATATTTCTGTGGTCCATATTTTTGTCATCATTTTATACACAAAAAAAGAAAGCACTAAGAAATTAAATGATTTGGGGCTGAAGGTTGTGGGTTAGTAGTAGAACACTTGCCCAGCATGTATGAGGCCCTAGGTTCAATCCCCAGGATGATATTTTTTAAAAGAAGAAGAGGAAGAAGGAAGAGGAAGAGGAGGGGGAGGAGGAGGAGAAGGAGAAGGAGGAGAAGGAGAAGGAGAAGGAGAAGGAAGGAGAAGAAAGAAGAAGAAGAAGAAGAAGAAGAAGAAGAAGAAGAAGAAGAAGAAGAAGAAGAAGAAGAAGAAGAAGAAGAAGAAGAAGA